>JADMLD010000685.1:0-1200000 GCA_017589585.1 Phylloscopus whistleri
CCTTGGAGTGTCAAAGGCCTCCTACAAACTGACATCAGGCACCTGTTGTGGAGACTTTGGTTTCCCAAGGAAAAGGGCCACCGTTCGTGTCTAATGCCCTATGCCTGCCACTGGGCTTCTGCCTGCTAAAATTCCACTAAAATTCCGAATGGATGAGGATTTCTCCCACATGAAGCTGCGACCAGTTGGACGGGTGGCTGCCCTTGGAGTGCCAAAGGCCTCCTACAAACTGACATCAGGCACCTGTGGTGGAGTCTTTGGTTTCCCACGGAAAAGGGCCACCCTTCGTGTCTAATGCTGTCTGCCTGCTATTGGGCTTCTGCCTGCTAAAATTCCACTAAAATTCCATACAAATTAGGATTTCTCCCAGATGCAATCTGCCACCAGTTGGAAGTCTTGCTTCCCTTGGAGTGCCAAAGGCCTCCTACAAACTAACATCAGGCACCTGTGGTTGAGTCTTTGTTTTCCCACGGAAAAGGGCCGTAATTTGTGTCTAATGCTGTCTGCTTGCCACTGGGCTTCTGCCTGCTAAAACTCCACTAAAATACCATACAAATGAGGATTTCTCCCAGATGCTTGCTGCCACCAGTTGGAAGCCTGGCTACCCAGCTGGGACCATCATCTCTTACTGCCACAACTGCTCTCTTCAGGTGGTTCCTCATCTCTGGGTACTGGGGCATTACCTGTGCTGGGAGACAGCAGCGGGTTTGTGAGCAGACAGGTCTGGCAGCTGCTGAGGAGGTGGCACATGTTCTGCTCTCCTGCTCTCCTCCAAAACAAAAAATTGATGGGCAAGTTGAGGCCCAGCTCTGAGCACATGCAGCATGGCCTGGGCATGGGAACAGTGGGGCAAAGGCACAGGAGCCTTCTCCAAGTGACTGGCGGTTTCTGGTTTCTCTCCCCAGACTGCCAAAATCTGATCAGGTGGTGTTTATCCATGTACTCCTTGGAAAGACCTTCATTAGAAGACCTGTTGTGTTATCCTTGGATGCAGGATATTCATCTACCATAGAAGAAGGGATAGAGCCACATGCACATTTTGATCCATGGCCCTGGTGAGTTCCAGCTCCACACAGGCCTTGGCAATCAGAAGCAAAGGGACCCAGACATTTCTGTCCTGCCTGTGTCACTGCACAGGGCTCATCAGATGGGAACAGGCAGCCCTTGTGCTGGAGCTGAGCTGCTCTGCCCAGCTCTGGTGGCCACCATCCGAGCTGGTTTGGCTTGTCCTGGTTCACTGACAGCTGGGGCCCTGGGCAGAACCCTGACAGCCTGGTCTCATCCCCCAGGGAAGAAGGAGCCCCTGGAGAGGCTGTAGCAGGTGGGGCGGCTGCTGCTGGAGGCAGTGAGGATGACATCAAGGATGAGAACCTCTTCCTCCACCTGGCCACCACCAAGCTGAAGATGATGGACTTTGATTCTGGCACCTTCTTCAAAGCCAGGCTCCACAGCAAATTTGCAGATGAGTCCACACACAGGCGGATGCTCCCAGATTTGGGCATTGCATAGCCTGGCCAGGAACCAAAGGTTCCCCCCTTTGCTGGGGCTGATGCAACTGATTCTTCAGTGGGCTGCCAAGCTGCTTTTTGGCAGGGCTGGGGCCATGGGCTGGGGTGGGTACGAAATGGGAGTCAACTCCTGGCCCTGCCAACAGCCCCCACCACCCACCGTGCCCTAGGCTGGGGCTGGGACTGGGGCAGTCAGCTCAACATAAACAAACTCCCATGGCAGGGGCAGAGGTGGGACTCCAGAACCTGTCCATGGGCTGCTTTGCTTTGCAGGCCAGGAAGGGCTTGGGCTGCTCCTCTCCCCTTGTTTGCTTTGGGATCACTGTTATTTTGGGGGGGCAGTGCAGGGGGAAAGGAAAAAGCACATGCCTCCCTCACCTGTGGGTGGGATTTTCCCCAGCATGTTGGGGTTGGGCCTTCCTCCAGCACCTGACAGAGATAAGATCTTTTACCTTTTCCTTTGTTTCCCCTTTTTGCCTGTAATCTATTTTCAATAACTTGTTGTTTGTTTTTCTAAAGGAAGCGTTCCAGGTGGTGTCCAGTCTGGATTGGGAAGTGCTTGGGTCCAGCTGTGGCGTGGATGGGCCGTGCCCTTGGAGAAGGCCAAGGACATCATTTGGGAGCAGCTTTTCTTGAGGCAGCAGATGGTGTGAGGTGTGTCTGTGTCTTCTTGGCACGGGTGGGATAAGAGCTTTTGGGGAATGGCAGCGAGCACAGCAGCATCCTGCTCCGGGCAGCTGCTGAGGGGGTGGATGTGCCCTGGCTGGCTGCAGGCTGGGCACATGTCCTGCCCTCCTGCTCTGCTGCCCAAGGCAGCAGTGATTGGGAGCTTTGGGCCCACCTCTGAGCATGGCCAGCATGGCCTGGGCACCGTGGGCGGTTGGGACAAGGGCACAGGAGCCTTCAGCTGACGGGTGGTTTCTGGTTTCTCTCCTTCCAGCTGGGCTCTGCAGATGCTGAGGCTGCTCTGGGCTCTGCCAGGGCTCTGCTGAGCTCAGCCCCAGGCACGGGTGGGCTTGCTATGTCTCTGCCCTTGCTCTGACAGCTTTGCACCAGACAAGCCCTTTCCGAACACAGCGCCTGAGCTTTCTGCTTTTGCAGGTGAGTGAGACTCTCCTGCAGGCCAAGAGATTGCAGGTAGGGATCCACATCCAGTTGGCAAGAACCCAGATGCTACACAGTCCCAGCTGAACTCCTGGATCTCCACAGGATGCTTTGTCTGTCCCACTCTTCATTTCCTTTGGGTTGGAATTGTGCAATTGCACATTCTTCCTCCTCTAGAAGTGCCACGAGTGGGCCACAACTGGCGAGTTGGCCGTGTTCCCAAGACAGTGTGGTCTGGAGTTGAGGGATGAAGAGTTGCCCTTCTGCACTTCTAAACCAGAGCAAAAAGCTCTAAGTGGGACTTTCTGTCCTTAAGAAAGGCCTGACAGTTTCCAAAGGAATGTGCAGCTCATTCCCAGGATGAGAAGGAAGGTCATCTTCTAAAGGATTTGGGGTTTGACAGAGGTTAGATTACCAGTCCTGCTCGGAGCTGGAAGGGCACAAGCAATTTCCTATTGCTTTAATCACAATTTAAAACAACAATGCTGGAAACAAACCCCAAAGTCTTTAAAAGAAGACTGCTGAGGTCAGTAGGATGGATCCTCCTGCTGTGTCATCAGCACATTCACAAAGTAAATAACTGAGTACGCTTTTTCAAAAGATTAGTTACCTCTTAATCCAAAGTTACAGAAGATATTCCAGTGAGAACTTGGGGTTTGGTTTCATCTTTCACATTTTACATACAATTTTTTTTCTCTCTCTCTCTTTTTTTTTTTTTTTTTTTTTTTTTTTTTATGACAGAGATAACATGTTCTGCAAAAGGAATGTCCTTTGCTGCTGGTTCCCATGTGGAGCAGCTACCTTCCCGCTGGCTGAGCCACTCAGGCAGCTCCTGGCCCTGCAGGGCTGAGGCGTTTCCCCGTTGCTGGGCACAGACTGATGGAGCAGCACTGCTGAACACGGGGACACACAGAGGGAGCAGAAGCAGCTGCCTTTCTCCACCTGAAGCTCCAAGGCCCAAACTCTGAGCAGACAAGGCTGGCAGAGACTCTCAGGCTCCCTGTTTGCTGTGCTGCCCCACTTGTGCCCGGCCCAGCTCTGTGTGAGGGAGAACAAGGGGCAGCTCCCTGCCAGGCCAGAGACCCCTCTGGCCCTGGGGCTTGGGGCACTGTCAGCACCCGCTGCTGCAACCACTGCTTCTGCTGGCACTGACAGCAACAACCAAATTGTGGCTGATCCCCAGGGAGCAGCAGCAGTGCCTGCATCTGATCCCTCGCTCTGGAGCAGGGCTGGACAAATGACCCCCACAGCAGCAACAGCAGCAGCAGCAGCAGCAGCAGCAGCACATGGAGCTATCTTGCAGCACAGCCCCTGCCACTGTTCCCTCCCGTGTGCAGTGGTGTCACAGCAGCCTGAGGCACCTGGGAGCCCTCAGAGCCAGCAGGGACTTGAGATGGCAGCCCTGGGCTCCTGGAGGTTGTGCAAGGAACAGAGGTCGGGACTGCTTCTCCACGTAGAGCTTGCAGATGGAAAAGGCTGCTGTGACCAGGCAGCTGCAAGGGCAGAGAAAGGAGGGTCTTGAGCACTGGATCTGTGCCAGTTCCACAGTCCTGAGCAGCAGCCACTGAGCCTTGGGGGAACAGAGGGCCCAGCAAGAGGGACAAAAGCAGTCAAGTGCAGAGACTGGGAGGACCCAGACCTGGCAGCAGGAACGACTGCTTCATTGCCCTCTTGAAGAAAGCTCTTGGCTGCTTCAAAGTGCTGAAAGGCTTGAAGGGCAGAGAGGAGGCCACACCAAACAATGCTCCTGTTTCCACCCCCTGCCCTCTCAGCGTCCCAGAAGGAACTGGATGAACTGTATTCTTCTCTCGGGGTTGTCTCATCCAGCACGAGCAGCTTAGCACCAGGAGCTAAAGGAGCTGAAGCCTTAGGCCACAAGGGCTGAGCAAGAGGGAACTTTTTGACCAAAGTAATGCTGCTAACATGGACCTGACTGAATCCAGCAGATAAAATCATGGAAATATAGAATCCTTTCTGTTGGAGAAGATCTCTGAGCTCATCAAGTCCAATTGTTAAGCCAGCACTATCAAGGCTACCACCAAACGCTGAAGTGCCAAGGCCTGGACAAGAGGCCTGACTGAGGCCTGAACAACAGGCCCTGAGCCAAAGGTGACCTCTGGATGAACCTTCCAACCAAAGGTTATCTTTGTATCTGCTCATTAGTGAAATATGCATGGTCATTAGCACTGTGATAGGTGTATCCACTCCTTAGTGAAACATGGATTGACCTTTCTGTATTTAGAAGCCAGACAAGGCCATGAAATCTGACACCTGGCCTTGTTTGAGGCTGGATGGTCAGAGTCAGCTGCCTTGGTTCCTCCTTGGGCCCTGGCCAGGCTTTGGGAGGGAACCAAGAGGAGGATGACACCAGATGTTCCTGCACTAGAAGTGCTGTCAGTTTGTTTTTTCAGCACTATCAAAGCTGGGCCCTCTCCCAGCCAGGCTGGAGCCTCACCTGTGGCTGGAGGCACCTGCAGGAATTCTCAGTGTCCGGGAGTCGCTCTGCAGTCCTTGGGTGTGACAGCTTCCCCCAGCTGAGGTGTGGGTGTGGGTGATGGGAAAGTCTGAGGGTAACTGCTGAAGGATCTTAATCACTGCAGGCAATCTTTGGTAGTTGTGAAAAACGACGTTTCACTTTTTTATATTAATTTATAAGTTTAATAAAAATGAAAAAAATAAAAATATAGAATAAAAACTGACAATTAGGAGACAGGAAAATATAGCTACTCAGCTGAGGGTGCAAAACCGACACACACGCATTCCAGATTCCTTGGTATTTAAAAGTCTTCGTGTTACATATTTAAAAAGAGACTAATGCATGTTTAAACATCTGTTTAGCTTATCAGTTTCAAGGGTCCTAAGTATTGTATCTTCTTTATCTGTTCTTGGCGTCTGGGTGTCGAGGTAGAAGTCATAAATCTTTCTTAGCCATAAAGGTTTAATTGCTCTTTATCAGTCACAGGAATGTTAGGCCTCCTTTCTGTTTTCTATCTAGCTGAAAGGTTAAAAAATACAACCCCCCTCTTTTTACTTTGTTACAATTAAGAAATACACTTTCATTACATTTTTAAATTCCACAAATAAAAGGAAATACGACCTTCCAACATTATATGTATAACATTCATGTCAATATTTGCAAAAAGCCGACTCCAAAATATGCATTTATAACAGTAGTGATGGTTGGGTGCATTGCTGAGCTGCTCCTTTTGTGATCCTTTGCTGCTTGGAACTACAGTAAATTGCACCGATTCCTTCATTTGGTGTCTGCATCTTTGCTGCTGACCCTGCCCACTGGTGAAACAAACTTGGTGTGGTCTGGCTAGATCACTGCAAAATGCCACTTTTTAAATGGAAATGTAAGGAATCGGACCCATCTGAAATTCCTGGATGGGAAGCCCTAACCTAGAGCTGGCTGACTCTGGAGTGGGCTGAGGTCAGAGCACTGTGTGAGCAGTGGGGCAGTCGGTTAAAAGAAGCTGAACTGCTGGATGTCTTAAAATGCATCCAAAAATTGCATATAGGAAAAGGAAAAGAACTTATGGGTTTGGGAAGATGGGGATGGATTTTGGTCACAGCACATTGGAAACAGCACCACCAGAAGGAACAGAACCACTGTGAAATTCCTGTGGCCCAAAGGCACTGGGGACACAACAGCAGCACAGGGGAGAGCCCTGGATCCATCAGCAGCCCACAGTGGGAAACAGGAATTCAGACCTTTGGTACTGGGAATGGGAGCTGCTGGGTGTGTGGAGATGCCCATAAAAAGCTTCCTAAAGGATGGTTTGGGTCCTGTTTCCAGGTGATATTGGTGCCTCCATTGAGGGCACTTCAGCAACAGCAACAAGGAAGAGTTGGGGCCAAGAGAACATTTCCCCTCAAAGAATGCCTCTGGTCTCAGAAAGCCAAAGATTCTTGTTCACCCTATGCCCCATCCGCACTGCCTTGTCCTCTGGACTTTACATTTGTCATGGGTTAACACAGTTTGGTTTTAGTTAGGACTTTTGAATTTCTTTAGAAAGGACAGACCTATCAGGAGCCAGTTCTTGGCTGTTGGCATGTGGTTTCAGCACTGAGAAAACAGAATGTGACTTTTGGTAATACCCATATGAAGCTGAGACTGTGTGGGAGCCTCCCTCTTTTCTCCCGCTGAGCCACCAGGTAACATCGTGTGGCAGCCGGGGCGGGCCAGGCCCAGCTGGGCCTCCGGGAGCCGCAGCCCCCGCGGGGAGCAGCCCGGGCGGCCAAACCCCTTTTCCCCCGGCTGCCGGCAGGGGAGAGGGGAGGAAGAGCCCCGGCAGCTGCTTGCTCCCCAGCCAGGGCTGGGAGGAGATGTTCCCTCCCTCCCCTTCCCGGGCCCCTGGGAGCACCCCCGAGTTGAGCCACCCCAGATAAGACCGAGGGTGGCAGGGGAAAGGTATCCATCAGTCTGGGTCACTACTGAGATCCTGGCTGCCGTTTCTGAGCCTCCCCCACCGCCATGGCTTTGAGATCTTTGCAGCTCCTGCTCGGCAGGGACCACGTAACCACCGCAGGCCTGGGCACATTTAACTCTTTCCTGCAGGCAGATGGAACTCCCAGAGCACTGGCCCTTCTCGGAGTGAGGACAGACAAAGTGATGCAACCATACAGAGACAGAGCACGAAACTGAAGTCAGTGAAGAGAGAGTGGAAAGACTATTTGGGGCAAAGGAGGAGGAGTGGCCTAATTTGGCTGGACATTTCTGGTAAACTATGGAGAATGAACTGTTTTTCCTGTAACACATGAATGCTGTTTGGGGAAGATGTGAGATTCTAGTTAAAGGTGATATGAAGCTCTTTGCTCGTAAGGAATAGGAGATCCGTAGATCTTGAGATGAAGATGACTTTGGAAATAGAAGAAGAGAATCTTTGTGTTATACTAGAGGAGGCATCCTTAAACAGTACCCCTAATCAGCAGATACGGCCCATGTGCAGTGATGGGAAAGCTGCTAATGGGTAGGATTTCACAGTTTGCAGAGGTTCCTTTCAGGTCCTTGCAGATGTGTGGCACCACACAGATGGGAGCCACCAGAGGACTGTTCCTCTTGTGACGATGTCTCTGTAAGACCCAGAAAGATTTGTTTCCTAAAAGAACTGATGAATGATTATTTTTAAATGGTAAAACTGACTGAAATTACAAGTTTTGTCTTTTTATGTTGTGTGTGGGAAAGTGAACACTTGTGGAGGGAGGGAAGGATGTTTTGAAAGTTTCATTTGTTTTTTTTTTCTTTCTTTTTTCTTATTTTCATTCTTTTAGTGCATGTAAATAAACTATCCTTGTAATTTTAAGGTAAGCCTGTTTTCCTCTTTATGTTCTCCTAGTCATATAAAAATAGCAAGTGATGAAACCATCACAGGTGAAAATGTTTTTTGCCTGAGAGGCCTTAGGAAAAACCCACAGTATATGAGCTGTAATTGTTTCATGTTCTCCTGTTTCTATTTGCCAAATTTATTGCAGTGCTCTGAGTGTTTACTCTTTTTCTCTCTGTGAGATAGGATCAGCAGAAAAGCAAAGCAGGCCCAAACTTAAAGGTATAAAGATAGATTTATTAACACACACTAAAAGAAGAAAATGAAATTAAATTGAAACTTTTCAAAACACTTCTGCCTCCACCACCAGCCTCCTTTCTTTCTCACAACATATAAAGACAAAAGTCAGGACTCAAGGTCAGTACCACTCATAAAATACTCTCTCATCAGTCATTTTAGAAGAGAAGCCTCTTCTGATTTGTTGTGGTAACTTTCCACAAGAAAGAACAGGCTGCTTGTGGCTTTTAACTTTCACAAAAGCAGCTGCCCAGGGGAAAAATCTGCAATTGTGAACATATCATGTAGTCTTTCCCGTGGCTACATATGGGCCATAGACTCACGCACACTGGGGTATCATTTTAAAAATGAACAATTCAAATGCAAATGATATTCTTAACCTTATGGAACTGAGGTCTCTTTTCATTTCTTCACTAGCGCAGAGGGCTTCTTGTTTCATCTCTCTCTGTTCAAACATCTCATGGGATCAAAAGATCACAACTACTAAGTCAATATTCACTCAATCAATTAAAGGTATCTTTCCTCAAATCCACATATATGAACAATCATTTCCCCAGTTAGCCTGTCCACAGTTTAAAGGGATATTCTATCATATTACAGTCTGTTACCACAGCTCATAGGAGATTTTCAGCCTAAGACCAAGGCATCTTCTCATCTCTTCCATTACTCTTCTTTCACTGACTCGAATATCTACATATTGTCATTTTACATGTCCCCAGTTTGTCCTTTTCTCTCACTTAGAGAAAGGTTAGTGCTTTGGAAGTTTCATCTGTGCAAGGGTAGAGTTAATATCTTGCCCATGGCCTGTGGTGGTCCCATGATCTCTGCCAGGCAGCAGCCTCTAGGATTTTAAAGCTGTGGGGATGGGGGAAGAGAACTCACGCCGAGGGATTTCAGAGTGGCCTGGCTGGTGGATGCCTCCTGCCCACCCCTCAGTGACAATTGGGGTGGACCTGACCCAACCGGGCCCACAGCTGCTATTCAGGGCCCGGCAGACATCTCCCTTGGCTCGGCTGGCAGCTGGGGAAGGCTTCAAAGTTGGCTAGATATTAGTAGCTGCAGCCTCCCCTTCCCCCACCGGCAGCTGATGGGGCCCGGGGGCACAGCCAGGCCAGGGCCAGCTTCCCCCAACAGGGAGGAGCGGCGGGACCTGGCCGGCCTGGGCCGCTGCACGGAGCCGCTGCAGGGGCTGGTTGCTACCTGCTCCTCTGGCTGGAAGGAAAAACAGCCGGCTCGGACACCGTCTCAGCTTTGTACATGTACTCACAAAGTCACATCCAGCTTCCTCAGTGGTTAAACAATATGTCAGCATCTAAGAATTGGCTTCTAATAGGTCCCTGTCTTTTCCAGAACAATTCCAAGGTCCTTACAGGGAATTGTTTTCCTCCTTAGCTAAAAACCAAGCTATGTTAACCCATGATGATGACATTTGTCCTTGCTGCCCCTCGCATCCCACTGCCCCACAAACAGCCCCCAGCCACCCGTGAGGGACAAGCCCTGCTGTCCCAAGCCTGGGCTCAGGGCTTGGCCTTTCTGCTTCCTCCAGCCAAGCCAGACCTTGCTCAGCATTGCAGTTCCAGCTGCTCTGCCCCAAGCTCGCTCAGTTGGGCTTGGGAAGGGACTTGAGGTGCCTCAATGCCCTCGGGCGGCACATGGGAGAAAACAACAAACTCCTCAGGAGGGTGGAGAACAAACTTTTAGTTGCAAACTTCAGAGAATGAGGTACTTGGGAAATCTTAAAGCAACATGGAATTACAGTAAATCACTTCACAAAGCACTGACTGAGCAAACTCTAACCTGTCCAAGTTCTCCAGATTTTGGGAAGAGGAAGTCAGGAGAGGAGAGAGAGGGAGAGAAAGATCCACAGTCACCCTTGGATCCAGCACCATCTCAGCTGTTGTGAGCTCTGGGGCCGTGGCACATGTCAGTGTCGCACCTGTGTCACAGTCTTACCTGCTCTGGACCCTTTCACAGGTGGGGTTTTCAGGGTGCCAGGGGCTTGGCAGCCACTTTGGGGATGGACCAGAGGCTGTAGTGGCTGGGGGTGGGGCAGTGACCGCCCCACCTACGCAGAACTTGCCCTGTCCTCCAGACACACCCTGGATATGTCTGGGGCCATTCATCGTTTCTCTGCTCTCCAGCACTAAGGCAACGCACTCTGGCTGCAGCTCTGAGCTCCTGCCCAAGGCAACCACCCCTGGCAATGGGGCTGCATGGAGCTGCTCTCAGGAACGCCACCAAGAGTTGGAGAGTGCACCAAAACCGCCTCAGAAACGTAGGTTACCCCCCAAATCTCTTCAGGAATGTGGAATATCCAAAAATTCCCTCAGTAACAGGCTCCCCCTCCCTTCATCATCCCCAAATTTGGGCTGTCTCCTTCCAGATCCCACACCACCTCCCCAGTCCAAACCCAATGCATCCCACCCCTGTTGGACACCAAGACCCTCTTCCCAAGCCGTATTTCCTCCATTTCACACCTTCCAAAGCCCATCCCACCCATCCTGCCCCACCCAATGCCCATCTCACCTCTCCTGATTTGCAGCACACTTCGTGCAATCCCCTTCCAACCCCATCCCACCATGAGCAGCTGTGGAACTGAGTGATTTTGGGGTGGGACTGAGTAGTTTTCAGTGGCATTGAGTGGTTTTGAGGTGACAGATCAAACCCTCTCATCTCTTTGAGTGCCAAGAAATGGAGACAGCTACACCAAACACCCCTAAAACCTTCAAATCCTCCCAAGTATCTCCTTGAATCCCAGATTCCCCCAAAACACTAAAAAATGAGGCTTTAGATATCTTTGATGAACTTGTTGGGTTTTACTCCAGTTTTGTCAGTTTTAAAGGGATGAAGATGAATCAAAAGAATATGAGGGACCACCAGACCAAAAGACCACGAGGCCACTCCCTTCCCAAGGCAGATCACTGGGAATGTGGGTCACCAGGGCTCTGCCCAGTGTGGGTCCTCTGAAGTGGGATGATGTTGGAACAGTGCAGGGAGCCCTTCCCACAGTCGGGGCACTCGCAGGACTTCCCTTACCGGTGCCTCCGTTGGTGTCTGTTAAAGTGAGAGCTCCTGGACAACTCTTCCCACAGGCAGGATATTCGTAGGGCCGTTGCCAGCGGGTTTGGATCCTCTGGTGGCAGATCAGATGGGAGCTTCTGCTGAAGCTCATCCCTCATTCCCCACACTGGTAGAGCCTCTCCCTGGTGTGGATCCTCTGGTAGCAGATCAAATGGGAGCTTCTGCTGAGGATCATCCCTCATTCCCCACACTGGTAGAGCCTCTCCTTGGTGTGGATGTAGCGGGAAGGGCCTCTCCTCTGTGTGAATCTGCTGGTGTTCAAGGACATCTGAGTTGGTCTGAAACCTCTTCCCACACTCATAGGCCCTTTCCCCGGTGTGGATCTTTTGGTGGATGATCATTTGGGACCTCTTGTTGAAGCCTTTCCCACATTCCCCACACCTGTATGGCCTTTCCTCAGCGTGGATGTTTTGGTGGCGGATCAAGTGGGTGCTCTGGATTAAGCTCTTCCCACATTGCTCACACTTGTAGGGCCGTTCCCTGGTGTGGATCCTCTCATGGTGGATCAAGTGGGAGCGCTGGCTGAAGCTCTTCCCACATTCCCCACACTCATAGGGCCATTCCCTGGTGTGGATCCTCTGGTGGCAGATCAGGTTGGAGCTCTGGTTGAAGCTCATCCGACATTCCTCACACTTGTATGGCCTCTCCCCAGTGTGGATGCATTGGTGGGTGACGAGTTCGGAGCTGCAGCTGAAGCCCTTCCCACATTCCCCACACTTGTAGGGCCATTCCCCGGTGTGGGTCATCTGGTGCTGGATCAGGGTGTCTTTCTGGCTGAAGCTCTTCCCACATTCCAAGCACTTGTGGGGTTTCTCCCCATCATGAAGCTGCCCATGGACCACCAGCTCCAAGCCCCAGTGGAAGCTCTGTCCACCTTCGTGGCACAGGCTGGGTCCTTCCTCCTCTGAGCATCCTGGAATGGGTTTGGAGCCCCTCCTCCTGTGGGATCTCTGGGGCTTTTCCTCCCTGTTGGATTCGTGTGCCCTGGAGCCGCTCAAAACGGCCTCTTCCACCAGGTTCTGCCGTGGGGATTTTTTCTTCCTTGTCTCCATCCTCAGCTCCTTGTCTGGGGGCGGAAGGACAAGGAGAGGATGGGATTTGCCTCTGTGCCACAGGGAAGGGGATCCCCCAGTGCATCCCTGGCAGGATGGCATTGGCAGCGGGGTTGTCCTGGGCTGGGAGATGGAGCAGGAGAGGGGGAAAGGGGCAGTGACTTCCTCCTCACCTGCCTGCCTGTCCTGGGGCATCTTCCTCTTCCTCGCAGCCTCCCCCTTCATCTGGCCAAGGTTTGGGAATGGGAAAACCTAGACTGAGGGAAAAACAAAGGATGAGCATGTTGAGTTTGAAGGTTCCTCTGCCCAAGTTCAACTCTAGAAGTCAACCTCCCAAACACCAAGATTCAGCCTTGAAAATGCCTCCCAGGAGTTCCCTGTCTCTGGTCTCTCCCCTTTGGTGTTCGGGGGTTCCCTCCTGTCCCAGCTGCTGGGGGGTCACACTTGTACTGGTGGTCCCTTGTCTACTCAGTCCCCACCCTCCCCAGGCTGCAGGGAGTTGCAGGAATCCAAAAATTCCCCCCTTTTCCACCTCCTCCCTTAGGGATTCTGAGGGGTTTTGGGGTCCTGGGGTCCCTTCTCCCCTTATTCTCTGCTTCAGTCCCCCCTGCCCCTCTTCAGGCTGTTGAGGTCCCAGCAATCGCAGTGTTCCCCCCTCTCTGGGCTCCCCACTCTGGGGTCCTGGGGGACACAGGGCTCTGCTCCTCCAGGCTGCCTCTGCCAGCAGCCACCACTGGGACCCCAAATGCCCCCCAAGGGGCATTTTCCACACAGCTTTGGAACTCTTCATTCTCCAAAAATCCACCCATAAAAACCCAACTCAGGAACTCCCCTGGATATCTCGTCCGAACTCCCCATCTTGATTTGGAAAGACAGTTGTCTGCTAAGGAAGGCAGGAGCCTCCCCTGAAATGGAAAATATAAACCCCCTCCCTCTGAATTATAATTTTGAAATTAACGGGCTCTCAAGCAAAGATATGGGAATAGGAATAATAGTTCCTATTAGGAGGAAAATTAAACTAAAAATGCAGTAGTAAAAAAACCCCAAACCACAAACAGAGTCAGAATACAACCTGACGCCTGTTTAGCCAGGTGGTGGTAGCAGTCCAATCCAGTTGTGGCTGCAATCCTCCTGGAGTGACAGATGTGGTTCTGTAGAAGCAATGATCTTGTAGAAGGGTGTAGTTTTCCTCTGAAGGTCCAGTGGTGGTGAGATGGGTCTGGTCTTCCTCTGGGAATCCAGTGGAAACAGACTGCTTCTGGTGTGTTAAATCTCAGGTTATATCCAGGTAGGAATGCTTGGCTCCTCCCTGTGGGTGGAGCATCTGACAATGGGATGATGTAATTGTATCAGTCATGCAGTAAGACACAATGGCCCATTAACAGAAGATATCCCCCTGGAGGGAGGGTGTGTTGTAGAAGAGATAAAGAACACTGTCCCACCTGGCTTTAACAGCTGGCCCATTAACAGAAGATATACCCCCAGAGTTATGAGGGATGGGTCATGGAAGAGATAAAGAACACTGCCCCCCATGGTTTTAACAGATGGTAACAGAATACGTACTTTTGGATACATCTTGCACTGCAACTTAAGAAAGGAATCCAGGCTCCTTGCCCAGGCTCTCTCTAGAACACATTGTCTAGGCCAATGCTCAGCAGAGAAAAGCCCCGGGAGCAGCCCCAGGCTGGCTGTGGGCAGGCTGGGGGCAAACAGCATGGCTGGGGCTCTGCAAGGGCCCTGGGGCACACGGGAAGGAGCAGCAGAGCAGGGGCTGATCCATCCCCACTGCACTGGACACCCCAGGGCAGCGTTCCACAGCGTCTTCATGCACCTGCCAACAACATCCCCCCTCTGCAGCCCTGGACTCTCCCCCAGCTCACACAGCTGCTGCATCCTTGCAGGCACAGACACGGCAGCACTGCCTCAGGAACCCCTGTTTGCCCTGCCCAGAGCAGGCCTGAGCACCCCCATGATGTTGGTGTGGGGAGATGAACCTGAGGGAGCACAAATGCCAGCAGCCCCTGGGGCCAGGAAGGGCTGGGGGACAGCAGGGAAACCCCTCAGGTTTGTGGTGGCCTCTGAAGTCAGAGCCAGAAAGTTTGTTCCCATGAGCTGTGAGTTTCCTGTGCCACTGCAGATGTTGTTGCTCAGAGCCATGGGAGCCTGGCAGCCACCCCCAAACGGCCCTGACCATTTCCTTTGCTTCACCTTGGCTTTCTTTCCTTTCTAATGCTCCAAATTTCTTCCTATTACCCATCCCTGTCCCCTCTCCTGCAAACAGCCCATCTCTGTTTGCCCTTTCCTCTCTGGCCCCACTCTCCATTTCAGTTCCTGAGTTGGCACCATGGGAACATCACTTGGGGAGCAGGATCATCCTCCAAGTGCTTCAGGAATTGTCTGCAGGCTCCTGCAGTGCCTCGTGCTGCTCCCCTGCCAGAGGCACCCCAGGCCAGGGGGGCACATCTGGGTGCCGTGTCTGGCTGTGGGGCTCCCTGTTGTGGGCAATGAGGAGGGGTTGCAGAGGCTCTGCAGGACTGACAGGATGGGCTTTGGGGCTGTGAGGAGAAGCTGAGGGACTTGGGCTGCTGCACCTTCTGAAGAGGAGGCCCAGGCCTCATCCTGCAACTGCTGCAAGGGTGGTTTCAGAGAGTCACAGAGTCAGCAAGGTTGGAAAAGACCTTGGACATCATCAAGTCCAACCTGTGCCCTGACACCACCTTGTCTCTCCTGAGCCTCCTCTTCTCCAGGATAAACAACTCCAGCTTTCTCTCTCAAGTCTCACAGGACTTGAGCTCCAGACCCCTCACTAGCCTTGTTGCCCTTCTCTGGACACGCTCCAGCCCCTCCATGTCCTTCCTAAACTAGGGGGCCCAGAACTGGACACAGTACTCGAGGTGCTGCCCAACCACTGCTGAGCACAGGGGAAGAATCACTGCCCTGCTCCTGCTGGCCACACTGTTCCTGATCCATAGGAGTGCCAGGGGTTGGATGAGGGAAATGGTGGGGAGGGGGTGGGGACAAAGTCTGATTGATTGTCAGCCATGTAGGGTCTTGATTTTCATATCTATTCAGAGTGCATTAGAAGGTGCTGGGAGTCAATAGTAATTGGACATTTCTGATAACAATCTATAAACAGGAAAAGAAAACTTCACAGGATAAACAATTCTCTCTTCATTGTTTTCTAATATAGTATATTCACATTTTGTACAGTTCTGGAATCTGTCTAATTGACCACAGAATGCCTTGGGTTATGGAACCAAAAATGTGTATTCTATTTCATCTGTTGAAAGCAGTTGGGGAAATGTTATTTTTCTTTATCTCTTGTAACTCTGGGAGGAGGGGGGCAGGTGACTTTTGATAATGGGCCAACCAGGTTTAAACCAGGTAGGGCATTGTTCCTTGTCTCTTTCACCGCCCGTCCTCCCTCCAGGGGAATATCTTCTGCTAATGGACCATTAAGACATCCCCAAACTTACCCTCTCCAAAACAGTACATCCACATTCCATCATCCTATTGTGAGATGCTCCACCCAGTGGGGGGAGCCAACCATTCCTACCTGGATAAAACTGGGAGTCCGGAACAGGAAGCTCTCTTGCTTCACCCGATTACTGGAGATAGACCAGACCTCATCTCACCATCACCGGACCCTTCTCATCATCACTGGCCCCTATCTATACGATCATCTCCACTTCAACAGAACCACATCTGCCACTCCAGGAAGACTCACTTTTGGACTGCTTCCAACACCCTGACCAACAGGGTGTCAGGTTGTAGCTCTGACCCTGTCAGGGTTTTCCAGAATTGCTTGTTTATTGTAGTGAAGATGTGAATTAGAGTAGGGAGAGGCGGTTGCGCAAGATATCGGATTGTCACGGAATAGGGCAAGGCACATCTCCACCCTTGAGATAACCCTTATCGCAAAGACACAAACCCCTCTCCTCTAGGCATGCCAGTACTTTTCCATTACCCTTAGAAAACTAGTAAGACCCCCTATGACGTAGCGAGACCCAGAGAGTACTTAAACCCTGTGTTTCAGATAATAAACGCTTTTGACGAATTCATCATATTGGTGTCTGCTGAGTCACTAGCCCGAGCCCCACACGCAGATTGTGGAGGTCGTGTCTCCACCTAACCCAGGCCGCCAGGGTGGTGGCTGCGAAAACCACAACATATTGGTGCCGAAACCCGGGAATAGAGCCTGGGAGACGGGGAAACGTCTGGAAGGTGGAAGACGACGGTACCGGCAGGATTCCGGAATACCGTGGAGGATCAGGGGGACGCCCCGGAACCAGTGATCGGCCATGGAAGCCATCGCGCAGGTTGTAAAACTTATGGAAGGGAAGTGGGGGATTCGCTGCGAGCGAAAAAATTTATATCTTGCTATGGCAAGGCTTCTAGATTTGGGCACAATTCAGCGGCCCGCTGATATATTGGATTCAGAAAGGTGGGAGAGTTACACAGCCGTTCTGGCACATGATACAAAAGCCACCGGCAGTGGAAAAGTTTTAAAAGCGTGGGGAAAAGTGGAAACAGCTTTGAAAAAAGCGAGGGAGGAGCAGGAGACATGGAATGCGGCGAAAACATGTTTATTTGCCATCACGCAGCCTAAAGGGGGAGGCGGGGGACCCACGGGATCCCCGGGGAGTGTCCAAACCCACGGCGGGAATGCGCGGGAGGGGGATGCGCTGTGCCCTCCCCAGGGTCCATACCCAGATATCCCAGACCGGGAGGGGGACTCTCTGGCCGTTCCGCGGGACCCCCCGGACCCGAAAACCCCCCCAGAACCCCCCGAAAATATCGCGGTTTTATTGCCTGCACCTCCTCCCTGCGTCTGCCCGCGGGACCCGGATTCGCCCGATATCGGCAAATCAAAGGGTCCGGAGACATGGTTACCGCGCGCGCGGGACACCAGCCGTTCTCCGGAACCCGGAGGGGGAGTCGCGACCGATCCGGTCGCCGAGCCGGTGCCGCGGGGTAGGGATAAACCGCGATCCGTTTGGGAAGAGCTCGCGCGAGAAGCTGGAGAGATAGAGAGGGAGGCTCGCGCCGCGTCGGGGCCGACGGCGCCGGGGCCGCCTGTGCCGCGCTCGTACGGTGCCGCCGCCGCCGAGCCGGAGCCGGCGGGGTTGGGATCGGCCGCGGCCGCCGCATTAGAGCCATCTGCGCCGCCGCCGCCATATTTCGAAAATGGCGACCGCGTCACCCACGAGAGGCGGGGAAATTGGCCGCGTGGCTCGGAAAACCCGGAAGCGCGAGTTCCCGCGAGAGCGCATGCGCGAGAGGGGAGCTCAGACGTCCCGGTTCACACTGCGCATGCGCGGGAGAGCGAGGAAGCGCGCGCGCGCGGCCGGAAACCGCTCCCAAAGTCATTTTACAAAGGAAATACCCCCTTCTGGGCGGGACACGGCGTGCACGGGGGGCGGGAATGGGACGGCCCCCAGGAGGCGTGCTAGCGCCGCCCCCGAGAGGCGGGGAAAGCCCACCCCCGGAAGGCGGGACGGGGGCGGAGCCCAACAGAAAGGGCACAGTATCCGTCATTCACATCAACAGCCATAACCCAGTCAAAGGTTACTTCCAGATCGGCAATGACAAGGCAGACACTGCAGCGAAAGGCGTCTGGACGCTGCAGGAAGCTCGTCAACTGCACGAATTCCTCCACATCGGACCCAAAGCACTGGCAAAGAGATGCGGAATCACCACAACGGATGCCAAGCATGTAGTGGCCACCTGTCCTCACTGCCAGAAGTCACCCCTGTGGACCAGTGGGGTCAATCCAAGAGGTCTCAAGCCCTCAGAAATCTGGCAGTCAGATTTCACCTTGTGTCAACTGCTGAAGCCTCGAGCGTGGCTCGCTGTGACAGTAGACACATTTAGTGGAATGATCGTGGCCACACAGCATCGCAAAACTAACTCTAAAGCCACAATTCAGCACTGGCTGACAGCCATGGCATGGCTTGGTATCCCCAAGCAGATCAAAACAGACAATGGTTCCAATTTCGTTTCTAAACCAGTGCAGGAATTTGCTTCCAAATGGCAAATCACATTAGTACAGGGCATTCCATATAATAGTACCGGACAAGCTATAGTTGAGCGGGCAAATCAAACTCTGAAAGCCAAAATAGAGGTGTTGGCAAAGGCAGAAGGTTTGACCAACTCCATCCCCTCAGGAGAGCAGACACGTATATTGGCAACCGCTTTGATGGCATTGAATCAATTCCCTAGAGGAAATGAAGCAAACAGTCCCATTCAAAAACACTGGGCCTCCAAAGCATTAGAAGAGGGCCCGCGGGTTGTAATTAAAAATGAGCTGGGTGAGTGGGAACGGGGCTGGAGATTGATGCTTGCAGGGTGAGGGTATGCAGCTGTCAAAAAGGACGGGAAAATCAGGTGGTGTCCTCTCAAATCAATTAAACCTGATCTTTATAATAAGCAGGATGAGACTAATGAAAATTGTGAGTTTCTGTTTACAGAACATGCTGGTGGGGCGACCACGTAATGCCTATATGCCCCTCCCAGAGGAACGAGACACACCACCAAAACGTCAGACAGCGGCAGAGAAACCCACGCGAGTGAGACCCAGACATCAGCGACATGTCTGCATGATTTTGTTATTGGGGCTTGTTGCCAGAGGACAAGCCAGCCCAGATTACTACCCACATCAGCCGTTCAGGTGGGTCATGAGACACCTTACCAGCGGTAAGGTGCTCAGAGACATCACCACACCAAACGCTCCATCTTTCGTGCTCCGTTTTACAGATCTATTTCCGGGACAACCAAAGGTAATTCCCAGGTCTCCATACTCATCACACATGTATCTATCCTATTGGTGCCCAGCTTCAAACCCAGGGAAAAGCTATTGTAATTACCCCGGGTGGGGGTACTGTGGGCACTGGGGCTGTGAAACCATCGTTACAGATGCCAGGCCGTCAGGGCCTGGGTGGGATCCACCAGCCCCCGATAAGTTCCTACAGTTCTCATGGGCACCTGCAGGTTGCAAACCACCTCTTTTTGCACATGGAAATTCCTATCGAAACAGCTATAAAATCCCCAAATTTCGAATTTGTATATATTATAATATGACGGTCTTGCAGCCCAATCATTTTAGCTGGACAGTGGGAAGAACATGGACGGTGGTCATTCAAAAGTCGAAAGAGTGGGTGAATGTACAAATTATCAGGCTCCAACCATCAGTATCCCGAGCAGTTGGACCCAACAAGGTGATTAAAAGCACACAAACAGAGAAAAACATAACTTACCCTAAAATCATACCCACGAGTGTCACCGAAAACCCAACCAGCGATGAGAAAGCTTTCCAGATAGGCCGTTCAGCCAAATCAGACCCAGACCCAATCCTTCGTATGTTAGATGCTACCTTTCTATCCCTAAATGAATCTAACCCTAACCTAACTAATTCCTGTTGGCTTTGTTATGATGTTCAACCCCCGTTTTATGAAGGAGTTGCTGTAAATACCTCATTCACTTACTCCACAGCTGACGCACCACATCAATGCAGATGGGATACACCCCGCAGAGGTATCACCCTGAGTCAAGTCTCAGGTCGGGGCAGATGTTTTGGTAATTCATCCCTAGCTAAGCGAAAAGGGAATGTTTGTGCCAAAATTGTAAAGCCCAACAGAAAAAACAATAAGTGGGTTGTCCCAGCTTCACCTGCCATGTGGGTTTGTCAGAGATCTGGAGTAAGTCCCTGTGTGTTCCTTCCCAAGTTCGATGATTCTAATGACTTCTGTGTCCAAGTTCTGATTGTTCCTAGGGTCCTATACCATCCCAGTGAAGAGGTGTACAGCCTTTTCGAAGAACCCAGCCGTCTTCACAAAAGAGAAATAATAACAGGTATAACCATCGCAATGCTGCTCGGCTTGGGAGCAGCTGGAACGGCAACAGGTGTCTCAGCCCTAGCAATGCAGCACCAAGGACTGTCTCAGCTGCAGATGACCATAGATGAAGACTTGCAGAGGATCGAGAAATCTATTTCCTACCTGGAGAAGTCAGTCTCTTCGCTTTCAGAAGTGGTTCTGCAAAACAGGCGCGGACTGGATCTCCTGTTCATGCAACAAGGAGGTCTGTGCGCGGCCTTGAAAGAAGAGTGCTGCTTTTACGCAGACCACACTGGAGTCGTCAGAGACTCCATGGCAGAACTTCGACACAGATTGGCTCAGAGACAGAAAGATAGAGAAGCGCAGCAAGGATGGTTCGAATCCTGGTTCAACCAATCTCCATGGTTGACCACTTTGATTTCCTCTTTAGTAGGCCCATTGGCAATGCTAATTTTAACTGCTATCTTCGGACCATGCCTGCTGAACAAGATAGTTTCATTTATTAGAGCCCGCATAGAGCAGACTAACATTCTGTTCATGCACCAACATGAAATGCTGTGAATCATTCAGGGAAAATTGCCAGTCACAAGCTTTTTCAAACTTGCCTGGCAGAAAACTTACTCAGGTTTTTAAACTCCTTTTTCCTTTTACCAAATACTAACCTTCTACCTCATTTAGTACCTATATATATATATATATGCATAACTACCTTGTTTTTTGTGATAGAGGGGGGGGAGATGTAGTGAAGATGTGAATTAGAGTAGGGAGAGGCGGTTGCGCAAGATATCGGATTGTCACGGAATAGGGCAAGGCACATCTCCACCCTTGAGATAACCCTTATCGCAAAGACACAAACCCCTCTCCTCTAGGCATGCCAGTACTTTTCCATTACCCTTAGAAAACTAGTAAGACCCCCTATGACGTAGCGAGACCCAGAGAGTACTTAAACCCTGTGTTTCAGATAATAAACGCTTTTGACGAATTCATCATATTGGTGTCTGCTGAGTCACTAGCCCGAGCCCCACACGCAGATTGTGGAGGTCGTGTCTCCACCTAACCCAGGCCGCCAGGGTGGTGGCTGCGAAAGCCACAACAGTTTATTTGTTTGCTTGTTGGGTTGGGTGGTTTTGTTTTCTACTACATTTGCACTGTTAATATTCCTAGTAAAGAACTGTTATTCCTATTCCCAAATCTTTGCCTGAAAGCCCTTAATTGCAAAATTCTAATTTGGCGGGGGGTGAGGGGTTGACATTTCCTATTCTAGGGGAGGCTTCAGCTTTCCCTGGTAGATACCTGTCTTTCCAAACCAAGACACCAGTGTTAGGAGACATTGAAGACAGAGCTGGAGAGTAGAAGGGGTTAGCTTTTGAGATAATCCGGTTAGACGGGGGTGATAGAGAGGGTGTACCTGTTGGGGATAGTCCTGTTGGGGAGCAAGCTGGAGAAGCAATAGGGATCATGGTTTGGGGAGGTGGGGAAGGGCTCACAGGAAAGGCTGGAGGATTAGCAGGGATAGCTTGGGGTATCTCAGGGTAAACTGGAGGAGGGGGCAAATGGTCAAGAGGGTCCCAAGTGTGCCTACTCTCCTCCTTCTTCTCTTTCTCATCCCTCTTTTTCTCCTTGGAGTTTACAGATCTTTGTTAGTTCACTCTTAACCTGGTTTTTCTGCCAGCAGGCAGCATAGAGGATTTGCTCAGTATCTGTGTCCCCTCGGGCTTTCAGATACTGGTTTAATTTCGAGCACATCCAGGGGTCCTTAGTCCCACACCACAGCCATTCTCCAGGTAAATTTAGAGTGGGCCAAACCTCTATACAATAATGGATCATTTTAACTTTACTTAAGTCCCTAGTGACTTCATCAGTATCCCATAGCTCTAACATTTGTCCTAACAGACTGTCTGGTGGAATGTTCCTTACTTTTCCTTCTTCCTCCCTTTCAGCTTGTTTCTGTTTGCTCATACACACTCCCATTCTCACTGGGTCTAAAATAAAAGCTATACGGTGTTCTTACCCTAACAGAAATTTTAAGATAGAGCAACACAAATTGTAAGTACCTGACCCTTATCTTAAATTAAATTTCTCTTAACATGCCCCTACTCGAATTTAAGATTAAAGACGGGCAACTTAAACTTCAACACTCCAAGCACTCCAGTACTCCGAAAATAGTCTGGAAAACCCGCCCTTAGGGTTTCGGCCACTACCCCAGCCAGTACTCAGTACTCTGAAAGTAGCCCAGCAACCCGCCCTTAGGGTTCTGGCTGCTACCCCAGCCAGTACTCAGGCACTCCCCACGTGTTACGAGCCCCTGAAAGTAGCCCAGGCTACGTTCCCCGCCCTTAGGGTTCCAGCCACTTCCATAGCCAGCACTCGCACACCCAGTGCACGACTCACCCTCTCTTTCCTGCGTTTGGGCCCCTCGTGCTTTGAGACCCCACCTAGCTTTCACTCCCTGCTCCCCAACAGCCACTCCGGACGATGGCCTCAGCCAGTGCAGCTCTCACCCCAGTACCCTGACAGCTACCCTAGCCAGTGTCCCGAGCAATTTACTTGGACGTCCCAGGCCGTAACCTCAGCCAGTACTGTCTTTCACTCCCCGCACCCCGACAGCCACCCCAGCCAGTGTCCGGAGCACCCCGAGTTCTCCGACATCCCGAGCCATAACCTCAGCCGGTGCGGTGCATGCTCCACACTGCTGTAGGCCTTCCGCGTGCTTGGATTGGCCCGAGTGGCCTCCCTCCGTGAATTTTTGGAATGGGGGGCCTATCCTATCATACACTCTATGGCGTGCCACTCGCTCTCTAAATTCCTCCGCACGTCTGGAGGGGGGCCCACTATGCCCCTGGAGATGCCTCTCTCACCCAGTAGGCCTTGATAGGCCCCACTTGCTTCCCCCCTGTTCCCGGCCAGCCCCCTCGCTGGAGTCTGGAACCGCGGTACTGAGGGGTCCACACTCACTTCGGGGGTCTGAGCTGCCGGCCCCCATCTCACTCACACCTCACTCGCTCACCTCCACTCCCGCCACCAGCTCTACTTACCGATGCTCCTCTGTGCTGTCCGTTCCCAGGCTGTCTTCCTTAGGTCTGGTGTGGCCAGCTGTCCCAGAGGCCCAATAAGGCGGTTGGCTGTCCCATCCCTGGTCCTCTTTGGGTGTGGCTAGATCCCAGACGAGTCTCCAAGCTGTTATTAATGGGACAGGAGACCAGCTCCTTTTGAAAGGCCTTTATTAGAAGACAGCTCTGGGTAAGGGGCTCGAGGGGCCGCGCACGCCGCCGCTGCTCCCACTGGATACCACGGAGGAGGAGGTGCAAGTCGAGTCTGCCGCTCGCGCTGCAGAGTCGGGATTCCTTCCTCACGGGAATTCTTAGGAAATCACTTGGCTCGGTTTAGTCCAGGGGTGTCACCTTTGTCCAGTACTCTCTAGGTCATGGCGAGTAGGGGGGAAGCTTTCCACAGGTGGCTAGACGTCCTCCTCGCACGGCAGTGTCCTTTGGAGGTCCAGATTTTGGGTCGGCTCGTTGTTTTAGGGGTCTTTTTGGGGTCAACTGGACTTCCGCTTGGAGCGGTGCATCATGGGAGCCTCTGGATTTGCCTATTAGGCAGGGTTAGCAGTTTGATGAGCAGGCGGGAAGCAGCGGAGGCCTATCCCGACGGAAGGTAAGGGGGAATTTGGGATCTGGGGAAAGGGAATGCACAACTTGGAACATAGGAAACTGAGATTTGAGTGTCCAACACGAATAGTTTGAAATAATAGGTAAGTAACAGCATAACCTTTTTAACTACGTGGTAAACAGTACAACAATACAACATACAACATCAATACAACATACAATGCATAACTTGGAGCCCTTTATTTATTTCACTAATCGATAATCCTCCTCTTGGTTGGTCATTGAGAAATTAGTTTAAAGGTGGTTGCCCCATTCTTTTTGCCTTCTTCTCCTCCTTCCGCTCAAGGATGAGTGGCGCCAGGCTGGATGTGGGCATAGCCATTGTTATAAATGGGTGCTGCACAAAGGAAAAAAAAAACAAGAATGAACCATTATTTTCCAAGCTAAGAGCCTCAAAGGCAGGGTAACATTTTTTAAATTAAAGAGGGATTGAGTCAGAGTAGGTCTAAGGAGCAACAGTGGGGCAAGAGTGGCACAACTTGCTGCAAGAGCTGCTAAGTGCCCCAGTGCTGGAAATATTTCAGGTCTGAGCATCGTGATCTCTTTCAAGATGTCCCTGCTCATGGCAGGGCACTTGGAGCAGATGAGCTTTACAGGTCCATGCCAGCCCAGCCCAGTCTAGGATTCCTGACTGTTTTCCTTTGAACAGCACCAAGAGTGGAGGTGAGGAGGAGGGGGCTCATCTGATGCCTTGCACTTCAGTGGAGGAGGAGCTCATCCCTGGGACACTGCTTCACTTGCAGCCCCTGGGCATTTCACCTGCAGGAGCTCCTGGGCAGACCAGCGCTGCGCCTCATCTGTCTGCAGGCAGCAGCTCAGGAAGTGACGCAGCAAAGGAGAGAGGAGCTCGGGCTTCCGCAACTGTGGGGTCCCTTTCGTGGCTATCAGGTGTTTAGCCTGGAGAAAAAGGAAATACAAATCTCTCAACTGCTTCTCTCACTGTGTCTATAACTGCTCTTCCAGATCCCATTGTTTAAGCTCCACTCTGCAGTGGCAGTTTGTTTCTGCCGTGACAGAGAGGCAGAGATGCCTTTCCTGTACCAACAAAGAACCCAAACCCCAATGAAACCACAGCTTTTCCAACATCCAGCAGATCTGGCCTTGGCAGCTGATTTCACTGACTGACCTTGTGAGTAGAAACTACATCAGCAAAAGCACCTTTGCTTCTCTGAGCATTCCCTTGACCAGCTTGACAGGCTATTTGGAGAAGGGACTTTTCTCCACTAACTCACTCCACTATTTCCAAGAATTATGACATGAAAAGCATCTCTGCAGTGCTTGTTGGTCCCTTAAGCACAGCTGCCATCAAACAAAAGTCATCAAGCTTTTTGCTTGGTTCTTGAAAAGAATGGCAATTGAAAGGAAAGAAAGGAAATCCCTCAGTTATTCCTCAGGTAAGGAAACAAACATTTGGAATCTCATCTTCAACATAGACACATGAAGATGCATGCACCAATGTCTTGGGATTAAAAAAAGCCTGTTTGGCCACACAGGAAACACCTGCAGGTGTGTTTCTTAGCAGACTGCAAATTTCAGCTTCCCTTATGTGGCCAAAGGAAAATTTTGGTGGTGAAATCAGAAGAGGGAGAAATGCCATCCCTATGGTAGCCCTCTGCTCATTTGGATACTCAGGTCAATGCATTCATGGTGTGCCCATCCTAGAAAGTGCCCAGAAACAAAGGGGTGGTTTTGGCAGGCTCTGCACATCACCAGGCTTCAGCTTGGTGACATGAAGAAAGTGGCTTGCCTTAGGAAAGAAATATGGTCACTGAGTGTTTCAGCAGCACTGCACAAGAAGCACAAGAGCCTCTGTGACCTTCACCACCTCATGTCCATGTTGCAGGCAAGTTTCCCTGTGAGAAGAATGGGGGTGCAATTTCTTCTCTTCAAACAACTGTTTTAGAAACTTTGCTAGGTTTGGATTTCTTTCCTTCATTCCAGGAAAGATGGCACCAGTTCTAAGATGCTTGTTCCCTATTAGTAGGGCCATCTCCACAGCCAAAAGAGCTGGAACGACTTCTAAGCCAAAGCAAAATGTTGCCTGAGCATGGAGATTGTTTGCGTGGGGTGAGGCTGGAGTTCCCCAGTGATGCAACCAAAACTACAGCAGATGCTGATGTGCTGCAGGGACCTTTTTAGAAAGGGACCGTGGTGGCAGTAGTTCCAGCAGATGGCAATGGGATTTTGTCCAAGGGCAGACAGAAGGTGGGATAGGTGAGAAAGACAGCGGGATCAGAGAGTATTGACACCTTACCAAGCGAGGACTTTCACTCCAGTAAGGGACTTGTTGTTCTGCCATTTCAATGCCCACAATTCCAAAAGACCATATGTCCACTTTGGGGTCATATGGTTGACCTTTGACCACTTCAGGCGCCATCCACCAAGGAGTCCCGATCACCAAGCTGCGTCTACTCCGCTCAAGGGTGAGTAGAGCAGAGAAGCCAAAATCAGCTGGGGAGAAAGCAAAAGACTGTTTTTATTTGAATACTGTGCAAGGAGGAAAGCAAGCAAAAGAATTGCCCAGGAGAAGTTAGAGAATGTGCTGTTGAATCTCCTGGACAACTGTCCCTGCTCTCTTTCCTCAGGACTTTAGCCAAGGAAAGATGGCATTGGCTACTTCAGAAATCCCCACATTTTTTACACTGCTTCCAGCAGTGGCTTTTGTTCCCCTGAAGCTTTGCACTTGTAGCTCCCTCCCTTGGGAAGGGACACACACAGAGCACAGCCACTCTGGACTGCTTGTTCCTTGTGCTAGGTCTGTGCACGCTGCAATCATGTGCTCAGCTCACAGAAAGGGTCCCTGCACTGCCACCAGCACCATTTTTGGGGGGCTGGCATCACTCCAAAGCAGCCCCACACCCCACATGTCCCTGGAACGCTGCACGTGACCAAGAATATACTGACCCAGCTTGACAGAGCCATCAGTTCTCAGAAGGATGTTGAGGCTCTTCACATCTCGGTGCATCACATGGTTGGAGTACAGAAAATGCAGTCCTTGCAGGCACTGAGAGAGAAAACAGAAAGAGGAGGGCAAAAATCCCTGATGTGATTTCATCAGACAAGAAAGGAAACAGCTCTCAAAGATTCCTTCTCTAGGGGAATGGGGAGTAATGGCAGAACACAGTGCCCTGGGGAGCAAGAGCTTGCTGCTCCTACATTGGCAGAGCAGCACCTTTCTAAAGAAAGCCATGTCAGCTTTTCAAAGAGCAACAGCAACTGCTCTTGTAGACTCTCCTGTGCAAACCAGCCACAATGACTGCTGCTGCAGTGGATGTGCTCAGAAGTAAAGAGCACTTTGGCTGCAGTGCTGACCTTTTCAGCTGAGCACTGAGAGAAGTGAGTCTCTCTTTTGTCTTTGCTGATCGTTTCAAATGCTGCCACCACCACCTTTGCTTTTACAGGCAAGGAATGCAGTGCAGACAGGCACAGGTTTAGGGAGGTAAGATGGAGAAGAACAAATACAAGAGATATAGTGAGAATGCAACAGTAGGAGATAAGAGGACAAGGACAGAGTCTAGTGAGTGCAGGGGCACTGGTAGGCAGTTCACTTGAGATGCTCCTGCTTGCCCATAGCATAGCAGCAACACAGAAACAGAGCCTGGCACATGGAATTGCTCCTGTTCTGAGCTCTTTTCCCAGACAGTCCAGCCCAAGCCCTGGGAAGCACAGGTGGGATCCCTCACCTCATGACTGACACTTGCAATCTCAGCTTCACACAGGTCAGCCTCGTTGATGACATCAAACAGACTGCCTCCATCCATGTACTCCGTGACCAGCCAGAGCTCCTCATGCACAAGGTAGCTGAAAGAAGGAAATAAGGCCATGCAGATGAACAGGCATGGCTACGTTGGTTTTGTGCTTGATTCTTGTTTCTGGGTGCCTTTGTGACAAGGACAGAAATAAAAGGAATTGACATTCCCTCTAGGCTGTGCCTTGTTTGCAGTCTGTGCAGTCTCAAGGAGAATGGCACATCTGTGAACTTACAGGGTATTGACTTCCTATGGTAGGGTTGATCCAGATTTTTGAACCATTTTCCAACCATGTGTCTTCAGCCAGGGAAGACTCATGCAGACAAAATGCACTCTCTTCCCATCCATTGCAGATGAATAGAGAAATAAGAATTAACCAATAATTATCAGCTCTCTTTTCTGCCAGTGTCCAAAATGGGTTTTTAACCTTGCATGCTTTTAGTATGTAAACAAACACATACAAATACATACATTAATATGTAATCATGGGATAAGACCACAACCACTCACCTGTCTAAATAATTCACAATAAAGGGACTCCTATTCCTCCTCATGACAGTGATTTCAGTAATGGTGTCTAGCTTGCTGCTCAGTCCTTGAAGATTTATTTTCTTGATGGCCACCTCAAATGACATTGAAAATCAGTAACTTTACAAGTTGGCGGCACGAGACCACACTACACACGGAGCGAGTGATTTTGCAATGACACAGCCAAGCTGTGCCAAAGTGCCTTGTGCTCGGACAAAGGAGTAATAAGGAACTGACATCCCAACAGCCCATTTCTCTGCACCTCTGGGGGCCAGTTACAGGACATGTGGCCACTGATCTTTTGCCTTGTCCACTTGTTAACAATGGTGTCTCAACTATCACCCACAAAGCTCGGAGCACACTCTCTGTTTCTCTGTCTGTACATCAGAAGAAGGAATCCGTGCCTTGGGGCTCTGTGGATACATCTTGGGCTCTAAGCAGGGCTTAGGGCTTTGAAGGATGCCTTGCAGATCTCTCCCCACATGCAGTTCCCAAGTGCAGCACTGCAGGTGGCTAAGGAACTCCCAGGAACATTCAGATGTATTTGCTGGCAGCCAGAAATATCCAGAATTCAGGACTCTGAAGCCGTAGCCCCAGAGAGCAGCAAGATGCTCTAAGGCACCACCTTTGTTGGAGCAATTGAGAGCCAGGGAGAGCGTCCTTCTCTGCAAGGAACCGCTGCCCTCCTTGCCTTCCTTCTGGCAGCTGGGAAGGACAAAGACTGTCCCAAATGCAATTGGCAGGCTGGCAGCAGTTTGTGCTTCCTGTGCCTTTGCAGCACAGCTCTGACCAAAGCTCCAGCCACAGCTGAGACAAGAGAGGAAAGTCCTCAAGAGCAGCAGAATTTGCAGAGGCTGTTGACATTTACCTCTGCTCCTGTGGCAGTGTCGATGGCTCTGCAAACATCTCCAAAACCCCTAGAAACAAAACAGCAGCAAAGAAAGGAGAAGCCATTTAGATCTTGGAGGGAAAGACAGCCCAGACAGGAGATCTCTGCTGTAAATTCCTCAAAGCTGCAGCATGCAGGAGGGCTCTGCCAAAAGGCAGATGATGCATTCTCCTCTCAAGTGCATGGGCACTGGGCCTGTTCCTGAAGCACTGGGCTTTACTGCCTCAGCTCAAAAGGCCATTCATCTTGGATGAATGGATTCTTTCATCTTGGATTTCAGTTTCTAAACTGAGCAGCTTTTAGCCTGACCTCTGACTCTTTCCTTCAGGAAACTCTTGGGAAGAAATGTTCCTGAGAACTGTTATCTCACTGCTGTGATAGGGGATAGCTTGCTGTTTCTGGCAATGAAATGGAAGTGTCTTGGACAATGCCTTCTGACCACACTTCCAAATTCTGGCCAGTACTGAGAGATGGGGCAGCCGAACCCCAGTGTCTGAGGATGTTTGCAGATTGCCTGGCTTCACACTTGAGAGATATTCCAGCAGAAAATCACCTGCCCCATGGCTGTGTAGAAGGAACTGTGCTTGGACTCACCCCCCGCCAAGTTGTTCCAGTTCAATGAATTTCCTCTGGGGATTTTCCTTGGTGACCACTTTCCCTGGGGGAAACAAAATGCAAGATGCTCACTTGAAAGCACAGATCCCACTAGCCAAGAGATACAAAAGGCAGCCCCACTGTCGGGGGCTCTGACTTCTTTGTGGTCAGCTGCTTAACAAAAAGCTGGCAAAGCCCAAGCACGAGCACTGACAAGCAATGGGAAGAAGGCACAGCCAGACCGAGCCCCTTCCAAGCTGGTGCCCATTCAGGACACAACAGGATTGGCTTTGGGATCAGACACACCCAGGTGCAGATCAATGCCCTTTTTGTCCCAAAACCTGCTGGGAGACAGAGAGTCAACTGGGCTCTGTTCTCAGCCCCACCAAGTCTTGCCTGAGAGCACAGCACTGGCAGCTGTTCTGGACAAGAAGCAGATTCAATGACTTGTGCTGCAGAATCACCCAGGGCTTGATGTGTTTTCCTAGAGACTGATCTGAGCAGGGCTTGGGCCAATGTGTTGCCCGATCCAAAGAAGACACAAACAACCGAAGTCGTTTATGCGGTGCTTTATTGAGGGCCCGGGAGCCTGTGGACTAGCGTCCAAAGACAGAGCCCCATTTCACAGAAAATTTACAGGGTTTTTATATGTTTCTCTACATGATTTCTTCATCATAACAAATTCTTACTTCATTTTCGCTACTTAGCACAACTATCTCTATGGCATTTAAGTTCTTGCCAAAGGTACATTCTCTAGATAAAGAGATACACTCCTTAAGATAAGTATACATTCTTTAGGATTAGTGATTATTTCTTAGCTACGCTGCTTACATTGCAAAATCTGTTATAACAGTTCATCTGTAGGTTATATGCGGCCTACCAAGCGTTAGCATAACTACTACCAATGTCAACTATTAGCGTTTGCTATTATGTTAATACAGTCTTTTAAGGCAAATGGCAACAATTCCCCCCTTTTGAGCATTCTTCAGTCTTCTGCAAGAATGCTCAACTCCTAGTCTTCATTGGTTCCTTCAAATGCTGGATTTTCTTGCCCAATGGCATCCTCATACTTCGGAGGAGACAGGTGCATCTCATTGGTCCTTGCCAAGGCTTTCATTACTCTTCTAGTACGTTTAGTTTCCTTTTCGATGACTCCTAAAACACACTTATAGGCTAACCAAATGATTAATAACAAGACCATAAACAACAGAATGTACTGTACTACCGATGAAACCCATCCGGAAACCTGAAGTCCTAAAGATTCAAAAATTGCTCCAATCCAATTATGTTGTGCTTCTTTTTCAATTTCTTTTGTTTTGGATTCAATTGCCTCTAATTGGGAAATGTCTTTTTCTACTTCAATGGTCATGTTCGGAATATGGATGCAACAATGGTCAATTTTCTTACTTAGAAATTTACACACACCATGCTCTTTTAACAATAGCATATCTAGTGCCATCCTATTCTGTAGAGTCATTCGGGATGTGGCTTGTAATTGCAAATTCATATCCTTAAATCCTTTCTTAGTGGCTGCTGCTAATCTCTCAGTTTGCCCTAACAATTTATACAACATTTCTCTGTTTCTGTATGAGGCTATAGGTGCAAATAGTGATTCTAGAGCCCACCCAAATTTAACTCCACCATCAGGTTCATGCCATTCGTTTTCCAGCTCAGTGAATTCATCTACTTCTCTTTTCTTCCGGTTAGAATCTAATTTTGATTGTTTCCACAAGGGACAGAGTGTTGGGATTCCTAGAGTGATTTGTGTTACAGGCCCATCTATAGGAATATGTGTAGTCCATTGTCCATGTCTCATCACCCAGACTAGATTTCCTGGACTTCTAATTGTAGTATCTTTGCAACTTACGGCCCTCTGAATTCCATTGTTTTTGCCCAATGCGAATGCCTTTCCTGTAATTGTATGATTAATTGCCCTACATTCACATCCCCACTTGAGTAACATCCTAAGAGGAGCTAAACTAATTTGACTTTCAGGTGTGTCACATGTGATTACTTTAGTACAGTTCCAACTTTCTCTAGTTTCTGTAATCTCTCTCGTAGAGGTTTCTGTCCTATGAACTCCTACAAAACTTTGATTTTTGCTTCCTACCCATTGCATACACCAATTTACTGTTCCAATGTAACTATAGTGTTCTAATAAACTCCGACCCCATACGGCTTTCCAATCATCCCAAAACACATGCTGCTGGCTTATATTCTGACACTTGACCTCTTGGTAAGGTTGCTTTGTTTTAACTTCTATTGTTTCAGCCCTATACTTTGCCGCATTCCATCCTCTTTTAACGGTCACTATTTCCTTTTCTTTCCTTTCTATTTGGCATATAGTAGATGTGTTTCCTGTCATCACAGGTGGTAATGGAATGGGAATAATTCCCCACGGAATTGGTTCTCCTGCTGCTTGTGGGAGTGGCAAGCATGCTGTAATTCGGGATACGTTTTGCACTATTCCAAAATCTCTAATCAGTCCTACTACCAAATTCTCTCGTTCATAACTTTGATGTGCAACTACTCCTGTATCTCTTAACTCTCTATGCTTTTTCCCTATTCCTTGACGTAACTTAGCTTCTACTATCCTTATTCCGTAGTCAGCATCAAGTTCACACATCACTAAACACAAATATTTTCCTTCGGAAGAACCATTTAAAGGGTTACTAACATTCAACCACCCTATACCTTTTCCGGACTTTTCCCACCAGCTAGTTCCTTGGTCTATTCGATTCCATAACTTCTGATTGTCTTCCCTCCACCATTTAACTTGCACACTTTGGTTACAGTCTTGTTTCAACTCAAATGAACAATTCATTTTCAAAGAAAGTCCGTCCCACATATCTTGTACAGCCCAGGTGGGTTTCACCTCTATGGATTCCTGGGATGGGGTTTCTTTCTTTAACTTCCAGGGCACTACTCTCAATTTAATTTGCTTATAATCAAAACTTTTCCGGGATTTTACAATACACATGTATACATCCATATCTTCCTGCCTGACTTGCTTCAGTTGTAATGTGGTGTTACCTTTTTGTGCATCCTTATCCCAAACTATGACGATATTCACTTTTGGATAATCAGCACCTTTTTTCCAGACTGCCTGTACATTCTGGACTTCAGGTTCCTGGTCATTTGTTACAAAGCAGGTCAGGTTCACATCCATTCCATCCATGACACCAACCACTGGTTCGGTAACTGCAACTATAACAGAACTATTAACAGGAATTGTTTTCGTTATCACCAGTAACAATATAATCAAAAATGCTACTTTCCGCGAAAGATCATCTGTGTTGGAGAGACCAGCCGAGTCTCCCATTGTACAGGGACTTTCTTGACCCGAGTGTAATGGATCCATGAGTCGATTCCTTCGACTTTCACTGCGGTGTAAGTTGTCAACATCACCTGGCGTGGCCCGTCCCATGCCTCTTTCAAGGGGTTGGTGGACCAATTCTTCACATACACTCGGTCTCCTGGTTGAATGTCATGCACCGGATTCTCCAGTGGCAGAGGTCGATTCCACTGCAGAGTTCCCCTTAAAGCATTAAGAATCTTGTTCAATGACATGACATAACCAAATATTGTCTGGTCGCCCTGCACATGCAAATCTCCTTTCAACACATTAGCATGGTATGGTTTCCCATATAGGATTTCATATGGGCTGATTCCCAATCACTCCCTAGGCTTGATTCTGATTCTGAGCAATGCTAATGGTAGTGCCTGTGGCCACTGTATTTTTGCCTCTTGACAGATTTTCTTAATCTGTCCTTTAATTGTTTGATTCATCCGCTCTACTTGACCACTCGACTGAGGTCGCCAAGGGGTGTGTAAGTCCCAGGATATATCTAACATCCTGGCTACTTCTTGAACTATCCCTGCTATAAAATGTGGGCCTCTATCTGATGACAACCCCAACGGTACCCCAAATCTAGGAATGATTTCTTTCAACAGTGTTTTGACTACTTCCTTTGCTTGATTTGTTCGACAAGGAAAGGCTTCAGGCCAGCCTGAGAAAGTGCATACATACACTAAGAGATACTTATAATTTTGTGCTTTTGGCAACTCTGAAAAATCTACTTGCCAGTAATCTCCTGGTTCGGGTCCTACCTGTAATTTCCCTAACTGGATCTGTTTTCTAACTATTGGATTATTCTTTAAACAAGTTGGGCACATGGCATTCACCCGTTTTGCCAATGTTAACATCTGGTTAGAAATTACTTCTCTTTTTAGGAATTTTACCAATGCTTCTGCTCCCCAATGGCATTTATTATGTTCAGTTTCCAAAATAGCTCTCATAATTCGGGTAGGAACTACAACTTGTCCCATGGCTGTTACGTACCATCCAGTTGCATTCTTTTGTGCTCTCAGCAGTGATGCTAGTTTTTCATCATCCAGAGAATACTTCGGTTCCTGAATTAAATGTGGAGTTACAGGGCTCACCTTAGTGGGTATCAAAGCCATTTGGGTCCATACTTCTCTAGCCACCTCTCGTGCTGTGACATCAGCCAGCTTGTTTCCTCGATATATTTTTCCTTCTTCTTTCTGATGACCTCTCACATGCATCACTGCAACCTTTTCAGGTTGATGTACTGCATCCAGCAAGGCTAAAATTTCTGTTCTATATTTGATTGTCATTCCTTGAGAATTCAGCAACCCTCGTTCTTTCCACAAAGCGCCATGAATGTGCACAACCCCAAAAGCATATTTAGAATCAGTCCATATATTCACTTTCTTTCCAGAGCTCAGCATTAGGGCTCTAGTAAGTCCAATGATCTCAGCTCGCTGAGCTGAAGTTCCAGGGGTTAAAGCTTTTGCTTCCACTACAGCCGTAACCGTTACCACTGCATATCCCGCATACCTGGTACCATTTTCCACAAAGCTGGACCCGTCGGTAAACAGCTCCCAATCTGGATTTTCCATCGGGACATCTTTCAAATCAATTCGGCTGGCATACACTTGTTCAATCACTTCCATGCAGTCATGTGCTAATTCTCCTTCTTCCTGCTCACTGCGGAGAAATTCTGCTGGATTAACATGATTAGTCATTTTCAGGTCTACATCGTCCTGTTCTCTCAGGATTGCTTGGTATTGTAGCATTCTGCTGGAAGAAAGCCAGTGACCCCCCTTTTGTTCCAAAACTGCTAGTACCATGTGAGGCACAAATACCTCTATTCTCCTTCCCAAAGTCAATTTCCTGGCCTCCTGGATGAGGATCACTGTGGCCGCAACTGCCCGCAAGCATGACGGCCAACCAGCACTCACTGTGTCTAGTTGCTTTGAAAAATACCCTACCGGGCGTTTCCATGAACCGAGTCTCTGAACTAGCACCCCCAGTGCTAATTTTTGTCTCTCATTGACATATAACTGAAAGTCTTTATTTAAATCTGGAAGACCTAATGCTGGAGCTTCCCTCAAGGCCTGTTTCAAGTCTTCAAAGGCCTTTTTCCTTTGTTGATCCCAGTTCATCTGCGGTTCTTTCAAAGCTTCATATAATGGTTTAGCTAGAAGTCCAAAATTCAGAATCCACAGCCTGCACCATCCCACCATTCCCAGAAAAGACCTTAATTCCTGATGGTTCCTGGGAAGGGGAATAGCACAGATAGCTTCCACTCGATTGACTCCCAACCGTCTCTGGCCTTGGGCGATTTCACATCCTAAATATATTACACTTTCTTTTATTAGTTGCGCTTTTTCCTTTGATACTCGGTAGCCTGCCTGACCCAGCATGTTCAACAAAGCAATGGTTAATCTCAAACACATCTCTTCTTCCTCTGTCGCTAGAAAGATGTCATCTACATACTGAAGAATGACATAAGAGAAAGGTGACTCTCTTACCTCTGCGATCTTCCACTCTTCTAATTCTTTTGCTAATTGATTTCCGAATATTGTTGGGCTGTTCTTGAAACCTTGAGGCAATCGAGACCAAGTGAGCTGTCTCTTTCTTCCAGTATCAGGACTTTCCCATTCGAAGGCAAAGTATTTCCTACTTTCCAATGCCAAAGGGATGCAGAAGAAAGCATCTTTCAAATCAATAACAGAAAACCATTTGAATTTTTCTGACACAGATGTTAATAAAGTATATGGATTGGCAACCACTGGGTGAATGTCTTTAACAATGTTATTAATTGCCCTCAAATCTTGCACTAACCGATACTTACCATTTGGTTTTCTGACTGGAAAGATGGGAGTGTTAAATTCTGATTCACATTCCTGCAGAATCCCTTGTGCTAGAAACTGAGTTATCAGAGGAGCAACACCTTTCTTAGCTTCTAATTTAATTGGATATTGTTTTATTCTGACTGGCTGAGCTCCTTCTTTTAATTCCACTACCACTGGTTGAGCAGCTTTTGATTTTCCAGGACTCCCCGTCTCCCATACCCAAGGTACTACTGCTTGATCTACTTCGACGGGGATAGGAGAGGGATCAATTTCTTTTATTACAAACAATTTAGCAATTTCTTCCCCCGGCACTTCTAATTTTACCCTTCCATGCTCAAATATAATTCTGACATTCAATAATGACAATAAATCTCTGCCAAGCAATGGCTGGGGGCAATTGGGCATATACAAAAACTGATGGTCTAATTCTTTCCCTCCAAATTTCAAATTTAATGGTTGCAAAAAGGGTCTTTCTTCCAATTGTCCTGTTGCCCCTACTACCTGTATGGTAGTATTGCTAATAGGTCCCAATCTCTTATTCAAAACCGAATGTGTTGCTCCCGTATCTACGGTAAATTCTTGTTCTTTCCCATCAATATTAATTCTAACTTTCAAGTCCTGTTCTAGTCAGCTTTGATTCTGATAACTTCCCAAAACCAATGCTTGGGCGACACCTTCTGGATTCATAGGGTACCCTGCTGGTTTATTCGCTGGCACTTCTCCCAGTCCCGCCTTTACCGGGCATTCGTTTTTCCAATGTCCTATCTGGCGACAGAACGCGCACTGATTAGGGGCGATTCCCCCTTGCTGGGGACCAGGAGGGGCCATCCCTCGTCCTCCAAATCCGACATTCTGGAATCCTGCCCTACCGCGTCCAAAACCACGACCGCGCCCAAAGCTACCTCTGCCTCTTCCTCTATTTCCGGCTTGCTGTATTATAGCTAATATGTTCGCCTGCTGCTTCCTGGCTGTTTCTTTTTCTCTATTATTATAAACTTTCCAAGCCACTTCTAACATTTTATCCAAATCCCGAGTATCATGTCCTTCTAGTTTCTGCAGCTTTTTACATATGTCTTCTTGTGTCTGGCCCAAAAAGATTAAAGCAAGCTGTAATTTTCCTGCTTCACTGTCGATTTCTAAATCAGTGAAGCGTCTCGCAGTTTCCTTAAGTCGTTCTAAAAATGCTGAAGGAGATTCATTCTTGTCCTGTCTAACTGAATACAATTTCGACCAATTTAGTGTTTTTGGCATCCCAGTCCTGATCCCTTCTACTAACAGCTCTTGATATTCCCTGATAGATTCCATTCCTCCGACACTGTTCGGATCCCATCCCGGATCATCACTCGGAACCAAATCATTCACCGTTCCCCCAGCTAAATGCAATCTAATCATTTCCCGAGCACGCTCTTTCATTGCCCGCAACACCATTTCCTTTTCAGTGGAATCTATTAAAGTATCTAACAAAACCTGCATGTCATTCCAATCTGGATTTTGAGTTTTAATAATCATTTTAACCACCCGTGCCACTCTTTCTGGATTCTCGCGGTAGCTACCAGCTGACTGCTTCCAAATTACCAAATCTCCTGGGGAGAAAGGTACTTTCACAAGCACTTTCTCTCCTTGGGGTCCCATAGCTTCTCTCAAAGGAGCAATAAGTTGGGGTTCCCCATGATTCTTACGTCCCTGTCTAGTTCGTGCCGCAAGCGGAGTATTTCGCCGATTTTGGGAAGAAACAGGGGAAGGGGCTGGAGGACGCATGATAACCTTTTTAGCATTCCCTGGTACCACTGTTATGTTTGCCTCCTCCTCATCCTCTTCCTCCTCTGTACTGCTCTCAGGTAACGGTGGATACAAAGAAGGACGGGGTATGACAGAAGGGAGGGGTGAGGCAGCAGGAGGGGGTGAAGCGGGAGGCGGAGGCGCACTTGGTGACACCAGTAAGGACAAATCTTCTTCTGGCCGAGAGGTTACGGCTAAACATTGAACACATTTAGATTTCTCTTTACAACCCCCACATTCAGATTCTTTCATCTCCAATACCATTATTCCACATTCAATCTGCCATTCCTTTTTACGGCGCAGTAAATGAAACAGGTCTAAATACTGTATCTCATCCCATTTATCATTTTCCTGCAAATACTGCATCAATGAATTGATGGTATCATAATCCACAGTACCATTTTCTGGCCATGCCGGCCCTTCTTGCTGATATTCTGGCCACCAATGATTACAATAATCAATCATCTTACCCTTACTCATCTCCTGGAAAAACCCTTCACTTTTCCACCTCTTAAGTAAACACCCCAGCGGAGTATTTTCTGGTATACCTCTATTAGACTGAACCATAGACTTAAGTGCCTTGAATGGCATTTTGAACCTGTTTTACTTTCACCTATACAACAATTCAATAACTGAACTCAACAACCGATCGCAACAATCAATATACAGTGACGCACAAAACAATAATAACCACAATTGACTCACACGACAAGACAAGAACAAAATAAATACCAAAACAAATACCAGACCAATCCAACTTGCCGCTTCCCGACGCCGCGAGGGGCAAGTGCCGGACCTGCGCAGCTTTCGCCGCGTCTGACAGCCGGCGCCTAGGCTTACCAGACCAACCAGACGTCTTAGCCCAACCCGGCGAGGACTGCCACCTCGGCTTATGGGCAGGCACCCAAACCAGAACCAGAAAATAAAGCACCTTCGGGCTTACCTTTCGCAGTCGTCCGCCAGGTGCAGGGGTTGGGCACGAACCGATGACTCCCCGAGAATCACTCGGTGCCGGCGTGGAGTGGATCAGAACGCGAACCGCCCCAGTCACCTTCGGAGTCCTGCCATGGTCGCCAGAAAACTGTTGCCCGATCCGAAGAAGACACAAACAACCGAAGTCGTTTATGCGGTGCTTTATTGAGGGCCCGGGAGCCTGTGGACTAGCGTCCAAAGACAGAGCCCCATTTCACAGAAAATTTACAGGGTTTTTATATGTTTCTCTACATGATTTCTTCATCATAACAAATTCTTACTTCATTTTCGCTACTTAGCACAACTATCTCTATGGCATTCAAGTTCTTGCCAAAGGTACATTCTCTAGATAAAGAGATACACTCCTTAAGATAAGTATACATTCTTTAGGATTAGTGATTATTTCTTAGCTACGCTGCTTACATTGCAAAATCTGTTATAACAGTTCATCTGTAGGTTATATGCGGCCTACCAAGCGTTAGCATAACTACTACCAATGTCAACTATTAGCGTTTGCTATTATGTTAATACAGTCTTTTAAGGCAAATGGCAACAAATGGGTAGTATTCTAACAGTGATGGGAATGAGTGGGAATCAGGGATGAAAAAGTGCCATGGATCTGAAGAATCTCCAGCAGCGGGGCTGGAGGCTCGCTCCTGAGAAATGCCTACAGTGCAGTTTTATCTGATCATGCCACAGCAATGTGTCTCTTGGACACATCTTTATAAGAACAAAACTGGGATATTAAATACAGGTTGTTGTCAAAGTATCTGTTTTTTCATTGGGGGCACAATAGAGACACTTCTTGCTTTCTGTTTCTGCTGCCACCTGATGTTCTTTCAAAGGAGTTCTCACTGACAAAAATATAATATTCTCATTTAAAAAAGCTGTAGATGCAGTAGTGGTAATAAGAACTGTCATAAAATGACACCAATACGACACATGGGGCAGAAGAGCTCCTTCAGGATGGAGAAAAAACTCTACCCAAAAAAATCCAGAAAAAACCTCAAACTAAAAACAAAATTACAACCAAAAGATAAAGTGCCCAAACCAATCACTTTCTGTGAAGTCTTTTTGCTCTGATGATGGGTGAGAAGTCAGGAGTCTAAGGAGAATTTAGGAAGCTAACGATTCTCTCCAGTTTGGCCACTAGCACACAGGACTTGCCCAGATCATTTGCTAGGTCACAGCCTTGTGCTGATGCAAGAACAATCCCTGCTTCTGCCTGTAGCAGATAGGGAAGCTCAGGCAAACCCAAGCACGTCCAAGCTGCCCTCAGAGGCAGCAGGAACAGCCAGAGCACTCTCTTGCTGCCTTGGAGCCCAGCATTTCCTGTGGGGACTCCTCAATGTCCCTGTGACACCAAACTGAGGAGGATCATTGGGTGCAGCTCTGCTGACACGTGCACACAATGCACTGTCCCTCAGAGAAGAAAGACACCAGACGTACTCAGGAGCTCCAGGCACTTATCCTCCATCTGTTGTTGCTGAGCCGCAGCTCTGTCAGGGCTGGAGATGAACAAACTGCCCGGGCTCCACTTCCCACGTTGGGCAGCAAAGGCTCCTTTAGGTGACACTGCTGCAGCTGCTGCAGCAGCAGGTTCAATAGAAGAGCCTGTGTAGATCTGAGACAACAAAGGAGTTTGTGTCAGAAAAGTGGCTGGCAGAGACGAGCCCCAGATCCCATTGCAAATGCAAGCCCTTAGGAAGATACTGTCAGCCACATGCAGGGCTCTGCCATGGGATTTTCCTGATGTCCACTTCTCAAACTGGATGGGTCAAACCCAAAGGCTGGTTTTACTCCAGTTCATGGCCAGATTCATTTTCCACTTTCTCCAAAATCCCTTTTCATGGACTTTCTGAAGGGTGGCTGCCAAAATGACCATTCCACTTTCTCCCAAGGACTCTCTTCCCCCTCCATGGGCTGCAGACACACTTGCAGATGCTTGTTCAAATGTTCTACCTCCTCCCACGGAGTCCTCTTTTCCTCCAGCATCTTCAGAATGGGCTCAACTGGCAGCATTTCTGCTTGGGACAGTTCCTGTGCCTCACAGGAATCTCGGGGCTCCTCATTGCCAGTCCCTTGCTGGAAATCTTTGCAGGCTGCCAGGCCAGATGTCCACACGCCCACCTCAAGTCAAAGAGAACAAAGCAGTCAGAGAGTACAGTTTGTCCCTGTCAGCCCAGAGTCACGGACTGTGAGGAAAAGGAGAGCATCAGTTTGGTGACTGCAGTGGCTATTGCTCTTTCACTCACTCGTTTTTGTAGAGCCTCTGGCTTCTCAAGGAGGAGAAGAATTTTCTCTTTTCTTTCTTTTCGAATTTTCATTTCTTCCTCCAGCCTCTTGTACATTGCCTTGATCCTAGCCTCAGTTTTCTGCAGCTCTTCGTGCAGCTTCTCGCCAAGATTCTTCTCCGTTGCCTTGATCCCAGCCTGAATTTTCTGCAGCTGTGCCAGCAGCTTCTCACCCAAGTTCTGTATAGAAAGAGAGGGAGAAACTTGGATGAGTGGAGTGCCTGCCACTCTTCCACTCACCTGGTTTTCTTGATCAGGCCTCTCCTGGTGGAGATTCTGGTCATGTTGAGTTCTTCCCAAGTCTTCTGTGCTCCTCTTCTTGACTGCCATGATGTTCTGTAGACACAAATGCAGAGCAAGTGACTGGGAGCTGCCATCAGGCTCAGCTTTTCCTCTTTCAGCCTCCAAATCACATTCATTCAGCCACTTCTTTCTGCTTCCCCTCCCACCTCTGCTTCCACTGCAACTCTGCCTGCAGAGGCAAAAGAACAACCTGGCAACAAAGGCACCAAAATCCCTGACTTCAAGCAGCAACTCCACGTCCCCAGGGAGTGTCTCAAATGCTCCCAGGTAAGCACACCCAAGAAACTGGGGGGACAAACCACCCAAAGAGCTGCTGTTGTCAGATCAGTATCTTTGGTGCCTGGAGCTACTTGGCAAGTCTGTGCAGGGGGACAGGTGTCTCCGGACCACAGTGTCCCCTACATATCCAACCAGGCTGAGCACAGGGTCTTTGACATGCTCCCTCCTCTGCAGACAGGGAGCCTTCATGCTTCAGGCTGGCCCCTCTCAGAATCCCAGCCAGCTGGGGCCTGAACATGACAGGTCAAAGCCCATTGTGTAGGCGTCACTGGCTGAGGGGAATCGCTAGGTCCTGGCAGGACTGCAGCACTCAGCATCCTCAGCCACCAACAGCAAGTGCTGACTGCTCAGAAACTTGCAGCTCTGCCTTGCCCTAAAGACAGCACCCTCTAGAAGTGGCACTTACTGTCCTGGAAGGGTCTGGCTGTGGTGTGACCACAGCTGGAGGATTGTGGTCATTTGGCTCCTCTTGGGCCTCTTCTGCAGGAGCAGAGGGAGCCAGAGGAGAGTCTGCTCTTGGTTCTGTGCTCTGTGGACAGACAGGAGCGTGAGGCACAGGCTGTTACCTACCATTTATAACCTTATTTCTATTCAGCTCTACAGCCAGCTCTACTAAGGCACAAATCATCAACTTTGATAGCAATGGGATTCTAAGCCACTCAGAGTCAATTCAAATGGGCTGATTCAAGTGTACTGCTAATTGCTCTGAAGTAGATATTCCTCCTGGCTACTATGAGGAAGCAACGTTCTCTCTGCAGAACTGGGCTTTTAGTTCTTTTCAAGCTCTGAAATGGAAAATTAGGAAACAGCCAATGATGCCTTTGCTCTTGCTGCTGCAGACACGGAAATGAATTTTCTTACAGCCTACTCAGCTGGCTTTCTACACTCTACTGCCACAGGCCAAGCTCACAGCTTGCTTCACAATTCTTAAACAGAGGGAACATCAAATGTTCCTTTCTCACTCACCTCAGGATCGGTACCTCTGAACACACAGGTCAGGCGACCTGCAGTGGGCAAGGGAAAATGAACCAGATTCTTGGAGAAAACTGCAGAGAAGCCGACCATTTTTGGAAGGTGTCCCAAGAAGGTCTCCCAGTCTACATTTTCCAAGTTGTCCTGCTTGCCCCAGCAAAGGGAGGAAATGACAGACTCTGCTGCCACAGACTCTCCCATGGAGGGAATGCAACCCCTGCAGGCTCCCTTGCAAATGCTGCCCGCAGAGCCCTGGCTACAGACACCTCCTTTTTAACTGAACGTGTTGCCAGGAGCTTTACCCAAGTGCCATCCAAATGGTCTTCCTGTTTCTAAAGCAACTCAGTCACTAAGAAAGAGCAGGAAGACATACAAAAGCCAGGTGAGGTTCCAGCCAGGGAAAAGCTCTACTTACGTGTCAGGTGTGTCAGGAAATAACCAGAGTAGGCAACGCCATAAACAGTGCAAACTGCAGCAGCAAGTGGCCCAATCATTGTGGCAACTGCTGTGCAAGTTTGCAGACTGTGCTCTTAACACTGTGGTCTAACACCCTGCTCTAACCCTATGTTCTAACACTCTGCTCTAACCCTATGTTCTAACACTAGGCTCTAACACTAACCTCTAACACTATGTTCTAACACTATCTTCTAACACTATGCACTAACACTACCCTCTAACACTATGCACTAACTCTAACACTATGGTCTAACACTATGTTCTAACACTATACTCTATACTCTAACTCTATACTCTAACACTAGATTCTAACTCTATGCTCTAACACTACACTCTAACACTATGCTCTAAAACTACGCTCTCAGAAAAAGCAAGGTTTCTGTCAGTGTGCAGCTGCCCACTGACAAAAGCCTCAAGCAGCAGGGTTAGCTCCTGCCCTGAGCAAACCCGAGAGCTGCTCTGCCACCACTGAGGCTGGGCGTGCAGCAAGGCAACCTTGTGATGTCAGCACGAGGACGTGGCAACCCTGCCCTGACATCACAAAGGAAACATTCTGCCCTGCTCTGTTGTCATGGGTTAACAAAGTTTAAATTTTGGTTAGAAGAACAGTCCAATCAGAAATCAGTTTTTTGATTGGCAAGTAGTTTAACCATTAGAAAGTAAGCTAGCGACTTTTGCGTAATGCTCAAAAGGCTGGGTGTGGGGAGGGGCTCACTCTCTTTCCTCCGGGTGGCAGACAGGTAACACCCTGCGGCTGCTGGGCCGGGCCTGGCCGGGCCCTGCTGCCCCTGGGTGGCCGGGCCGGGCCGGGCCGGGCTTCTGGGAGCCTCTGCCCGCGGAGGAGCAGCTCAGCCTGAGTCCTCGAGAGCTGCTGCCGGTGGGAGAAGCGGCTCAGTCATGTCTGAGCTTGGAAAGAGCAGCGGAGAAGAGAAAGAGGGGCTCAGATAGAGTGCTTCCCCTCCCCTCCCTCCTTTCAAGCGAAAGAGACCAGTGCGTGGCATCTAAATTGTCTCAATTCCTGCCGCCACAAGACCACGTGGGCAGCTCGGCAGCCTGAGAAGTTTAACTCTTTCTTGCCAGCAAATGGATTCTTTTAAACATCAGGTTTTCTCTGAAGGAAGGACAAATGTAGTGACTGGATCATGAAAAGACATGGCATAGAGCTAAAGTTAGTGAAGAGAGAGTGAAAAAGACTTTAAGGCAGAGGAAGAGGAGTGGCAAAATTCTAGCTGGACTTTTCCTGGTAATATAGAGACTGAACTGAAATATTTCCTTTAAACTATGAAAAAATATGCATTTTGGGGAGCTGATTGTCTCATGTGTAGATTTCTTTTAAGCAAAGGTATTGTGTGATGGACTGAGTAAAATTGATTTAATGAGAAAAATCCTTTGCCCTGGAGTGAGACACCTTTAAAAAGACACCCCAATTTGCACTGTATTCAGTATGGAGAAAACTGTGAACTGGGTAGGGTTAAATTCTTTTAAAGTCCTTGCAGACAGGGTTTCTATTAAAACCAGGAAAGACTCCCGTCCTGAAAAATTAACAAAAGATTATCTTAAAAATGGTAAAACTGGCTAAAGTTGCAGGTCATGTCTTTTTATGTTGAGTGAGGAAAGGTAAAAACTTAGAAAGGGAAGGAAGGATGTTTTAGAAGTTTCATTTGTTGCTCTTCTTTTTTCTTTCCATTTTATCTTTCCAGTGTGTGATAATATACTATCATTATAATTTGAAGATAATCCTGTTTTGCTCTTTATATTCTCCCAGTCACATGAAATATAGCAAGTGATGAAACCATCACAGGAGGAGACTTTGGTTTCCCGGGGAAGAGGGCCACCATTCGTGTCTAATGCCGTCTGCCTACCACTGGGCTTCTGCCTGCTAAGATTCCACTAAAATTCCGAATGGATGAGGATTTCTCGCAAATGCAATCTGCCACCAGTTGGAAGCCTGTCTGCCCTTGGAGTGCCAAAGGCCTCCTACAAACTGACACCAGGAACCTGTGGTGGAGACTTTGGTTTCTGTAGGGCACAAGCCAGTCTCTCTCACCGACCCGACTGCTCTGGCACGCTCCCACACACCTGTTCTGTGGGCCTTGGTTCAGAGGCAGGCTAGAGCAAATGCCGTAGTAGCTGTGGTACAGAAAGAAGGGACCCTCCCTCGACACTTGGGTTCAGAAGGTTTATTCAGGAGCAGGGAAGGTTTCTGCCCTCTGCCCCAGTGTCCCCAGAGAGAGGGACCCCAGGGAGGGGCAGCGGGGAGTTTTATACTCGGGATTGTACAGAGGGAGGGTACATTAGTTTTAAACCAATAAAATATCTCTAACTAATACATTAAAATTCACCTAAACAAACTAACAAATCACAAGTAGCTTGGGAGTGGTCTTCTGAGAGCTGCTGGGCCAGACTCTGAGGCCTTGGACATCTCCTAGCATACGCTTCGTTGTCTTGACGACCCTATCCATCTTAACAAAGTAACTTCTCAAACAATGGTTTTCTTCAGAGTAGCGCTATCCTAACTTATCAATTAAAACAAAGGCATATTCTTGTTAGACATAGGAGCTTATTCATCGCTAGGCTTAGCAAGCATTTCTCCTTATCCTCATACCTAACATGATATATCCTTGACTAAAATTCAGCAAGCGTTTTTCTCACACCTATACTTTCCCAGGGAAAAGGGCCACTGTTCATGTCTAATGCTGTCTGCCTGCCACTGGGCTTCTGCCTGCTAAAATTCTACTAAAATTCCATACAAATGAGGATTTCTCCCAGATGCAATCTGCCACCAGTTGGAAGCCTGGCTGCCCTTGGAGTGCCAAAGGCCTCCTACAAACTGACATCAGGCACCTGTTGTGGAGACTTTGGTTTCCCATGGAAAAGGGCCACCGTTTGTGTCTAATACCCTATGCCTGCCACTGGGCTTCTGCCTGCTAAGATTCCACTAAAATTCCAAACGGATGAGGATTTCTCCCAGATGCAAGCTGCCACCAGTTGGAAGCCTGGCTGCCCTTGGAGTGCCAAAGGCCTCCTACAAACTGACATCAGGCACCTGTGGTGGTGACTTTGGTTTCCCATGGAAAAGGGCCGCCATTCGTGTCTAATGCCGTCTGCTTGCCACTGGGCTTCTGCCTGCTAAGATTCCACTAAAATTCCGAACGGATGAGGATTTCTCCCAGATGCAAGCTGCCACCAGTTGGACGGCTGGCTGCCCTTGGAGTGCCAAAGGCCTCCTACAAACTGTCATCAGGAACCTGGGGAGCTGACTTTAGTTTCCTATTGAACATTTAGTATTAGGACTGGATGCTTCTAAAGATATACGCGATTGTAATGCGCGTCCGAGCTCTCGAATCAAAGGTGCCAGGCCAAGAAACACAGAGATCAGAAATGCCAAGACTGATGCCAGGGTTTCTGACAGGCCCCTTGAAGGGCTACAGAAAAAGATATCTCGCATGGGACACCCAAGAGACACAGAAGGCATGACAGAGAAGTGACACAAAACACATCAGGACTGCTCTGCCCTGCTCACCTCAGCATTGTGAGCACCAGGAACGGTGGCCCTTTTCCATGGGAAACCAAAGTTTCCACCACAGGTGCCTGATGTCAGTTTGTAGGAGGCCTTTGGCACTCCAAGGGCAGCCAGGCTTCCAACTGGTGGCAGCTTGCATCTGGGAGAAATCCTCATCCGATTCGGAATTTCAGTGGAATTTTAGCAGGCAGAAGCCCAGTGCCAGGCAGATAGCATTAGACACGAACGGTGGCCCTTCTCCATTGGAAACCAAAATCACCTGCACATCTCGGGATGAGCATCCACCACAGAACATGGAGTGGGCGCAGTTCTGCCAGGATTTATGGGAGGGGTTGGGTGGGGCTGTTCTGGCTGAGGTGTGAAGGGCGGGGCCAGCTCAGGTGTGCGGGGCCCCAGAGCGGCTGCGTGGGGCGGGGATAGGCTTTGGAGCCATTTGCCCCCTTGGTGCTCGGTGCGGGAGGCTGCAGCTGGGCTGAGCTCTGTATCTCTCTCTGTATTTCTTTATCTTTACACTTCTCTTTATCTCTTTTCCTCTGTACCTCTCCTTTCTCCCCTCCCTTCCTCCCCTCCCCCACCCCCTCTCCCCCCTAGCTGGCTAGTCCCCCCTACACACCCAGCCCTACTCTCCCCCCGCATCCTCCCCCTCCTTCCTCCACATTTCCTCCCCCCCACCCCAGCTCCCCCTTGCTCCCTTACCTGCTCCCCTTCCTCCAATTCCTCCCCACCTGCCCTCAATGCTCGCCCTTCCTTCACCCTTCCTTCCACTCCAGCTCCCACTATTCCCCTTCCCTCTTTCTTCCTCTACTCCTTGACCCCCCCACTTGTGCTCCATCCTCATTCTCCACTCTCCACCCCTCCCATGCCCCACCCCACCTCCCCAAGGACGCCTTGCTTCCCTGCACACCCCGACCCCCTCACCTGCCTGCCTCCCTTCCCTGACCCCGACCACCCCGTCTGTCCCCCTGTTCCCATCCTCTCTCCTCCCCTTTTTCCTCTTCCTGCCGCAGCCGCGGGGCTCAGGGTGCCGGAGAATAAAGCCCCAGGGCCGGAGCCCGGCACCCCCACCCTCCCTGGAAGCCCCCACGGGGAACAGACCCGCTCGGGCCCTGTCCCCGTGCAGTTCAACACTGCGCCCCACACCGCCGGGCCTCCGGCTTTCCCCACATCACACCGGGGTGTCCCCGGGGGGGCCCCCTCACTGGGAGGGGGTCCTGGGGTGGGTGGGTTAGGAAGGGCCCCCTCTGGAGCGGGGGGGGGAACCCCGGGGGTGGGTCAGGGTGGGCCCTCTGCAGAGCGGGGTCTGGGAGAGGAGGCAGATGGGGACTTTCCCTCCCTCCAGTCTCCATCCCTCTCTCCTGGCCCCCCTCCTCCTGATGGGGCTCGCCCCGGCCCCTTCCCCAGGACCTCTCTCCTCCGGACAGGGGCCTGGGGGGAGGGAGGGGGGCAGATGGGGTGGGGTGGGGAAGCAGAGGGGATCACATCCCTCTGCAGTGTGAACAGGCAGGTCACCAGACAAACAGCCCCTCCCATCCTGTCCCCCCTCTCTCCCCCAGGGCCCCAGTCCAGAGGAGGGGGTCCCGGGGAGGAGGCCAGAGTGAGCCCCGTCCGGAGGAGGGGGGCGGGGGTAGGGGACTGGAGGGGGTAAAGTCCCCCCTCTGCCCTGCCCCCTCCCCCCTCTGGAGGGGGCCCGCCCTGACCCCCCCCAGGATCCCCCCCAGAGGAGGAGGCCCTTCCTAACCCACCCCAGCCCAGGACCCCCTCCTGCAGAGGGAGCCCCCACTAATCTGCAGCCCTGACCCTCCGGGGACATCCCGGTGTGATGTGGGGAAAACCGGAGCCCCGGCGGTGTGGGGCGCGGTGTTGAACTGCACGGGGACAGGGTCGGAGTGGGGCTGTCCCCCTGTGGTGGCTTCCAGCGAGGGCAGGGGGTGGCGGGCTCCGGCCCTTGGGCTTTATTCTCCGGCACCCCGAGCCCCACGGCTGCGGGAGGAAGAGGGAGAAGGGGAGGACAGAAAGAGAGAAGGGAAGTCAGGGGAGGAGAAGGGGTAGGGAGGGGGGTTGGGGTGTGGAGGGAAGCGGGAGGGGAAGGGAAAAGATGGTGGGGTGGGGGGGAAGAGAGTATGGACAGAGGAGGGGGAGAGGGGGAATAGAAGGTGGTAGCAGGGTAGAACCAGGAGAGGAAGGAGTGGGGGGGTCAGGTTTGGGGTGAGAGGAGGGAAGGGTTTATGGGAGAAATAAGGGGAATAGGGGGAGGAAGAAGGAAGGGTAGAGAGGGAGATAGCAGGGGAGGGCTGAAAAGGGAGGGCAAGGGGTCGGCTTTGGGTAGGAGAAGGAAAGGGGGGAAGGGAGAGAGAGAAAGGGAACACGGGGAGAAGGAAGGAGGGGTAGAGGGGGAGACAGGGTAGCTGAAACCCGTCCTGTCCCGGGCTGCGAGCCCGCACAGGAGGCCCCTGTCCACAAGGCGCTCAGAGGGAGCAAATGGCCGTCGGCAAGGTAATTTCCATGGATTAAATCACCTCGGCCCCGCCCCACACAGCCGCCCTGGGGCCCCGCACACCTGAGCCAGCCCCGGGACCCGCCCTGCGCACCTGAGCCCGGCCCGGGACCCACCCCCGGTACCGCCCAGACCCACCCCCGGTGCCGCCCGGACCCGCCTCACAGATCCCCAGGCCCACCCCCGGTACCGCCTGACAGACCCCCGAGCCCGAGCTGCTCCCGGCCCTGCGCGGAGCCTGAGATGCTGAGGCGGGGCTGGGAATGGCTCCGGGGGTTCCGGTTCGGGTCCTGCCCACGCCGGCTGTGGGTCCCGAGCGGTGCCGCCTCTCCCCTGGAGGGCGGGCTGTGGGTCTCGGGGCCGGAAGAGCGGGGCGGCGTTGGGGCCGGGATCAGCACCGGGATGGCCGCGGGCGGCAGGAGCCGCTCCAGGACGGGCGCTGGGGCCGAGCCGCTCCTGCTCCGCCTGCAGCCGGCGCTGCGCTGGGGTCCTGCCTGGGCTCTGGGCACAGGAGGACGGCGGCGGCGAGTTCCTGGTGCTGACTGGGACCGGCCGGGGCGCGGGGACCCCCCCATGGACCCCCCGAAACCCGCTGCTCCCCGCAGTGTCGGGGAATCTTTTTTCCAGCGTAGGCAGAGAATTCTTTATGAGAAAACTCAAAACTCAAGGATACGAGATCTGAGGGGAGAGGAGAGATTCTGGTATAAATTCAAAACGCATTGGGAAAAATAAATCTATGGAACAGCTCATTTCCTCTCTCAGATTGGCTTCTGTGTGATCGTCTGTGACTCCAACTGCTCCGATGGGATTTTCAACCTGTGGGGCTATAATGACCTGCCAGGTTCTAAGCACCACAGAAAATAATGGGAGAACTCTCTGGCTCAGGCAGTGGAGTCTCTCAGTAGTATCCCAAAGGGCCAGCAGTGCCCAGCATCTCTGGCTGGAATTTGAGGGGTCCCAGCAGAGCCCCTCTGTAGTGTTCCCCTGGAGCTGACACTTCCCAGCATCCCTGACTGGGGTTTGGGGGTCCCAGCACAGGCCCCCCTGGCACATCCCACTGCTTCTTCAAGTCTGGTTTAACCAGGATGATTCTGGGGGGTAGGAGCACCCAAAGGCAGCAGAACTGGCCTTAACCACTTTTTGGGGGATCTCTCCTCTTTCTTCCTCACCAAATTCCCACTGTCAAAACCCAGCCTGAGGCTCAGCTCCCCATCCCCTCATTCTCTCCAAGGAACTGGTCTTGGATTTCCCAATCCATCAGGGCAGAGATGCTGTTGTCCTTATTGTATATCCTAACTCCAGTAATTGCTTAAGAAATAATTGAAAGACATTAAAGGAATGAAGAGAAATAAGAGCTGCTAGCTCCAAGGGCCATCCAAGGGATATTCAAACCCCTTATCAATGATTTGCTTTAATTTACCAACTCAAACAAAGTAATTAATACCACATCGATACAATATGATTTTTTTTAATCGAGTTATAGATAAATATTGCAGAACATAAAAAACCTTTCTAAACCCAGAAACTCTTTAAAGAGCTATACAGGGCACAGGTGCAGAGAGGAACTTGGGATTCAGGGGAAAAAAACTCCAAGTTTTCAGTCTTTAGCATCTTCCACTGTGTCGTCACTGACGGCAAACGTGGCCTCAGCCTCAGGAAGACATGGAGAGCCAGAGATTTTGCAGATCTTGGTCTCACCTCAGCCTTCCAGCAGGTACAGTCTGCAAGGAGAGAGAAGAAAATGGATCAGAATGGACAGCCATTTTTACTTCTAGAAAATCATCATAATTCATAAAGCATTAAGTAGAGCTGTAAGACCTTCCCCAAAGGTTCATTTCCCTGTGGACTGAGTGCTCTAAGTTGAAGCACAGGCTCAACCTGCCATGGGCAGACTATGGAAACCCTAGAAGTAAAAGCTTCTCAGCCAATTCCATAAAACATTCCAAAATCAGGCTCCTGGCATGCAATCATCTCTTCCCTCACCTTCAAACATCCTGAATGAGGTCTATTGCTGTTGAGCAGCATTCAAAAACTTGTTAGAGCACAAACTGCCTCACAGACTACACTGGAGTAATGTAAGCTCCTCTGGCAGGTATGTCAATAACAAAATGTTTTAGCTACCTGAACAGAAAAGGATGTAAGACCCATCACTACAGGCTAAACTGGAGCACTACTTCCCAAAACAGGGCAGTGAAGATGAAGGGTAGAAGCTTTTCAAAGTGATACACTGCCTACCAGTGTAGGGGAAATTCATTCCGAATGAAGTTTTTTGGAGAAAACTTTAAAACTCACGGTAGTAAGGCTAAGTAGTGATGTGTAACAAAACAAAACAAAACAAAAACAAAAAATAACAACACCAAAAAAAAAAAAAAAAAAACCACCAAAAAAACCCACCCAAACCACTTTTTGAGATTATTCTTGTTTTACACCACAACTGCTTGCTTTTCTTGAAAAACACTAGGTGGAACACTCATTCTGTATGAGAAACACTCACAATTAGTTGAATACACAGAAAAACAAACAGAACCAAAATATCAGCATTAACACAAAGAAACTGCTGAATTAATTGCTCAAACATATACCAAGCCTGGCTTAAGGGAGTGTTGCCATCAGCCTGGTTTGGTTTCTGTCCCTTTGAAGTTGCAAAACAACTGACCTTCAACACCACATGGAAAAGCATTTATCTAATGCTGCAAAAAAAGCCTTTTCTTACACCACATTTTAGCCCTGAATGTGCAAAACCCCCTCACCAAACTAACAAGTCACCACTCCCAGTTATTAAGTCATTCCTGTCTTTGAACACAAGTCAAGCTAAAGCTATGGAGACAAGAAAAAGAGAAGTGACTTAATGCTGTTCCTTTGGAAATTACAGCATCACAGGGAGGTTTCTCATTAGCTTAGGAAAATGCACACCCAGTTCAGTAGATACTGAATAGCAGGGAAGTCAGGAGATAAATGCTTTGCTTTCAGAGAAAAAAATTTGAAATAAATATGTACATTAAACCAGAAGTCTACAGATTGACTGCTCAGAAGTCTTTATGAAGGAAAAAACCCCTGGGGTATCCTCTTGAAGGACATAAGAGGAGCTCCTTGGCTGGGGCACAGCCTTGGTCAGCACAGGCCACCCACGGCTTTCAGCTCTGTCACAGTCTGCAATGTCCCCACAGATCCCAGAGGATTACAGGGCCAAGTTGCATGTTTGCATTCTCCTGCAGTCCAACAGGTATTTCCTCTCAGAGCTGCCCATGCAGAGCAGCCACCCTGACTCAGGAGTGGTCAGTCTTGTCTCCAGAGCTTTGAGTATTGCATCTACCTGCAAAATAACCAGGGAAACGTACTTGGTTACACACAGAATCTGACAACACAAAGAGCATGTGTGGACGTCAGAAAGGGCTCAACTCTGATCTCACATCACCAATTCTTTTCATTTGATTCTTTCCTTGCCACTTTCATACTTTGAAAGCTCAGCCAACTCCAACATTCACTGTCCACACAGTAACTCTTTCCAGCCTTGCTAAGTGTCAGAGCCACACACTCAGCTTTTGCTGGACAACCTTCAGCTTCCACAGTCAGCTTCCTTACACTATCTGCTCCCACCTCTTCCTACCTGCAGTCACGAGATTTTAGTAGAGCAAAACATCAACTGGATCCATCATGATTAATTTATGATTAACATTTCAATACAAAGTTACAGCAAAAGCATCAAGTCCATTTGCACAAAAGGCAGAAGAAACATGACTAAAAGTTAAGTCAAGATCTGGAGAAGTGAATCAGAACTAACTAGAAACAACATATCAAATTACTGAGACATAAATAGGAATCTAATGCTGTGCTTGATAAACAGAAAATGCTAATTACCATGAAAATTGAAGGACAAGTTGCTGAAAATCTTGCATAACACAAGATACCAATTACAGGAAGCAGTCCAGTACATGTTACAATGCACTGAATTGCTCTGGGTGAAATAAGCTGTTCTGCAGAAATTATTGAAGCAGATTAAGGTTTCACAGGAGTGATTTAAATAAAGAATGATATAAGGTTAAATCTCACCCTTTGCAGCACCTCTTGCAAGAAAGCTTGACTTTCAGGAGTTAGTGGTTCCTCATGAACAAGAGCTTGCTTTTCCAGGGTTCCTAGAATATAGTTGAGATGCCACAGTTTAGATCATGCACTTCCCACTCTGAAGCCAAAAATCCAAATACAGCACTCCTTCAGAACCCTGAGAGACAGCCATGGATTCTGGGGCTACAGGATACAGTGAAGAATTGCACCAAGACCAGTGCAGAGCTGGCTGGGAGAGGCAGCATTACTCTCCAAGAAAATGCCACTCTGCAGCCAGGTTAGTGCTTTAAAGAATTCTACTGCCATGGAAAAAAAAGTTTATAGCTGTGGAATGAAGAAAAAAATCCCCAAACCACTGTCCAGAGTACAAGGGTGAACATCCACAGCAATACAGCAAAATACATGGGAACTTCAGAAAAACCAGAGCCATTAAAAAACAGCCCAGATGAACAACCACTGCCTATTAGAACAATGCTTGCACAAAGGAACTCTGGCGTGGAGCCTTAATTCAGGATACAGTTATTGAAGAATATTTGAAGACCACTTTCAAGTGCTATACACCAACTAAACCCAAACACATTTTCATTTTCTAGACTGATTTTAAGACAGCTGAGTGAGAGTCTCAAGCACATACTCAGCTGTCAGATTTGCCTTTGCCCACCTCAGCAAGGACAGAGCAAATGTGGCCAGTACAGGTCAGACCCACCCCAAGTTCTGCCTGAGCCCCTCTGGCCACACTTGCTGCTGATAATGCTGACCCCTGACAGGCTCCAGCCAGGCCTGTTTGGTGCTTGGTTTGTGTACTCTTCTGATCAAATGGGAAGGAACCCTCCTGTGCCCTGCACCTGCTGACATTTTCTTGGCTGGAATGCAATTTCTCATACAAAAGGCAGACCCGGCTGTTTTGTTTTGGTGTTTTTTCTAGGATTTGCCTTCCATGGGTGATGTTCCTCACAACTGAGCACTGTGATGCCAATAGCAGCAATACAGAAAACCACTCTGGGACAGAGCAGCAGAAAAAGCTACCTCCAGACTTGCCACAGAAATAACAGGAGCACCCTCAGAGCGATGCCTGGTGAGTGAAGTAGAGCTGGCAGGCTGACCCATAAACATTCTGCGTTTACCTTTCAACAGAGTCGATACTGAAACAGAACAAATCTCTCTTGCAGTTGAGATGCCTTGAGGTGCACCTGGAGACGCTGCCAAGCATCCTTGAGCAGCCAGAGCAGAAGAGGGTTTCTACCATGCTGTAAGTAAGGAATAACATTTAATTAGAAGAAAGTAAAAGGAAGCATCTCTCCCCATCCCTTTTCTAAAAAAAAAAAAAAAAAAAAAAAAAATCATGTATTAGAATTTTTTATGCACTCATTCTTGCTTTACACAGTGTAAATTATGAGCACTCAATTTTCAGCCTGAATTTGCAACAGCTCCTCAGGCTGACTGACTGCAGCAAGACCATCAGAATCACTAAATTGTAGAGGTGACCTTAAAGCTCATCCCATTCCACCCCTCGCCCTGGGCAGGGACACCTTCCACTATCCCAGGCTGCTCCAATCCCTGCCCAACCCGGCTTTGGGACACTGCCAGGGATCCAGGGGCAGCCACAGCTTCTCTAGGTAACCTGTGCCAGGGCCCCACCAACCTCACAGGGAAAAATTTCTTCCTGATATTTAATCTAAACCTGCCTCCCTTCATCCTAAGGCCGTTCCCCTTGTCCATCGCCACGTGTCCTTGTGAGAAATCCCTCTCCCTTAGGCCATAAGCGGCTTGTACAGACCACCCCAAATAAGTGTTCCAGGGGGCTCTCGGAGGCACACGAGCACTCCGGGCCCTTTACAGGGCTTGTCCTCAGCGCCTTCCCCGGGAACCCCCGACTCCCCCGGGGCTGCGTCCAGCCGGGACCGGCCCTCACCATCCGCACCCTCCGGGGAGCTTGGAGACCTTCCGCTCCGGGCCCACGGCCACGCTGGCGGCCGCACCGCACCGCAGCGGGAGGGAGGGAGGGAGGGAGGGGACCTGGGGGGGTGGCAGCGCTGGCACTCACCGCGCAGCAGGATGCACCCGCTCTCCTCAGCACTGAACACCCAGCTCGACGTGCCGCCCACGGGCCGCCTGCAGCCGGCGCACATGAACACCGCGGGCACGGGGGCCGCGTCCGCCCGCCGCTCTCGGTGCCGCTGCTGCCGCTCGGCCCGGCCGCCAGCAGCGGTAGCGAGTGCTCCAGCTCCGGGCACAGCGCCATCGTCTCCCCCCCCAGCCCGCCGGGGGACCGGCAGCGGCCCCCGACATTGTCTTCCAATGGCCCGCCGAGGAAGCGGCAGTGACGCCGGACACCGCCCCGGGACCGCCCCGGAACTGCGCCCGGGGCCGGGCCCGGCCGCCCGCCCCGCCGAGGGCCGCCCCCGGGGCCGGGCCTGCACCGCCCGTGGGGCGTGTGCAGCTCATTAGGTTGTAGAATCAAAGCAAAGCGTCCGGTTATGCCAGGACAGCCTTTTTATATGAAGCGTTTTATCAAGTCACAGCTAATTTAGAGAACCTCCTGAGCTGGAAGGGTCCCCCAAGGATGATCCAGTCCAGCCCCTGGCCCTGCACAGACCCCCCAACAATCCCGCCCCGTGCACCCCTGGCAGCGCTGTCCAAATGCTCCTGGAGCTCTGGCAGCCTCGGGGCCGTACCCATTCCCCGGGGAGCCTGGGCAGTGCCAGCACGCTCTGGTGAAAGAACCCTTCTCTGCTATCCCACATAAACCCCTCCAGACACAGCTCCAGCCGTTCCCTGGGTCCTGTCCCTGTCACAGGCAGCAGAGACCGGAGCTGCCTCTCGGGAGGAGCTGCAGCCCCCTGTAAGCTCTGCCCTGACACTCCTCCTGCTGAACAAGCCAAGTGCCCTCAGTCACTCCGGGTGTGGCCCCTCCAGACCCCAGCCCTTTCCATCCAGATACATTCAGGAAGGTTTTTCAACCCAGCTGTGCTCAGGAGCTCCCAGGAACAGTGCACTATTTTGTGCACTGGGTTTGTGACCCAGCTGGCACTTGTCCACCCTGTCCCGAGGTTACGGGACACCCATCTCAGTTTAAAACATGCTGAGAAATAACACGAGTGTCCGACAAGAAGTGAGGTTTGCATTTTCAGGGCTGCTCTTATGTCTCTGCCAGACATTAATAGTCATTGCCACTCGATGTTTTCAGTCCCAAGGCAGTCCTTGAGCTGCGGGACCCCGGAGTGATTGGCACAGGCACCAGTTGTGCAATTCTCTTTCTGAGGGCACTGAAGTACAATGAAGTAAAGCAGTGGGTCGGAGTTCTGAGCTGGCTTAAAAGGCACCACTGACATGGCTAACAGAACAAACTTCTCGGAGTATTTCTGGTCTTATGAATATTACTGGGATTACATAGATCCAATTCCAGTCGATGGAAGCAAGTTGAAGGTTAATAAATGTAAGTATTGTGGAGTCGTGGGTGCTAATCTAGCACAGGTAAAATGTTGCATAGCTTGTCTCGCTGACCTGTTGGGTTTTTTTTTTCCTTGCAATAGAGTCCATGCCAGTGCATGGTTTGTGTGAATGGGTGTCTGCCTTCAGGCTGGCAAATTACTAACACACACTCTGGGCTTTATCTTACAGTATTTGAAGCTATAAGACTGCTGACACTAACTCTTGTTTACAAGGACTGATTTTTTTTTTTTGGAGTCATTTGCTAAGGGGAAATTTGATGACTTGTGACTCTGTAGTGTGGGGTGCTGGTTACCTGTGTGCTACTGTCACCAAAGTTCACTGAAAGGGCAGAGGTTTTCATGAACAGGTTGTGTTTTCATCTTGGGACAAGGCTGACATTGCAACTGGTAAACATTCGGACTTTTAGTAAAGGAAACATATGTTTCCACTAGCCAGGAACAGTAAGCTGCAAATATATTGTTTTACCTTTCCTCTTTTGATTTAGTGCTGCTGAACTAATAAAGTAATAATATGCATTGTTGTGAAAATGCTTTGCTGTTGTGGAAACTGATTCTGCAGGGCTTTGCAGTTTATTTTCAAAGGATATGAAGCAGCATTCACCCAACTCACCTTGCAATAAACAGCTCGTTCCATTTCACACCTGGCTTTGCACAGTGAAACAGCAATGTCTTTTTATGGCTATTTATGGCAAATAATGTTGGTTTTCTAATGTTCTGCGCTGGTTAGGTTTTGCTAAGATAAAATGACAAGCTGTGTCACAGTGGATCAACCCAGGGTGGTGGATGGACTGACAAAGACCAAGGGAGAGCAGGTAGGGTGTGTTGGAGTCACTTATGCTGCAGGCAGTGCTTCCCCTTGATTTCTGTCAAGCCTCTGCCTGTGCTTGTATCTTCAGTTAATTAACAAAGTTATGGGCTTTACTCACTGCTGTTTAGTTTACTGAAGATGACTGCAGCTGTTCAGATGTGGTTTCAGAGACTAAAATTGTTTTTCCCAAGGTTATTACAGTGAAATTATTGCATATTCCAGGAAAATGTGATGGCCTTTCAGAATATCTTCATCTCTCTCACTAGTAACTGCCTTTCTGATGGTGAGGGTTGAATTAGCCTGTGTTAGGAGCTGCTTGTCCTTCTCTTGTTTGGACAGCAGTGGGAAAAAGGAGCACAAACTTATTCTGCACCACCTCTAGAAAAGCTTTTCTGTGCATTTGGATCAGCCGAGGGTTTATGGCCTCCAAACTGAGAGCACCACACCTTAAAGAAAGTGGTGTGAATATCCACATCCTTCCACAGAGAAAATCCAGCTCTCTAAAGCTGTACAGCAACATTTGGTGCTGCTGGGACCAGGCAAGTTATGAGCAGCTCCTTTGATTCTCTTAAAGTTAGGGTAGATTATTACTCCCAAATTCCACCAGAGAAACCCCAAACTGCTTAGCTAAGCTAGATGCAAGTCTCTGGCATGTGGCTTTCATAGCAAACCCCAAAAATCAGTAATAAACCTTTCCCCTGTTTTCTCCTTAATAACATTTTTCTACCATTTGGATCACCTGGTGCATAACAGAAGTGGCATTTGTGTTATAGCACTTCCCTGCCTGGAAGTTGATAGGGTATTTCTCTTTCTTCAGCTGCCTGTTTTCTTGCAATTTGTGCAAACTGTGCTTCTGAGACAAGATGCTCACCCTCTGTTAAATTTAATTTATATTTGTTGATAGTTTTGTGGAGGAAATTACCCCATGTGTGCTTATGAGCGATCTCATCAGCCTTATTTCCATTAAAAAGCAGGGTAAACTGATCTTGTATTGACTTTTTTGTCCCACTTGTTCTCTCCCCCTAAAGAAGTAGAGAAGTCTGCCACCTTTCAGGTGTTTTTATACTCTGAGGAGATGAAAATAGACTTTTTTTCATGTCAGCAGCCTAGGAAGAAGAGAGACTGCAGCCTCTTGGTACTGTTATTCTTCCTTCTCCAAATACCAATGGGAGAACAGTGGCTTACAAGTTCTAGTGAAAACACCAGGGGAAACAATTCCACAGCTGGTTACATTTTTTTCTTGTTTTGAGTAAAAGCACCAGTCAAGCAATGAATATAAATATACTTTGCAGGTTTTCCTGTCTTTGCGTAATATTTAGATTCTTGTAAATACTATGTACAGTCACCAGAACCCTGGGATGGGATTGCAGTTCCATAATTCAGTTTTAAAAGCCTGCTAGGTTTTTTGGTTTTGTTTTTTTTTTCATTTTTTTAATGTGAAACAGAGACCTGAATCTCTGCACTTCTTTTCCTCAGTTACATGGCTGGTCCCTGAAACTTTGTGAGACTGAATTTGTCTCATGAAAATGAATCTAGACCCAGATAAAAAGCCATGGCCTTGCTTTCTATTTGTAATGTTGTGCATCTCTCTCCACTTTGTATAAAAATAATGAAAACTCTTAATTGGCCCATTAACTAATAGGCTATTTAAAAACATACACACACACATGCACAAAAGGTGATGGTAAAATTTAGCAATAGGAAAGCTTTTTATAGATTGGTAAAATATGAAAATATGTTATTCCAGTTTAAAATTAAACAAACAAACAAACAAACAAACAACTAATTGCAGAATTTAAACCCAGGAAATTTTGGTTCAAGCTCCACCTGAGCCCTGGAGCCAATTTATTTAGTGAATTCCATGAAATGTATTAAAACTGTTTTTAAAAGATGAAGCCAAAATAGCTCTGATAGGGAATTCTGTAAATCCAAACTCTTAATTTCTGTCCCAATGGCGTGGAACACTAAAAAGCTTTGTGCTTTTCAAAATGTCTCTGGGCAAAGGAAGAAAAAAATCAGCTGCCCCGCCCCACTGATATTTCTCAGTAGCCCAGCCAAAACTCAGGTTTCTGATGAGGAAACTAGAACTAGGAACTAGAGCTGGGCCAGCTCTAGTTTTGGGTTTAAAAGGAGCTGGGCTAATTCCCTGAATCTCTATGTGGATTTGATGCCAACACATACTGGTTTTTCACAAAGAAACAATCAAACATACTGACCTGTTTCAAAGAACACAATGTTTTCTGTACTTTCAGAGGGAAGATTTATATTGGTCAATATTTGTCTCTGGAGTCAGTGACCCTTCTTTTTCCACCTCATCTAAAGTGAGTCACCGGCCATGAATCCAGGGCAGAGCACCCAAACTTCCCAAGGCCACCACCACCACAGTGATCCCAGGAAGGTGCATTTTTGAAACAGTGGCCAAATGTGGTGTGGGGGTGGGATAGATTTGTGTCCTCCCTCAGTGAGCCCAAGGCTCAGGCAATAATTGGCACAGCACTGTAGCCTTCAGGAAAGAGCAGCTCCCTTTGCACCCCCAGCCACCTCACACTTCCACTAAACCAACTGTGGACAAACTTTGGCACTGGCAATCATCTTCTTCCTTAAATAAAGCATTTGCTCTTGGCAAAGCAGGCAACACCCTGCACTATTTTATGGTGGTTGTGGGGGCACTGCAGCTGAACAGGGCCAGGGGCACATTCTCTTCCACTGCACTGATGTGCTGGGAGAGTCACAGGCACTTTGCAACAAACTTCCCTTGCTATTTCTCTTGGTATAAAATGCTTTCAGGCTGGACTTCCCTTCCTGAGTGCTTCTCCTTAAAGATCCTGCAGGATGAGGCAGTAACCACTCAGGCTTCCTGCACTGTGGTTGTGTAACAGGAACCATATTCAAGTATCTGCACTGTTCTAGTCACCAGAACACTCTCTGGAGGCTTTTCCCAATCCCTCCCTCATCCCTGTCACCAGGCACTGTTAGGAGGCTCCCAAGACCTTTAACAAATTGGCACTTAGATTCCTCTTTCTAAAAGGAGAAACTCAATGAATCCAATGGCACACCTTTCCTAGAGATGATAAACCATCTTGCTGTGTTTTATTTTTGCCGTGCAAAAGGCATGTGACAGGATTACTGTGCTGTGTCCACAGACTCCATCATCATTGCCTTTTGGGTCGGCCTCGCTGCCTTCGTGACGTTTCTTTTCCTCGTTTTGCTGTGTATGTCCTGCTCTGGATCAACGCCGGCAAAGTAAGTATAGCCAGAGAGAAAGTAAGAAGATACTGGTGTGAAAAAATAACCTGCAGGACACACTCACTGCCTCAAGTGATCCAGCAGTGACACACAACGTTTATTACCGCACAGAGGTGATATTTTTCCTGTCAGCATTTGGTTGGAGCGTTTCTTGACACGCTGCTCCTCCTAATGCATTTGGCCACTGCTCCTGATCTGATCAGGATGCAGAAATCTGCTCAAGCAGATTCAGGATTAGGTCACAAACAAGCAGAGGGAAACAGCAGTCAAGAGGAGCACTCATATTCTTTTATTGGCACCCTAGGGCCCCTGGCGTGCTCACAAAAGGTAACAAAAACAATAAAAAAGGCAGTTTACCCAAATAAACCACAAAGCAGGAGGCAGACTAACAACACAGCACCCATGGAAATAGACATGAGACTGCAGGGTAACAGAGGCATGCCACCAAAAATTTACTGTTCCTAAAAAACTGGCAGGAGAAGTCTGTGTACATGAAAATCTCAGAGTGTTTGGAAAATACTTAAAGTATTAATTTTTAAAGTTTTTTCACTTTTTCATCATGTTACTGAGCAAAATACTTGGCTTAAAAATACACATATTTATCCCTCATGTATTCAATTTTGGCCTTCAAAGGAGCCATTGTGAACAAGGCAAGTCTAGAAATGTTTTCTGGAGCACCCAGAAATCATTAATGAAAAACAGCATTCAATGAGATTTGTTTAGGCTTTGAAACCATCCTATCATATCATTTTTCTAGGCTTGAAACATACTGTGAGAAAACAATTTGAGGACTGAAGAAACTATCAAACCCAGTCACACACGAAACTTGTCCTTTTTGCTTGAGTTTTGTTTGTTTTTTAAGCCCTACTTCAATTCCACTTCTTCCAATTCCAGCACCAAAACCCAGTGAAGTGCCTGAAAGAAGCCACCAGTGGAAATTTGCACCCCCTGTCCTGTCATCTTCTCTGCTGTGTCACTCACCCACTGCCCTTGGCAGGACAATCATCCAATATCTGTATGGAAGCCTCATGTCTCTTTTCTTATGATAATCCTGATACACTCACCCAGCAAATGCACGCTCACGTCACCAGTCAAGGCTGGAGAATTTTTCCCTTCATCGCTTCTGTGCTCATCCATCTCTGTCAAACCCAGGGACACTCAGGACCCCATGTGCTCTCCCAGCTCACCCACATCCCGGTGAGAGGAGGCAGCTTCTCTGGACAACCTGTGCCAGGGCCTCTCCACCCTAACAGCCAAGAATTCCTCCCCAATATCCCATCTATCCCTGCCCTCTGGCAGTGGGAAGCCATTCCCCCTGTCCTGTCCCCCCATCCCTTTTTCCCAGTCCCCTTCCAGCTCTCCTGGAGCCCCTTTAGGCTCTGGAAGGGGCTCTGAGCTCTCCCTGGAGCCTTTTCTTCTCCAGGTGAACACACCCAGCTCTCCCAGCCTGGCTCCAGAGCAGAGGGGCTCCAGCCCTGGGAGCATCTCCATGGCCTCCTCTGTGCTTGTTCCAACAGCTCCACATATTTCTTGTGCTGGACCCCAGGGCTGGGGCAGCTCTGCAGGTGGGGTCTCACCTGAGTGGGGGAGAGGAGCAGAATCCTCCCTGCCCTGGCAGAATCCCCTCCACCTCTTTTGATGCAGTGTTGATGCAATTTTGGCTATGCAAGACACCCATCTCTTCCCCTACTGTGTAACACCAAGGGTTAACTCTCTTGGCAAGGGCACACCACCCTGCACAGCAGAGTCCCTTGCTCTTACCTGCACATCTGCACAGAAACAAGTCACTGTCCAAGTGTCTTCCACAAGGCCTCTGCAACAGCTCTGTTCACTTATGCCACAGTTTAATCCTTCAGCACGGAGAGGTCCTGGGTCTGAATCCATGACCTGATTGCACCACACACTTCTCTGCAATACCAGCTGATCTGGTGCCAATGATGATGGGTGAGTTTGCGGGGGGGGAAGGCTGATGCCTGTCCAAGCCCTGCAGTGAGGTACCCATGTCCCAGTCTCTTCTGTCAGCATTGCACTATCCCACAGAAATGAGACAAAAAGTCTGGAGTATAGGACCAATCATTTCAAACCCATTTGCCTGCCAAGACAGCTGATGATCACACTGCCGGGATGCAGAGCATTAACATTGGCTTCAATTATGTGCATTAACATCCAAAATGATACAGAAAAATAAGGGTTTGTGGTTGGAGATGGCTCCTGGCCAAGGCTGGAATTTCACACAGAGGAAAGAGGACAGAGCAAGCTTCTTGCAGGTGTCCCATGCATTTCACTGGAGGCTGTGCATTCCCAATAGCCACGCACAACACAAATCTTCTGGCTATCACTTTCCTGCCAGACAGTGTAATGCTGGAGAGAAACCCAAGCTGGATGCTCAGAGAGTTGGAAGATCTGCGTGTCTCACCCCGCATCCATGTTTCTTGCTCTTAGAGAGGCTCAATCCAGGGCCCCGGGGTCCCCTGCTGGCTCCAGACAGATCTCTCGCAGTAAGGAACTTCATTCAGGATTTGGATGTGGTGCATGACCACCTTCATAGTGAACCACAGATGTGCAGCAGCCACCTTTATCCTTCAAATCACACTTCCCTCAAAGCATGACATCGGTCATTGTCACTGTACTTGTCTTTGTCCAAACTCACACAGTCTGGAATTAGTTTCCCTGTTCTTTGAAAGACTCCTTCAGTTGTATCTTACCTCAGCTTTAATTGTGTGGTTTTGCCTGGGCCGAGGTCAGTCGCAGCACCGCCTAAGAGTGACCTGGCTTGACCAGGTTGGTCTCTTTGGGACTCCGGAACTCTTCCAGCCTCCTCTGACCTCTCTGCTGTTTCAGGGGTGCTTAACAATTAACAGAGCTGGCCAGAATTCTCGTCAGATAGTCCCCAGGTCTCTGGGATGCAAGTTCTACAGCTGATACTAAAATATGGATAGCTAACTGATAGACAGGAAAGAAAACATCCTGTTCTGGTAAGAATTTTTTTTTTTGTCTTGCTTCTGCCAAACAAAGAGGAAAGATGTCTTGAATACACCTGCAGCATAGCCTTGGTTCAGCACAGCTCGTTCTGTTCGGCTGAACGCAGCTACATTCGGTTCGATTTAGTTAAAGTCGGCTGAACTTGGCTGGGTTCAGCTAAACTCGGCTATTTTTGGCTCTTTGGCTAAACTTGGCCATTTTCATCAGACTTTGGCTATTTTCGGCTTTTTGGCTAAACTCTGTCGCTGTGGGACACGAAATGAGGACACGGACTCTGGTTTTCAGAAGGCTGTGTGAGACTCGAAGTCTGGTCTTTATTTTTCAAACCTGCCTTATATGCTTTTTTACAATGAGCCCACCTAAGAGGTGGGATCCTTTGACCCATTGGTCACCCCAAAGGGCCATCAAACGAAATCCCTCCTTTGGGAAAGAATGCAGAAAAACAAGATAGTTTATAATAACATGCTCTTGTTTACAACAGGTGTCTCTGGGAAAAGAATTTCCCGAGACCAAAACATGGCAGGCATGAACTGTGGCTACAAAACTCGACTATTTTCATCAGACCTCAGCTATTTTTGGCTCTTTGGCTAAACTCGGCTATTTTCATCAGACCTTGGCTATTTTTGGCTGTTTGGCTGAACTCGGCTGTTACCGGCACACCTCAGCTGTTACCGGGTGCAGTCATTTAGACTCGGCTCTTCAGGGGAGCTCGGCTGGGTTCGGCTGCGCTCGGTGCCACTCGCTGCGCTCCCCCCAGCTCGGCTCGGCTCCTTGAGGCAAGCGCCGCCTCACATTAACCATGCAGAGCTCGGTGTTTTCCTGCTGCCGAGTCCCGTGGGCCACCCGGCCAGGGCACTGCCAGGAAAATTAATCCACAAACACCAGAGATCTATGTCCAAAAAGGAGACAGAGAAATCCTGTATTTATTATTCTATGATTATCTTATTATTCTATTATTATTATTTATTATTCCCTTAATTATTTGAATAAAGGGAGAGGCCATGGGCATTTCCCCCATTTCCACCCCCCCTCCCTCCCCGCCCTTCTGTTTCTTTGCATGTCTGTTCTTTTTCTCTAAGTCCAGGAATTTAGCACAGCCTTGGGTGAGCAACAGTCTGTGTCAATTAGTGGAATTCCCCTGGAATTTATGGTTCTGTTCATTACTTCTCTCACCTGTCAGTATCTGGGTTTATCTACCAGCAGGCCACAGTTAGTTTGTAAAGACAACTCCTTCTCATTCCTTTCAGCACGGACACGAACGGGAGCGCAAGGTCTGGCAGGAGCTCATTAGGCAGTGACTGCACTCGCACTAATTAAAGGGCACGAGAGCAGCCAGGGCAGCTCCCGGGACGGAGTGCTTGCCACCGCAATGTGTTGGAATCTCTGTGTTTGGGGATGCTGTGGGACATGTTCAAGGTGTCAGTAATGTTTTTTTAAAGAAAGCCACCAAGGAGTGGTAGAAGAAAACAATAAATAATATTGCATACCTACTGTCTTTGCCTTTTGTGATGTTGGCCACTTCCAAGTGGGCAAATTAACTTCACGTGGAGCTTTTGCTGCTGTTCTTGCTCATGTACTGGAATTCAGCAGAGTCCTTGTCACTTTACACATCAGGAAACATAAGTTCAGCAGAATTTCAGTTTGTCTGAGCTCGGCTGGGTGCAAACTCGGTTAGGGTCGGTTCGGCTGAGCTCCTCTAGGTTTGGCTACACTCAGCCCAGTTCATTTAAACTCGGCTCGGTTCTGCTGCAATCAGTGAAACTCGGCTAAGCTCAGCTAGATTTGGCTCACAGATTTCCTGATGTCAGCCCCTAGGAATTCTACCTGACACAAACTGTAGCCTCCAGAGGGCTTGCAGGTTTTTAAAGAAATATGATCTTTAACTCAAGTCTTGGTCCTATTCTTTAGGACAAGAATATTTACACATAGAAGCAATTTCCTCATTTGCATCTCATTTTCATATACCCCTTCCCTGAAAATTCAATACATATCACAAGGAAGGTGCAGTTCTGGTTTTTCCCTCTACAGTATTTGTTTGAAGGACCTGGGCACAGCACGCAGTCGTGAGTCAATTGAATAAATCCTGGTGTACATTTCAAAGGTTCTTGTTCTGGCACTGCATGTTTGCAGATCTGGGCTGGCATGTTCAACTACCCTCATGGCCACATTCAAGAACAATTTATCAGATTTCACAGAGAATTCCTAATTAAACTCATGAATAATCAATAAGCAGAAAATCCTTCGGGGTTTAGTTGCTCGCAGGCAGTTGGCTGGACGCCGCCGGCGTCCTTGCCTTTTTCCCGCCCTTTTTGCTGCCATCTTTGGAAGGTCTGGCGGCAGCGCTGCCCCCGAGCTCAGCCGCGGGGCGGGGCCGGGCGCGGTGCAAAGCTGCAGTACCGCGCTCTGCCCACAAGGCAGCAGCGCGGCCGCCCAGCTCAGCCCGGCGCGGCGGGGACGGGCACGGGGGGAGCTGCAGTACCGCGCTCTGCCCACAACGCGGCAGCACTGCCGCCCAGCTCAGCCCGGGCACAGGCAGAGAGCGGAGGCAAAAAGAACGCGGCCAAAGATCCCCTTCCAAAAATCCTCTAAAATAAATGCCCCAAAAGAGCCCCAACCACAACTAAAAGAACCCTGCCACTAACCAAATTCAAACCAAACCTTCTCACATCTTTCGAACTATATAAATTCATTAACACATCAAACCCAGAAAAATATAAAAGCTTAGTCAACAGTAGTACTCAGTACACACTAATACCGTAAGAGCATATAAAACAAAACCCTCTTCTATTACTAACATAACAAAAAACTCACAAAATTTAACTCGATTAAAAACTAAAACATACCTACCTAAAAATAAATAGAAAGCACGTCCCATTGTAACTAACCCAAAAACCCCATTTGTATTAGGCATAAACTTCCTCCAAACCAAGTATTTCAAACACTCCAAAAACTCAAGTAAATGTTTAAGGTAACTACTATAAAAACAAAAAACAATAAACAATTAAACACCTTGCCTAGACTATCAAAAAACCCATCTGAAATAAAACTTCTAAGAAAAAAAACCAAACAATCAATTACCACCTCAACAATGCACTACCAACAATACCAAACAACTCAAAATACTGTAATTCCCATCCACAAAATACTCCCTAAACTAAAAAAATGAGAAATAATCAACAAACCCCACTCACCCTTCAATAACCCCATTTAATCTATATGGAAATCTATAAAAACCTAAAATTTACTATAAAGTATGGTAGCTTAAATAAAGACCAGCATTAAACACTACTGTACCAAACATATTAAAACTCCAGTACAAATCCAAAATCAATTAAAAAAATCCAAAACAATAAAATAATACACTACTGTTAACATTACCAATACATTTTTCTCTGTTCCTCTAACAACAAAATACAAACCTCAATTTACATTCACCTAAAAAAAAGTAATACACCTAAAACCAACTAACCCAAAAATAAAGATACATCCTACCATCTACCATAATTTAATCCAAACTACACTGAAATAAACCCTACTCCACATTATCTACAATACATCAGCATTATTATATTAAAAAACATGACAACATAAATACTTAACAAAAAAATCCATCCAAATTCTCTTAAAAATCCATTTCACCATTAAAAAACCCCAAAATCAAAAAAAAACTACTTAAAAACTCCAATTCCTAAAATTAAAGTAACAAAACAAAGAACATCAAATTCCCTCCAAAATCACCAACAAAATCATGTCTCCACCAACCAACAAAAACCCCCCAAACTTTCCTAAATACCATAAGCTTTAAAAAAGCATATTCCTAAATACAAATTATAAATCCTCTCTACCTAACTGCCCAAAAAACCCCAATTTCCAGTAAAATCCTAATCAACAACAAACCTTCACCCAAATCAAACACACTCATTCAATAGCCCCTGACCCAACCAAAGCAAAACCAAAAATAAAAACCATACTCTACAACCAAACCCCATAATCTGTCCTAAAAACTTTAACAAAAGTACCTAACAAAACTCAAAAACCATCTCCACAACTCTAAAATCAAAACTACAAAAAATCCAAAACCAATTCTACCCAGACAAAAAAAATGCTTAACAACCTATAAAAAATTCCAAACACCTCAGAAATAACCAATACTAAAACATTACTCCTGCCTACACCACCAATACCAATACTAAAATAAATGTTCAAAATAAAAATTCCCTCTATCCACCACACCACCAATACCACATAAAATAAATAAATTACTCTCATCACACAACGCACCCATATCAAAAATCAAAATTGCCCTCAAATCCTCAAAATAATTACAAATTAACCCCAAAATAAAAACTTTAATCTCACTAACAAAAAACCTTAAAGACAAATAACACAAACTAAAAAATTCCACCATGTAACCAACTACCAGCAAAAACCCACACTGCACTCTTTTCACTAACAATTCTTTCAATTTAACAATTCTTATCATAAAAATGAAACAGAAATAAAAGGCAACCATATAGAACAAATCACAAAAACTACTAAAAAAATAAATCTAATCAACTCACTAGACTCAAAACCATTCAACTAAACCTAAACACAACTAAAAAAACCCCAAAGCTCTGCCTTTATACTAATTCATAAATAATAACCAATACTCTATAAAAATAATTTTAAAAAATAAAAAAGCTAATAAAAAATGTAAAAAACCCAATCTAAACTACTAAAACTTAAAAAATCACTTCCCAAATAAAAATAATCTGCCTATAAAACCCCACCATATAAATGCCCATATCCCCCAAAATAAAACTAATAAAAAACAGAATAAAAAATATACTATATCCTTTATCATACACCATCTACAAAATAAAATTATACAATAATTAATTAAAATCTGTGTTAAAACCGCTTAAAAAAAACCTTTCAAAAATTACAAACAACATCTAACAAAAACCACCTAATTAATTAACACACAAAACTCCACTTGCCTACCCAGTCTGAACCCCTATGTACAATAAACAAAAAGAAAACCCCAATAATACGTATCAAAAGTCTATTAAAAAAACTATTTAAATTAATTCTACCTCAGATACAAACAAACCCATCCATAGGGTTATCTTTACTCAAAAACCAAATTACACATTGTAAATAACATAAAAAATTAAAACAACACTCTACATACCACAAAAAAGCTAAATAAATACAATAAATTTTTTGAATAAAAGTCACATATAAATGCCACTACTTAATAAATATCACTATCTATATTTAACTGCATATATACATGAATATGAATATGGATATGGATATGAATATGAATATAAATATAAATATAAATAATTTTTAAGCATTAAGCCAGCAATATTAAAAAAGAAGTCCTAAAATGGTATTATAATATGAAATCTCCTATCGTCTTTATTGTACTTTATGCCCAAAGATAAATTCTGTAACTTTAAAATTAAAAGAAAAAATTCTTTCAACACACAATTTATATCCAATACTCACATTGTCCTCCAAATTCTCTCTCAACTATATTGTCTAACACAAAAAAACCCCAAAAAACCCTCTTTTACCTTTTTTACCTAACCTCCCATTTATTAGCTAAAACAAAAAAAAAGCCAAAATTGCAACTTCTTCTTCTAAAACTATTCAGCTTCATTACATTCCAAAAAACCAAACTACCACAAAAACTCCCACGCCAAGGCCCAAACAGACGCATGCCACACCCCAACTCCATAAAAAAACCCAGACCACACCTGCAAAAAAACCTCTACATCTACTGATTTTTTTTCTCCACAACAAAAAAATGTATTATCTAACATTATTCGTTTTTTTCCTTTTGCCTAAGTACACCCTACTTTTTAAATAAACATTTTTTCACTTTTCCTAAAAAAAAAAAAAATCCTATAAAACTTATTTAAATAAATGACTGAAACCTGCCTTTTGTTAAAAACCCCATGCATTTCAACACATTTCCTCCCAGTTTGTCTTAAGCAGAGACACTTTCTAAGGTTTGGATCCCTTTCCAGTGCATCAGAACCAAATGAATCTGCTCTGGCACTGAAAACATCAGCACGAAGCACCTGGCTTCTCCTGCCCCCCTGTCCCTCACCCCCTGCTCTTTTTACATGGAAATAGTCAACAGCATCATTCCTTGGTGTGCTCCAGCATCCGATCTCACTTGTTTGTAGTCAGTAGAATCCAACTCCTCGAACAAAATGGTTGAGAGGATCTTGCCCTGAAGAAAGAAAATGAGGCATATGCCAATAAATAGGTTTGAATTCCTTCTTTTAAGACATTACTTCCTCTTTTACTGGATTTTTCATCTTGCTCTGCTTTCTTCTTACACGTACAGCATGCAAAAGAAAGAATATGTGGATTTATCTCTTGGACAGAACATTAGGAGCACAGTTGAAAAGTGTGATACAAAAGTATTGCGTTCTCACATTGATGTGTAGCTGGGCCCAAGTAAAATATTATTTTTCAGGTGATAAGCAAGTATGTGAAATTGCATGTGCTTATTATTCTTATCTAGGGAAAAGAAAAAGTTAATTCATATAATTCATGTAATTATAATTAATTAATTTAATTTCCCCTTTTTCTTAAATATCCAGGGAATTGCTATTTGTTTCTCGTATTTCCTATATAATTTTGAACCAAATATCATAATGGGGAATCTGGCTTTTATTTCTGTCTTGTGAGATGAATACGACCCTGTACCCCCTTTTAAAACTGCCTAATTTAGCAGGAAGCCTTTTCTTTGTTCTGTCAACATGGAGAGAGACAACTCTGGGGTCTGTGGCAGACTGCTCAATGAGCTCAAAATTGGCTCAAAGGAAAGTATTTGCTTCTAGAACACATTTCTGAGACGTTGCCATTAGCAGGACATCAAATTTTCCTGCTACACTCTGTCCCACAGTGATTTGGGACATCTTACTGCCTAAGCCTAAACCAGTATAGAAAAACCACTTGAAAATTATGACTGATAGTACAGCAAATTGAAGGGTAGTGTGTCTGCTCTCCTAATGTTTCAGTCTTCTGATTTGATTTCTGTGAGAACTTTCTCCACTAGTGACAGGTAAATCCCCAAACTAATTTACTTACTTTGTCTTCAGCTACATCACTGAAAACCAATCTTTTCTGGGTTTTGTTTTTGTTTAGGGCTCCCCCCTCCCCCAAGAGCTTGTGCTCAAATAAATGTTACATTGGTGGTTTCAATCTTGGCCCTTTGTAATATTATGCAAAAGAACAGCTTCCTAACAACAACAACAAAAAATTACCCATGGGAATTCTACAAGCAAAATATGTTCGTTTTACACATTGACAATTCACACCTTAAAAGAAAAAAAAGTGTGTGTTTTAATTGTGCTTTGGCTTTTTAACTAAACCAGTCTAGAGTCTCCACTTGCATCCTACTGTTGAAAGGAAAAGAAAGATGCAAAAACATATATTAAAGGGTGTGATTTCTGATGCAAATGAAATCTTGATAAAAAAAAAACCACCCAAAACTAAAGAAAACCCAAACAAACAAACAAAAAAAATCATCAAACCTTTCAACGGGGTTCATGTAATAGGATTCTATATTGTTTTTTAGGTGAGGATCTGTGACTGTAGGTTGTCCTGGTTAGCTCTGGAATAGTGTCCTGATGGTGTCCTGCTCTCTCTGTGCTCCTCTGCCTGTGGAAGTAACACATTCCGTGCCTTTCCTGACTCTCCTCCCCCTGTGGGTCTGCCCAGAAGGACATGACAACCCCATTCTTATTGGATCCCCCGTTTTCTTTTCCCCTCGCTTTGTTTCCCTTGCGCTTTTCGAGAAGCGGCAGGAGGGCAGGTTTATTTCTCATTTAGGAACCCATTTATTGCCATGCGTTGGGTTTACAGAAATACTGAAATACAGAAATACTGCTATGTCTTCATCTGAAGTTACTAATTCGACTTTGTGGCCCTCCTTTTCTTCGTAGAAAGAATTGTTAAGCATGGGAAGGGGCAGCCCAGGGAGGCAGTGGGGTCACCGTCCCTGGAGGTGTTGAAGGAGAGGCTGGACACGGCGCTCAGTCTGCTTGACACGGTGGTGTCCGCTCACAGCTTGGCCTCGGTGACCTCCGAGGTCTTTTCCAACCGCACACATTCTGTGAAATCACGAATTTGCCTCCCGGAGTCAACCTGACCTGCCCGGGCTGAGGGCGAAGCGGGGCTTCCGGTAGGTGCCCCGGTCCAGCCCCCACCCTGCCCAGGCGGTACCCGAGGCGGAGCCGGGAGGAGGAACCGGGAGGAGGAACGTGAGGAGGGACCGGGAGGAGGAACCGCAGGAGGAAGGCGCGGCGGGAGCTGCGGGCCAGAGGCCGCCATGGAGACGCTTGCGGTGAGGGGCCGGGGCCGGGCTGGGGCTGGGGTCGTACCCTCACCGCTCCCTGCCCTCACCGCCGCCCTGCCCTCACCGTCTGCCCTTCTCCTCCTCCCAGGGAGGGCCTGTGGCCATCGCCGTGGCCGTGGTGGCGGCGTCCGCCCTGCTGCTGCTGCTGCTCCGAGGGACAGCTCGGAGGCCGAGCGGCCCCGTCACGCTGCAGGACCCGCTGGCCAAGTACCCGCTGCGGCTGCTGGACAAGGAGGTGCCCGGGGCTCTGGGGACGTGGGCTGTCGGGGGTCCAGGGCTGTAGGTCCGCTGGCCTGCGGGGGCTCTTGGCCGTGGGCTACCCTAGAGATCGAATACCGAGCAGGGTGCAGACCCCTCCCAGGATGTCTGTGAGCCCCGTGATGCTCCCGGGGTAGAGCAGGGTGTGTAAAAAGCGTTTATGCCACGCTGCGAGCTGGAGTTTCCCGGTGCTTTGCATGTTTGAGTGCTGGCTGTGTTCCTCCCTCGGTTTCTGTCCTGGGTGCACCACGAGGAGCCAGCCCGGCAGCCTGAGCTTCTGCACGCCCTGTGTTGCATGGGCTTTGGCCACAAGAATGGGACGTGCCTTGGGCACAGGGTTTTCTGATTTTATCTGTGTAAAGGTGCTATAGGGATTGTGCAGGCAGGCAGAAGTCACTCCTTGTAGAAGTAAAGAGAAGAAAACTGTTTCTGAAACTCCTGGTTATTTCAACTTTGTTTTAAAAGCCGTTATTTATTTATTTATTATTTATTTCAAAGCCGTTTCTATGTCCTTTCCTAGTATTTGGTTTGCATGCTAACAAAGAGCAGGCTTGCTAAAACATATTGTGTTGAGTAGTTTGAAATTCAAAGTAGTGGTGATGCTGACCTCATTGTAACTTTGGTTTTTTAGGAAATCAGTCATGATACCAAGAAATTCAGATTCGGGCTACCCTCAAAGAGTCATATATTAGGATTACCTGTAGGTAAGTACAGTAATATAATTACTTATATTTCTGGTTTCTCACAGTTCTTCGACTTCTGACTGAATTTAAGGCTCAGAAAAGCAAGGAGCATCTGACTGCTGCTGTCTCAGAGAGAAATGTCAGGTTTCCCAGAGGGTTGTATTTCTGATCTTTTGTGAGTGCTTTGTCCAATTGTGTGGTGTAGGGTTAGAAATGGAGCAGTGAGCTGAGCCTGATGGCATTTGTCACCAGTCAGGATATAAGCCAGAGTGGTATCTGTCAAAGCTTTTTTCATATTTCTTATTTGCATTCTACTTCCATCTGGTCCCCTCAGTCTACTGGCAATTGCCCTCATGGTTTTGGCAAATACAGTCACACTTGTAAAGGAGAAAGGGGACAATTCTGCTGCCTGGGAAGACACTGAAATATTCAGAGCATTTTCTGTGCATGCGCTTACATTTGAATTACACACATTTCCATGCAACTTTATCTGGAGTTCTGTAGCATGAATTTCAGCCTAGGACCGGCCTACTTTCCTGTACCCTAGAACACTGATAGCACTGAACCTTGGACCTTGAATCAATGATAGAACCTCTTTCTCTGATCTGCAGATGTGGCTCTGCACTGCTTGGCAGTTCCCTGTGCTGTATGGCAGGTGTCAGGATCATTCCATGATATGTGAGCATGTCCTTGCATGCACTCTCTTCTGGCTTGTATGGGAAAGAGTAAAATGGTAAACTAGCTGAGACATGCTCTGCAGTGCGTGTGTTTATCCAGCTTCATTCCTAAGAATTTAGGAATAAGATCCTGAAACTATACTACTTCCTGGGAGATTCCTGCTCTGTGTTGAAAAAGGAGAAGGAACTGAATGTTTCATACAGCATTTATGTGGCTGTAAATGACAAAGATTTTCTCTGTCATTGTATGTGTAAGCAGGTTACAATACCTGCCTTTCCCTCTTGTCCTCCAGGGATGAAAAAAAAAATCAGATTATAATCCTTTCTCCCCAGGCCAACATGTTTACCTTTCTGCAAAAATCGATGGGAATCTGGTGATTCGAGCCTATACCCCAGTTTCCAGTGACGAGACAAAAGGTTATGTTGATTTAATTATAAAGGTAAATTTTGTTTTCCTTTAATATGGGTAAGTTGCTAATTGGAAGGAGGGCAAGTACTTCATTGTACTGAAATGGTTTGTTTTGATTTAGTCATCAAATTTCACTGTCTTTCATTCAAATGTCATTAAATTCCATCTTCATCGGATCTCATCTTTTTCAAATAGGGTGACTGCATGGCAAACAACTCATTTCACATTGCCCTTGAGTAGTAAGTTGTATCCTGTGTATCTGCTGTGTGGCACTGAGGGATTGCAGAGGGAGAGGAGAATCACTTCCCTGGCAATACTTAAGGAATTTCCCTAGTATCTGTTATTTGGCAGTGCATGGATACTGATCTCTCTCCCTCTAGATGCCTATGCTGCTGCTGCTGCTTACTGCAAACAGCTCTAAGCAAGTCAAACAAGGGAAATCCTTAAAGCTAGGGGATGCAGGATTACCTCATCCCAGGACTTCTGGATTTCCTAATCCTTTTCCATGATAGAGTTTGTCCTTAGGCAAAAATCCAGGCTTTTTTTTTTCTCCATGTTACAAGTGTGGTGAATCATTATGAACTGCTTAATGCTTCTTGTGTGCCTTGAAAGCTGAAAAAGCTGTTGTGTGGCTGAGTGGGAAGGTTTTAGAAGGAAAAGATGCAGCAATGCTGTTTTCAGAAAGAGCAGCTACAGAAGTGGGGTGACATAAGGCAATAATGAAACAAGGGCAGCAGCCACATAATCTGCCTGCCACCCATGCCTGTTATCCTGGCTGTTTGCAGGGAGCAGAGGGACATGTGCCCAACTTTTTACTTACTTTGGCTGCTTCCTGTTGCAAGGCTCAAGAGATAACTGAGAGCAAAGAATTGCCTCCATTTCTTTCTCAGGTGCTGATTGCGATATTGTCTGCAGGAAAGCTAGTGGTTGATAATTTGCAAATGATTGTTCTTACAGGTCTACCACAAAAATGTGAACCCCAAGTTTCCAGAAGGTGGGAAGATGTCCCAGTACCTAGATAACATGAAGATTGGAGATACCATTGATTTCAGAGGGCCAAATGGACTCCTGGTCTATAAGGGGGCAGGTACTGTGACACAAAGGTGGGAGAGCAAAAGGGAGAGATTGGTTATTTTCAGAGGTGTTTCATAAAACTTGGCAACTGTGGAGAATCTTTTCTTTTTTAAAGTAGGAAAGAGGAAAAATCACCTTTTTAAGACTTGATCATGAGCCTGTCAGAGTTGATATGATAGGAAAGAGTACCTTGTGTAAGGAATGAGTGATGAGTGTCTCACTCCTGGGACTATAAATCTGAAATAATTGCTGTTGTATTATATGACTGAGAAGTCTGCACTGGAAGTAAAACACCTCAGCCATACATGTGCAGGCAGATGCTCCAGATGCTTCTTAAGCAAGTGAGATTGTGGCTTAAAATGCCCTTTGAGCATCTCAGTGCTGTTACTGAATAACCAGCTGAGTGAGGGCCAGCTGCATTTCATAATCAAACCAGGTCTGAGCTGACTGTGAGGAAATAAGCTCAGAGGAGTAATCTTCTTGTAGGGTACAAGTGAAAGATTTCGCACTGATCTTGACTGAGAGGAGTTGTGCGCTTAAGTCTCACCTCAGAGTGCTCAGGACTTCTCTGGATGCTGACCACCTGTGATCAGCAATCTCCTGATGAATCTGTCTCAGCAGAAGGGAGGGATTTCCAGAAGATTTGCCTTTATTAATTGATCATCTGCAGTAATTTCTTCCCATGGAATTTGTATCCATGTTTATTTGGAAGCTAATGTACCTGTTGGTCTGGAATATTTCTTCTAGGTACCTTTCTTATCAAGCCTAATAAGAAGTCTGAAGCAGAGAAAAAGTTTGCAAAGCACCTGGGGATGATAGCTGGAGGAACAGGTAAAACTAATCCCATCCTATGGAATGTCTAGAGAGTGAAAATGCCTTGTGCATACATGTGAGGACTATCACTGTACTTTAGTAGCAGAATATGTACACCTACGTTTCTTTTCATTAATTTCTTTTCATGGTGGCAACACTGAGACATTCCAGTGGTTTGAGCTCAGTCCTGGGGAGTAGCAGCCTGAAGGTTTGAATCCTAATTTACCTTGTGACCTCAGGGAGCTCACTTCATCAGTGACAGGAAGTATTTTAAGAGAATGTCTTGAGGTTAAAATTATGCCACAGAGAATCCTGAAGAGAAAAGCCCTGCATACAAGAATTGTGGGTTTGTTTTGGAACTGTTTGTCATAATAGAAACCCCCAGTCTCTGCACTCCATGTGGATCAGAAATCCAGAGATGTGTAGCCCTGTGCAAACTGAGATCCCATTGAAGACTGAAGGGAGGCAGAATTAATACTGAAACTGGAGTCATGGAAAGAAATACCCACTTTATAACCATTTTGGTTTTTAACAGGAATAACTCCTATGTTGCAGCTGATCCGTCAGATCACGAATGATCCTAAGGACTCCACAAAATGTTACCTCCTTTTTGCTAATCAGGTGAGTGTTCTGACCCATCTCTTTGTTTTTCTTTAATAGCCCACTTGTTTTTGCTGGCTTCTGAGCCTTTTAAACTGATGGCACATGTTTCCTACTCTCTCACACTTAGGTGTCCCCTCACAGTTTCACTGAATTCCTACATTGGGGAATAAACACTGTGACCAGATCCTGATCCCTCTGCTCATCTTAGTCCTTCACGGATTTCAAGGAAACAGGATTTGTTTCCACTTATCTGTTTGTACAGTTAACCTTCACCATGCTGGCCCAGGGACATTTGCCAGGGCCAGGGACAATTTGTCATGGTCAGGGACAAATCCAGCTCATTGTGATTTTAGCCTGGATTAAGAAGTTGTTCTAATTGCCATCTTTAGGACTCTGTTTAGGTGGCTGTTAAGTCTCACAGTTTGTTGTTCTTAATCTCAATTTACAGAAGCTTGTAATGATAATAGCTACCATGGAAGGGGCAAACTACCAAATTACTTTCTTGATTTGCATAATTTTTATCATTGCATTTATTGTGAATGGCAGATGAGCTGCCATCAGAGGGCTCCTGGGATGGTTTGGAGCTAAACAGCACTGTCACTTTGCAGACAGAAAATGATATATTGCTGAGAGCTGAGCTAGAAGACATGGCCAAGAGGCATCCTGAGCAATTTGTGCTGTGGTACACACTGGACCGACCTCCAAAAGGTAGGGACACATGGAAATGCCTTTACTCATCCCTTTGCAAGTCAGAGCTTCACTCTTGTTTGTGGGGAATCAGAGTAATGTCAAGTGTTCTTGTTGCTCTTAGACTTTGAAACTCCTCAGAAATAAACCTTACCCCACACCCTGTTTTAAAAAGGAATCTAAGCCAGGTGGGCCTTAAAAAGTGGGAGCTCATAATTAACCTCATTTGGGTCAGACAAGTTACTCAGTGCATCTCTTCATGTATTTCAGTTTTGGGGAGTTTTCATCAAAAGTTCAGCTCTGTTTTGGGCTACCTCCCAAATCAGGTTATGTTAGCATGTTGTTGGCATTACACTGTTTAATACCTGTAAGTATTATGTGCACATCTTTGTTTTGCAGCAGCTCCAGGTTAGATTCTGGTGAAACAGAGCTGCCCTGTGTATGGATTAAGGCATCATTTTCCTACTTGACTCACTTCAAATGGCAGATGTATTCAATAACACTACTGCTTGAAATAGTTTAGCATTTCTTTCCTCTTTTAATTAGTTTTCTCTCATCACTAAACAGAGCTTTTGTTATCACTGAACTTTGTCACCTCACCGCTCTATCTCAAAAAAAAAAAGTACAGGTCTCAATACCTCTTCCTGCCATTGGGTGACCCCTCTTCACTGGAAAAGCTGATTCACTCTTCCTTTTTACTCCTGCCTGCTTCTTTCTTTTAAATTTTATAATTTACTGTTTCAAGACCTCCATCAAACAGATTCTTCTTGTTCCTTTGGAAGGGGATTACTAGGTTTGAGCTGAGTGAGAAATTGGATTGATGGTGCCATAACTTTGATTCTTCAGCTACTAAATGAGGTTTAAAAAGGCTTCAGCCTGTACAGAGATTCAAAGTAATGGAATGAATAATTTCTTTGTTGCAGACTGGAAGTACAGCTCTGGTTTTGTCACTGCAGACATGCTGAAAGCCCACCTGCCTGCCCCTGGCAGTGAGACCCTCATTCTGATGTGTGGGCCACCACCAATGATTCAGTTTGCCTGTCAGCCCAACCTGGACAAGCTTGGCTATCCCAAGAGCAGTACATTTGCTTATTAACACTGATGTCACCTGATACCTTTTTCGGAAGTACTGCATATTTTTCTGCAGGAACAGTTGATGCACAACCGTGCAGCATTTGTGTGTGTGTGTTTTTTAACCCCTTGATGTAATTTCCGTGGTTATAACTTCATAATTACCTTGTGTGTTTTAATACTAAAGTTGAGATATCCTCTTGACTTGTGTGGGAGTTAGTCTGACTTCTGAAATTAGTATAAAACATTAATTCTGAGGGGAAAAAAAGATTAAGATGAGAGGTCATCCACATGAATTTGTGTTAAATCATTCCACAGTCAGGAAGCGAGAGGGGAGCATTCAGAATTTATTCATAACAGTCAAAAAATAAGCATTTATACCAGTGTTCTGCTAATTAGGATTTCTTACTACATATATTTAAAAGAAGAATCAATTGTTTTGTGGACTGACTATTCACAGCCAAGTTAGCACAACAACACACTGAGTTGTAAATACAGCATGAAAGAAATAGGAAATGTTGTGTTTGGAATATCCCAGGGCTGCTGGAGCAGCCAGTCCCATTTGCAGTGCTGTAATAAGTCTGTTGGCTAATTGACCTGACAAAGTACTTCAAATGCCTGTGGTACCTGAGCTAGTCACTGGCAGTGACTGCAGTGCCAGACTGGTACATTTAATACCTTTTATTAAACATTAAACAGTAGTAGTTTGCTGATGCATAGACTTCTCATTCTTCTGAGTTATCCTTTTTTGCAGTTTGCAGTGATTGTAAAGAGCCTGCCTTGATTTCACTGCTGTGGACAATCAAATCATGTCCAAATCATGTTTTATCTTCTTACACCTGGCCATACAGTGCAAGGTCTGTCATGAGAGACTGGTGAAGTGAGGACCTGGATAGATCACCTGTAAAAAGCACCCCAGGTAGTTCTCAAAGAGCCTTTGCTGCATCCTGTGGCCAGCCCTGGAGTTTCCCTCTTCATTTAGGAGGGTTGTGGCTGGCAGTGACCTGCCCTCAGGCTATATTAGAATCTAAAGCAACACCTGCAGCCAGCAAGGAGAGAGTAATGCAAACCAGCCCTATACAAAGTACTTTCCCTTATAATTAAGGAGATTTTTTGCTGGCATTTATCTGTTTACTAAGAGAGCTTGTTAATAGCTCACTAATACAGGAGATGCACATATCAACAGATGCCACAAGTAATTGCTGCTATAAAGGTGACAGCTTCACTCCCAGCCCCTCAAAAAGTGAGAGACCATATTTCCCTCTGATGCAGTCCTTCTAGCCCAGTACAACAGCAACAGATGTATTTTGTCAGGTGCTTTAAAGAAATAAATCTTTGTTTTATTCCAGTACTTTCCTGGTAGTCTCAGAGTTACAATTTCCTGCTGCAGTTGTTTTTGCCTTGGGTAAAGATTTGTGAACATGGCAGCTTGTCATCCTAATAAAAGCAAGGGCTTGGTGGACAGTATTATGTTCCATTCTTTCCACTCTTCAGTGCACTGACTTGGATAAAAAGAGGGCAGGACAGGTGCCAGTGAAAGGGAGGAGAGTTTGAAATCCTTTCTGGGGACCAGTCTGGCAAGACCACAGGAGTGGTGAGTGAGCCATTACTCTGCTCTCCCCAGCATCCAGCTGAATTCCAGGTAGCTCTGATTAACCCCCATGATACAATTATGTATTAATCATTCCTGCACTACAAGTTAATTATAAAAATAAAAAATTACAAAAGGTCTTTCATGTAACAGTACATCAATATGGCACGTAAAAGACAACTGAATAAAAGGACAAAATGTTGCCAGTCTTGGCTTTCCAGACTTTGGGTATGAGTCCCACTCCTCTCCCAACACTGTTTCCTATTACATGATGTGGGAAAACAGCACAGAGGAGAGTTACCTGTAACGTGTGGCTGCACTGACAAGAGGAAATGCTACGTGGGAGGTGGCAGCAAAGAGGTAAAGCTTTCCTGCTGCACGGCATCCAGCTGCTCCTGGCCACTCCTGCAGGCACGAGGTATGAGTTGTGTTCGTGGTCATGCTGAAGCATCATCTCCAGTCTTCAAAGGTCCGTGTTAAAAACCTGCTGTCATTCAGCATTTCATCCTGGCTCAGCAGTGTCTGAAAGAACAAGATGGGGAGGACTAAGGGTGTTTGATGAGGGCCCTGTGCTGCTAGACACCCAGCTGCAATGACGTCAGGCTCACAACATGGGGGGTGAGAGCCACACACAATCAAAATGAATTTCTTCAATACAGCTTTAAATAACTTCTTTGCTTGAGGAAATTCTTAGAGATTTTGTGTCTGGCATGCAACTCAACTGTATTTCATAATTCTTCATTATGTCTTCTGGTCACTTATTTTTTAATAAATTAGCTTCTGTGGAATGAAGAAGCAAAAGTGAGGTTTTTTGTTTTGCACAGAGTTTTAGCTCACGTAAATTTTCAAGTCTGTACCTCATTCCTAGCCACTGTGACTGGACTGGTGTGGTGGTTACCTGCAAAATCTTTGAAGAATTGTTTTCATTTAAGTTTTCATTTTGTCAAAGAGACAGCAGAGTTCATGAAAATTAGAGAGGCCTGATTTCTAGAGCAATTTAAAAGCAGGGGTTTTTTTCTGACTGGATGTCCAACTAGGCTGTAAAGAGATACTTAACAAGAGCAGAGACCCACTTACTCTTCATTACCACCAGCAATGACCAACTTTTAGTGAGTTCTAGCAGAACACATTTGTGACTTTGGAACAAGAGAGGAATGAGTACGTACCGTGAGGTGGGTTATGCCTTGGGAAAGAACCCCTATTTGCATTACTGTGCCTTCTGAGTGTTCCATCTGTAAAAGCAGTCAGCAACTAGTTCAAATCAGACAGCATGTGCAATTTTATTCACTCTACATGCAGCTTTGGGAGGAATCTGTGCCCGGACAAATGAATTTGGGGTAAGTTTAAAAGCTCCTTAACAAAAATGCCTCCGTGCTACAAGGCATGTGAAAATGCATTTAATGACAGGAAGAGTGGATCCTGATTAAGAGAGATTGATTCCATGAAACTTGGCCTCTAATTCACAGAAAAAAAGAAAAAGCTTAACTGGTATTACCAATGAAAAGCAGTATTTTCCAAATGGTCTAACACTGCTTGTATTTCTGGTACGCTTCTTTCACAGGCAAGAAATCCTTGCTACAGTCCTACCTCCTTTTACATAGAAATGTCACCAGTTCTGGGCATTGGGATTTCCTGCATGGGCCACATGCTCAGAAGTCATGCTTAATAGACAGACCATGCTCCTAGAGAAAAATCCAGTCTTTCTGTCATGCTTAAATAACTGCATAGTGCAAGTTCTTGGCTCAAAGTTAATGCAGTCCCTCACAACTCTTAGCTGAGCAAGTGGACATCCACACTCACAGTCAGGCTTTGGTATTCTCCCTGTTTAGGAGCAGTACATTGAAAAAGACCACGGTCAGCCAATGAACACAAATGAGATGTTAGATGCTCTAAACCATGCAAATGAAAAAATTACCTTCACAGTTAGTCTTTTCAATGTTGTGACCCGTCATTCTCTTGCGAGGCTTAAACTGTTTTTATGTCACTGGAGAAAGGCCAGTTTACTCCAGCTGCCTCTGTGTGGCTCTTGTGTGTTGCCGGAGTTCACACAAGGCTCCAGGAGTGCTCCGTTTTTCAGGGTTTACATCCCTTTACACAACAGCAAAGTTGAAATAAAATGTGATGATTTTTAGTCTTCATCATTTCTCTGTATGCTGTCTAGGCAGTTTCATTCACAAGGTCACTACTACATTACAAAAGTGAATTAACTATTGGTTTATTAATAATTTGTTCATTGCTGATGCATTGTGTTCACATATATTGTCTAAGCAGAACTACTCCCCACTGTACACCATGAAAGAAAAAAAAGTTGGGTTCTCAGATTACTATCTGTTAAAAAATACAACCCAGTTGTACTTTAATATAACTTGATAGCTTTGTATCAGTTTGTCCAAATGAATTTATTACATTAAAAACCCCCCATAAAGATAATAAAAATAGTGTGCCGTACTAAAATTATGAAAGCTAGAAGTACAAAAGTCTTGTGTTTAACTGCAACCACGCCCTTGACTGACAAAATACTTCGATCTTCAGAGTGTAAAGGTGTCATAATCCTGAAAAAGGGCTTGAGGATGGATGAGTTTATTATGGTATTGATTAAAAAAAAACCCCAACATTCTTAGTCTGGAACTCTTTCCAGTGTCCACAGCCAATACTTTTCTCAGTGAGTTCATGCAGATGTAGCAAAGAGTTTGTTACAGGGGAACATTTGGTTATTTGCAAGCTTTGGAATGCATGGAGAGGATGAGATGAGCATGGCATCAGTCTGTCTGTCCCACCTGATCCAGTTCCCTGTCAGTGAAAGGACTAAGTCCTTTGTAGCCACCATAATTTTTCGAAGTACCATTCGTAGCAGCTGGGCTTGTATCCATAGGACAAATGTAGTCTGTTGATTCATCAAACTTCTTTTTCCTTAAGTTTCCAAAATGTGAAAATCCAAGTTTCTTTGGCTAAAATAAGGAGTCAACACAAGTAGTTTTGAGTAAGACAAGTAAGGTTGTTCTTTAAACATTCAAAATCCTCTCCTTTTTCATTTACTGCAATGCCCTGGTCATTCAAGTATGTAGATTCTGAATTAACTACATTTGTTCTCAAATTGGAGTTACAGTGGATGATAAATGCATTTATATGATGTTCAATCTAAGAAGAGACAGAACAGATTGCATGCTTATTTTCAGGACCTGATTGAAACAGATACAAAGTAAAAGGTCTGGTATCTAGAATTAAGGTAGCACTCCTAGAATTCACCTCTCCCTGCCCATGTCTGTCCCTTATTTTCTTTGTAATTCAGAGCGGAGAAGCCTGACACCGACATCTCCTTTTTGACAGCAGTGCCTACCCGAACTTTGGCAGTAGTGGTCAGAGGTGTGTATGCTGCTGACTCCATGATTTCTCTTTTTTCTTGTTGTGCCTCTGGCCCAATTAACACGTTAAAATTGGTGGTGAGGTGGCGGCGCAGGAGGGTCTTTTGGGGTGGGATATTCAGGAGCATGGCCAGCGTGTCACCGTTGAAGCGAGGTTCGAGAATCTGGGAAAAGGGCAGGATGTTTATTTTTTTATATAAATATTTGCAGTAGTAAACTACTACACTGCTGAGCAGAGGATTTCTCACTAAGTACCTGTTCACATAGCTCACTCATGATACTGGGGTTTGAATGGGAAATAATTGAAAGGAGCCAAGAAAAAATGCTGAGCATGATCAGGCAAATATATGTTTGTGTTTATCACCAAACCATGAGTTTGGGTTGAATAAGTTTCCTTTCAGAATTTTCTGCTCTACTCCGAGTACAAGCTTAATCTTAGTACGATTTCTACCACTGCATTTTTGCAAAAATTCTGCAGCACCAGAATCATGGTGTTTCAGAATCCTGACATTACTGAGCTGCAAATTGTTTGGAATGTTTTGAATTTAAAAAATGTCATTCCTGACTGCTGTGATTTCAGGGTGGTTCAGAGTTCTGGTAAATCACTCAAAGAAACACTCAGTGATGCCTTGTCAAAAAGCAACTTTAGCACAGCACAGTTCAGGTTTCATTTTGTGTGCTGCTGTCATACACTTGTGCACAGCTCAGCTTTGATTATAGAAAGTGTTTTAGCTGTTCCTTTTTTATTTTAGTTTTCCTTTGTACAATGAAGATGCGTGAGTCAGGTAAAGAAGCTCCTTAGAAGGCCTGACCATGCTGTCATATTGCAGATGTGTTTGTTTCTTTCTGCTTGGTGAAGATCAGATAAGAGATGGTTTACATTACAGCCTGTCCATGTTTTATTGTGAAATGGTCAATTCTTACGATCAGGCCCCCGTGCACTCCGCTGCCTCGAAGGTTGGGCGCGTATTCCGCCAGATCCACGGATCGGAGCCATTCCATCACCCTGTGGTTGGACCACTGCACCACGTCGGAAGGAGAGATGTTGTTCTGTTGGAGGAACCACAGAAGATGGTGACACCACAGCCTGCACTGTCTGAGTGTGCACAACTCCTATCTCAGTTCAGATAAAAAAACAGCCTCCTTCCTCTTCCTCCACAGGCACTTGTTCTTCCCTGACTGAGGGATTGTTTCCCTTCAAGGCCCCTTTGAAGCAGTCTCTGATGAGATGGCAGACCTGGTCTAGTACTGATGAGATCCCCCGTGTTGCATCAAGAAGTGCAACAGCAGAGATTACAGATTACAGGAATGAAAAGGGAACGTTTTGACAACAGGGTTATTGACAGGGTTTAATGCTAAGACAAAACTATGCTGATCAGGTAAGGCAAAAACCTTACAGATTTTAAAAATGAGGTCAGGCAAAGACAAATTATTCTCCTGGAAGATGAATTAACTTTTTTCCACTATGCAAATAGCTTCTGAAGAGAAATGCATGAGATTCAATAGCTGGCTACTGCTTTAGGTGCAAGCCCCTAGAAGCAATGATTCTGTTGTATCACTGTACACTGCTGACTTTCTATCCCCTTTGGCTGGGACCAGGGAATTTGTGCTTGCTTAAAATAATTTATTTCAACGTTCTTTTACCTCCTCAACTGGCCTCCTGCGTAGACAGTGGGGGTTGAAGCCGTTGATGTGCAGCACGTGAATGGCACATTTAATACTCAGGTGATGCAGCTGACTGGTGACTTTCAGGAAGAGAAGGTCATTCTGTGAAGGAGAGAGACTTTTAGGTGGCACAGAACACACACCAAAACAGATACTCTCCCCAAGAAGAAAGAGTTTAAATTGCTGTGTAGTTTTATATAACGCTACAGTAACTGTGGTTTAGGAAAGATGGAAGTTTATACTTTAAAGAGGGTTTGTGTTTTGTCAGGTTGGAGATTTGGGAGGGAGGGGGGTTCTGCTGTTAGTTTGTTGGGGTTTTTTTTTTAATATTGTACCATAGCAAGACATAGCTAAAAAAAATGAAGGCAGGAGTGTAGCCTGTTGAGGCAAATCCAGACTTGGGTAGGAGAATGGGAAGAAAACACAGTGGTTGTGTGTGGTTCATGGTGTGCTGGGGATGTGGTCAGAGCTGTACAAATCACTGGATTTTCTGCTGTTACTTTGCTGAATGTTGTTGCTAACTTGGTGTGGAGAACAATGAGCTCCAGATGTTACATGTAAAACAGGTCATTTTACTTTTAATCGTGGTGTGCTACATGATATTGAAAGAAGGACTTTGCAGAAGTTAGCCCTAACATACGACTTATTTTATTGACCTTAGGAACAGATTCCATGCACTAGGCAGCACAAAAGAGTTATTACTGGCACTATTTCTGTCTTGCAAAAATTCTTTTAACTGCTCACGTTCAAAGGAAAATTTTAAAAGATTTGCTTATTCTGAAGTTAAAATTGGTAAAAGGGAGGAAAAAGGATTGTACTTACCACAGTTAAGTACTGCAACATCCTCCCATCTACTCTGGATTCATGAAACTGGTCTTTGTACTGTGGTAAGCCAATGTCATCAAGCCACCCTGCAAGTGTGAGAGCAATGGGGAACCAAATCCAGATCAGTGAGAATTAAGCCCTTCTGCCCTCTTACCTGGTTTCTTTTGAGGCAATCAGGTGGCTCATTCTACCTAATCCCCTTTCCTGGGGACAGCCTCTTGCCAGCAGCCTGAAAGCAATTCCCACCAAGCAGCTTTGTCCACACCAGCCCTCTGATATCTGACACACAACTTGTGATGGACCACGTCTTCTGCAGCATAATGGATCTGTTCCCAGATTGAGCCCCCCATTTAATTCCTTGCTGTCTGACAGAGCTCCCCATGGACAAGCATACCACGAGCTGTATGTTTGGATGTCAAGAACGACACAAAAATCCTCAATTCTTCTATGGTGAAACTTAGTGCTTTTAAAAAGATGTTTGGTAACTGCTTAAACACGAATCAGGCTGCCCTTTCATAGAGGTGGGAAAAATTCCTCCCAAACAATTCCCTGAGAGTCCAAACACTTACGTGTCACCCAGATATGATCAAGTTGTGCAGACTTCTCATCTTGTTTTGCATTTATAGCTTTAATGGCCAAAACCAATTTCTTCCTGTGCAGAGGATGCTTTATTCCCATTTCCTGCAACAAAAAACATCAATAAAGAGTTTGCCCTGCCTCTGGCTCCTTTCCTCACATGAGCTAACTACGAAAATTGATACTATGGATTTCAGGAAGGTAGAGCCAATGGTTTGGAGGGACCTGGTTCAGGATCAGCAGGTAGAGAGAAGCAGTGATTACCTTTTCCATGTCCTGAGGTGTGGCAGTTAACAGCGTGTGCCCTGACGTCACCCACTGCCGGGCAAAAATCACGTACTGGCCCAGGCCAAAGTCCTCCAGCCAGTTACAAACTCTTTCAGTGCTCCACTGAGCAAACGGGGCATTGTGGTCGCTGAAAAGCACAAGAAACATTGGGCAAATATTAAAAGAAAGAACGAATGTCCATACTGGAAAGCTCATGGTGTGTCAGAGGCAGCACCGCAGCACATCTGTCAGTGTGCTGTTTTCTGGCGTGTCATGGGAATTTGGCAGCCCAGCCACAACCTTTGGCTGAACAGTTGCAGATAAGAACTTCCCATTTTCTGTTAGAAAAGAGGGAAAAGGGAATTGCTGAATCCTCATCATTATGCAGATGAGGAGGTAATTATTCTCCTTGTACTTCAACAAGGTGACATTTTTGACACTCCACCAAGCAGCTGGAGGAGTGCAGGCAGGGGAGATTCTCAGGACGGTTTTTGCTACCAGAGAAACTCTTCCCAGCTGTTGTGGAATTCCACATGGACTAAAGTGCTTGGGCAAACTCCCCAAGAGGAGGGCTTGGCTGCTGGGCACGTTTAGCAGCACCAGGCTGTGCCAGGGAGGGGAGGAGCCCTCACCTCTTCTGGCCTTTGGTGTCCTTGGCTCGGGATAAGCGAGGTCCAGCTGTGGCGCGGAGCCCACCCCTCCGAAACTCGGCCAGGCCCAGGTCGTCTGCAGGGAAGTTACCTGACTGAGTTCTTCGTATTCTTGCAAGACAAGAGTGCCACGACAGGACTGTTAGCTGGTGACAGAGGCTGTTTGCTCTGCATGGAAACTACTACAGCGACAACTAACAGCTCTGGTAACCTCCCTGGAAACTGCAAATGCCACGTCCCAAAGGCAGCTGAAGGAGTTCTAGGAAATTCAGTCTGGACCTAACTCTGGAGGGGAAAAAAAGAGCTCCGCAGAGCAGCAGTAACACTTTGATCCAGTTAATAATCCAGACTTGGAAATGGCTGCTGTTGCTGAAGCAGATCAAGCGGACACAGCACAGCTGTGCCTTGCTTTCTGTTCCATTTTCCCTTATTTTTTTACCTGGTGTCTTTTGTAATGAAAAACTTGCTACAATTTAATTTTTCATGGCTAATAGAACTGCTGGCATGCTGAATTAATAGCACTAGGATGACAGCAGTGCCTTATTTCTTTCACCAGCAGGACGCTGTGAACACTCCCAACAATTTTCCACCCCACTGTGTACACAAGGACACACCCAGGCAATCCCAGAGCTGCTTCTCTGAACCCCAAATTTTAGGTTGTTCTTGCTTTAGATAATTGTAGATTTTGCTTGGAATTGGTTTTATTTTCAGCTGAAATGCTTTTACAGTTAATAAATAAATAAATAAATAAGACCTTACTTTCCCCAGATTTTCTTGATCCCTTTTGGACTCTTTCTGTTTTCTGGAGACCATGGAGATTGCGGACCTGAATCTGTTCCAGAAGACAGAGGTGAGAGGTCATCCAAGACCACTGTACCATCCATGTTCTCTGTTTCTCCTGGGTTAAGAACAGTATTATAGTCACATTTTACACTAATTATTAATAAAGTTGTCATCTGGGAGCTGATTTTTAAATGCAGGACATGATACAAAAGTACAGATACCTATAAAATTGTTCTTGTACTAAAGAAAAAACAACACATGCTCAGAAGGTGAAAAAACAGCTGGACATTTGATACAAAAGAAGTAAAATAATAAAACATTGGGTAAAATTATTTTGTTATTTCAGTCTTTTCTATTTAACTACATTATCTGAATTCATTTAAGGTCTTCTTGCCTGCTCTTAATACCTCAACTCCTCCATCAAAATCAGTGGGAATTTTTCTAAATTCAGAAAAAACAGAATGAAATCAGGAATAAGTGTCATAAAAAGAAACCCCATGTGAATGCCACACAGCAGGAGCTATTACTTCATTTCAGTACTGCATGTAAGGAGTTCAGTCTAGAGGGCCCAGCTGGGATTAGTACTTCATAGGGAAAGGGAGGGGGAAAGGAAAGAAACAAAGGAAGCACCAAATGAGTGTTAAAGTTGCATCTTGTTGGGATACAGTACCTAGCACGGGTGCACTGACACTCCTGACACGATCTTCAGTCATCCCAAGAAGCAGAAAGCCAGATGGAGAAGCAAAGAAGATACAAAACACCAGCAAAATAAAGTTACAGGAGGGCAAAGTAGTTAAGCTAAGCATTAAAAACAGAAATAAAAAGAAAAAGAAGCAGTTATGCTCGACGTGGAAGCGAATATGCACTGGGGTGTGCAGAAGCCCCAAGAACTCTGTACAGATCATCTTAAACAGGAAGGGATGAAAAATAGATCTGTTTGGGTTTTCCTAACTACTCTTGGAAAGTTTTAGCTCTTTAAGCAGAGACTACAGAGCTCTACGAAGCCAGCAGAGTATCTGAAATGAAGCAATGGCTAAGATTGCAACAAATTGCTCTGAAATACAGAATTAGAGGTGGAATGAATTTACTGCACATGCAAGAAACAAACCAACCTGCAGAAAAAAAAAATTTCTCTGAACTCAGTGTATTGAAGAAGCCATTGCTTGTTTCTAGAAAAAGAACATTCTCCTTTACAAGCTCACCCACCCTTGGATAATCCTGCAGTTAAAGACACTACAGCATAGCTCATGCGTTGCCTACAAAGTTGCCATCACAAAAAAAAAGCTCTTAAAACTCCTAAACAACCACAACCTATTGTAGCCTTGAAACTGCAGTATGCTAGCAGCTTTAGGGACCACGAGGCCTTAAAATAAACTAACTTCCGCCAGAGAAAAAAAAATTACAGCCAAAGTGAAGAAAACAAAACAAAACAAAACAAAACAACAACACCGTGACTTTTAAAGTGCAGGAAGACTTCAGAATCACAAGGGATATACTCTCGTGCCTGAACTCCCAAGCTCTTCAGTCCTAAAAAACATACCTGGTCCTGTGCCCCACTCTTAACACCTTTTTGTCAACAAATCTGTGCTTCAGGTGTGACTGAAAAGAAATTAATACTGGCTTCCACAGGAAGAACCGAAATTCCACAGAAATTAATACAGGGCTGTGGCTGTGGAATGGAAACATATTTGTAGTTCCAAAATCCACTGATGTTTTTCTGCATGTAGCAAATTAAATTTTCACTAGAGGGTCCCCCACAGCTAAGCAACCAACAGTGCTGATAGAGGGATTTTTACCCAGAATGTTCATGTTTTTGATAGTTGTACCATGAAGTTTCAAATGGTAGTGTCAGGTGCAGCAGAAAAAAAAACAAAAAAAACCCCTCTAACTTAAACTCATCCTTCACTCTGCCACGAGCTATGGGAATATTTCTGGTATTTGTTTAAAAAAAAAAAGAAAAAGAAAAAATAAGTAGTAGGACATTGCCTAAGTGAACCATGTGAACATGTACTAGCATAGCAGATTCTATCCCATGCTATGTCCCAACCCCTCAAACAATCAGGATTTTCCCTCTGGCAGAGGCACAGGTACATACTCAGGCCCGGGACGCCGTTGTCATCGTTGTCACTCAGGCCACATCCATCAGGGGAGCTGTACATTCCCTGCTCTCCGTTCTGCAGGGCTCGGGGCAGCTTTCCTGGCAGCGTTTGGTACTTGCTGCCTTTCCCCACCGACTTACTCTGTTGTTTTTAAAAGAGGGAAAGATAAAATAAATACAAAATCATGTCGCTCCCAGCATCTGCAATCCAGTACACAATGTTCTAAATGCTGCGAAAGAAGTGTGGCTCAAAATGACTCCACTCCCTGCACATTCCTGCTTGCAGGTTTAAACCCATCCATCAGCTGAATGTTTCCTTGCTAAGACACAGCCTTGCTTTCCCTCATCTGCTCCTCCGACTTCATCCACTCTGCATTACTTTAAAGCATATGTTAAATATTACATGGTTTTGCCACAAGAATTTTTCTAGCTGTCTCTCTTTCCTTCAGGACAGTGTGCTCCTATTCAGTAACCCCCTTCCAACAAAATTGTTTCAAAACACTGTCTGTGACAGGACGATACATTAAAAATTCAATGAGATAACCACTGCTTTATCTGTTCTTATCCCAAGGCCCAGAAGATTCCAACTGAAGGCCAGATTGCTCAGTTTCTCAACTCCTGCTCCTTTTTTTGTCAACTGCAGGAGTACATCCTGACTTGTACCAAAAATATTGTAAGAGTAGAGAAATTGTGTTTTACACCAGCAGTGTGTATTCTGAGACTGACTGACCTCATCTTCATGTAACAAACTTATAGATAAAAAGCAAAAAACCAAAAGACTCCCCTCTCAAATCTTTACCCTGTGTTTTGTTCATCAGCACTGGAACTACACAAACGTTTTGAAGAAAAAATGAAGATAAAATGCAAGCCAGCCATACCATCACAGCACATCACATCACATCACACCACACCAGAGAATTGTTAGGGAAGGTTGCAGTTAATATACCTCTTGTTCTACAACAGGCTGTGCTGGTTTTCCATCTACATACTATGGAGTTTCGGGGAGGACAATTTCAAAGTTTTATGGAAAAAAGCAACAGACAAATGTTAGTATTAACATACATACATGGAACATCAAATATATTCTTACTGCTATACAGATGGTGCTTAATGTATGGACAATATATTACAAGGACTGTTACCTCTTAATTTCATCTCAATCCAGTATTTAATACTAATTGTTTGTTCATTCCCCACTCTACAAAATTCCTGTTTAATTTCTGTTGTGATCAAAGGAATTTTGCTATTTTCAGGTTCCTGGGTGGTCCCTTTAGACTTACTTTGAGCAGCTGTTTAACAGGCCAGTATGAAAACAATTGACATAAAATAACACACACAACCCAGTATGGATCCAGCTGAAACCATAAAGAGCTCTGATAGAAACCGAGTGATAAAAATTCCACCACGGTTAGGTCAGGGACATGGATGGGGTTTATTATTTTATTATTATTATTGCTGGAAGCAATGGGAACTGCAGCTTTGAGCAAGGCAGAATAACTCCAGCACAGATGTGTAGGCCCAGCCTTATGACAGCATATCGCAGAGACAAATTCAGACTTTTGATTTAAGACAAGAAAATAGCTAAAAGTTATGATGAGAAAACCTTCATCAGTTCTTCATGGAGTAAAATGTTAGTTATGATTTGTCACATGTGTGGGACTACAATCAAACAAATGCAGCACCAATTTCACACATTCTACGTGGTCACTACCATCTCCAGCAATTCAAGAAAAATAATAAAATATTTAAGAAAATGTTTTAAAAATTTAAGAACTGGAGCAATTGTATTACTGGTATCTGGTTTAAATGGCATTACTGGGTGTAGGTAACCTGGTATTAAAGCCTAATTTGAGTACAGAAAACAACAACAGTCTCACAAAACAGAATTACAAATGTCAGTGTACATAATGACAAAACAAGACTGTGGACCACGAAGTAACAAGACTTTGCAAACTGGGAAGTTTTATTCTGGAATGGAATGAAAGCCTTTAGAGTGCTCCTGCTGCATTAACTAAGGCAGCATCAGTGCCATCTTCAGGAATGCCATTTGTATCAGAAAGCTAAGGAAAAACACAGTTACATGCAAACACCCAAAAAGGAATCCTATGTGGAAATAACCCAGTCCCAACATTCAGCTACTTTCAGGATTAGCTGCCTTAATATTTGGAAGTAAAAAAAAAATTTTTGAAACACCTATAAACAAAATAATACTGCAGTTTAACAAAATGACTCCTCATTATTCCTGGTATTTCACTTAAATATTTTTGTTTCTCTCAGGGCAAAAACTGAATTTGAAGGTGTGTCCACATGGGTCTGTCAACCAGCTTGGAAATGAGCTGCTTTAGGGCTCCTTCCCCACATACAGAGTTAGTGGTGGTTAAAGTTACTGTATGCATAACAAGAAGAATATTTATACTTGATCTTTGTCTTTCAGTTGTGACGTTAAACACCAGAAGTTGTGATTACAAAAAGACCAACCTTTTCCAAGCATTCACTCTGCAAGTCTTCTAAACTACTTGACTTTTTTTTCTGTGGAACCCTTAAGAAAAGGGACAGGCAAAAAAGAGCAGCAGTTAATCCAACATGGTTTGTTTGCATATCACAGTATCTCATGCACAACAGTTGTTTAAGTCACATAATGTCTGCATGAAACATAGCTCAGCAGTAAGAGATTCATTTATTTTATTGCGTTTTTAGTCTGAAAATCACGGCATTGAGAGCTGTAACAGATGAAGGCAAAAACAGCAACAAGGCATCCTCTGACCAGCAGTGAAAGGCAGCCAGGCCTTTCTTTAGCCTTGTATCTGTAGATGATTTTAAAAGCTCTTAACAAGCACAGCAATGATTCTGTGAGCAATGTGCAACATTTAGGGATTTTGGAAAGGAAAATTGTTTTGCATTTCGATGAAAGTTACTCATTCTTACCTATTTGTGATTTCCAAAGATTCCTCCTGCTGAGAGGTTAAATTACTTGAAGGTACTGGAACGCCTCCACTTTAAATAGAAAGAAATTTTATGGTTTTAAAGACTACAATGCATATATCTCTTGATATACTAAAATGCTGATTTATTCCTATAATTTAAACCTTAAACATCCAAGCACTGCAAACCTCCATGAGAAGCACAAATTTCACAAGTGCCCAAAAACTGCAGCAAAGCCAAGAATAGTCAAGACAAGATGCCAACAGTTAAACAGTCTAAATAATACAATTGAGCACCACCCACATGAACATGAGAAAGAAAGGTCTTGCCTGATTTCCATGGCTTTGTGAGGCACTGGAGGGAGCACAGCTGGTGACAATTCTCCTGCAGAGGCCTGGGTAAGAGACAAGAGTTTTAAGCCTGTGACTATGGTGTCTGCTGATAATCTAATGTGCCCATACCAAGAAATACAAAAATTTGGCCAGGGCTAAACCCTCATCTACATTACTACAGAGAAACCAACAGCAAAAAAATCATCTATACAGCAGAACCTGCTTCTAGAACTTTTGTACCTCTGTTTTCAGTAATTCTCCTTGAGAGTTATTCAAAAGATTCCACTTCCTTAAAGTTGCCTCAAGTTCCTCTTCACTGCCACCAGAGACAGAAGAGCCTGAAAGCATTAGAGAGCAGAAGTAGAAAGGGAGAGAAACAGGGAAAGTTTGCTCTCTGCAGTGTCAGCTCAATAATCCAGAGCATCATGGCTTGTTCCTTGCTTCTTTTAATTTGTTTACTTAAAGAACATTCAGAGAGAGATTTACTCTCATTCCCTATTTTATGTGCTAAATGCATTTACTCTCATTCTGTATTTTTGTGTGTTAAACACAAGTTTCCATTCTGCCATGCAAGGCCTCAAAATATTGTTATTGCTTGTTAACGTGATGGTGTGCATGGAACAAAACTGTCCTTTCAGAAGGCCAAGTTTCCAAGATTAAATTCAGTGCTGAAAATTATGGTGGCAACTTCCTAGAGTATAAATGAGAAATGGGACAAAGATTTGTTTCCTCCCCCCAGATTTTGAAGCTTAATACACAGAATTGTGTGCAGCAAAGCAATGTGGGTTTTCAGTTGTTCCTTCCAAACAAAACTTGCCCAGTCAGCTGTCAGGGTTTTCCTTAGTGGAAGGGAAATGAGTTCTCCTGGTATCATTTTATGCTGTAAAACATGGCTGGAGGTCACAGGTCATAATGGTCACAGGAAACACCACATAAGCTTAAAATACAACCAGGAAATAGTTCACAAGGCATTTTACCATGAGCTGCAATCATTATGTCCTTGACCCTCCTGTACTGGCTTAGCAGCAGTGTCAGCTCCTCTATCCGACGGTCCTGTGGAAAACATTGAATAAATTAAATTATATTTAAAATCCTCCATTTAACTGCAGAAACACTGTACTACATCTCTGTGATTTTCATGAAAACAAGCTCAGTCTTTCACATGCCTTGTAAGGAATGTTATTTGCCTTTGTACACAATATTTGCTGGACAACGTGAAATTAGAGATGCAAGGAAACCACAGGAGTTTGACATTAGGGCTATTTGGAGAAATAAATGTTATGAGCCACTTTAATGTTCTCCAGAACTAAAGTTGCCCTGTCTGTATTCCCCACTTGCTAAAGGAAGTTTTTAGGGATGCATATTATTGTCCTTGTGATAACACATGAGTGTGCAACCATCCAGGAAAATCCCATGGCTGGATTTATTACCACAAAAATGACTGCCTCCTGAAGAATGAATCCCCTTTCTCACTCAGTCCTTACAGAACGTGTGTTATTCAAAACATTTCAGAGATTCAAAACTGTAATTTCATTCTTAATATGTAGAACAAGGATTATTTTCTCACCTTTTCTTCATTTGCAGCCAATAATGTCTCCATTCCTATCTTCAACCGCTGAACCTCTTGGTCTAAAAACATTTTAAAATGTTGTAAGAGAAATAAAGCCTTGCTATGTTTACTGTAAATAGATGTTTTGTGGTACTCTCTCTACGTTCTTACTAATAACCTAAACCACATCAGTGGCATGGCCAGTGCACTACTAAACTGCATTTAACGTAGATTTTTTTCAGAAGCTGGACTATTAAAAGTATTGCACAACACAAACATCCTGGTTTTGCTTACAAAAAACTACATGACACTATTTTAAACTATGGAAGTCAAGCAATGGAAAAGAAAAGAAACACTGAAGCTCATTTTGCAAAAGATGAGAGTGTGTTTGCTGTTATACACATAAGGAAATAATTTAAAGTAGGATTGAAAATATATTCCTTCTGAGAAGTAGTTAAAGTACATCCATGAACTTGGGAATGAAAAATAACAAAAATCTGCTTTGCTACAAGGAAATTCTGTAAAATGTTACTTACTTAAGTGTTTTAGTAAGAGCAACTTGGTTAACATCTACCTCATGAGCTAATGGAGAATTTCCCCACACACAGTTTAGTGACAGAGATTATCCAGTAATGTTTTGGTCAAGTCAATTAAAACACACTCTCAAAATGTATGAGGTTGTTAATCATGTCCTAACTTTGCTGAACCAAATCTCTCCTTCTTCTATGCATAATAGTCCCAGCAAGTCCTCCTGGCTAAACCAAGTGTGACGGAGACAGAACCTGAAATAGTTCCTCTGTTGTCACTACCACTCAACCTATTCATGCTCTGACATTAAACCAGACACAACCGTTCCCAAAAAACCATGAAAACAGATATGGCAGCAGGCACAAAGGGAGAGAGGGGAAAGAAAATCAACATTGCCAAAGAGCATCTGTGAAAAAAGGTTTTACAACTGAACGTTGAACACACAATGTCATAGCTAAACTGTTTGAAGAAGCCGTAATTAGTTCTTATTGCAGGGATTCTGGAAAGTGCAATTACTGAAATTATTAAGTTTTAAAATATGTAAATGAACCTCACAGGCATTTTCTCAAAGAAGAGACACAAGACATGCAAAGGTACAGCCAAATCAAAAACTAAAGCCAACAGGCATTGGGCAAGCAATTGCGAGAGTTGTTTAAAAATCACAGTCCTACCAATTTCTCTTTATAAATATTAGACTTCAAAAAGAACTGGTGTCAAGGTTGATCTAAGCACACTAGAGCATATTTCACTTACAATATTCATTAACATCATCAAGTATGGGGAAATTTATTCAGACTTTTTAAAATTTAATACCATGATAATAATAATAAAAAAAAAAACCCTAAATCTTCCCCTCCAAAGAGAAAGGCTTTCAATTAAAGTTGTCCTTCACAATATTAAATGGTGTTTACATATGTGCAAATAAAAGGGGGGTGATTGTTAAGTTTTGGCTCTGTTAACCTTGACAACGTCCCTTTGAAGCCCAACAATTTGATTTGTGAACCTCTGACCTCTATTTCTGCAGTGAAATCTTACAGAACAGGGCGAGGGGCTGTCTGCTTGCTGCAAGCAGTGTGTATTACAGTCAGACAGCCAGATCTAAACAAACAGGGAATTATTGCTGCAGAATGCATCTGAGTTAACATTGGTGTGAAGGGAGCAGTGAGACAAAGCCAAAAGGGAATTGCAGGGCTTACGTTTTTCTTTTAGCCTTCTCCTATAAACTTCCTCTACGGTGGTAAGTGGTGAGAGTCAAATAAAGTATGTAGAAAAAGCACATATTAGATCAATTTTGCAATTTAATTAGGATATGCATTCTAGCATACTACGAGTACATTGACATCATTTTTCAACTTTATTTGAGAAGACCACCTAAAATGCTGATAAATCAGTGATTAATTTTTTTTTTCAGAAGGATTGTTACTGTTTCCATTCAAATACAGCCTAAGTGCTTTCCTTGAATGCAGCCCACGGATTCTGTAGAGGGTTTGATCCTTCTGCCACTGGAATCAAGGACAGTATCACCACACTTCTAGAAGCTGGAAGCTGCTGAGCTCTACATTTAGTGTCATACCTCTATCCTTCCTTTGAAACACCATCAGTTGTTTGGGAATCTCACAGAAAACACAAAATTCTGTGAGTAGAAGGGCTCCACTAGCAAGCACTGCTGTCAGACAAACTAATTTTCTGGTTAGACATGCAGTTCTCTCCATGCACAAGCTCTGCAGCTGAGTGAGGTCAGCACAAGGAGGTGTTAAGTCACTGTTGGAATGAACCACAGGGGGTTCCTGGGGAGCCCTGGGAAGGAGGAAGCACAGCACATGAAAATTCACATCCCAGCCAGAGCAGCCTTGGGAAGCCTCAGTGAACACCCATAGAAGCTGTTAGAGCAGCAAAGCTGATGCCCTGTGGTAACCTGCACACAAACACTCCTGCATGGATGGGTGTTGGTGCTGCAGAGGAAAAAGCTCCCTAATTCCATATTCTCCTGGCCCAGCAACTGGCAGGAGCCCCAGGGAGAGAATATTTCAGAGAACTGTGGCACCACTGCTTGAGACCAAAGGCTAAACGAACTGGTTTGTTTGCCATTGACCTGTGTCAACAGTGCAGGCTTAAAACAGAAACCTGCAATATCAGAGAACCCTAAACCAGACTGGCAGGGACTTTGAAAATCCATCTGGTGCCAATTTTCATGGGACAGGGAGCCTGAATGAGACACAGCCATGAAGAAAGGAAACAATGACTATGTTTTAGGACATTTGGACCTTGAAACATTAGTCTTAGCTACTACCATGACCTTTTTTTTCCCTTAAAAACCAGAAACTGTCAAGATTTCTCAAAGAAATTTTGAAGGTATACCTGAAAAATAAATTCCCATTGAGCTACAATGAATCTTTACAATTATAGATAAAACAACAGCAGAAAAAGTTTCAGGGCCTTGAGGACACTTATTTCAATTTGTGCTGCCTCTAGACTGGAATAGAATTTCACACATTAAAGGCCTCTATTCTACCAGAGCACAGAATTAATTGACACCACTTTTCCTCCCAAAATAAACGTTAAGTCCATTTTGGTGTTTCTTTGTATCCCTTTGCAATCCAAAGCAAAGTTAAAGTAAGTTTTGAATTTTTAATTTTGCTTCCCCTCCTCTTACCTCTTTCTGCCACTTCAGTGTATGAGGAGGTCCTGGAGAGCTGACTTTGCAAGCGTTCTATCTCTGCATCTTTGAGAGCCAGCTGCTCCTGGAGCTGGGCTATCTCAGCCTGAAAGAGAGCACAGCAAAGTCAGAATAACTTTCCCACCCATTGCCTGTGAGTCTTTCCCAGGAACTAGTGAGTGTAACACTGTGGCTGAGGTCAGTTATCAACTGAGGATATTTCACCAACACTAGAACAACTTTACATGTTTATGCTGCTATTGCTATTGGAGAAGCTCATTTCCCCCCATGTAATTAGCTCTTGGAGAAGACAGACATAGAGAAAGGTAACATTTTCAAGGATTTACATAGGTAAGGAAACTCTGGAAAGCTCTCAATGCTACAAAGTTGGTCATATAATAATGACTGTTACAGGCAACTCAAACTTTGCATGAAGACCTCTAAAAGATATCAAAGGATTTTTAAACAGATACTGGTTATTTTTAATCCTAGTTACTATTTATTTGTATAACTGAGAATCTATTAATGCTGAGCCTTCTCAGCAAGACAGCAAAACTGTTTTTCCTCACAACAGCAAGTAGGATAGAAGGAAAGTACGGCCTGGAAAACAATCACACACATGCAAAAAAATACTAGTGTTCATTTACATTTACTGGAAATTTAGGGCTGCCACTAGATTTGGATAGAAAATCCCACATGAAAGAGCTCAACAAGACAGATGGAGAAGAATTCTGATTGTTCAGGTTGAAATGTAATGATTGTGATCTGTTTTTTGTGTTGATGAGAAAAATGGCTGACAGCATATTTTCATAAGTCAGCAGTTTGATAAGATTTTCTTCAGAGGTCTCAAAACCTCTGTGTGTCAACATTCTGCATTTCCTCTGTAAAAGCACACCAAGCCTCCTTGCAAATAAAGGGGGGGAAAAAAAGGAGGAAAAATGGAAGGAAAAAAGCAAAGAACAAGGACAAAAAAAAGCATGAATGTGACCAGTTTCTCAAAATACTAAAATAAAGCAGGAAAGATGCAAAACACCAAACAACATTATCCAAATAGGGAAAAACACAGATTAATTAACACACAAACTTATTTTCCCCAGGAAGCCAGCAGTTGGACTGCAGGATAACGTCATTGCTCTGCCTAAAATTCCATGTGGAATAGAAGTATCTGCCTTGTTGCATCTCTGAAGGGCTCCTAGACTTCCCACTGGCTAACATGCTTTTTATATCCAGCCATGGATATGTTCCAATTTCTCATCTAAGAAGCTGGAACAACAGGAAGACAAAAGCTTGCAGACCTCTTTATACCAGATCTGGATTTGCCTCCCCTGATCTACTCGATCTCAGAGCTCCTTTAAAAGCTCTCTTTTCCCTTAATGTCTAATTCCTGTCCTCTCTGATCATTTTTCTGCTTCTCTCTCTTTCCTTGCACTTTTCTTCCTTTCCAGTCCTGCATCTTCTCTCCCTCAGTGGGTTTTACGATTCTTCTTTCCTATTTTCCTTCTGCTCCTACATTTTCCATAATGTCTATTTGTCTTGGCAGCTGGCCACACACCTCTTGAAAAAATTTTTCAAAGACTTCATCTCCACCAAGTCAGAGAAAATGTGGATTGAAGAACTATTATCTTAATGAGAAAAAAAAGACATGACAGCAATATTCTGTTATTCATCCAAGAATTCTCAAAAGAAAGAAATGCTAATACAAATAATAGCTGTTTGTCATATCTGGATCAAGCTATCAAGCATTAAATAGAAAATTCAGTTTAATAATTTGAAATGTTTCTCCAAGATTCAACCACAACTCAAGAATCAGTCATTCATATCAACAGGGATTATCACACAAATGAAAGGAGAGGTGATTACAGCACAAGAAGGAAAAATCATATGGTGCTTTTTAATCTAGTGGAAAAGGGCTAAAAATTCAAACTAGAAATAACAGTGAGAATGTTCCACTAGAAAAATTAATTACTGGGGAAAATGATTAAACATTTCACATGTCAAGTTTCTCCAGACTATGATCCAACAACTTTACAGGATTGAAGGTCAGCAGAAGTGTAAGGCAGCCATGCAGTGTGATATACACAAAGTCAAAGCAGATGATCTAATGGTGTATTTTGGGCTTAATGTCTATGAAAACAAATTCCACAGTAAGAAAACACCCAACAAACTTTGCATGTCTCTTCAGGCTGGAAAGCACATCCCACAGAGGCCTGTCACCATTCAAGGCCAGGAAGCCTTCAAAGAGGCCTTTACTCTGAGCAGCTCTTTGCAAATCAGAATGCCTTTTGTGGTTTCCTAAAATAAGAATTGCAAGCAGTACCAAACTGAAAACTGCATGGATGGAGCAAAAGTCACGAAGAAAGGTACAGCACCTTCAAACCAAGATATTTATTTCCAAAGAAAACTTGACTTCATAGCTGCCCTGCCATCAGGTAAATGTCAGAAAAGTAAACATTGATGAGAAGGGGAGCATATCCCTTCCCAGCTGATAGAAGCCTGTCGTTAGAAAATGCCAAGGATTCTGCTTACCTTAGTTGCTTTCAATTTCCACTCATACTGATTTCTTTCATTTTCCAGTTCTTCCACTTTAATTTTGAGGTGTCTGAGTTCCTGTAACAAACCCTGCAGAGGAAGAAGGAAATTAAAGGTAAGGTTTTTCTGGCAGATATTAGTCTTTCACAGTCCTGAGTTACAGGTCATGCAAGAACCACACAGCATTCAGCATTGAACTGCCACACTAAAAACTGTGACCTATTCTAAGAACTTTCCCTTAAATATCCCTTCTCCCATTCCTTGACAGAACTGTATCTTACTCATTCCAAAGGACAATATTATTAAAACCTCAATGGAGCTCTGACAAGACAAAATGTCTTAAAATGAACTGAGGAAAGGAAAAGTTTGGGAGTAACCCAATTTTGGATTCCTGTGCAGTATATACATTAAGCACTACACTAGCATCTTCAATTACATTAAGATTTATTTAGAATGACTCCCAGATTTCACTATCAGATTATTTCTTCAACCTACAGCTTGTAGTTCTAATAGTCCATGAAGCAGTTCTGCATGAACACAAGTCCAGAAGCAATAGCATTATTCTCAAAATAGATGTAACACACAGAACAGTTGTTTTTATAATATAAACCATTGAGAGAAATTACTGAAAAACTCCCTCACAATACAACCAGATTACTTATGAGTTCTGGGCATGCAAATTTTAACTGAAGAGATGTTGCAACAACCTGATTTGAAATCAAGTATTAAAATGGTTTTACCTAGGCATACAGGTATCATTCCACCTTCAGTGAAATGAAGCCATTTTTGCAAAGTAGCTTTTGTTTTGCCATGTGACACATTTTTGATCACATACAACCAGGATCTGTTATGTAAATTCTGGTACCTGCCAGTGTCATGGAATAAGCAAAACCATGTTGGATTTGCTGTTTTAAAAGTACAAGCAGATTATTCTTATTACGGCTCTTTTCATTAGAAAAAGAAAGGGTACATGTCAGAGAGTCTTAGCTGAAATTATTTTACACCTGTGTTAAGCTTTTAAGATATCCAGGAATCAATAATTTGTGCTCAGAAGACTGGTTAGGCCACACCATCAATCACAGCTAGGGTGGCATCATCATGAGGAAAAGTAGCAAACTATCAAACCACGCCAGCATGCTGCACATCAGACAAAACCCCCAAATCCAAAAAACCCACACCCCACCAGCACTGCAGACTTACAAGTGAAATGGAAACTATGAAAAATCTGAAAGGGGTGATTGGATTTTACAGATTTCTGTGCTTTAGTGGACAGAATGGTGCTTTAGTGGACACCATCAATGGTGACCAAATTTGTCCCAGTAATTGGGGTGGAGAGTCTGGGGTGGGATTTTTTTTTTTTTCTGGCCATTTTTTATGGCACTCTCACTCTTTGCTAACGAAAGCCACAAAGATTAATTCCAAAACATTCCCATGACAACTCTGGTTAGTGGAATTTAGTTTCTGAAAGAGAGAGAAGAGGCAATACAGAGGCTTCTGCCTTGGAGTGTTTCTCATACTTGACACTGAGAACAATTCTTCTGGCCCAGAGGCTCTACTGATCTTGCACCAGATTGAGGACCATTAGGGGTCAAGTCTGGTTTCCTATCTTGAGACTTTCTTTCTTGGATCCTACTATTAATTTCCAGCTGCAGTCTACACATCTGCTCCTGTAGGTCACTGATCAGGTTCACTACTGACTGAAAACATGGGAGGAAAGAGAAAAAAAAAAGACAAAAAAAATAGACAGGTAAGAAAAAAATGATGCAAGGAATATATTTCTACAGTTGCAGCACAAAGAACTACGTGAAGCACATCAAAGGCGAACTATAAAAAGACAGATTACGCGTTTGCTTTCTGATAAAGTAGATGTAAAAGAGTATAAACCTGGAATATCGCAAAAGCCAAGTTTACATGGAACAGAATCTACATTCCAGACTAACTCATGATTCTGACTCTGAAGCTAAGATCAGAAACCTTTTTTGGAAAGTTTTGCAGTCATGTGAGGCATAACCTGGAACATATTTTAATATGCTGGCTCAGAGGTACACTTTTGCTGAAATGGGACTTGATTGCATTCATTTGCACTTCCAAATCACCCAGTAGGAAGAAACTGCAAAGTGCCCAGCTGGGGCCATAGCCTACTCTTTCATAATTTATACACAGAATTTACTAGCAAAGTAATTCTGATTCCAGGTCTAGCATGGGGCAGAAAAATAACTCCATTACCTCTGTCTTTATCCGGGCAGGGTCGACATGGAGGAAGAGTTAAGCAACAGATGCAGGAGAAATCAGGAGGATAACACAAAAGAAAAAGTAATTATTTTAAAGCACACCAATTTGCTGGTCAGCTTCTTGGATTTGTGTGTACCAGTGATACATACACACACAAAATCCAGCTTAGAAAGCAACCCAAAGTCAAGTATGAAAATCTACATGATATTTCACCTCAGTTCCCCAACTCTACAGCAAATAGCATTGAGTATTTTTTCAGATATCACAAGTTTGAAGTGGCTTTCTCTTAGCTTCCATGTACATGAATAACACAAGTTTTGTGGTTTCTCAGTCTTCTCAAGTGGAACAAATTTGAGGAGCTTAATCCATCTTCCAAAGGAAAGAAAAAGACTTCAGTGGACAGAACAACAAGATGACATGGAAAATCATTTTTTATTATTTTTCTCATTAGAGTTTCCAATGATCCTGCTGTAACCTCAACTCTGCAGTGAAATCAGGAGCCTTAGAGGTAAGGAACAGCCAGGACAGGGCAGTAACAGCATCTGCAGTCAACTTAAGGCCTTCACAAAGATTCACCTAACTCATACAAGAGTTCCACACATATGAGTATTTTCTAGCTCACTGAGCTCAAGACGAAATTCAGAGAAGCCATTACAGACATTTTACTTCATACACATTATGCTCAGTCAGGATCACAAGGTCTGATGCTCATCCTCTGTCACCCAAGAAACCTTTAATGGAGAGAAATGAGGATTAGGTTTGATTTTTACCATCCTCTCCACAACCAGGTCCCTCCCAGGGCAGCACCAGCTGGGGATTGGAACTGGCAGGACACACACATCCATCTCCCTTGCCTCCTTTGAAGCACCGAGGCTCAGTCTGTGCTCCTCTTTGGCAAGAGCTTTGTTAACCCTCACAAGGTGCTGGAGAAGGGCAGCTCCAACAGGATGGACAGATTTCTGAGCACAAACTGGCAGCTGCTCCGCTTGTGGTGACGTGGGGGGATCCAGAAACACTTGTGCTGCTGCCTTGCAATTCCCTCTTTTGCCTTGCCATTAAAAAAGGGAAAAGGGAAGCACTCTGCATCCACAGAGTCCCCACAAGGACAGCTTCCCAGTGCAGAAATGGCAGAAACCCTCCTCCCAGTGGAACTCCAGCTGGTGTCTTTGCAATTGTTCCCAGTTTCAAGGTAGAACAGGCCTTTTTGAGGTTCTTTCACAGCATGAACATTTACTAACACCAACTACAACACCTTGATTCAGATGAGACAGGGCACCAGGCTCCCCAGATGGAGTCAGTGGCTCACTGACTCAGGTTTCTTTGGAATTGCAAGTAGCTTTGCACTAGATATTTAATTCAGAAGTTACGAGAGCCACAAAATACTTGCCAGCAGCTTATAGCCAAACCCACAGACTTATCCCATGCCATGAAAAGAAGAGGTAGGACAGACAAACTCTCTTTTGTCCATGTTCAGGTAGAGCAGAATGTGGGCAGCCATAAATCTTTTGACAATGCTGCTTCCTCATACCTTGCTACATTAAGAAAAACACATTTTCAAAATTTCTGAGGCTTCTCAGGCAAGAGAAAAGCTACACAACCCCCTCATGTGAGACTCCAGAAACCTTCATAGCATTACTGTGTCAAAAGTAGGACATTATTCCACAGAAAAGGAATTAAAATGACAAAGCCAGGAGTGAGATAGCCCATGTATAAACAGCTCTTCTCCTGGCCCGTCTGTAATATATATAAATAAATTGCAATTTATATTTAGTATGTGGTTTTGAAGAGCCAGAGACAAGTGGCATTCAGTGTGAAATCAATACCTTTGAGAGGAGGTTAGAGATGCTTGATGAACCCTGCTGCTAACTAAAACCAAACCTAAATGACAGCTGCACAAGATAAAGTGAAACCAACCTCACACACTAAAACTTGCTCATATTTAGAAGGATGTCTTAATTTGCTTTCTTTCCTCCCAACTCAACCAGAAAAATAATTCCATAGATAAATTCTAAGTGACTGGAAACAGCTGCTGTGAAATAAGCCAGCACAAAATTAGAATATAGAGAAAACATGGTTGAGCTGAATGATCCTGCAATGCCGCATTAGAAGTTAAACTTTTTAAACCCCATTATTATATTTAGAAATATAAAAATTAAAAATATAAAAAGCCACAAAGTATCACAAACAAGCTGTTTAAAATGGTTTAACTACTGGATGCAAAAAGAAGAGCAAACTACAGTAGACTGTTTTTGCCAAAGTGGTTTCTTCATTAGAAAGATGTAGTTGGGCAGTGGAGGCAAAGAGTTCAGGAAAACACTCAAAATATCACCAAGTTTAAGCAGCTGTAGTCTAATAGAGTAAAGAAAATTAATAAATAAATTTCATTCTGATGTTTGAAATTGTGTCTGTATTGAAAAGTCAATATAATTTATAGGAAAAGGAGCAGAAATAGGGTTAAAGCATTAGAATTCAACTAAGCATCCAATTTGATTGAAAGCAACTCCTGATAAATGAGATTAAAGCTTATTCAGGAATGTAAACCCATTCTCCTTGCTCTGCACACGCAAAGGTTTGTGACTTTCAATGTGCCAGAAACCTAATCACACCTTGGGCTGGTTAATAATTCAGCACACACTCAACACAGCAATTCTCAGCTTTTCCATCTGATTAGAATCCTTTTCCATCTCAGCAGGAACGTGTCCTATCACTTAGCAATGCCACCGAGGCATCCAGGCTGTTAAAAGCTCAACTTTTCCACCCAAGGGGGGCACACACCTCCCAGCAGCAACAGCAGAATTTCACAGCTCACAGGACCAGACCTCCCAGGCACTCAGAAGTCCTGTCCATAAAAATCCACCCAAAAATCTTTGCTGCTTTCCAGGAGCTGGCTGTGCATGCCCTGCAGTAATTTAGGCATCCTCATCCCACACGTCATGGGAAGCACTGGGAGCAGGCTGCCATTTGTAGCCATCAGGTGCTGCTCAGACCTGTTCAGATTTTCAGGTAGTCTGAGAGAGTTCTGTACACAAGGCACTGGCAATTATGCCTGAAAGAGCAGGAGAAGGGCCACAGGTGGTAAAAACAACAGCTGGTGCCTCTCTGGCTTGCAAGCTCTGCCAGAAATTGCTCTCTGCTTGTTATCTTTGAATCTCTAAAGAAAACTTCTGAGAATAAAGGAGTTGAAAGCAAACACACCCCAAATGAGCTACGTCACTGCAGGCAAAGCACTGATGCACAGTTACCACCTATTCCACTAGCAGAGTTATGGAGAGCAAACAGTTCCTAATGCTGCCTGGATTTCAAATTCTCCTAAGTCAATATGGAACAAAGTTTGGAGGTTGTTTTTTGGTTTTTTGTTTTTTGTTTTTTCTTTTTCAGTCAGCAATGTATAAATCTCAGACCCAGTAATCCTTCCTTTCCAGGCAGTCCTCTCCTGGTAGTTGGTCCCCTGACAGGACCACTGAGTAGGGCAAGACATGGCAATTTGTGTGAATTTCTCTCTTCCACGATGGCTTTCCTTCCCAGCTCCCACCTGCTGCTCACCACCATGACATGGATGTTGCTCAGGTGAATTCCCTGTTTCATATCATCTTTCTTAACCAATATAGCAAACCCCAGAGCTCCTTTGATGTCCAGAACTCTCCACATCTGAAAGGAAGTACGGGCTGAAATTGCCTCCCACCCAGGGTGTTCTTTTGCACTATTTATTGTGTAGCCACAAGGGGAAAGACACATTTGAAGCGAATGCCCTCCCCAAGTGCCACAAATAGATTAAAATCCCCAATCTCAGTGCTTGTGGCACTCCTGGCACTACTGAGGTGACAGTCTTTCCTGCCACAAAAACAAGGGAAGAGCTCTGGCACAGCCATGCCAGTCCAGCTCTGAGGGAAAAGAAAGGGTTAAGTGAACACCCACTGCAATAAATGCTGCTGGAAGGGACTCTGCCTTGATGAAAGCCAAACAGCAACCTCTGAAGTATAATGAGAGAGAGGAAAAGAAACCGCATCCCGAAAATGCATAATCATACTCCTCTCTGAATTCACAGGATCAGTGATACAGCCTGGGCTGCCAGCATGGAAAATCCTATTCCGTGCTGATTTCAGCCCAAAAGCTCAGGTGTGTGTGACAGCACACCATAGACATGTGATGGAAAAAAAAATTAACACAAGCTAATGAAAAAAAGCTCACCTCAGCTTTGTTCTGTTTCTCTTCATATTCACTCTGCTCCTTTTCCATACCAACCAGCTTAATCTTCAGGTCTGAAACTTCAGCCATCAGATCTAATTTCTGAGTCTCCAGCGATGTGCGACTTAGCAGCTCCTGAAAGCAAAGCAGAATATTTTCCCCAGTTATTTATGTGAGCACTGACAGACTGCCATGTATTTTATTGGCAGGCCCATATTAAACCCTCAGTTTGAACCTCAGCGTGTTTCTCAAGTGCTGCAGTTATTTTCATATAAATGTTCTGTGTTAATCACCAAACCACTGTGTCCCACTCCTTATTTCAAGCAAATGTGTGGCAAAGTTAATCCCTGGGCTAGACATGCAATCAAAAACAATACTGAGGCTGGACAGACACAAACATACATAATGGCACATTACAAAAGAGTTGGCGTCTTCCTAAAACACTCATCAGCCAAAGTTGTGTTTTAGGATTACCTTGTGGACCTTCTTGTCACGTGCTAGCCAATAAAGGATATATTGCTCTCAACCTAAGTTGAGTAGCAGAGGCAAGCAACACCTCTGCAGTCACACCAATAAGTAGTAACTTACACCAGGTAGTACTTCAGTCAATTAATTCTGTGATGGCTTTTGGTTGAGGGAACTGCAGTGAATGAAATGTCCTAACTGGAGCCTAAAAGGCAATGTCTAAGCTAAGAAACACCATAAAGGAGAAACAACTGGTCATGGCTTCTGCTAGTCTGCCCCAAGTTTGTTTTCCAGATTGCAGAGCAGACATGCTTTGGATGGAGTCATAGCAGTGTGTCTGGAGAACGGTCAACATTCACACCCACACTGAAGCTTGCATTTTTCAGGAAAGACAAGGCAAGAAACCGTCCAAAATTTAACAGAATGTATTACATACATCGAATGCCTCTGTCACCTCCGTTTTCAAAAACAAAAAAGTCCCATCAGGAGTTTAAGCCTAACTGAAAAATTCAGACTTAGTTTTCCCAGTGCCAAATCAAGTTTTAACAAAAGAACGTAGGCTTCCAAACGGTTAAAAGATTTTATGATCATTCACAAATCCCATTAGTGTGTTGATCATATGAATCACACTGAGGAATCACAACAGACTGTGCTTTGAATTATGTGGCAGGGATTTAACTGAAGTTGCCATAGTTAATCTGGATCTACGCTGATGTTATTGAAGGATCAGAAATCACCACATCCAGCAGCCTCTTCTCATCTCTTCCTCTGCCTCAAACTGTACAGTACATCCTAGACCATGGCTTGGAGAAGCCACAAAGGTTATTTCCAAGATTACAGAGTTAAAGTTTATTTCAAAATCTGCTCTACATATAAGTTATTTTAGTCTGGTGGGGAATATTGCACAAATTAAAAATGGTACTAAACTTGCATCTGCATTGCAACACCAATTATCTAAGCCACCCACTGTTCCCAATGCCACGCCCATTCCTGCTGACATTGGCAATGATATTTCTGGATGGATGGGAAAATAAACAGAAATGTGGCCTCATGGTTTAGACTTTTTCTTTTTTTTTCTTCTCTGAATGAAATAAATCAAGCACTAATCAGGAAAATATATTGCACCGACTTTTTTATTGAGAAACTCTAAGAGGCAGTCACGTAATGAAATCCCTGGAGGAGCTGCTTTCTACACAGGTGAATACAAATTACAATTAGAATTACAAATAACTCCTCTGTCTTCCAGAAAAACACTAGTTTGCAGGAGTTGCAGAGGCACATCCCAGTCCAGACTGGAACACGGTCTGCACAGCTGTTAACATAGAAAGTAGCTGCAGGTTAAGACAAGAGTTAAAAATGAGAACTTTGATATGAAATAAGGCCACTGAACATCAGAAAGAAGAGCAGGATGAGGCAACTCTGGCCCCATGGACAGTCTCTATTCACTCTTGAGCTAAAACAACATTTAGAATTTTTTTTGGACACTGACATGGCATTCCATGATATGGGAGGAAGATTTCTTAATACGGCAAGGAGCCACAGCATCCCTCTAGGGATTTTAAACAAAAGATCTATCCTTTGAGTGCACCATATGGCATACTCCTTATTTTTCCTACAGACCCCTAAATTACCCTTAGTTGTGCAGTGGAGAGCAATCCACACTCCTCTCATCCCAAGTTCAGGAGCTCTGTGTGAACGTGCAGGCACTACCTGGTCCGAGTGAGCATGAAGGCATCTGTTTGGGTTTATGTTGTTTTTAATCAGCTCAAACAAAATTTTACAATTTGTTCTGAAGCTGGGGGATCCGATTCTCAGCTGGAGTAAACTGGCATAAACCTCGTGACTTAAAATAGGCAAAACAGCTAACTACCCCTAGTTTGTTTTCAATGGAGCTCCACTGATTTAAAACAGCTGACAATTCCTCTTGCATCCAGAGGACCTAACTTTTACTTTGAAAGCAAGTGCCGTTTAAAGTAAATGTCTCCTCTTGAAAGGAGAACATCTGGAAGCAATTATTTTCATCTTCAAGCAGATGCTCACAGTGAACAGCTCATTAAGAATGTGAACCATTTTGTTACAGAGAAATTATAGTGTGTTTCAGCGGTATGATGCAACTTGAATTCAGACAGAATAAATATGCAATTGTAAGAAAAGAAAATACAGATTTGTGTTATTGGTTGGAAAGCAAAAGAAAATAATACAAGACAGGCAGAGTGGTAATTCAGGCTGCAGCAGCTTTAGGAGGATCTTAGCTGAAAAATAGAACAGATACAGAACATATCCTAGGGAGTCTTCTTTAGAAACAAGATACTTGTTTTTAGTTTAAACATGTACTACACATTGTACTATGCAAATGTAATTTACCTTCTTCGAGTTCTTTTTCTAAACTCGACTTTTAATTTCCAAAATTGAGGAGGCACGCAGAAGCGATGATATACATGCACTAGACATATCAAAGAATAGCAAACTATTTTTGAACACAACACACTTTTTAAAATTCACACTGTATATTTCTAAGATACTTAATCAACTTTTCCAATATTCCCAGTGAAGCTAGTAGCACATGCTGTATTACACACTTACATTTAGTTGTCTTGGAAATATATAATTCTTATAGAACAGTTTATAAAATACAACCTGACAAAAATTAGCTTGAAAGGAGGCCACTACAGTTTTTTAGGCTCTCAGCTGCAAGCACAGAAAATCCAGGATATTTAGCTCTCCACAAAACAGGAGAAACAATCATGCCATACACTGATTGAGAAACCATAAGTAAGATTTTCATCAAGTGAGGAGGAGAAAAAAAAACCCCAAAGATCCCATTTTGCACTTTTGCACTTGACAAAATACAACCTTTGAAAAAATTCCTTGCTTTTCACCCTTATTAAAAGCCTTGAGAGAGACAGACAGACCAAGCCACCTACCTGGGAAGCCAAATCCAGCCAGAAGCACCCCTAATGAGGACTGCACTTCTCAAGTGCTGTGTGTCAGCTGTGGCAGAAATAAGATATTTGCTTAGCTGGAAACACAGCTGAGAGCGATGTACGTGTGCAAGCACCATGAAATGGTGCAAGGCAGTAGCAGGCAGGGAATTACAGCCCTCCAATTCATCATTTGCCCACTACATGGTTAAGGCAGGGAAAAGACAGAGCTTCCCACAGCCCTGCCAATTTGACCAGCCCTTGGATCCGCCTGAGGAGCAGATTCCTGCCCATGGTAACTGCAAAAGAGCAGAGCAGTGGAATGCTCACCTGGAGAGATAAAGCTGCACAGCTTGAGACCACGCTCTGAAAAGCTTAGAGCTCAAACAGAGCAGCACAGAGCACACTTCAAAATCTGAAACACTTAGCCAGCTGCTGGCAAGAAGCTCCTGTGTGCTATAAACAAGTGCTGAAATTCATCTAAGATCAGATAACTCAGGCAACTGAAAGTTGAAGGAATGGTCTTTGCCAGCCAGCAAAGTTCCTGAGGAGCAAGCAGATACACACCAGATTTATACCCTGCAACCAAGACAGGATTCTGGCTCCCCTGAGCATGAGACAACTGCAAAAGCAGAGCAGGTACACACTGAAGAGTGTTGGATTCAAGTTCCTACTCTGACACCATTCCTCTCTGCACTCTTTCAATCCAGTTTTGTGAAAGGTTCCCCACTGTCTGGCACACCTCCCCCTGGCCCTTGCACCCAGAGAGAAGTGGGCCATGAACTGACACGAGAGCAGAGATCCACTCCTGTTTACACCCAAACATTCCAATTTTTATATGTATTTTTTTAAGACACAACGAATTCAAAAACCACGTCCTTTGTACTTTTCAAGAGAATTCACTTGATTGAAGACACAATCGTGCTCACACAACAAAACTATCCAACAAGAGTCCCCTAGATTGTGTGAGAAATTATTTGGAAGGCACGAAAACACTGTCAGACCACATCTAGGATTTGGTTCAGGTCAGGTACAGGAAAGACCCTGCCACCCAGACCAGAAACGTCCTTGGCAAAGCAAACTGCTGTCCCTTATGCCAGAGAGCCTCAATAGAAATTACTATCTGTTAAATAAATAAAACGCAGCTCTGGAATAGCAAAGGGGTAACAAACTAGAATTAGTCATGATAATTACCAAGAAATGCACGTAAAGGAACCATGGAGGTGAAATCTGTATGTGCAGAAGGTTCACTTTTCTTTTCAGATGGACAAGACACAGCTGTCAAGCCTGACAGCACAGATTCCACAGCACTGATGTGTTTACATCAGGCATGGCTGGTACTCTGTTATGGCACAGTTTAGGCAACTTTATAGAGAAAAAATTACTTCTGCTTTCCAATTCTACAGCACATTGATAGGAGATTCCTCCAAGGCCCTCTCTCTTCTAAAAAAAAAAAATATTTCTTTCTTAAAATTGACTGGAAGAAAGTACTTAGTAAAGCCACAAAGTAACTCAGAACAAGACACACACACACCACTGCTCTCTAAAATTGGCTGTAACTTTAAAATTTAAAGGTGTTGATAGACTGGAAATGGACTGTCACAGCATAAATTGTTTTCCTAGGATAATTCTAGGAGTTGTTTTTTTTTTTATTATTTTACTTCTAGCCATCTCCATGACAATGTGCTAAGGGGAAAGGCAGGTAGCTATTCACACAGGCCAGCCTTTCTGCATTCTTTACACATTCAGTAGCAGGTCAGACACTCCACTGCAAGGTAATTCCATGACATTAAATTTGTGTCTTGCTCCCTGTCACGTTCCAGAAAATTTGCTGTTACCAATTGCTATGAAGGATGGCCTTGTTTCTTGGCCCAAACCTGAATTACACTTCAGGACTGAATTCAAGTTTTGCCATGGGCTTTCACGAGCTTTGAAAAGGCCTTCTTCATTTTTTGGAAGGAAGAAAATGCAGGCACCTTTAAGGTGGAAAAATACTTTCCCTCATGACAATCTGTGGTGGAAAAGCGTCCTTACAGAAGTAAAACATTGTGTTTGATGCTGTAAGCCTCCCATTATCTGTAACTGTGCCCACCAGGCCATCTCTGCATCTCTCACACATTGCTCAAACGCTGCTGAGCTGCATTTTCCTCAGCTGTGCTCCCATAAACAGTGAGGTCAAAGCACATCCCTCCATGGCCTTTCTGCCACACCCTGACCTTTCCTGTCAGCTGTTTGACTCAGCCATCACAAAAACAGCCCCTTCCTTCTAAGCCCCAGGTTGGTTTTCTCCCAGCCATTGGGGAGAAGGTTTGCTGAGCATGACAGTCTCAAATCAGTTGCAAAAGCAACACAGTCAGGAAGAGGGAGAAGGATGAAAGGAGAATGAGGCCTTCTCCTCTGTTGCTGTTATTCCACATCCAAGATGCCCACCCAAAATGCTGAGCAGCCACTTTATGTTATTTGTATAACTTTTATTTCAGTTACTGTTTCAGAAGTGGTTCCACGATCACTTTGTAGCAGAGTTCAAAACTACTGTGCATAAATCATAAGCCAGAAGAATTTTTTGCCGGTAACCCCACCCTGACAAGTCTCTGCTAGCACAGATTCAGCAAAAACTACTTTGCAGGGTAGCATTAGATACCCTTTCTGCTGTGGAACTTCCAGATACCATCATTAGGTTATCCTAAAGTTCATGATTTTTTTTTTAAATTGAAGCAGGTTTTTTTTTGCACAGAATTAATTATGAGTCACTCTTCTTATAGTTTTTGAAATTAAAAAGACAGGACTTTATCTTTATGGTTACATCTTCCACTTAGAGGAAGCAGCTGACTTAAGTTCACAAAGGCAAAAATCAGTGGAGTTCAATATATTGTAAATAAGCAAGCACAACCATGAAATAAACCTGAATTTACACTCTGTCCCCTCCTGGGGGTAACAGAATTCATTCTGAAAAGCAGGACACCAGCAGCAGCTGCTGGATGAGAAGATCTGAACCCCAATCTCCTCAAAACCTGACTGATCCATCTGTTGAAACCCCTGAAGCCCCACACTCACTCTACTTCTGACAAATTATCTGCAGGGAAGTCCACTGGCCAATATCTTACATGAATGTCATAATCGCCACATGATCAGGTCATTCTCTTCTGCCCAAATCTCAACTCATCCCCCATAGAGGATAATCTTTTCAACAAGATGAATTGAGAAGTGAACCTTCAAAAGAAATTATATTAAATAGGATCCTCTGCTGAGACAATAAATGTACAGCTTCTTTGCTGAGAGATCTAACTTGGGTTTCCCATATTCCACTGTCAGAACCAACAACCACAGCTGCTCAAAGTTATCCCAAAATTTAGATTTAAGGCTTATTTTAGACATATCTGGAGATTCTCCTACTTCTTTAGCTTTGGTACAGCCTTTTGTAGCTTATCACTTGAGGATCAGCTTTGTAAGCAATTTGTGCACATGCCAGACAAGCAGATGCAAACATTTTCACTGAAATGGCAATGTTCATGCAACATTATATTCTATTTTCAGATGCCTCAGTGTTCTGGTAAATAAGCCTTTAAGTTCACAGTGTCCTCAGAAGACTATCTGGGCAAAAAATTTAAGTCAGAGAAAGAATAGTTTTAACAGAAGTCACAGAACAACTATCTGGCTTTAGACTGGAAGAAGAAGCTTCTGCACTCTGTTGTGAATGCCTTCCTGGAGTCTGAAAATGGATTTTTCACAACTTAAATAATCCCTGTTCTTTGAGTTTCACTTCAGATCTCACCAGAAAACTACATGCACTCACTGTTTGCATTTTTCAAGACATCCCCTCAGAATACAACCTTTCCCAGCTGGAAGCATTTTGGACTGTGTAAGATGGAAGGGTTTTTTTTTTTTTCAAGAGCCTCTGAGAATTGTAATTTAAAATGTTTATGATACAAATTTGTCTTACAGAAACTGCTGCAGTTTCCATACATATGCACAAGGATCCTTATTATAATTTAAAGCTTGGATCAGTTCCTAAAAAAGGCTCATGTATCTCACATGGACTAAAATAGCAAATATATAACACAAAATATTTGTGTGGGGAGAAGAACTAAGCTCATCAAGAACCATATCTGTCCTAAAAATTTCTGGCATAGATTTTTCAGGCTTATTTACAGTTTCAAACCTATTTTGGTATCTATGTACTGCATTAACAGTGGATGATCTGCATCTGTAACAACAGAAAATTGCACAGGGAAAGAACTTTGGCAACAACAGGCCTGCAAGTTCTGTAAGGTTTTTAATTGATCTTTTGCTCTGCTCCCTCAACACAGAACATGAAAGAACAAAAATTGAATCACATAGCCTGAAACTGTTGATTGAAATAAAGAAAAAATGTCTTTATATACTAATATTCTCATATAAAATTAAGGGGAAAGCTCCGAAGTTAAGCAAAAATGGTTCTAGAACAGAACTTCATACAGTAATTAATTTCAAATTGCTGCTTGTTCAACTTCAAAGCCATAGGAAAACAGAAGGCATTTGAATAAAACTTCTTAATTCTATAACTCCTAGATGTATTAGATACATTTAACCTGTCTAACCAGTTACTCAGCCATGTCCAAATAAGCACAGCTCAAATAAGACACAATAGTTTCATTTTACATGCTGCTATGTACAGCATTATGCAACCAGCCAGTAAAACTTTTTCTGCAACAGGAAAACAAAGAAACATTTATTGGGGGGGGAAGTGCAAAGCAGGAGGAGAACAATAAAAGAAGCTTTTTTTTTTTTCTCTCCCTGTTTTATCTTGCTGCCAAAGGCAGTCACACATGCAGACAAGCTGACCATGTGTGCTCACACCACTGCTGGAGAAGGTCATGCAGGAAGCTCTGTAATGCACATTTTTTTACCTGTTGGAGCATTTCTTCTGTAGCATTCAGCTTCAACTGATGCCCCTCAAGACAGATTTCCAAGTCCCGGATTTTCTCTCCTTGAGCTTCCACCTGGTCAGTGAGAACACTCACCTGTAATTTGAGAGAAGCACAGCACTACTGAAGTGACTGTAAATAAGCTTCAATTACCTTATGCATATAACATCCAAACCCACGTTTTGACAAGAAGTCCCCTTTTAAAGCCCTCAAAGCTTTAGTACTCTTGTGCACTGCAGCAACCTGCTCTACCAAGACAGACAGTTTTGCAGTCTTACCTCTATTTTGCTCCAACCCCGCCCTCTCATCTCCCCTCCCCTGCAACTGTTTTGTTTTGATATAAAAAAGAAAGGGCATTTCAAGAAGAGGTGGAATGCTACCTATAGGTAGCCTGGGTAGCCTTCATGCAGAAGTCTGGAAAAATTGGAAAGGAGCAAGCAAGAACAGAGGATACTGGAAATATTTTATGTGGTTTTGGAACATGCATCGCCATTTCGGGCTCTGTTGGCATTTCACTCCCTAAAAACAGATAAGCAGGGAAACTGCTTATTATAAATTATTTTATTTCTTATAATAACACAACTTTATTGATAGCTTACTCATCCATAAAGAGTTCTGAAGCTATAAGGAATGCAGTGGGTAAAAGGCAAGTTTTTAGCTGTGGCAAAGTTCTATTCCAACAAGAATTCCCAGGCTTTGGCAAGCCAAAACATGAAAGCAAAAGCAGGGAGATACAGACAATGAACCCCAGGAAAAGAAACAATTAGCAGTGCTGGTAAAGAACAGTGGGAATGGTGTTACAGAGAAATGAGTGTGCAATAAAAAAAGCCCAGCAGCTCAACCCAAATCTTGCCAAGCAGAAAAAACTCCACCCAGGATAACATTAGAAAGATATGGAAAAAACCCTGGTGATAAATCTTATGTTAAGAACAGCATATATTCTGTATATTCAGTCTATATATTTATTTATATAAACCCCTTGATTATTCTAGAAAAATATTATCTAAAACAAAGGACACTAAGGTGTTTAAACTCCATTTTGAATGGAGTTAAATGCATTAACAAAAACTTACATATCCTCTCACATCCAACCCAGCAACACCTTTATTAATAAAACAAAATAAAAATGTACAGCATGTGGAAGTGAAACTTTTAAGATATATCCACTATGCAGCATGTCTAAAACCCAATGAACAATTGAGTTCACTTCAGGGAAGCTGCAGAGGGAGAAATCTGTATTTCTTTTACCCGCAGACATAATGCCAAGCATGCCTGGGAAAGAATCACAGAAAAAAAAAGAAGGAAAAAAAGGGGGAAAAAGGGAAAAAAGTGGGGGGGAAGCAGGGGAAAAGGGGGGAAGGGGGGGGAAAGGGGGGAAAGGGGGGGAAGGGAAAAAAAGGGGGAACCAAGGGGGGAAAAAAGGGGAAAAAAAAAAGGGAAGAAAAAAAAGGGGGGGAAAGGGGGGGAAAAGGGTGGGAAAAAGGGGGGGAAAAGGGGGGGGGAAGGGGGGGGGAAAGGGAGGGGGAAGGGGAAAAGGAAAGGGGAAAAGGAAAGGGGAAAAGGACTATTTAATTTTTTTTCCATTGAAGTAGTTGGCTGTAGGTTAGAATACAGCTGGACTCAGGATGAGAGCTGATAGGAAGGAGTGGGTGGAGGCAGATGGCAGGGGGACACATCCAAGCTGGGGCAGCAGAACTCCCTGTATGGAAAGCTATTGCTTGTCTACATTGGTTTGTTCCTATGAAATGAGGGATGATACACAAAAAAAAAACAACCATGTGAGGTCCGAAGGCATGAAGAAACAAACTGAATTCTCCCCTTCAGTGTGATGCAAGTTCCAGAGAAAGAAAACCAGCTTTATTTAGAGCATCAGGTTAGATTTAAATATCATTGCAACCTGGAAGGAAAACTCTGAATGTTAAATGGGACCTGCAAAGGAATGTAGTGAAAGCTTAGCAGCTTTTAGAAGCATGTGTTGGGCGTTCCAGCAGCTGGGCTGAGAGGCACATCAGCCACTTGGAGCTCATATTTTCCCCTATGTCCAGGATCACATCTGCCAGATTCTCAAGGAACCCATAGGCAGCACCCAGAACAAAATCCCAGGTTATGCTACACTACAATTCCATCTTGCCTTAGGAGTGCAACACCTGCAAGACAGCCTGTAGGTAATATATTGTCTGTAAAAGTGAGGGCTATTGAGCATTTAGCTAAAAATTGAGTGTTAGAAAGGTTTAAAAGTCTGAGGCAAGACTGGAGTGCTGCCAGCCTCATACTCCCTCCAGACTGCAGCTATGGGCCAGTCACTGGTGCAATCCAGCATGAGCCACAGAATAGAGGTGCTCAGTTCCCATTCCCTTCTCATCCTTCCTGCCAAAGGTCACGCCCAGCAGCCAGGTTTGCACCAGCAGAGTCCCTCAGGCCATGGAACCTCAGCTTGGGGCTTGCCTGTGCTCCTCAGATTTGACTGCCTGGACAGAAGAACTGGTGTAAACCAGGTCCTAAACCAAGCTCCACCCTGGCATCTTTGTTGTTGTTGATGTTCATCTTCCAGACTGAGGTCTGGACTATCTTATTTGCCTGGGGTTTTTGCAGTTCCACCGTGATGCTGTGCAGTGGGAAAGGAAAATGCATAAACATTGACTAAGTCTTTGGGTTTGATGAGGGGTGGAAGTGATGGGAGTAAAATGCAAGACAGACATTTTCTAGTTCTGGTTTTGCTCTGTTCCTTCCAAAAAAAAACTCCAGGCAGGTCCCAAAACGTGTCACAAAACCCGTGTTTTGTGCATTTGGCTGGCTCAATTCCTGGGTACCTGTTTGGTACAATGGGGACCCCACAGCCAAAGCCACAGGTGTGCCAGTTCCACCCTCAGCTCTGGAGGGAACAGCTGGATTTGGCCACCCCATTGTCTCTCCACTCATTCATGCAAGGCATGAATGCACAGTCTGAAAAGCTGTTTTCTATTGCTAACAGAATCAAGTTTTTAGCATTAACAACCACTTGATTAAAGATGTTCCAATAAATATCAGTTGTAAAGGGAATTTGCAGCACACACTTAAATTCCAACCAGAAGATTTTTTTTTTTCAGTCAGGTAGGTTTTTTCCTAAATTTGGTAATAGCAATTTGGTTTAACAGTAATGAAAAAAAAATCCAATCAAGCCAAAGCGTGTCTCAAAACACTTACTGTTTGTTTAACAACAGCAGTGAGGCTTCTGCTCAGTAAATGAACACAAGTGTGAGCAGAACATACAGGATAAGACATGTTTACAGAAACTTATGACTGAAAGCAGAGAGAACACCTACCCAACACACTTCAGCTTTGTTTGATATAAATACGTGTGCTTATAATATGCATTTGAAAGCATGAAGAGAAAGGATATGTAAAGACTATTTAAATAATCTCTGGCTTCAGTTTCTAAAAAGCGTGGAATGTACACTTTAGTACTAGCAAAAATACACAGATTTTTTTTTTTTTTAATTTGTGCACCATGTGTTCTCTCCAGGAGGAGAACTTACAGGGGACATGGGATCTGTTTGAAAAAGGCTTGGTAAACTAAAAAATGGGAAACCTGGGAGAGTTTAGGCATGCATTTCACTGTCAAATTTTCTCCATCCCTGTTTGCCTCCCCCTCTAGCTTTTCGATGATGTAGACAATTTTGGTACAGCACATAAACAGGAAAAACTTCTACTGCTGTTACACCCCTCTCCTCTACCAGGTTACCCCACTATGGAATCATTTAGAGAGATTATACAGATTACAAATCAATTCCTGGTTCAATATCAATCACATCTGGCGACCTGCTAACATTTCTTTAACAGAAAATACTCTGCCACTTCAGCTTTTTGCACTGCATATCAATTACACAGATAATATTCTTCTCTCTTTTGGACATACCTGCAGGATAAGCGACTCTTTATCACCTTCTAATCGTGCCAACCTTTCTTGGTAAGTTTCATTATTGGATGGATGATGGTTCACCTGTGACTGGGAGGAAAAAAAAAAGTGCTGTGAGAATTTTTACAGTTCAAGTTTCAAGCAATAGTTAATAGAAGTTTTGTATATTAAGCAGGTTTTACACGACACAAAAAAACCCAAAAACAAACAAACAAACAAAAAAACCACCAACAAAACAAAAAAAAAACCGGAAAAATGTGTGTATAGACCAGAACTGTTTAGTTCAGGTGTATTAAGCCTGTACTTGATGTACATTAAGAATGTACCCTTTTTTTAGCTGTATTTTGAATACTCTCTCACTTCCAGCATTCAAGAGTGGTAAGTGAACAGACCGATATTTTCTAGAAAATTGACATTTCAGTGGAAAAACCATCTTACCAAAACAAAACCCATTTAATTAGAAATATCTAGTCTCCACAGTCTTTTGCCAAAGTCAATGAATCTTGTGTTTACTTTCAAGTGGTAAAAATTGCTATAGGCATATTATTCCTAGAAATTACTGAAAGAAAATTAGAAGTTTTTTGTTAGCAGTTAAAATTTTATTTAAATGATCAAATTCCTATCAGGAGTTACTCTAGCCACCCAATCATTTACGGATTTCTAAACAGCTCTAGGGAGCAAAACTTTCTCAAACATGGCCTGTCCTTAACTATTATTCCCCATTTCCTATGAATTTTAGTACTTCATATAGAAACACCACAATTAAAAATAAATCTGCAGATTTATTTAAGTTTAGAAGAGTCTCCTAGGTTCATCCTGCACACTGAAACATTGTGGGAATGGAGCTGTTTGCTCAGAGCATCAAAAGTAACCTGAGCCCACAGAGGCTGATTTCCCAGCTCCACTGCAGGGAACACAACACTCACCCTGGCTTTGCAGCCAACACAGGAACCCAAGGAGCTCCCTTCAACTGCAGCTGACTGCTCATTTATAGCTACTGGCACAATGGCACCAATAGAACTATAATCCTCCTCCCCAGCTGCCCTTTCTTTTACAACTAAACATTTGTGAACAGATTTATTTTTTTTTAAATAAATATATTTATGGCTTCTTGATCTATATTGAGGCCTACGGGCCAAAACGTAAAACAGATGCTGAAAACAGACATGGTGCCAATTCACTCAAATCAAGAAATCAAATTTTTATCCAATCAAAAGACTTTTCAAGCCATGAATTGCTGAACTACATGTAAGTGTGGCACTAGATACAAGTGTGGCACCTTTATAAGCTGACAGGAAACCGAGCACCCTTGTCTCTGATTATTTTGAAAGAAATTGAGAAAATCACAATGGCACCAACAAACAAGGCTGAAAGAGGTCTGGAGAGATCATCTGGTTCCCTATTGCACCCTAAGGCCAATGATTATTTGCAATGCTCTTGTTTTGTCTTCTTCTAAAGGCCTCCAGAGATGGAATTCACAGCTTCTCCATCTACTTCTTACCTACCCATCATTAGAGCATTTTTCTCAATGCCTAATCAGAATTATCTCTTCAACTTCATGGTTATCATACCACCATAAATTAAAAAAACAGGTCCTTCCGTTCACTTAGGAGATTTTTTATGTATTTGAAGATGATCTCTACATCTCTAATTAGCAGGTCCCTCTGCATGCTGTGAAAGAAAATATGAGTTTTTCTGTCTTTTCCTCATAGATCAATTTTTCAAGATTTGTTTTGTTGCTTTCTTTTGGTTCTTCTTCACCAACTATTTCCCAACCTCTTTTGAAATTAAGTGCCTAAGAGGAGACACAGGACTCCAGCTGAAACTGGCTTGAGTGGTAAAACCTTTTCACAGACTCTTGGGCCATATTTCTTCCCATATTAAACATATAGCAAAATTCATATACTTTCAGCCTAGGACCCATAATTTCCAGATCCTTTTAAAATGCTTTTATTTAGCTGCCTGTCTGTTCTTCCTCTGCTTTTACTCTTTGTTTCTGTTTAAATGTATAACTTTGAGCAAGCCTGCACTGACTTGCATTCAATTATTTATACTCTTTTCCTGTGCATCTGGCTGATATGTTTTAATCATGTCCTTTAGCATAGCTGCTAAAGGCCCTTAACTAGAATCACCTCTAAATTCAATAATTTGGGTCTTTTGTCCCTGTCTAAGGCAGCAGGAACACTGAGAACAGAATGTGCAGGTGCTCACTCCACACCTCACTTACCAGCGTTCATCATCAAAAGACAAACATGCTAACTCTACTCAAAATATACTGTTGTCACAAGTTTTATGACCAGTTCATAATAAGTAAAGCAAAGGTTCAAGACCTCACAGAAATGGCTCTAAATATGCAGGTGTGAGGTCAGCCAGAAAGGCCTCAGAGAAGCACACTAAAACACAGCAGACAGAAAAATGACCTGCCAAACGAAAGTGTCTGATTGACGCTTAGCAGTTGTTTGAGACTCAGTAATTCTTTGTGGCACATATAAAGACAAGATAAAACAGTGTAACATGAATCAAGGCCATCTGTGGATGGCTGGAGTGCATTCTGCAGTTGTGAGAGCCAGGACTGAGAAGAAACTGAGCAAGGTGTCACATGTACAGGCAGCAACTGAATACAGGACCTATAGCACAAAAGACATGAGACCACAGACGACTCCAGTTGCTCTAAGAACTCACAAACAATAAATAAACACTGGTCATGTGGTTACACAGGTCTAAAAGCTGAATCTGCAGGATTTCCTATAAAGATCTTATTCCAGAAGATCCAGCATTAAAGACCAAAAATCGTTACCTGGGCTCAACAAATTACAAGCCAAATATGTTAACTATGGCTCTCACGATGAAAGAATGAGAGAGATTGCACAAAACACATAAAAAAGTTTATGATAACACATGATAACAAAGGAGAAGGAATGATATACTGAGGCAAGGTAGCTGAAAATATGCTGATGGCAGTACCACTGCAGATAAAAAATCAACAGCATGCCATAAATATTTTGCCTACAGGAATCATAGAATTCTTAAGGCTGGAAGAGAGTTTTAAGATCATCGAGTCCAACCAGCACCACCACCATTTTTGCCATTAAACCATGTCCTCAAGTACCACATCTACACATTTTTTTAACTCTTCTGGGCATTGTGTCTCCACCATTTCTCTGGCCAGTCTGTTCCCGTGTTTTACAACCCTTTTAGTGATGAAATTTTTCCTAACATCCAATCTAAACCTCTCATGGGACAACTTTGGCCATTTCTCTCATCCTGACACTATTCCCTGTGAGAAGAGGCTAATCCCCACCTGGCTCCCCCTCCTGTCAGGCAGTTCTAGAGAGTGATGAGGTCTCCCCTGAGCCTCCTTTTCTCCAGGCTGAACACCCCCAGCTCCCTCAGCTGCTCCTCAAAGGACTCTCCAGACCCTCCCAGCTCCATAGCCCATCTCTGGATTCGCTCCAGCCCCTCCATGTCCTTCCTGAACTGAGGGGCCCAGAACCAGACATGGCACTCAAGGTGTGGCCTCAGCAGTGCCCAGGACAGGGGGACAGTCCCTGCCCTGGTCCTGCTGGCCACACTCCTGCTGATACAGGCCAGGGTGTCACTGCCCACCTGGGCACACCCTGGCTCATGTTCAGTCACTCTCAACCAGCACCGCGAGGTCCTTTCCACTGTCCCCAGTCTGTAGTGCACCATGGGGTCGCTGTGACCCAAGGACAGGATCCAGAACTTGGCCTTGCTGAACCTCACACTATTGGTCTCAGCCCATCCCTCCAGCCTGCCCAGATCCCTCTGCAGAGCCTTCCTCCCTCCAGCAGATCAACATTCTCACCCAGCTTGGTGTTATCTTTACACCTGCTGCATGGGCACTCGATCCCCTCACCTAGATCATCAATAAGGACACCAGACAGGATGGGGTCCAACACTGATCCCTGGGGCACACCACTGGTGACAGTCCCCAGCTGGATATACCTCCATCCACTACCACTCCGTGTCAGGACATCCAGCCAGATTTCACCCACTGAAGAGTGCACCTGTCCAAGCCATGGGAAGCCCGGAGCTGCAAAGCAATTTCTTGGAGCACCTCTACTACAGTCTCCTTAGCGATTTTGGATACACTTTGCTGCCCATCAGATGGCAAAAGATATTAACATAAAAACCTTCCTGGAACAATTCCAAGTCAGCTATTACTCCCAGATCTAGAGAAAGAAAAGAAAAAGAAAGCTTTCCATATTTCTTGTGGGGTTTTTTTTTGTTTCGGTGGAGTTTTTTTTTGGGGGGGGGGTGGGGTTGTGGTTTTGGGTGGGTTTTTTGTTTGTTTGTTTGCTTTTGTTTGTCAAAAAGCATTCCATCACTTGCTTTAGCTTCTTCATTTTTTATTATCCAAATCTCTCTTTGGAATATGCTCACTGATTTACTATGAATATAATATTGGAAAATTGCTGGGAAGTTCCAAGTATCTAAGTATCTCTTGCATGATCCAGTCATTACCGAGTCCTCTTCCAAGAAAAGGGCTTAAATTTTCCTTCTTATGCGACACACACAAAAATCAGACTTTGGAGAACAATTCAATGGCTTTGATTTAAAATGGGGATAATCAGCAAAAGTATCCCTTGATATGGCAAGAAATGTTGGTCAGTTGATGTTCTCCTCATGTGTGCCTTTTCAGCACCAATAATCTCCAACACAGCTAATTTCAATCCAAACCCCACCAACTTCCGAAGTTGGTCAGCAAGCTGTGACTCAGAAATTTGTCACTAACGCCATGGATCTCACTCTGGGATGTGGAACTGGGAGGAGCTGGGAAAAGAAACCTGGGAGTGAGTTAAAGTGGTGATTTGTAAGCTTTTTCAACAAGTCACCCACCTCTTTGAGGAGACAGATTATGTCATAACCCTCCTCTCTTCCTCAGCCACATGAACCACCTTCAGCTCCACTGATAATTGAACAGGATGCCCGTGGCAACGATAATACTCGTATTAATACTTGTATTACTGGGGAAGATTAGGAACATGCTTGATGTATTTCCTTTTGTTGTAGTTTAGAAGCTGAAAACAAGGAGTATGGCAAGCAGAATGCAGCCAGTCAGCTTTACCACCAACAACCAGCAGCACCCAGACCTCAGCACTGCATTCCAACACAAGAAAATGTACAGACTCTTTCCAACCTTTTTGAGTTGACAATATTGAGAAGTGTACGGTCTTTCCACCTCTGTAGTACTCTTTTTGGTCACTAGAATGATGTTCTGAGTCACAAGGAGCTGTATTATGATGAGTGAGCAGCTTATAGAGTAAACATTTTTATTTGCATCTGACTATGGATGCAATACAAATTTAATCTCTTCACATGTTAGCACTACTTCAGATACACACCCATCTCAATATATGTGCACTCCCTCAGTTACCTGAGAGGAGGAGGAGAAGGCTGGAACATGATTTCTGGACCTATAATTCTTGCCTTTCATCTGAAGGCAATTAGTAAATCAACAGTAGGATTTTTTATTTGCCATTGTTACTGGTTGGTTAAATCAAAGTGGCAGTCACTTGGAAAAAGCTGACAGTGCATAGTCTGAAACTAAGCAAAGACAGAGTAAGGTAAATTTTGGTAGTCCTGAAACCAAATGAATTTTAAACAAACATTGTTATTCTATCTGGATAATTTTTCTGAAAACTAATACTTATTTTTTTGCTCCAGACAGTTACATGTCCTAAGAGAAAACATCCTTACAGAAGTCATAAGTTTCACCTTCAACATCTTGAATTTTATGGCTACATCATGGGTTTGATCACTCCACCTCTTGCTGGTACAGGTTAAGAATCTCCTTCAGAAAAGGAGGAAGGCATAAAACCATTGCACACCAATTCCAGGCCAGCCATCAGCTCTGTGCCACACTGTTTGCAGTGAATATTAGCATTTCTATTAATAATTTTTGGCTGTAACAACATGTCTACATACCAAAATGTGGGTTGTACTGTTTTTATTTGGAATGGTGTCATCCAATTAAGAGTGGGTAGAAAGATAAGAATAAAGCCACAGGATGACACAAAATTGTATGTGAACCCTCTAACCCAACTCACTTGGGAGAACAAAAGAGTATTTGTTAAAAACAAGACACTTTCAGGTAATGAGGGTATCTCAGGTCCATTAGCTTGCAAGAGAAACTTTTAACAGATCCACACTCAAACCCTGTGAAAGAACCCAGTATTAATTACCTGCAAAACATTTCCCCCAAACTGCCCACCACTGCTCTATGAGTGTGCTGCTGACCAAGCTGTGAATTTAAAAGCATAATGTTTATACACAGGGATAGGGAATTTTCCCTATCCTCCTTCCTCAGCTCTGTCCATATGCTCTAAGGTCTTGGTGCCCACTTTGTCCATCCCTCTGGCCATTCTTGGCCCACCATTTCCAAAGGTCATGTTGAGACCAATGAAGTCCAATGGAAAAAACTGAAGTGTGGTGGCAGATTCTTTCAGTTTGATCTAAATAGTACTTTTTCCCCTGCTGCTGTTGCAAGGTGCCACTGTACACATCATGCTATAAGACTCTTGCTTAAAACCAGACCCTCCATTCTAAGCATCTGAAAATAGCAGCTGTATCTGTTGTTTTGCCTGCCTGGATCTCGTGATTTTTGTTTTTGTTTGCTGCCCTAACCCAGTCCAAGCCACAGATACCACACAAATCCAGCCTAGCCAACCCCTGCAACATCAAAACCCATCTGGGTCTCTGAAGTGATTTCTGCTAATGATGAAATTTGAGCCAGCTCTGGCATACTTCACCAAGGCTTTATGGAAGCCTGTTGCAGTTATTCTCTGTTAAAATGCCATGTGTTACTCTGAAAGCAACTCATAATTTTATTATCAAGCCAAAGAGCAACAGTTTATGACTGCAGGAACTGAAATCTTTATGTGCTGTAACAGTCAGTGCCAGACGTGAGACACTGGGATTCTTGGACAGGAGAACTGAACAAGCGACTTAGATTGTTTCAACTTTTTTGGTTTCTAAATCACTTGTCAAAGGAATCTGGGAGCAGACTGCTTGAGTTCTCCTGGGAACAATGCAAGATCACTTTCAGTCCTCCTCCCTTCCCCCACATGCTCCCCCCTTAAAGAGCTTGCAAGGAAGAGCAGCAGCATTGACGTTCTCCTTTATGTACCTGACATAAAGGGAATTATGTGCAACAACAGCAGGGGCTTTATTAATTCCTGTAAAATCTTGTGCTCCATTTGAACACCGTATCCCTTCTGAACACAGTCCACAAGCTGATGGCAGCAGCCCTTATCAACCTTTTTGTTAGCAAACCTGTCTTTACAGAAATGAAATTTCTGGAAGCAGGAGGGGCAGACACATCGCATCCATAACCTCATTTAAACAGAAAATTAATATGTGAGCTCTAAATATACTTCTTAAAAGAGGTAATTAGCTTTAACTGCACAGAACACAGGTTAAACTAATAGTATAATGTTACCAGCAGCTACTTCCTGTTGCCTCTTCACTGTCTGCTCACTTTCCATTTAATCCCCTCCACAGACACACTCCAGAAATGTGAAAGTTTCCAGAATATTTAGTAAATTAACTTCAGGATTCTCAAGCTCTTATTAAAGACTGACACATCATTAATACTTTACACTTATTCAAGAGTAAGTAAGTGTTCCTAATTATATTTCACATTAGAATTGGCAGATATTTTATGTTTATACAGCTAGTAAAAACCCAAGAGACCCATATGTGTTCATGTGTGTATATATATAGACAGGCAAGAATTTGCTGGAAAAGCACACACAGGTTAAAACAGATTTTAAAAGAATAAGGAGAGAATGTGCTTCTTTCATGACATACAATTAAATCCATATTCTAATTTAAAAAACAGCCTATTCTGAGGGATCTAGTCACATCCCATTCAAGGATTTTTCTAACACTGAGAAATAAATACTCTGAACATAAAATCTAAAAGCTGAGAAAAAAAAAAGTGATTTTTTTTCAAGGTGATGAGAGAACTGCACAAACCGACTTTTTTTTAAAAAAAAAGGGAAGACAAAAACAATTTCATGCAGTTGATCTGTGTCTGGGCAGTTCATCAACAAAACTGACAAAACTAATAGCCCTGCCTTTTAAAAAAACCCCATCTTTTTTTGCAGAGTAACAGGCACAGAAGAAAAGCACTGCCGTTTTTACCAGAGACAAAGGCATCCGAAAGGTCTCATACAGTTACCCCGACGAAGAATCAATCACTTAAGTGAAGAGCTGGTGCAGAAAACGTCTCCCTTTAAAGCACAGCATGGTAAACAAGAGCCTCTCCTTTCTTTTGCTATACATTACCATGCAGGATTTGTTTTGTTGCATTGCATTCCCCGGAAGGCACAAGCACTTGCCAGAACCTATTGCCATTTGCTCAAATTTTGATCCTAGAGTTTCATTTTTAAAGACAAGGACAGCTGATTTTCTCCCCCCTCCCTAAGCCTCCTCCTCCTTCACCAAGGCAGGTCTTTAATTCATTTCTCATGAAGAAACTCACACCATTTAAAGTCTGAGGCACTGAACGGTTTCCTTTCGCAAAGCAGAGAATTCTATGATTTTGCTAAATGTGCATTTAGAAAGAGGAAACAAAGCCCAGTAAATCACTTACCCTCTTTAGCCACGTGAAGTGCTTATAAATATCAATCTCACCATCCATGCTTTGGGCCCATCTCAGCAGTCACATTCCCAGGGTTAAAAGAAACTTTTGGAAGCAAGCGCTCTGCTTTGTTCTACAGAATGCAGCTGTGGTTTCTTCTCCTTTCAACCCTCAACTTCTGAAATCTTCAATGCCTGGTCATATTTTATGCTGAATCCCCTGCCCCTGTCCCACAGTCTTATCCCAAAGGCTTCTCACAGATGTATATATAACACACAACTGTATAAACTTCAGGCTCCCCCCCAAACATCTGGTTTTTTAAACAGCAGATCGGTTAGCAGCAAGAACAATGCAACCCTAAAAACTTTGAAAAGATAACTTGCTAAATGATCTTTAAAAAGGAACTTTCAAGAATAAGATTCCAGCATAAATCTGCAGGAACTGTTCCCCTTTAATGCTGAATAACAAGCTAAAAATTATTAAGCTGTCACTGAGAAACTATTCTCAAGTAATGTTTTCTCTGGCTTTCTGTTTCAAGAGTGGCTGGAACTCATTACCAAAGACCCCCTATTTCCTGTCTCTGTTCTACTCTGTTTATCGTAACACTACTCAGCCTTCTCAATTTATTTCAGGCTCAGACTAAACCTAAAAATAAGTTCTGCTCTTTGAATTGCTTGCCTGTCCTCTCAAAAAGACATTATAAAAGGGGAGGAATTCAAGGGCGATCCTGTGAATAAGATAATGATCCCATAAATTGCCCTGTTGCCAAACAGGAGATTTTCCAGCCCAACAGAAGATGATGATACCCTTCCAAGATATTTCCCTGCTCCTGCTGAAGCTGAAATCTCACAGCATGGCAGCTTTTCAGACTTGCAACACCAAGATAAGCACGTGTGCGACGCAACGCTCTGGCGAGAAGGGAAGTTTGAAGTGTTGCCTGTTATTGCGGTGTCCTCTAGTGCCTCCACACAGCACTCAGCCATAACTCCCAGCTTTTCCCAATAAACCCCAGTTTCCAGTCTTGTTTTTCCCGCCAGCTCAGAGTGGCTTTGGCCTTAAACCGGGCAGCTGACTGTCACACACACAGAAGGACAGCTGCTTGGGCAATGCCTCTCCAGACCCAAAGGCAGCTGCCCCCATGGAATCTTTCTGATCATCTCAGAACATTTGCTTATCTCCCCACTGCCTTCAGATCCTACAGCCAGACTGACCCCTGGGCTTAGGGAGCAGTAAACCAGCAGTTTGGAAGAGCCAGTGTCAAAGCTGCCCATGGTCCTAACCTTACACTCAAAGGGCTCAAAGTCTGAAGCTGCAGAAAGCCTTTCCTTCAAGGACCAGCCTCACTCAGGCACCTACCCACATTCCAGACTGGGAAAGTCACAGATATGTGACAAAATTTCTTGTGGGGATGTGGGTTTTTAATATTTCAACCATTCTTGGTCCTTTTGACCTGATGGAGCTCTTTTGAGAACCTCCCACAACCCAAAGTAAGAGGGAAGGATATAAACCTAGATTTTTCAGTTCCCTTCATATATTTATTATCTGTTCTTACTTAAAGTCACATGACAAGAAAAACATGACAATTGTTAGCAAGTCAGTGCTACAAGTCTTCTAAAGGTGCTGGGATACCTAAAATCACCAGTAAATGTGAGGAGAAAAGAACTGTCCATTTCTAAAAGCAGTGCTACAAGACAGATCTGACTTGGGTTGCCCTGAGCACAGAATATACCTATTTTATGCTGTCTGAAAGTGGATGAGAGCAGTTATTTCTTGAATAGCTCGCTCATATTATCTGGCAAAAATCTTAATACATTATCAACAGTGTATAAATACTTAATAAAGTACATAAAAAATACTTAATAAAGTACATTTCCCTGTGCATGACAGCCATGGCTGTCATGGCTGAGAAGCTGGAGACTGAATGGGGGTTGTCTTAACATTAAACATGAATGTCCAAAGCATTTTTTTTTCCCCCAAAAAACTTGGAAATTATCTAATTATGGAGATTAGCAAATACATCAAACTTTATCTCTCAGCATTGCGTATCCCATAGTACCACTACCATGGTGCCGAAAGTTCCACATTTCATCCATTTCGAAACATTGGCTCCAAGACTCCCATTTCAGTCTTATTCAGGGAAGAAGGAAATACCTCTCTTAAAACACTACACCACACTTTATGAGCTAATGATTGTGTTTTTAATTTTAAACTACAGGAATGCCATGTTACTATACTTCTAGTGCCCCAGTGTATCATTTGCATTTAGGGTAGTATCCATTTCTCCTTTTAAAAGTATTAAAAATGACAACATACCTTACTTCTGCCTTGTCACTTGGGCTAGATTTCTTGCAAGGGCGTCTTGATTTCTGTTAGTCATTCTTCCTGATTAAAAGGTGAGTGTCTGAATTTTCTGCATCTTATCAGCCAGAACGTTGACAGCATACATTCCAGACAGTCACATGCTCACTGGGAGCCTGTCACCTGCATACTGAACTTTACATCATGCTTGAGCTTTGGCCTGAAACTTTCAGAAACCAGCTGAATGCAAATCAATTGCCCCAGATTTGCTTAGAATGCTCTTCCATTTCACTGGGGAAGCAGGTTAGCTTCTCTGGGCAGTGTGAAAATAAGGAAAATACATTGCAATCTCAGGATTGCTTCAACAGGTTACCATTGTATTTTTTTCTGATTTTCAGGAAATCTATGTCTGTGTGTAGCTCTTCACTGAGCACCAGTTTCTGGTTCAGTTGAAAGCTAAAAACCAAAGAAGCAAAAGCCCCCCCAGTTCCACTGCAGAACCACCACCCTCAAGCATTACCCCAGAGACTGATCCAGCTTTTGCTCTCTTGCCCCCATCAAATTGTCTGCTTTCTCCTGTGCCATTCCCAAAAATAAAAGAACACACACACTGTGGCAGTACAAATGGCAGTAAAATATTTCAAATTAGGGCAGTAAAATATTTCAAATTAGCAAAGTTTGTATACTCCATAAACTGCATGATAACCCATCAGGGTTTATTTGCCAGTTCCATAATTCCACAGAAAACTGCTGACTACTGCCAGACTTGATTGGACTAAAAAACTCTGTCTGCAGAACACTCAAGGTGCCAGCCCAAGAACTTTTGTGCTGAGACACAATCAACAGAAACCACTCAGCTAAGTGAGCCATTACTTTTAGTCAGCATGTCAAACACTTCAAACAAGGCTTGAAGTCTCTTCTAAATAGTAAACAAACATGCTGCAAGTGCTTTGAAACTGAAAGCCACAATGCTTTAAATGATCAGCCACACTTCTCCTGCCCCTCCATTCCAAACTATGAAGAGGTAAGAAAACATCCAGAAATCCTCTTCAAACTGTGGAGGGAAAGGCACTGTCTGGTGTTTCCCTCTTCTACCAACATTGAGCTGCTGAAGAGGCACAGAGCTCTTTGCTTTTCCACCACTTTCCCCCCTCTTTCTCCTGCCCAGCTAGAGCCCTATGAACACTAAAAAACTATTAGATTTTTTTTAGTAATTTTCTTTTTATTTGTGATAAAATACAGGTTTTGCTGCAGCACAAATGCAAATGGTCAGTCGTGTTCTTCTATTGTCACTGAATCTCCTGGGAAATTAAAGGGCAAAGGAATAGGAGGAATCAGAGCAGTCCTCCAGGTCTTCCTTTTCATCAATAACATCAATAACAGATTGCTCTGGTTTCAAATCCCATCAGCCTCTGAAAACACTAAAAGAACTTACTCTTGCTCTCTTAGGCCAAGAAATGAAGTGCCCAGGTTTGCATCCTCCTGGCCTCATCAGGGGAGCCCAGCAAGGACGGACATGCTACAAAAATTGACTCCTTCCCAAGAATTATTATCAACTTTTCCTACATCTCTTCCTCTGCATTTTTCCCCCTGAATTCTAGTGTCTGGGCTGCTTTGGAAACAAAGGGATTATGACCAGATTTTAAAAGGGAAAATGTTTTCAGCATGCCAATTTCACACATGTCATTCCCATGGTGCAGAAAAATGTGAGTGCTTCAGAGGGAAGAGAGAGAAAATATGGGAATACTTGTGTATAAAGAACGCAGGCCATTTGTGTAGAAGACAATGGAGGCAGAAATCCCTTTTCCATGGCAAAAATGGCTTCAGGACTCTAGATGAAGTATTTCCAGCAAGAAAACTTGTCTTGGAATCTTAATTGTGACTGACTGATAATGCCCATGTGACAGAGAAAGAAAAAACTCTTGTAACAAAGTTAAAAAATACACTGTGTTCTGTAGATGAGCATGTTTGCTTTGCTTGTGATAATTTAGAAAAAAAAAATAAACAATATCCTGGGAAACAGACAAGAAATAACATTTTGCAGGTGCACAAATAATCCTTTCCCAGCCTAAGATGTACTCAATCCTGGTGCCTTAATTCTTTGATTAAAATCAAGAATCAGACTTGAACTCGGAATTAAACAGACTTAAATGGCCTTTAGTTCCATGTGGTGGTTAATCCTCACCCTTATTCCACGTTGGTAATTCGTGCAAGCAGGTGCTGCCATCTCTGGAGCCATCCCCATACCAGATATCCCCAGCACTGCCACGTCCTCTCTGGTCACCCCTCCAGCAATGAGCAGCTCCCTTCCCTTGGCTGGCATAAAGAATGTGTTGCTGGTTCTGAGATGAAGTTACTGTCTGTTAAATCATCCACAGACATTTGCACATTCTTGGCAGTTTCACACATTCCTCACCATATGCTGAAATACTTTGTCCAGCCCAAGTTCTACAAGAACCATGACTTTTTTTTTTTTTTTTTTGCATGAAACTTATTTAGAACAGAATGTAAGAAACCCGAGTTCTCTGTTTTCACACAAAATCTGAAAAATATTTTCTGCTTAACAGACCATCAACATCACTGTGAACACTTCCCCCAGTTATAAACACACTGATACATGAAGAAAATAATTAAAGATACTTATTTTCATCCTACCATACAGTACATTACAATGCCAGGTTTAGTTTCCTGTCTCAAATGCTTCAAAGCACTCCTGAAACTACTAAACCTGCAATAAATCAGGATATGAGACATTTGAAACAAGATATTTACCCAATATTTGCATACACACCAATAACATTACCAGGTAACAGTTGGCCTCTCCTCACTATGATGCACATCAGATTTTTTCTTCCAAATTTCCAAATGGAAAACATAGTAAAAAAAACCCAAACAAACCAAAATAGAATAAGCTACAGATACACTTTTACAAGTCCTTCTTTCTGATAAGGAATTATTTTCCTTTTTTTTTTTCTTTTTTTTTTTCTTAGGCATTTCATTACTGAGGAAAATGAAGCCCAATGTTTCCAACTTCTGCAAAAGAATAGGATGCCAACATGTTCACACAATATGTCCAAAATACGTGGGGGTTTTCCCCATTTTTGAATGGTCACAAAAGCTGAGAAAAATATTTAGCTTTGTGTTATTAGCATACTAATCCAAAAGGGAATGAAATAATTTTATTGTGGGTACAATATTGATATGTTTGTCATAACTAATAAGATTTAGCAAATTTTAATAGGTCAACCTGTCCATCCAAATTCTGTGAAATGTGAGTAGGGGTTATATAAAGAAATACTTCAAAGTTATGCCCTTCTTCTATTAATCGAATAATGCCTCCAAATCAATACAGGGACCTTTCAAAACTAAATTTTGTCTCCAATTTCTCTATGTAACCTCTACACCTTTTCTGTCAGCACCATTGTTGAAGGAAACAATTCTCTCTCACCAATCTCTCTGTTAACTACTTTATGGAAAATATTTTCCAATGCTTCCTGTAGCTCCACTTGAAAAATATATTTATGCACTGATGCTTGTTTAATGAATACAGTGTATAACATTTAAATCAGTGAAAAGTAATGCAGCTGGAGAGTCTAGTGAGAGATCAGAAGGTGAGATGGAAAAGGGACTCCATGCATAACATCTGACACAAAAGGGAAGATGAACTAATGGGATACTCAGCCACTTCATGCAAAGGAAGGCACTGAAGCCAAGAGCTGAACGAGACTTGTACAAATGAAACTGAATAAATCATCTTTTTGAAGGATAACATGCAATTTCTGTATAAAATCATGGCCTCCTACAGAGTATTCCAGTGACAGCATCAAGGTGTGGACAGCCACATAGCTGAGGATTGCACCTGAGGGCAAACTGCATATAAGTCAGTAGAGTACCTTGAAATCTTGGAAAGCTCACTTAAAACACAGGCCCTGCTGTTCCAGTGGGAATATCACCTGTCTTCCACGAGTACTCTGAGCCTCAGGCCAAAACTCAATCCTGTTTAAGCACTTCTGGTCACTGTAGTTTAAGTCAGCTCTGTTAAACATTATTGATCATTACAAGGGTAAAAAAAATGGCATTTTTAGAAAGAGATTTTAATCAGTCCTATCCACTGCAAAATTGTTTTAAACTTCTATTAGTTCTTCACGTCACTAAGGAGACCTCCTTATTTTCTGAGAGCTGCTCCAGTGAGCAGTCACAGTCAGAGGTGATGGGGCTGGTTCCCAGACAGAGCAACTACAGAACACTGGAAAAATTAGGCCTGGTTTAGAAAAGTTCCCTGCAAGCTCTGTACAGCAGCAGTTCCACTCTCCAAGGCATTCTCTAGCACTCATAAATGGCTGAGCACATGAAGGGCACTCCTCTGCTGGCTCTGGTGTCCTGTGAATTGCTCTGAACCACTCAGGGAACTTTGAGAGGACCAGATTTTCCAGTTCAGGCCTTCCTTGCATCATCAATTCACCAAAAAGGAGCTGGAGCAGAGTGGAGGACTGGGATATTCAACGTTCAGCTCCGAGTCCTTCTCAGAAAACAGAACCCATCTAATGTTTCAAGCTGGCAAAAATAAACATGAGTGCTTATGTAATGGCTGCTTTTCTACGCTGTCCAAAGCAGGCCCTGCTGCTCCCTTTTCATTCTGACATGTGTTACTATCCCTTGGCTGTGGGGAGATCCAGCTATAAATATCTCCATCAGGACTCCCAGCAGTTGAGTTCCACAGTCAGATCTACCAGCAGATAAATACACTGGGGCTTTAATTGGTGGTGCTCAGACTACATTCCCTTCCCACTCAGCTGCTGCTGAAAAAATGCTATTGATATTTTTATAAAAGCGTGTTTTCAAGTAGATGGAAGTGCCCTGAACTCAGTAATTTTCTGCCTTTCTTCTGGACGGATAACCCTGTGAAATGAATCTTGGACAAAAGTGAAATAGAGAGGCCAGTGATTAGGTTTCAGCAGAGCACTTTAACACATGCTTAAAATAAAACTTTGAAGTGATTTCAAAACTCCATGAGCTCCATCAAGTCACAATTCTGAACTGAGCTTTAATTCAAATCTTTGTGAAGATGCTGGGGAAAAATACTCCTTGATTTTAACCCATAGTGGAAACAATCTTTTTTGAACATTAATTATGAGCAAATAGCAACCAAGACTGTAAGGAATGTATCCTGTTTCTGCTAAAAAGTCTCTGGTTTCACCACATAAGAACAGATCTTCAAAAGAAACAAAGCACAGCACATATCATAAGGCAAATCACATTCTATCAAAAATTGCCTCTACCACATGTTCCTCTACCACTTCTGCTCTTCTCTCCATTTCCTCAAATTGAGAAGATTTAGAGAGATTTTCAGAGTCAACTTCCCAAAAAGCCTTTGAATAATCAGGAAAATACTAATGAGTTTACAAGAATTGGCATTTTAAAGCTCATACTATAAAGCTACATGACAGAATGGTTTGCTTTAAATATACATGTTCCCCTATGATCTTCCTAGGAGGAAGATCATGTTTTGCAATCCTGAAAATGAGGCTTAAGGTCCACTGTAAGAACACAAGGGTTCCTCTTTACTCAAAAAAGGATTCCATAAAGGTGGATAGAATAACATCCAGAATGAACAGTGTGGAAATTCATTTAGAGTTATGAAACTGTAACTGAATACACTCTCTCGTAGCTCACAAAGCCAAATTGTCACTGCAGCAGTTAATTTTTAATGCTGAAATTACTATCTGCTTTGTGATAGGCCACGTGGCCACTGGCAATACTGAAATATTTAACAAGGAACACTGACACTATCCACAAATTTGTTTTTTATGAACTGTCCCAGATAATCCCTACGTCTTTGGTGTTGTTTTTAAGGCCAAAGAATTTATAATCATAAAGCCACGTAAAATAGTTATTTTGAAGGCAAAAGTTTTTGATACAGTTTTAAAGTAGTTAAAAGTCTATATTTAATAATGTTTTCTTCTGTTTTAGGTTTGTCAAAAGATTTGTGCAACTATACAACTATACAACTATTTGTGCAACACAGCAACTATAAAATCCTCATTCTACGTGACATAGAATCTTTCTAAATTCAGTGCTAACTTTGTCAAACCTGTTTCATCTATCTCAAAGCAGGGACAGCACAGTTACTGCATCCCAGGATGCTGTAAACTCAAGAACCTGAATGGTTCACAGATCACAGACCACAGAAACAAACAAACAAAAAAATGGCCTTTTCAAAAAAAAACACCTTTAGTTCAACAGATGCTGTGCCTCGATCTTAGAGGAAACACCAAATCACCAATGGCTCCATAAGAAAAAGGAATTAGGCAGCTGCTCTCAAAAGAGTTAATAGGGAAGGTAATATCAGGTATGAAACATGATACCTAAAGTTTTCCAATTCTAGCCACATCTGAATGTTCCCACATCTTTGGTATTCACACCCAGAGCAGATGGGACAAAAAACATAAAAGTTACCATTGGTTAAAAAAAAAATTAAATTGATCAGACAACCACTTGGTGATAAATTCTGATAAATTCTCTAGTACTGTCAGATAGTCTAGATAAATTCTCTAGTACTGTCAGATAGTCTAGTATGTGTAGTAGTATAGATAGTATAGATAAAGTCTCTGGTATTATCACCGTAGTTGGGTTCTATGGACCTGAAGGCAGGTGAGACCAGCTGTAATATCTACAATCACCACAGAAACTTCCTGACTGATCAGTGATAAATCTGTGGGCCTCAAAGCTGACCAAAGGCTAAACTCCACAGCTTTTATTTCTTTATTTGAAGGTGCAGTTCAGCACATTAAGTGGCAATTCTCGAAGCTGCAAACCTACTACATGGTTATGAGGCCAAGGGGCAATTTTCTGCAGAGATTATTTTCCCCATGCAGGTACAACTGTTTTCTGGTTTCTAGATGTTACTCCAATAAAAACAGCACCAAGAAGATCCAGCCATTTTCTATGCTCTGAGCTGCAATCCCAGATCCTGCTGCGTGGCAAACACAGAGCAGGGACACCCACCCTGGGCCTCAGAGAGCTCTCAGGGCTGCACCAGGTTATGAAAATTGCTAAAGCAGAAGGAGCACACCAGACAATCATTGGGACTTTTATCCCATAATTTGTTTAAACCCAAATGCTGGCAGTCAAATGCTGCTGTTTGATGTTATCCAGCAGGAATGAGCCTCCAGCCTTCCTTCTGACTTCCCTTCCTGGGGTTTCCCAGCAAAGACACACAGGGCAGTGGCAAAACACACAAATTATTTCCATTGGGCACATTGTTTGTATTCTTGATTAACCATGGCAGCTGCAATGACTTTTAATATAATTTTCAACCACACACTGAAGTGAAGGAGAACAACATGCTTTTCTTGAAGTAAGCATACATATCTGCTTTTAAAAACACGAAATGGCTTTTTGTATGTTTAGTTTCTAATGTCAGCCTAATCAGGATAAATTGGGAATATATTTGCTACCCATTTGAGTAAAATGTTATAAACAGAGCAATTGCTCTGCAGCTATTCAGTGACATGCTAGAGCAGCTCTCCAGCTTCAAAGGAAAGTGCATGGACCCCCCAAAAACCCAGATGTGGAATTAATCACCAACAAAAGAAAATCCCTCTCCATTTATAGCTGTTATCTAACCTGTAACACTCTAAACAATAAAATCTCAAAGGAATCAGTTCACCATTTGCTGTTTGTTGCATGTATTTCATACACAATGTTTGTTGCAACTCAATTACTGCTACTGACACTAAACATTGTTTTATGTAACATTTCAGTTGAATACAACAATTAAAATATACTCCAAATCTCTGTGCTCAGTTATTAGCCTACACTTTAGATAGAATGCTTAGAAGAGACACTTGGGAGCACAATTCCACTGGACAATGTGCCACATATGAGTGGGGTTTTTTTAATGATACTCCAACATTTCATACAGTAATGATCACCAAACTGCTTTTGAGGCTTCCAGTGTGAATGGATTCACTGAGATGCAGAGCTCTCATTCTTTAGAACTCACTACCTCAGCTATCCTGACACGTGACACACATTAAGTGGCATGTTTCAATGCTCTGGGCTGGAACGAAGGAAATTTCAGTATGGGACACAACTATGAAACACATGTTCCATTTCATTGAAGCAAACTGTATTTTATCACATTTCTTCCACAGAACTTACATGCATGCTTGCAAATTATTTGCATTTAAAAAAATATGTAAGAAAGGTCTTCAAATACATGAGATTACTATCCATTTTCAAATAACAGTCACAGCAACTATGCACTACCCTCCCTCAATTCAGAACAGTGCAAAATATTTTAAAACCAGTCATCTCTACATACTGCACTAGAGATACTCCAAACCACCATCTTCCTTGTTTTCTTGGTTTTGAATCCAGAGTGCCCAATTGCTTTGTCAAATGAATATTACTCTTGATAAAGGTCCAATTTTACTGTAAAGAACTCTGAAAATTTGTCTTTTATGCACTAAACTCATCTCTTAGCTATCATAAAGATATGAAGAATCATTAACATTTCTGCTGAGGTAAGCACTTGGTATGAGCTGGCCTAAGGATATCTAAATCCAGAATCTAATACTGTAAATCCAAAGTAAACATTGCCTACACCTTTAGCTTTCAAAACTGGTACCCAATCCTCCTTCCTTCCTCTCCTGTGGGCCCAAACAGGATTTTCCAGCCACGGAGCTGCACTCAGTGAAGAATGCCAAGGAGCCAGCAGCTGACAAGTTCAAACAAAAGCAGCCACCTTGCCAACATCATCGGGTTACAGCCAGCACATGCAGCTACAGCAGGTCATAAACACCAAACCAACAGGCTGCAGGCATGGCTACAGAAAAGTCACATGCACTGGCAAAGCCAGAAAAACAAACCATTCATCTAGGAAGTTTTCTGAAGCTGGGGAAGCCCCAGGTAGGTTTTACTCATGAGGAACCCACGAGTCCCTGGCAGTGGCAGGTTTGGGGAAGGGGAATGTTGTGTTTCTCTTCCTTTACATCCAGGCAGTCTCTTCTTTTCAGGTGTGTCTCAGGATCTGCTCCTCACCTGGTAAACCTCGGTCTTTTCCAGTATAGTCAGATGTTTACTCCCCATCTATCCCAACAGGAATGTCTCCCCTTCAGAATCAAAGGCTTTCCTGCATTTACACTGCCTGGTGTACAGGGTGCTTTGGAGATTCCTAACACTGATAGCAAAGGAAATGCAGCAAGGAAAAGGAAAGGAGGATCATCCTGGACAGTCTAGATCTGTCCCTGCAACAGTATCACTCTATTCTAAACTGACAGTTTAAAAATTAGAAGTTTTGTAAATAGTTATAAATTTGTTATCTCCAGCAAAGAGTGAAATAAAGCAAATCAAATTAAAAAAAAAAAAAACAAAACAAAACCAAAAAAACAGAAAAGGCAATTTTTTGTACTTCATTTTTACTATTTCTTCTTTCCCCAAAGAATAAAATAAGGTCTTTTATCAACTTCTTTTACTCCTGTATCTGCACTGCTTTAGAAATCAGCACATAAAGCAATGATATCCTCAGCTATTATTACTCACCACCCCCTGCAGTTTTCTAAGTATGCAGATTTCAGTTATTGTAAAAATAATTTGAGTATGAAAATACGCGACCCAACCCTGTTTGCACACAAAATGAAAAAGCTCAAAGAGCATCTCACCAGGTTCTCCTCAAACCACTCCCTCAGACACACAGCTGTGGCCCCTGGGATTTGGTTCCGCAGCGCTTCTTTCTCCTGAGGGTCCTCCAGCATCTCCAGGGCCATCTTCAGATCTTCCAGGAGGCGCAGAATCTGAAATGTGCCCAGGTACACTGATGGAGCAGGCGACACGATATCATAACCACCATTAGCATACTCTGTGGCTGACTTGGTGCCTAAAACAAACAAGATGAGGAGAGACAATAATTATATGTAATTGCTTTGTAGGTAGCAATTAATAGGTACTGCACGCTACAATATTTGGACTTCAGACTGACAAGTTCCACTCTAGGCTGAAAACATTTCAGGCTTAGAATACTTGAATTAGTCTCTAGATAAATCATGAACTCTGGGGAATCAAATCCAAGAGGTGTGTACATGCATACCAAAAAACAATTTTGACCTGGATCGCATTTGCAACGTCCAAATGATAAACCCCAAAGCTTATCCCAAATCACCTGTAATTTTCCACAGTTACCATGAGATGTCACTAACTTCTCAGCTACATCACTGCAAGTCCCCACAAAGCACACTGCTCAGCAATGTCAGAATAACTGATGCAGCCCTTTGACAAGAAACTGGGATCAAAACAGATCACGTTACCAGATCCAGAAAAATATAAATGACCATGAGCAGGTTTAGAACTCTCCCATGGAGAACAACACCGTGGAAGTTAGCAATAAAAATGGGAAATGAAACTTTTCTAGCACTATAAATTACAAAAAGCTCTCTAAATTGCACTGTCTTCTCCTGCCAGTCATCTAACACCGATATCATTTTTCTCAACAACAGTAGGCACAAAACCCCATAATTCACTTCTGGAAGAATTATAAATAATACAAATTCCAATATCTCCAAAACTTCTTGTCTTAGTACCCTGTGTGTTTCAAGGAGATGCACACTAAAATAAGCTCACTTTTCTCAGTCCTGAATTTCAGACCTACATTTCATTGAATATGCCTTTGTGTCTATAAGAACCAGTCAGGTAGAAAACTTCTGTTTGCTCTACTTTTTAAAGTTTTTATTTACAATTCATTGCCTCGTGTACATAATGGATTGTACACATTCATGTTCTCTCTGGCATAAACAATCAAAATTTCCCTTATTTGACTTAATGGGAGATTTTTTTAGGTTTCTGATCATTCACATGGTACTGGCTCCACACAGCATTGAGTATTCACTAGAAGACTACATAACTGATGTACACAAGGGGATTTTAATAATCTCCTTGCTATTACTCTTTTTACTCCTGTGTTTAACATAGCTTACATGTTAGTAACAAAAGGAACAGAAATCCTCACAGGGTCTTTGAAAATTATCTGCTAAGTTTATTTTTCTCCTGAGCAGATGTATCTAATGTGATGTACAAATGTGTAAGGAATTCAGATTTTCTTCTTGAATGCACAGTGCCTGGCATTAATCAGTGTTAGTTTGCCTGCTGTTGTCATTTATCTCCCATGATCTGGGCACTGCAAGCTATGTTTGAACCCAGTGCTTCATTTTACATGTAGCCTGATACACATCTCATGAATACACCAACACTGGAGGTCCTAGGACACAGAAATAATTTCTGCACCTAAAGTAGCTTCTAGCCAAACTGCTAATTGATCATTTGATGCTAATATTATTCCCCATGTCAACCGGCTTTTGAATTAAAACAATACCTGGTTTCTCATTTAGTGAATGCTTAATTTTACTCACAGCTTTTGGGAAGATTTGAATAATATTAACCAGGTTTTCTTCAAAAACTCTTTCAACAACCCAAAGTAGTCTGTCATGTCTTTCGACAAAATTGTGTGGCTTGAATTCTACCATACAATCCATGTGGGGGTGTTTTTTGACTGTCTTAAATAATGAAAAGCCCTCCCTAGAAGTTTTGCAAGGCACTGTAGTAGGATTTTTCTTTTTTTTTTATTTGGTAAAGCAACATTCATTTTCACGACTGGAGGATTTCATATTACCTTAACCTCTTTTCAGACCCATAATATTCCGTTTGAGCCTGCTGACTTCCGCTGCTTATGAGTTTATTTTAATACCTCAAGTGCAAGATCTCATCTTAATTTCTGGCTGAGACCATGTCCAAGATAAAGTTTCTTCAATATCCGGTGCTCCAAAGGCTGCCACACGAGACAACCTCACCCTGTAAACCAACCTTGGCTTCCTGAATTGCTTCCTTTGGAGGGGAGGATCAACTGACTGGCTTGCAGGACTTGTGCTCTCTTAACCACTGAATGATATTTTCTTATGTATTTCTATGCTTTCAGCTACTCAGGCCAGCTTGCTTCTTTATCTCCTAATGCAGATTAATATTAAACTATTAAACTAAAAATAGCAGAGTTCCAAATCGCATAAGGGCCATTTGGATCACATAACCAATGACATCTTTTCATTCAGCCAGAGAGGCTTATTACACTCTGAGAGATGCACACACACAAACTGATACATGACACTGACTTCTCCAGTAGCATCGATTCCTTGGTTATTGTGCCATTTCTCACTCTTTCTTTCAGAAAACCCTATGCCAATATTCTCCTTTTGCTTAGCAAGCACTTTTCACTCTAGAAAATCAGACAGGATTCAAAGCTATTTCATAATCAGCTCTGATGGCTGTCCCTTCAATGAACTGGCAATTTAAAATATTTATGGAATGGGAAAAACCAAAAGGAGCATTCTGCTATAGATTTTTTCATGTTATTTGTATGAATATTTTTCTTTTACAGACAGGAGGAAAAAACCAAACAAAATTCCACACAATCTAAACAAAACCACATAAACTTACAGGCCCACAACAAATACTTCAGGTGAGAAAAAAAAAAAAAAAAGCCAAGCTAAATATAGTTACAAACAACTCTTCAGGAGTTCAGTTAATTGTACTAGGTAGATAGTTTATATAGTCAAATATACACCTACACCAAATGTAACTTTCTCCAGGACAGTATTGGTAACATCTTTGTTCACCAGTCCAAGTGACACACTGTGTATCACCCCATGCCTCAGTCCTTACCTTGTCATGACTACAACATTCCTGGCAACATCTACCTTCCACAGAAAATAACTCCAGGTTATGTAGGAAATTTCAGTGTCAGTGATAGTCACACATTTCATTGTGCCTTTATTTGATTTGCCTCTACCAAAATACCAGGGAAAACAACACACACACAGAGACTGTTACCTTTAAGAAACTAATTCTATAAAACATAAAATTTCTAAGCTGCTGGAGCACAGGCAGAGCAGGCCAGGAATTCTGTGATTTCTTGAGACTGGGCACACTCCTTATGTATCCTTGAGTTATCCCAGGCCGTTCAACTGACAGTTCAGACTGGCAGAATTCCCTACATCCTCACATTTTGCAAAATGATGAATTACTTTAAAATGGTTTGCTATGGATTGCTAATGTGGTAGGTTTTATTCTCCTGGCTGCAAGGGAAAATGGAGAACTCCTCTGAATGCAACAAATAATGCACTTTGTACTAGGTACAGAAATGCAGAAATACAGAGCCCAGCTCAGCATTTTAATTCAGAAAACTTCCTGATTTACTGCTAAAATTCAAGTGAAGCACAGGCTTGCTTCCCTCATTTGCTTTCCGTGTAGTTTCATATTAAGTAGGATTGCACTGCTCACCAGCAGGATAAGAACACACCCTGGAAAACAGAAGCGTGTAGGAGTAAATAATCATATTTCTTTGCATGGCTTTAAACTTGGCATCATCATACTGCAAAGTACATGAAGTTTCAGCACCAGACAGCAAGAATTTGGATGTCCTTGCAGATTAATGGAAATAAAAAGAGATGCCACACAACATTATTTGTTACCAGCATTCTCTACCACTAACAGCTGTTTATATGTGTGTAGCTTTATTACAGGTAACTGAAGTGGGGAAGAATGCAGTTCAAACATCAGAATTTTACCAGTACTCAGGAAAAATGAGTGCAGCTTTGAACTCTTGCAAAAGGACTAATTTTTCTTTTTCTTGAGCAAGTCAGTCCTCCTGTACCTCACTTCTTTTTCCAGGGGTAAACAGGACACAGGGAAATCTTTTGTCATGATGCTTATATAATACCCAACACCATGGTTTCCCAGTGTACTACTGGAACACAATTCTTCATCATGAATGTTCACTTTAGAAGAGAAAGAAAAGAAAAGAAAAGAAAAGAAAAGAAAAGAAAAGAAAAGAAAAGAAAAGAAAAGAAAAGAAAAGAAAAGAAAAGAAAAGAGAAAGTTGAAACTAAGACATTCCAAGTAGCTCACTCCTGGCCTCCCCAAACAGTCAGTGAGTGAAGGAGGTTAAAGGCAGCCGCACATCATATGCAGGCAGAAAGAATAAAAGTAATAAAACAGGCAAAACAACTTTTAAGTTACACATTTCTTACACCCTGACCGTGCAAGCACGTTTTTCTTTCAGAGTTCCTTGCAATTAGCAGAGTGGCTCCAAAGAAACATTCCTTTTGGGCAAATACATAACCTATTCAGAAAATATCACTGCTGGTAGCTTGCAAAAAATAAGTTACTAAGCACAAGTAAAGAAAGAGGCAAAAGCCCTGCCAGTTTGAAAATCCCCTCCTCTCAGCTCGTCCATCACAGACCTTCCAGCTCTCTTAGCAGTAGATACTGTGTCTGATCTCTCCCTTGCATCTTAACTTCTGATCCCCTGCATTCATCCTTTTTATCTCAGTTTTTTCACTCTCAGACTGGCTGAGTTTTGAAAAAAAAATCCCAGGTAATACACAACTCAACCATCAGTGGTTAAAAAGACATTTTCCTAAGACTGCTGGATCCTTTAGGTCAGAAACCAGCAAAAACCAACAAAAACCCCACAGCAAACACCAAAAACTACATCCATGCTGGGTAAGGATGACTTTCTGTAAAGCTGAAATATTCATGAGTAACAATTCTGACATCTGACCAACAGTGGTTAGAATAAAGTTATAAACATACATTTCCTCTGGCCTTTCAGCCAACCATTAAACTGCTAGAGAATACATTTTTACCTGAATTTTTACTCAGTGAGCATATAGGTTGTCCAATTCTTCCTCTCTCCTTCAAGACTAAACAGCGTAATTTTCTTTGAAGCACAGTTCTCTTTTTCTCATGAAGACAGCCTTGAAAATGGGAATTTATGTAAACTAGGAGTAAGGGCTGGACAGGACAAATTTCAGCCTTCCTCGTTCCTAAGCCTCCTGCAAAATGAGTGAAGAGGGAGCTCACACAATCCTTTCTTCTCACACTGTAATGAAGAATACATCACCAATGGTGTGTTTTGAATCACAGCTCACATTAACTTCTTCTCAAATCTCTGCTTTTAGATCTTTAACTACAGGGGAAAAGTAACTATTAAGCTGGATTAGCAGGAAGCCCTAGGAAAAAATTTCCAAGCCTAGAAAAGCTAATGACCACATTCAGATGAGAGCTTCACACAGCTCAGATGATTTTCAGCTGAGCTCTGCCTACAATCACAGGTGGAATCTTTGAGACAATTTCCAAGAACTGTCTATAATTTCTTATGCAAATTACAGGTGTAATTATTCAGGCTTCTTTCCTACATGCTTCTAGATGCTGAGCTGTGATGTGCAGCACTTTGAGGGACTGCACACACAGTTACAACAACAACAAAAAAGTCTGTCCTATCCAAAAACACAAGCTAAGCATGTGATGGAGGTTTGAGGCTGGGTCTCCATTGCACAGAAAAAACAGGACCAACGCATTTATTAAAGATTAAAAAAATACTTGTAAGAATTCTCTCTCTCTCTCTTTTTTTTTTTTTTAATTATTATCATTAATTGCACATTAAAAAGGAATCTATTTAGGGACAGTGAAGCCAGTAGCCTAAGTAAAACTATTTTTAGCACAAAATCTGTAATTGTGTGTAATAAGCAGTAGTAAGAGCATTCAGTTTGTGAGGAAATAAAGGAAATTTATTTCATTAGGATTACACTGTTTTCATTTTTAAAAGACTCTCAAATCAATTTCATTAGCTTAAAGTAAGAAGTGGACAAGATATGATTTTGAATTCAATGATATCAAACTTATTTAAATTTAAATCTTAGATTTCTATTCACTTGCCTGTTAAACAACTGACTCACTCATGCACTGAAAACCAGATCACATCATGCAAACTACAAAAGGACCCCTGTGTCTCAGATTTTCAATCCCATGGGGTTTTGGCCATCATGGTTCAACTGCCTTTCTTTGCCACATGTTGTATCTGCAGTTATTTAGGTTTCTGTTTCTTTCCAGTCCTTCCTCAAAACTCAGCACAAACAGCAATGACGTATGGGAGTTCATTTGGTATAAATGCAATACACTACTGCAGTTTGGTAAGCTGGTGTAGGTGTCTAGGACACAACAGTATGTTTTGCTGTTTTATACTAAAAAAACCTATTTCTTGTCAGAAATAAAGAATTTAAAGCAGTATAATTAAACTTAAGTATTTTTCCATTTTGAATTAATTTTAACTCCCATTTTCAAGAAAACGTCTGATTTTGTTGTTTTGCTGGAAAGGCAGAAACACGTTCAAGGGAAGCCAAAGACCAAACTGAGCAGTAAATCAGTTTGACTTGGACCTTTAAAGGAGCACTCTGCCTTACAGAAAACAATTTTAAAGCACCGATTTTTTAGATGATAATTAAGGATTTATTAAAAAGATGCTCTCAGCGCTTTCAGCTCTGTGAGTTCTGTAGCACTGCCCTGTTTACAGAGGGAATCCTGCAAACAAGATTGAGAGTCTCCCCTCTCCATGCTGTGCTCAGACTCCCAGGATTTTGAGAAAGTGAGAATGGGAAGCACGTTTGGGGACAGCTGTAGTAACCTCTTGCAAAGTTAAGCACTCGAAATTGAGGAAATTCCAAAGGTCAGGTTGCTCTGGCAACCCTGGGGACGAGACCAGGAGCCAGTGCTGCACAAATGCACAAATCAGCGTGCAAGGTGCCCTGATTTTCACATGCTTTTGAAACATGGATCAAAAATGCACCTGGACACTTATGCAAGGTCTTACCCTAATGGCTACAGCACTTATAAAAGCTTTAATAAACAGCTTCTATAGTTATAGGTTAGAGTAACCATTGCCTGTAGGGGTTATTCAAGCGTGTACGTTTGTTTTAGGTGCTGTTAATAAAATTAAAAGCAAGGCCACTGAGAGCTGACGTGAAAAATGATGAACTGAATAAATAGAAAAACAATAAACTTCTCTAATTTTAAGTGTTTAAAATATTTTTAATTGCTGTAAATAACTTATTGTTGATATCTGAGAAATTAACTCATCAGCTTTTCTGAAGTCAAGTGTCTGAAGGTAGATGTCAGCACCTTAAACAAATTTTAAGTGCTATAAAATAAAACCCCACAAATTATAAACCATAAATATTGTGTTAAACTTTTATATTTCCTCCTTTAATATTCTGGATGTTTAGAGGTCACACACAATTTTTGTCTTTCCCTTCTCCCCAGGCCCTCATCGTTCCTGACACATCATTTTCTGGAACTGTTATGGCAGGAAGTTATGTATTCCTCTATCAAAGACCTCGTTTCAAGTAACATTCTATGTAATTTCCTTTTTCATATCTCTGTTGCTGTAAGATCTATGCCTAAACACACTGTTGTTAATGGTTAAAAAAGCCAGAATATTACAAATTTGCAAATGCTCACCTTACTCAATGCATAGCAGTAAGAAGGGAAACAAATGCTCTAGACATATTATTTCTTTTGTTCAGAAAAAAATAGCCTAAATCACTGATTGAAAAATCACAGAATACAAAAAGGAAATGCATTACTCATAACTGAAGCATGGCCTTTTAACACAATTATTTTGAAAAATGCAAGAAAACCACAGCAATTGTTGTTGTCCACTTACTCTGATCTACAATGAAGGAAATTGCTTAGTATTTAAATTGTTCTGTTTTGCTTATCATCATTTTAACTCCAGTCAGTTCAGTGCTCTGAAGTGAAATTCTACAAAGATTCCTATTACAATTATAAAAAATTAATCACCCCTACCCTAGAAACCAAACTTTGACTTCGAAAGTATTGTGAACCTTGAATAGGGTTTAAGTGATAAAAAATATAAAACCATCTGGAAGTGTACAAATAGAAAAGGAAAAACAGAAACTATTTTCTAGCCATTCTACACAGTCACAGCTGTGCCCATCAGCTGCATGTCACCCATTCAGCATGGACTTCAAATGAGACCCAGGAGCACCTGCCCAACACACACACACAAAAATAGGATTAAGTGCTCTCTGTCTGGTCTGGAAAATTTCAGTCCCTCATGAAGCAGAACAGAGATGTCCACCCCCTTCACTTAAAGTGCTGTGAGACTGAATGAATCCTGTGATGACACATGGCTATTCAGGGGTGAAGGATGAGGTCACTAGGAAATATTGTGATTGCCTTTTATTTATCTAGGAACTCAGTGAAAACTTTATTCCACAGAACCTAAAGTCCATCCAAAGGAGTTCAAGGGAGTGTCAGAATTCTTTTTTGTTTAGAATCCAAGTTCTAATCACTTACTAGAGGTGATTCAATAATCCCCACAAACAGGTAGGTTCTCCTTCAAATTCTGGCTGGTAAATCCCATGAGGAAAATATATCAAACTAACTAAAAGCCTGTTTATCTCTTAAGTACAATTTCCTCTGGAGGCCCCATTTCCAGCAAGGCTGTGGGAAGTGGTTGAGCTTCTAACACAGCAACCAAAGCCATGAACTGAACACCAACATTCTGTCAGCTCAGGAGAAGGGAATTCAAACACGAACACTCCTTGGACAACTCCTTGCCCAACTTTTTAACTGTATTTACTTTATAACCTTTCTGTGCTAATACGGAAATATTCATACAGACCCAGGTGATAACACATTTAACTTTCTCATTATTTTCCAGTGAGCAATAATTGCAGGAGCTCTGGTTAAAAGGAAACTTGGTAATTACATTGATAACTTGGTGAATTTGAAGAGATTCTGTCGCTGCAGCCAAGTACATTGTGATGGGAGTTTTTAGACCTTACAATTATTGGTCACTAATCACAAAGGGAAATACTGGATTTACAAATTGATGACGCAGAGAAGCAGTTTGATATAAAATAATTGTAAAATAAAAGCTGTATCAATTTGCTATGATACATGGCAAAGAAAAATAACCAATATCTACAGTCCTATAAAGAAGCACATTTTAAGAAATGGGTACAAGTTGAATAAAAGGAGAAGCAATGACTCAGTTAAATCTCAAAGGGAAGCAATGCCAAAGTCATGCACCTTACATGAAGAATGAGTAGACAGATCTGATAGATGGTGCTTTCTTTAGAGGAAGCCTCTGTTTGGAGTGCAAGCCACTCCAGCTAATGGATAAGTGATGTGCATTGACAATCACATTAGCCCTTTTTTTGCTATTTTAGTCAAATAAGGCTAAGCATTTAGCGTGCCTAATTTATATAGCTCTGAGGGCGGGTTATCAGTACAGATGTACCCAGGCATAAAAGACTTGGGAACACTGACCTATCTGTCAAATTGGATCAGGCCCAGTGAAATTCAATTTGTTAATCTTGCCTCACAACCCTCCCCTCGTGCAGTCTGAGCACTAATAGGTTTTGTGTTGAGAATGAGCACAGGCTGCAGTGGGGCTTCTTGGTTGGATTAATCAGAATCATGCATGAGAGATGTTTCCTCTTGGAGCAAGGGGAAGGACTTCTGGAATTGAAAGGCTAAAAGTGCAAATACTTGTAATATGTATTTGCATATACCCAGTTCTTACCCTAAAGGACAAGGCCACAATCCAATACTTTAATGATAATAAAGCAAACAAAAGAAAGGAGTGCTGATTAAAGAGAGAGGATGCCAGTTTTGCAGGTGAATATAGACATTTATGCTCAAGCTTCAAAAGGTTAGCAATGTCAGATACACATCACTGGATTTCTCAATTCTCTAAAACGGGATTGATGCTAATTTTGTGCCTGAAGACAAAGTTTCTGAGGCCAAAAGAAGCATGTGGCCCTTCTAGTACTCACTCAGGTCTCATTGCAAAAGAAAACATCTTTTTATCAGCTGCTTAAGTTTATATCTGACATGAAGTTTAACCTCGGTCTCTGAATCCTGGAGATGTCCATGGAATCTGGATACAGTGAACTGAAATAGCACAAGCTCTTAAGAACTGATTTTTTGCTGATTCCTGTCAACTCTAAGAGCAGCTACATTTGTACAGATGATTTTTCCCATGTTTGAAGAAATTCCAGTCCTGGTTTGTTTCAGTATGATCTTACAGTTATCCTTTCAAAGGGGTTTTCTACCTTATTTTCTCTCTCACCATACAGGACAAGAGACCATTCCTGTTTTCCAGTACCTGCCCAAATTGCAGACAGAAGCTTACTGGATTGAATTAGGGAGAATCAAACTTGAATAATCATTCTGTTCCTCAGTTTCAGACAAATTGGGATAATAACTGTATCCCAAGTATAGACTCCAGCAGATCTACTTGGTCCTTCAGTTATGCCAGAATATTCAAGAAGTAGTTCTGGAACACACAGAACATTGGCTAGAGGAGAATGACAACAGATTTAACCTGTCTTAAAAAGGTTTATTTATTCCTGCAAAGGAAAATATTAAAGATATAAATAGGTAGAGCAACCTTTCCAAACAACTGAGTTTTCACTAAGTATAGGAATAAATCAATATGCTGCTTTATCAGTACAAGGTAGATAAACTCTGAAATCGTATGGGAAGCACTCAATTAACATAGATGAGGCTTGACAGATGCACTGTCTGGGAAATATTTTGTTTCTTCTCCTATTAGATACCTTTATATAAGCTTGCTTTCAATGCTATGCTGCCTATCAGTGGACATCAGACTGAAAACATAAGTAACACAAAGTCACAAATTCAACCTTCCTGAAGAGGCTGCCAGTCTGCTCATGACTACTCATGCACTGTGAAAATAAACTCCACGTGCCACTGGCATGCCTGAACTTTTTTAGTTCAGAGCTTGTTCACCAGCACAGAACAGCTGTGGTCAGCTGATTTCCAGTGAATAGTTCTTTCAACATGTGCTTTGCCTCTCTGCATTACTGTTCTACACCACCAAGACAGCCGAGTGATGGGGGTAAAAGTGATGTCATTTGAAAGCCTGGAAAAATTTAATTTTCTGTTCCCTATTTATCAAGATTAAACCCTGAAATAGTATGGCACAAACAATCTGAAGAAGGAGCAGGGAAAAGTATATTAAAATCAACCAATCAAAATGAAAACTGTCTTCTGGCCTCATTATTCTGGCACAAAACTTAGAAAAAGATAGGATTTTCTTAGGCTGTCATGTGTTGCTGTTTAATGTGATATGTCACATATTATGAAGCTATCTTTCCATACCATGAAAAAAACACCCAACACTAAGCACCTATTGTCATAAGCAGGACTCATCTCACAACTGATAGGTCCTGGATAAAAAAAAAAAAAAAAAAAAAAAAAAAAAAAAAAAAAAAAGGTGTCTAATCTAAAAATCAATTTAAATAGAGTGACTCTTTTTTCATTCTCTTGCTTTTTTTGAAGAGTGGAACCATCAGTGCATGCACCCCAGTGTGTGCAGGGCTGTGTGTAAATCACCACAGAAGAGAGACACTGAGTTCTATTTGTGTGCAGGTGATTGCTGAGCACAGGTTTCACAGCATACCAAAGCTTGCAGTGGCTAAAAAGTATTATACTTTCCTAGTTTATGAATTATGGTTTGGGACTTGCCTTTCCCCTTCTCTCCTTATACATCTGAGGGAAGTTCAATGCTTTCCGATCTATGTGTTTTGTTAGGTGTGAAAAAATAAAATCCCAGTTTACTTTCATCAGTTAAAATCTTGTTAGAATAAGGTTTTGCATTCAGGACAAGGAAATATATGTGTGATTTTTATTATTTGCCTAGAATTTTTCCATCAGTGTGAAAAGTCATTTCAGTTATTTCTATCCCATACTCATGTTCACAATTCTGTGTGTCTCAGCAGTTTGCTAAAGCTTGCACATTCAGAATAAAGTGAAGACTCATATGAAGATGCAAAAAACAAACAAACCAAACCTTAGTGATTGTTTAAATTAAAAATCCTGGATAATGATCGAGTCTGATGGTGACATTGAAAGTCCCACATCAATCCCTGGACAGAAAGGTTTCCTAGAAGAGCAGGGAGAAGACCAAGGAGCAGCACAACTGCAGCAACAAGAGGCTGATGTCACTGTCTTCATCACCAGGGAAGAAGGCTCAGCTTGGGTGTGACAATTCAGATTTATACAGCTTTAGTGAATTCTTTCCCATTGTGCACAAGTGAGATCATGCCCTACCCTGACACTCCTATAAGGAGCTCCTACTGCACAGCGTGTGAGCACAAACCTCAAGGCTACCCAGCCCTGAACACAGAAATTAACTTCTCTTCTGCCATGGTGTAATGGTGAGAAAGAATCTGCTAATTGCCTGCCCGTGAGAGCACCAAAAGACAGCAAATTCTTCTTGGATCGTGTGCCTTTCTAGTGGGCAGCTCTGTAAAAATCAATCCACAGCTCCATTTTTTTCTGGATATAAAATTTGACAAAAATACAGGCCATGAAGATAATTAATAGGCAAGATGTTTGAAATAAACATATCATAAATAAATAAAAAAAGTATATTTTTATGTATACACACATTTTTATATATCTATATGTGCAGGTGTTTGATGCAGTTATATATTATCCAGCTAGCCAGAAGACATTTTTTGAATACACATTGGAATAAAAAAACTAACATATGAAATACGGAATGTTACCACATGGCTGAGGATATCTTTAAGTTACCATGGAGCATTAAATCAAAGTAAATCCTTCTTACTTCAATATTCCCCTGTCTGAGGGGAAATTGTAGGGTTTATTTTACTTCCTTTGTTTTTACTTTCAGTTTTCTCCACACAGCTATTGAACCAGAGTGTTAATAGTGAAATCTGCATGTCAGAGACCTTGATAAATTGAGAATAATTATTAAAAAGTAAACCAGACATAGTTAAATCTCAAGATAGTATGGTGTAAAATAAAGCACTGTTGTACCTGCAATGATGTCATCCATTTGCTCCAAAGCTGCTTCCAGCATATGACTGGCATCAGAAGCCATCATCTGGGATTTCTTCAGATCTTTACTCCTTCTACTGAAAAGACAGAATAAACCATATGTATTACACTAAATAGCCTGATGGCAAAATATATTTCACTGCCACATTATATATTGGGCTATGCAAACAAAATCCATGCTACAGCTCAGTAATGCAGCCTAGTGATACAAAAATACAGCCTAATAATAAGAAAACCAACAAAACTCTTCCTATTCTTGGTAGATGACTTGGGACTTCTGATTTTTTTTTTTAAGAGTTTTTACAAAAACGATCAAATGCAAATAAAAAACCCAAAGAATTTCAATACTGGAAGCCTGAGGTTCTCCTGCTCCTCATCCTTAACAATGGTTTCCCAGATTCAAAGTTCAGTGCATTTCAGTCTTTTCCTCTGTGGGGAAAAAAAGAAGATTGACTAAGGTTCAATGAAGGAATGAAGACATGGGGCAAAACACATCTAGCTTATAAGCAGAAATCTGTAGGAGCTCCGCTTTTTGATTTTTGCCTTAAGAGTAAAGAAAATTCTGAAATAGTTTTTACTCCTCCTGTCTGTATCCCTATTCAATCTTTCCACCACCTCTTTCATGACACCAAAAATCCAGTCCTTTCTGTTCAGATAACCAAAATGTCCCAGGTACGAGCTCTCTGCAGTTACTGCTGCCGCTTTAAAATCGGATTAAATACATTCATGTTACCATCTGACATTAGGGATAACAAAAACAAAGAAAAATCTTCCAGAATGAGTCTCTGCTTTGTGAGTTGGTGTTGCTGGACTCTAAGTCAAGCAGCAGCCGCTGTTGCCAGCAGATGACATTTCAAAGGGGGGAAGAATTTCTGCAGTCCATTTCACTGCCAGTGAAAAACCCCCCTCTGGAATAAGGCCCCTTTGCACATCACTTCATCGCTGAAGCACAAGAACAGTGCCCACACAGCCAGGAAACAGGGCTGGCTCCTGTGCCTGGGATTCACAGGGCTCTAACATACGGCCCACAAAGGGTCACAGTACTTTGACTGCTCTTCCATGAAGGCTGCAATTCAGCCTCTTGGCATTCAGTCTTTTTTTTTTACAGCGAGTTGTAAGAGCTGTGCTTTCAAACGGTTCAGTTTTAACAGCTACCACAAAAGACACCTGTCTGGCAATGGACAGAGATATCCTTCAAATAACTCAGGCTGTGGATAAGTGTAAAGGCAATGGGCCTGTGTTTTATTGTATTCCAATGCTACTGAAATGCCACTAATACGTGTTTATCATGGGATTAATTGTGCTAAGAATTCAAGTAGTTTGAACTGAACTAAATATTACAATGAAAATCTGTACCATCAAACCAAAATTATTTTCTTCTCTTGAAAACCAAGAATCCTGAGACATGATGGGCTTTTCTCCATGGTGCTGGCGAAACATACACAAAGAAAGCTAATTTATTAAGAACCTCTGTGTTATCAGCATCCTATGCTGATTCCAGTTAATGTAGACAACCCCAGGATCTGGAGTGACCAAAGCAGCAATGAGTCAGAAAGTGCAACGTTCTAATTTGATCTCTGCCATTTACAGCTTGTCATGGTGGGTAAGCCACGATTTAACTTCAGATCACATTGATCTGAAGAGCAATGTGAGAATGCCTCATCTTTAGTGCCACCCGAGGCTAAGATTAATGTAAATGAATGGGTGGTTTTGGTCCCTTGGTTTTTGTCAAAATAATCTTTTAAGTACGAGCAAAGCTAAATTTAACCAAAGTACATGTCACCCAAGTATTTCATTTAATGGCACTGGAAATGAATTGTGTCCGGAAGAATCTGGAAAGTCATTAAGTCAGCTTATATAAAGCTTAAATTGCTTCCTTTCACACATGAACTTTCCAGACACTCCCCCTGATCCTGCTGCTTCCATTTGTTGGTTTTTGGAAGACTTCCATCTTCTGTTGCCACATCACAGGCCAGCAAAGACCTCTCAGCTTCAATGATCCTCCCTCCTTGCAGTATTTCCTCTAGTTCAAAGCAGCCATACCACGGGGAATAATCACCTCAGTGACAGGAAATCCACCTACAGCAAACAGGTGCCAGAGGGGCACCACGGCCTCCTGGTGCCACCAGCCACTCCCCCAGGAATGCATGGCCACCAGCTGTGCTGGGAAATCAGGGCAGCAGATTTCTGGCTCAGAGGTAGATGGTAGAAAAAGAGTGAAAAAATGACAAATACAACATAGAGTTTGTATTTCTAAGTTGCACTCCGTGCTGTTATTTGTGACGAAAGCTACTGCTCCGTGGGCTGGAGCAGCACGTGGCTGTTCAAACAAGAAATGCAGGACTACATTTCTTGTTAACATCTGATATAGCATTTCATCATTTACAGTGATAAAGGGACAGAAAGCGCTGATACACAGCACTACAAACTTGAAAATTCACTGATGGAAAAACCTCCCATCAAAGCCTTGGTAAAGCCCAGAAAGTTTTGCTGACAAACTCCACCTGAAGTAAATCTTCTACCTCCTCCCTTGACTCCACAGCCAGCCTATTTTCTCACCTGTACCCACAGTGTATTTGCTGCTTAACTGCACTAAGCTATAGCAAAAACTGCTGATCAAACAACGATTTATTAATAAAAACAATGTTCTTTGCTCTGGAGAGATAATGTAATATTACTGGCTTGACATCTTTTTCTAGACAGACCTGTTGTGTGTGCTCCAGGCAAGTCTCACTTTCCCAGACACTCCCTTCTTGCATTTTGGCTGTTCTAAGCAGTGTTATGAAAAGAGCTTGTTGGATCTCCTGGGCTTCTAGCTACCATTTCTGATCTAATTCTACAGAAATATCTTCAACTGTGGATTCTTTTTGCAATATCATTAAATAACAAGACCCTTGTAACAGTCCCTCAAACAAGATCCATCTATTTGCTGGTATTTTAATTACAAATCTTTTTTACAGTTTTCATTCCTGAATGACATCAACAGATGCAGAACACCGTGAGTTATTTACTTATGTAAATATATAGATATCTTTTTAAAAACACAAGTTTTTTCAGCTTTGCTAAAGACTGAACAAAAGCTGCCTCTCACATTACAGTACAGCTTCAATATTAGCAAATTCTAACCTTCAGGATTTATTAAAATAATACATATGTCACCAAAATAAAAAAACTGGGCTACTCACCTTTTCAGGTCTCTAGGAGGAAAAGAATTTACTTTTTTGCCTGATCAGTAAAAATTCCTTGCTATTAATAGCCAAAGTTTTACTGTTAGGCAGACATAAGTCTGAATTATTATCATCTCTTCTAAGCCACACGCTCATACTAATTTAGAGCCCAGCCCATAGAGATATTGCAACCCTGTTTGTTATAATTGCCTAAGTAATGAGATCTTCCAGGAAGTGCAGACAGAGCAAACTGGTCTGAATTCCTGAAATTTATTTTGCTAAGCTAGTTTTACACTCTAAGTCCTAATCTGAGATTTGCATTTCAAATAAAATGAAAAATCTTTGGTAGAACTATGGTGGTCAGAGCCAATATCCCTTGCAAATTTCTTAACCTACATTCTCTATGTAAAAATACAACTTACTGTGTCCAAAAGGAACATAATATTTAATAGACGTGTTCACTATGAGCAAGATGTTCTTCAGAATTATGAAAAGCCTTAATTAAATTTGAATCTTTCATGGTTGGCTTGAACCAGCAACTACTCAGAGATAAGAATGTGAACAATATGAATTTAGGCAACTCAGATGTTTTCCCAAGGTTGCTCATAATAATGAGCTTACCAACTTTATCACTTACAAGGGGTGTGGTTTTTGACACAAACTCCCGAAATCCAGATCTTGTCTCTGGCCTAGGAATTCCTCCTATGTTGAGCAGACACACGTAATAATTAACTACCACCACCTTTTTTTTTTTTTTTTTCCTAGGATGAATAAATACATGTTTGTAAACTGTTTAAACACTTAGATTTGAGTATTACATTGCTTTGTACTTAATGGCATAATGAAATACCAAGTGCCTTGGATAAGCCTCAGAAGTCCTCTAAGCTTTCCTTCAGCTGCAAGATGACTCCTGCCCTGGAATGCAGAAATGTGCCCAACTTCCATCCTCTCTCTTTCCCACCTTTCTTCTCCCCCAGCCACACTCTGTGTAGCAACCAGACAGGAGCCCAGCCACTGATTCATCCCTCCAGCTCATGGCACCAGCAGTTACCAAAGTTATAAATTCACATTTGGCTCCTGGCCTTTCAGAACCTGCTGCAGCTCTCTAATTAAGGTAACCCTCGGGCCTAACCAGCAATCCAGGGAACAGAATCCTTTCTGATGGTCACTGCAATGACTGCCTAAGGAACACTGATTATGCAGGATCCTCCAGGGCCACCCAGCCGAAATCCTATTCATCTGACAGCTGAGAGCTGGGCTTGCTCAGCCTGGGGGAGAGAAGGCTGCAGAGAAGCATTGCAGAAGTTTTCCAGTGCCTAAAGGGGTTACAAGAGAGCTGGAGAGGGACTTTTCACAAGGACAGTAGTGACAGAAGAAGGGGTAAGAAGAAGCTGAAGGAAACTAGGTTCCCATTCAGTATCAGGAAGGAATTGTTCCCTGTGAGGGTGGGGAGGCCCTGGCACAGAGTGCCCAGAGAAGCTGTGGCTGTCCCATCCCTGGAACTGTCCAAGGCCAGGTTGGACAGGGCTCTGATCAGCCTGGGATAGTGGAAGAAATCCCTGCCCATGGCAGGAGGGGTGGAACCAGATGACTTTTGTAGTCCTTTCCAACCCAAACCATTCAGTGGTTCTAGCTTAAATTTCATTTATTTCCTAACACAGATGGGACTTGCTCTATTCCCCCTTCATATGCTTCACTGGAAGAGTCAGAAAGGTAAAAAAACCTCTTCTTTCATTGAGTACTCATTTTGTAATAAGTCAAATCAGATCCTGTTTCAGAGGGGGTTTTAAGAATAATTAAAATAGGAATGAAAAAATCAAGTTTATTTTCAGTTGGGAAGTATAAAGTGCCCACACAAAGGCAGAATGGGCAGCTCTAAAGAGAAATATAGACTAGCCAATGTTGAACACAGACCTGATAACAAATCGCTTCAGATAGGTGGCAGAACTGCTAAAGTCTCTATTCAACCTGTTGCTGGGGGTCCTGATATGAGGGGATAACCTTAAGTGAAGCACAGTACCTTGGCACTGTAAAACCACCATATCTGTGTGTTACTGATGCAAGTCAGAGCAACAAGAAGAAAGCAGTGATGCTTTTAAACATAATATGCTAAATAATTTGATATAAAATATAAAGGGAACAGAACATACTTAAACTTACTACATTATGAAGTGGCAAAGCCAAAGCCAAACCATCTCTTTTCAAAAACAAACCCATTACATTTGCTAATCCAAGTCTGAATTTCAGTTTTGGGGGGGAACAGAGGGTGAAGGAAAAAAGAAAGCCCCCTTTAAAAAATGCTAGATCTGACTGATACTTGATGCTTTGAAATACTTATTGCCTCATAGCAACTCCTCCACGGGCCTGATGGGTATTGAGTTAGAGTTCCTACTGGTACCATAACCAAATTTCCTGACTCATGTTTGCACAAAGTCTCATCCTTATATATAAAAGCTGACGCTGACAGAATGGCATGTGCAGAGTGAGCTCTCTTCAGCTCCTCTCTGTAACACTTCCTCCAAGTGCAGGAAGCCCTTCATTCCTCAATGTTGCTTTAAACTTTTTCCTCAAAAGCTTAAAAAAACCCTTCACCATTTCATTTCATATTGTTATGAGATATATGAAGTTTTCTGAGTTACACACAGTATAAAGGAAAAATGTTATAGCTTCTGACTTAAAACCAAAATTGCATTGTTACTGTACGAAGTCCAAGATGCCTAATTATTTTAGTTCACTTCTCTGTCATCTAACTAGTTCCAGCTGCTAACTAGTCAAAAAATAAAAAATAAAAAAGGCAACACATTGAATAAATAGTTTGGCTATAAACTTCAGCTAAACAAAACACTACCTGATAAAATACATGAGAGGAAAATTTCTGAGCCAAAATATGAATGTTTCTGCTCTTAAAATAAACACATACAAAAGTCAGATTTGGTATTGCAGCTCACATCTAGTTCAGAGAGTTTTACAACTAAGAATAGTTAGATCCTCAAAGTCTCAACATTTAAAATAAAATGTGGTTTTTTTTTTTTTATTTTCCTTCCAGTCTCACTGGCCTCAAGGTCAGAGCTCCGAATTTTCTTCCATGAAGGTCAACACTTCAATGAGATCTTTGAAGTTACTTAAATCCAGCTCCAATGCCTGGGAAACTGCTCAAACCACACCTTCCCCCACCCTCAAGTCATGAAAGTAAATTCATGCTCTGGTAAATTGAAAGGTGAGGAGTTGTAGCAAAAGTAAACACAGAACTCCTGCACAAATTAATTCTGCCCTAGAGTAAAGCAGAGGACAAACCCTTGACAGAAATGGAGAGAGATTAGGTAGATACGATAAGCAAAATTTTCAAAGCTAGCCTCTGTAAAACTCCTAAAGATTTAGGCAAACTAAACAGGGCTAACTCAGGGCCAGAAGATCTCCTGTCTCAAAGAAATGCATGGAGGTCCAATTTTTAAATCTTCTCTGTTTCTTCAGTTCCTTGATGTACAAAGAGGTAAAAATCAGCTGCCTTGCAAACAAAGAGCAAACGCTCCTCAGAGTGTGTAGAGCCCACGCAGCCCTTGGAATGGGAATCATTCAAGGCACAGGGTATTCCTGATTTTTAGAGAAATGCTGCAAAAGAATCACAGGCCAAGGTGTGACCATTTCCATGAATAAAAACCATGAATCTTGACAGAAACTCACTTTGGAGGTTTTGAAGAGTGGAGAGCACTAAATGCTGGACATTTCTGTGGGGGCAGACATGGAACACGGGTGAGGGTCAGTGAAGGAATTGGCACCAGTGGATGCTGAGGTACCCCAGATGTGTTTTTCTGCAGCAGAACCTCAGAACAAAGGGCAGGGTTGATGACCTAAAAAACGGATTTCCTGCGATCCAAAGAGGCACTTCTCATCCACGAGATAGCCAAGTTAAAAAACCTGAGGTCTGGGCTAGACTGCACAGAGAAACAGTTCAACACAGACACAAAAATTAGAAAAATGTTTCTTATGACTATTTATTATTACAAAACTATCTACTCTTAGGTCACTCTGATTATAAAGCTCTGTCCTGAATTTCCCTCAGCTTTACAAATGCGACATGAAGGCTCTTGTGAAGTCTAAACTCAGCTTTAGATGTAAAGGCTAAAAATACATACTAAAAAGTCAACTTTCTGACTTTGCAAAATTCATTTTCATTTGAGTATTTTTCTTCCTTTGAAACATTCTGTGCAGCAATTTATAAATAACAGGAAACATCACTAGGCTGGTCTGATATTACCCAACCTGCATCTGTGGATACAAATATGCTGAACTCACACTAACAGGAACTGACATTATCAAGCACTTCTGTATAAATTGAAGCTTCAGTAGCTATTTTGAGGAAAGTGTCTGTGGGAAACAAAGAAAAGAAAAACGTACTTCTGCTAGAAACAGCAAATTCAACAAAATTGAATCCACTTGGATTAAAAGCACTAAACTGGGAACAGCAAATGGATCACTATGAAAAGCACCATATCCCACATTACTCAGCACATCAACAAAAATATAAATTTTAACAGCTGCACCAGTTTAAAGCCTGTGCTTATAAACAAAACCTTCCTATACAGATTGCTGCCTGAAGATTATTGAAAATATCTTTGGGAAAAAACCCCATCTTCAAGTTTTTCCTCTTTCTCTGTCTCAAGGATATTTTGGTAAAACTATTGTCCCCAAATAAGTTACTTCACCTGGTGTGCAAGAGACCAACCCACACACAGAGCAGAGCTGCATCAGTTGCAGAGTTGGCTTTGTAATTTTCTTCTTTGTCTTGGGAATTCTGCCCAAAGTCCCTATGGCCTGTAAATTCTGCATTCTTTGTGCCCACTCTCAGTGGTACATCCTTCTCCTCAAGCCTTGTTAAGTTCCCCCTAAGTCTGAGATCACTGATCTTGTCCAGCCCTAAACTTTAAGACAATTCTACAGACAAGTAACTCATCATTCCAACACCATAACCAAGAGGCAAAAATTCTTCAGAGCAAGTAAAACCTTGCTTTAAAATGACGTTTTGTTGGGTTTGCTCCTCCATTATCCGGCATGTGGGACATCTTGCTCCCTGCAGAACTGGCCAACGCTAAGAATGTATCTGTATCAAACCCTGTGCCACAGCTGAATTTTAAATCCCAACCTCCTATCATATTTGCTTTCCATACATAATGGAGCAACACAGTTTCCTAACTTTGAAAAAAAAGGCATTATACAGATAGGCAATGCTGCAGGACAGAAGAGTAACTGGACATCCAAGTGCAACACTTAATACTTTTAAGATTCACAGAGATGAGAGAAACACCTAACACCCCCAGATAAAGGAACATTATTACAGGTGGCAAGAAAAATGCAATACTCCTTATTCTAGTTTTTCCAATGAATCCTAGGAGAAAAGTGAATACCAAGATGCCTACAGACAGATCAGGCATCCACTGGAATCAGAATCTGACTTTAGAAGGAACAGGGAGCAGCCCACAGTGAGTATGTGACAAAGTACATAGGCCTCCTCAACGACCTGTTTGACAGAGGAGCTGTATTTGCTCACAGAAACACATATTTACCTAGGGAAGGCTCCTAAGGGATTCACCTCCTTGAAAACCCAGTCAAGTGCTCAGCTCTTGTATTTCCCACTCATCTTTGTGCACTGGTACTGGTTTGACTCTATCACCATAAGTAAAACAAGTTAAGCAAAAATAAGATAATTTAAAAAGTAACTGCATATCCAATTTTAAATATCTGGGGAAAACATTCCATAGGCTTAAAATGAGTTCTGAAGTGCTCACTGTGCTGCTCCCACAAAGTGGGTACTCCTATGGCACAGGATTCAAAAAAGATCCTGAAATTCTCCTGTAATATATTGCACCTTTTATTATCAACTGTGAGAGGTGTTCTCAGGTTCTTACCATCCACAGGGCCCATCGTGCAGTGTCTGCCAAGCATTTCAAGGCATTTATTCTAAGTTCTACAAGTGTAAAATGACACCGTTTCCATGTCAAATCATCAAGGGTAAGCCAAATCAATGTAAATTTCTCATTATACATTACATGAGGGACTAAGAGGTAAGAAAAAGCAAAGCCTCAGTCAGTTCCATGCATCAGGATGCCCTTTTGAATTTGCAGAACTCTGAAAGTATGTGACATTTCCAGATAGAGACTGATTGCTCAGTAAAACTTACGAGCCTTATGAACTTAGGAGTCTCTGAAGTTTCCATATTTCCATATTCAGTCATTTTGGCTCACAGGTTTGCTAAGACACCTGATTCAGAAAGCTTTTGGAAGTTTTGCAAATCAACTGAATGCAAGAGCTGAATCTGAGAACAGACCTATTCACAAACTCACTGCTCTTCTGGGTTTTATAAACATATTTACAGCTGAAGTTCAGGATGCTGTCAGCATAATCCATCACTGGCATGTATTTAAAGGATACCTTCTGCTCTCTGAATTCCCATTGGGGCATGAAAAATCCACAAGTTAAACCATTATAATGAACATACACAGGATTTCTCTGGATTCCTTTCCAGACAAGTATTTTGATAAGTGTTTAACTACTTGAGCATGAACAATGACACAAAAGGATTTGCCAAAAAAATAGATCTGTAGCTAAAATTCTACTGCATGTTACTTCCAGTGCCAAGAAGAACTCTTTCATATGGTTGAAATAAATAGAAAAATTGCGGATGCTAGAGCATAACTGTAGCCAAAACAATATATTGTCATAAATTTAGTCAAATTTTACTGCCTCTGAAATAAATGCACTGGACACTTTTGTACTGACATAGCATAAAAACGAAAAAGAATTCTTACATTACTTTAGAGGGCCTGAATGTCATCATAGCAAGGCCAGAAGTCATAAAATGCACTGTCATAACCAGGAATGTCACCTGGGGGCATGCTGATTGTCAGGCTTTTACACATCCTGTCCTGCTCCAGAGTATTACATGTTCAGACCCAGAGCACGTTTTTAGGACTATTTGAAAGTCCTACTACTCACATTTGGTCTGTGAACACACCTAGGGAGTTTCCTGAGGTAATAACTTAATCATGTATTTTAATGCTTGATAACAATGCCTTTATTTGACCTGTTTATTAATACAGCCACAAAATGAAATTATTTCAGGCTAATGGACTTGCAAAGTCCTTTAATCCCTAACAGCTACCAGCTGATTTGCCTGCATGAAAAGTTTCTCGGAAGTTTTCTTGCATTTGGGGCCACTTGCATCAAAATCAAAATAAAATACAGACAGAAGACTGAAGTATTGAAATGACCATCTGTTGGATGACTTTATCTTTTGCTTCTATTTCAGGAGAGAAAAGAGAATCAGAATTCACTATCAGTGTCTTCAGTTTATTTAATTTTCCAGAAAATGGATCAAAGTCTGCTTCCATATCAGTAATTGTGGCATCTTTGTACTCTTCTATTAGATTTGCAAGGAAAATTTGATTTGCTATTATATAAGAGAAATTTAATCCCCTTTGTTCCAGTTGTTTTCAAACCTCCAAGTGGAAATATTCAAGACAGTTTCATTAATTCCAAAATAGTATGGATCCTGTCTGTTCCTACTTGAAAAGAATACTCTGTCATATTGGCAAACACTGCAATACAATTCTGCCATGGAGAAATTTTTTCCTGTATTAGTGTTTATTGATAAGGGGTATTTTTGCTTCAAGACTGTGCTGTAAACATGTACATGTTACAGTTCTGTTTACTCATTAGTTAAGAAAACCAATGATATTTATGAACATTCTGCCTGGCATGGCACTTTTATTATTCTCTACTAATTCAGAAGCTCTTCTTCCAAGTACCCAAATCTGGGTTTCCAAAGGAAGAGAACAGCTGCTACTCCCATTTGCAATTAGTCCTGGATAATCAGAAGCTTTGATTAAATAAAAACTACAAGTGGTTGGTGAATCCCAGCTAAATTTCAGAGTCTGAATTCTTTTCATAACAAACCATTTACTCTGAACACAAACTCCTCTCCTTGTGCTAAAAAAAAGAAAAAAAAAAAGGTAAAAAAGCAGTTTTCTAAAATCTGCCTTTTGCCAGTTAAATGAGAACCAGCTGCACTTCACAATCTGCAGAGGAAACTGAAGAAGCTAACAAGTTTCCTAATTAAAATGGAGAAGGAAATCAAGGCAAAACAGATTTGGACCTCAAGTCTTGAAATAGTTTTCTAATCCTTAGCCTGATTTACCATTATTATGAAATGTTGCACACCCTGGGCATAGTATGGGTGAGTAACTATTGAGAGTTATTCAATATTTTTCACAACAGAGCAGCACTGTGCTCTGCAAAGCAGGCTAGAACAGACCTTCCTCTTGCACCAAAGCTTGTTAGAACAACTTTCCTTTCTTTAGTGACAAAGGTTCTAATATGATTTTCTTTCTATAGATACAAAGTTGGCCAGAGCAGACTGAAAAATTGTACTTTACAGTTTCAGGTAAAATTTCTGATTTGCATGCATTCAGTTCTCTAAATTGAAAAACCTTTTAATTCAAGAAATATTTAACTAATCATTTATAATGCCTGTGACTGAAATTTTCAGGTTTAATATAATCTGTACTCGTATGAAAATATTTTGTACATATACTTTTATTTACTGCTTACTTTTGTTTTATTTACAGAAGATTACTTCACAAAAAGAAAATATTGACTTCACTAATTTTGCTTTTTCTTCTCTTCAGATGTAATGAACACACTCTTAAAGAGAATAACCTACTTTCATAGGTGGTTTGTGCTTGTTTCCTGCCTATCCACATAAAACAGGTTATCTCCCCAAGGTCTCTGTTAGAGATTTTTATTTTTTTTTGTCTGGAGTGAAACATCAGAATTCTTTTGTTTGGGAGCTGACTGGATTATGTTCATTAGTTTATGATCACCCCAGAAACACACTCATAAATCTTACTGCAAGGCCATTAGAATAAGATGTTCTGATTATGCTTTATTAAAGCAGATGCTACCATCTGCACTGTAGAGGAATAAAAATATGATTCACTACATTCAAGAGACACTTGGCAAGTATCTTCCCCTGTCCAAACAAGAGTTCTGAAATAAAGTTTGGGTCGAAAATAGTGCAAATTGGAAATAAAGTTACTTTTTTTTTTCTATGAGCAGTACACACAGAAGAGAGGAGGCACCCCAGCTAAGTCACCTCTGAATGCGGAGACCAACCAGACTTGTTTTCAGGAGAGGATAAGGTTAAACAGGAGTTCCCATACTGTAAGTGCTGGAAATTCAGATTAGAATGCAACAGCTTAGATTTATCTTCACTAATTACTTTAACTGGCACACAATCTGTTGATCTTAAATAGTATGAAGAACTAAGCAGCAAGTGAATCATTCTCTGAGAATATTTATACACTTTCTGTTGCTTAATGAAAACAACACTGCCAGTTGGCACTGGTTATCCAAGACTTGTAACAGAGGCATCCTTTGGACCTGTCTCCTTCTTGACTTTGAGCATTCAGTCTGATTTCATCCCTCCAAACTAATGCAAGGTTTTGTTGAAGGAGAATCAGCTGATCTGTTTTCTCCAGATTCACATCTGCTTCAGGAAACCACCATCAATTTACCACCATTTCCTTGGGTGATATGCGAAAGGCTTCCCATGCAATCAACAGCTCATACTTGCAACTTTTTCGGAAATCACATCCATTACTTACCATTCCTTGATGACATATACTATCTGGTCACATCAGGTTTCTTATCTTTACCCCTCTATGAAGTGCTCTATTTTAACCTGTATTCAATCCTCAACTTTTATCCTCAGTTACTTCAGATTTAACCTGGAAAATTCGACTAAACAGAGAAACACTGAATATATTTTACATATCACATACACAGAGCTGAGAAAACCACTAATGGTTCCCCGTTTGTTTGTTGATGATCTGCCAGAGAAATAGTGCCCTGTCTTAGGCGTTTGAAGACACCAAACTTTCCCTTTTGATCAGTATGAAAACACACAGCTCTTCGCCCTCAGCAGGTTTCAGTCATAGGTTTTGCAGAAGTACTAGTGAACCACACAATAGTCACAAAATCCTGCTTTACAGGTTATCAAATTAAGAGTTTAAAATCCAGGTTGTGCTTAAAGTCCTCTAAACCACTACACTGGAATTTGGCAGATGCACATTATAAACACAAATTGACCTAGACTGGCAATGGTGCCAGCAGGATTTACTTTTTATGTTTGTTCCAGAAAGAATTTATCCTTGTAATTTAACTGCTTTGTTCTCTGCATCAATGAATTGCCAGATAAGAGAAAGGCGCTACTGAGAAATAGTTTCATAGATGGAAACAAAAGAGGTAACTGTAATGTTACAAGGTCAGAGAGACTTGAAATAAAAACGTCAACTAAAACATATAGGCAGAGGAATCAGCTACAAGAAAAAAAGCACCTTTTTTGCTGCTTAATGTGCATCTATGTAAAACAAGAAATAAAATGTTGTAAAGGTATGACAGAAAGAAATTCAACCTGCCACAGGTTACCAAAGACATCACCTCAGAGCTGGTGCTCACACAAAGTTAAAGAACAGACTGAGCAAAGGTGGGCTCCCTGTTTCTTCAGCCTCAAAGCAACAGGTGAGTTGGCAGCACTGAACAGACAAAAGCAAGCTGGGGAAAATTTAAAGAACTTTATTTACTGCTCCAACTTTCCAACTCTCAGGGCATTGAGTGGAGCAAAGTTATTTCATACACATCCACAGAACTCTGGTAACTGATGCAGTGTCCCTCCAGGGACATCCACTGCTGCTAAACCCTCTTCAGTAACTTACGGGATTTTCAAGGTTATACCTGAAGAGGTTGAAGGGATGTCTGGGGATGAGGTGGCAAACAAGAATGATCAACATCTCCAGAAATTGGAATGATGAAAATTCACTGATAGAAAAGTGACTTCTGACTGTCCTAATCTACTGCCCTAAACAATGTCATCTTCTGCTGCAGTGCTATTTCCACATCGTTGGGTATTTCTGGAAAACACAGAAAAGCCTTGATTTGTACAGCATGTTCAATGGCTTTGCACCTAGACTGAATGATCATTATCATAAAACACACTTCCTTATTCATCATTCTCTGCTTTGATAAACAAAATCATCATATTATAGGCTTCTAAAGCAAGGAGGAGGTTTCATCCTATTGCTCTAAATGTCTTTTCCGGGGCAGGGAGCAGGAGGAAGGTGGATTTTTTGCTAATAAGCAGAGCCCTATTGAGGCCCTGCTTTACCTGTGTGAGCACAGTCCTTTACTAATCTTACCAGATCAAGGCTGCCTGAGCTCAAACAAATCCTTAGCTGTAGGGAAAACAGAGCTTCTGGTCTGCCTCTGAGTAGCCTAATAACAGTGAAAGCAGTGTCTGGGGATGAGTGCTTTGTAGGGTTTTGTGGGAGTTTGTTTGTTTTGAGGAGAGAGAGCAGGAAGAGGCAAACAGGAAACAAGTTAGGTAAATGTGGGCTGGAAGCAGAGCTGCACATGGAATAACAGAGATGGCTCACTGTCTTTCATTTTCTCATCTTGTCCACTCACAGGACATTGCCCCTCTGCCTTTCCTGCCTTTATGCTGACACTACCAGCATGTTGAGGGAAGGTGATTATTGAGGTCTCCTCTCTACTCTTGTCCATCTGTTCTCTTCCCATCCTCCATTCAAACACTCTCTGCCACATGGAGTGACATTTTGCTGCCTCAGAGCTTGCACACTGTCTGGAGAAACCCCAGATCAGTGTAACAAGCGTGACAGGAAAACGGGAGAACGGATTCAAGAACCCAGAAAGCACTTCTGTGCCTACACCAAAACATTCTCCCTTTGTCTACACACACACCCACCCACCCTGATGGTACCACATGAAGTGAGATCAGATACAGGATGAGTGAGGGGAAGATAGCTCTTGTTATCTCATCTTTACCTATTCCTTCCCTATCTCCTTCCCGTCTTCCCTGCTTATCCTCATGTGGATGGGGATGCTGGAGTGAAATCAGGGTGGTAGCAGCAGTGCCCTCTAATTCCTCTGCTTCCTGGGATGGGAGATGACAGCAGCTAGGGAACCTGCAATCAGGGAACAATGCTCCCAGCCCAATTCCTACCGGGTTCCAGTTACACAGATCAAGCAGTTTCTGACCCCTCCCTTTAATCTGGGCTTTCCACAGGGCAGAGTCCCAGATGTGTGACAGATAAACTGCTGTATGTTTTATCAGGACACTTGATTACTACCTGGCTTAGGTAAATAAAGCATTTAAATTTTCAAAAGTGATGCTAACATTAGTTCAAAAGAGTTACAGACAAGTCATGTGTCTCTACAACAGAAAAAAATCCTTCAGCAGTCAGTGATGAGACCAGTTTTGAGTTATCCTTCAGCTTAAGTCTTGTTACTGAGGACTTGGAACTACTGTATATATTATAAATTTTATTATTATTATTTTTACATATCATGTTTTCTCATGTTCTGGTACCAAGCTGTACCTGTTATTAAGACAAAGCTAAGTCTCTTTTGAGTTCCCCCTCTGCTTTAACTTACACTGGGTTTCCTTCAGGTTCAAGAGGCCTTTACAATTGTTCTCAACTGGAATCATGAGCAAGTGGATGGAAACCCATATGATTTAAAAAACAACAACCTGTATTTGCTTATAATTGTCCCAGTCTGACCTTTCACTTTCCTGGTATATCGAGTTCTACTCCAAGTATTTCTCCATTAGCAAGATGAAGAGAAGCATAAAGATTCATTGGTTTTAAACAAGTTCACAGAGCAGATGCAAGTAAAAATCAGGAACACAGGCAAAGTCAATAAATAAACATGGAATGCTGGAATTCTGCCTTCTTTGCTCTCCCACCTGCTCTTTCCACATTTCCATACAAGTTTCAGAATGAAGCCCTTCATGCACTTGCTCACATATTCCTTTTATAAAAACAAACAACATAACCCCACAAAAGTACCCCTCAGCGATTCCCCTCTTTCCACAACCTTTAAATTAAACATCTGAAATTGCAGACGACCTTTTTGGCTGTGGAAATACAAAAGTTTGGTAAACGCAAACCTTCAAAAGCCCACACTGCACTGCCCCCATGCACCGTCAGACCCGCAGCTGCTGACCTGCCAAACTGATCCTCAGCATCTTCTTCTGCCCCATGCAAAGCTGAGTAAAGAGAAAGAGGGTGGTTGCTTATCCTTCATGCAAATGCTAGGAGGAGATATTTTTATCACAGGAGCGCGACACGGTGAGTGCTAGCCGGTGGGGCTGGGGATCACTTGACATCCCCTCATGCCCTTACCTCCCTTATCTCTGTGCTGCTCCAACAGCCAGCTTCATCTCCCAGCTCCTCTTTCCCGAACACCCTTTAAGGAATGTCCTTTTCACCACTGCGACACCCTACATACCACGTTTTTATAGTCAATTGTCAAAGCCTGGGGAGGGGAGGAAGGGGGGGCTCCCACCTCAGAGAGCTAGGCTGCAGCCGGGTGTCACTGCTGCCGGCGCTGGCTGAGCCCCCTGCCCTACGCCAACAAAGCGCTTTATTTACCGACCTGCCAGCCGAACCCGAGTTTCGGAGCTTTGCTCGCCGCCAGAACAAATATTTACCTTACAGCCTCTGCTTAAAAGCCCTGCTCCCGGCGGGATGGAGCGGCGAGAAGCAACAGGCGCTGCTACAGCCACAGAACACCCCGGACCCGCCGAGCCCTCGCTGCCCTGCTCCTGGATCCTCCCGATCCTCCTGATCGTGCCCGGCGGTGCCTCCGCAGAGCCGGGACCGCCGCCTCCCGCCCGGAGGGTTCGGGCGGCTGCAGCCGGAGCTTCCCACGCAGCCCGATCCCGATCGCGATCCCGATCCCGGTCCCGGTCCCGATCCCGATGCCAGCCCCGACCCGACCCCGGCTGGGCCGCGCTCGGGGCCGCCCCCGAGTGACGGCGCCCGGCGCTGCGGCCCCCCCGCGTGGGCAGGTGCTCCAGGGAATTCCTGCGCTCAGGGACTTCTCCGCACAGTGCTTCCCCTCCTTGCTAGTGCTGGAATCAAAACTATGTTGTTTCAAGACGTGCTGCCCCCCTCTTTCTTTTTCTTCTTTTTTTTTTTTTTTTTTTTTTTTTTTTTTTTTTTTGGTGCGTTTTCCTACACTCCGGGTTGTTTTTTTTTTTTTTTCCAGGTTAGCACAGACATCGTGGTATTATTGACTGAGAAAAGCACTAACTACTCCTAAGATTTCAAAATCAGGTGTTTCTCTACTTACAGCGCTTCTTACCTGCTTGAATTCTCTTAGTAAAATAACAGCATGGGTCGTTTATATTGTTATAACTGTTTCATATCACCCCCTGTTGACTCCTGCTTAAAAATCAGCCTCTAGTGCTCTGCTAATGACTGAAAAAAATCTCTGGTGCGGGAAGGCTCCGAGTACACGGGCGTTAGACAAAAACATTCACGAAGTGTAGCTTTTCTTCCGTCTCTAGAGATTCCAGGGCCACTCGTAAAAATATGAAAAGTGCTGCGAGTTTTGGTCATTGGGAGTTCCCTGGTCACTCGGGGGGCCTGGCTAAGCAAAAGTCTGATAAAGGGTTTCTGTTGACCACAGGGGTCACCTGTGCTGTACTGGCACAGCTCTTTCACACCAGCGCTGAGTGCCTCTGAGGATGTCACTTTGCCATGGAGCCGGCTAAACAAAAGTAACTACTTAGCAGAAAGTGAGATAAAGAGGTTCCAGGCACATACACAATGCAATTAACACCCACTCTTCCCTCTTTGTGGAGTGGTTGTATTTCGACCACTGCAGTCTGCAACTCTTTTCCTTCTGGGGTGATCATGTCTTTCACCTAAATAATTTAAGCATATCTAATATACACGTTGTTTTAAAGTAATTTTGTTACTTATAACACTTCTCAGTTTTACAATCTCTTTTCGCCTAGAATAACCTTCCAGTGTATTTGGGGTGTTAAAACTTGTTCCCCTGTTACCGGCTGAGCCACTCTCTGACCTTGGGAAGAATCATACACTATTTCAGTTTTGCTTTAAACTTACACGAAACACCAAGGCTATGAATCACATACCAGATATTCCAGATAAAGGATTGGACCTCACCTACAGAGCAGACATGCCCAAGGTGGGAGAGGGAGAAAACGGGAAGTGAAGTAGAATGCCTTTGAAACATCTCTGGACACGCTAAAGAATAATTTAAACTGGCAAGGATCCACGGGCTGAGTATTAATTTGGCTTTTGAGTGTTTCTTGTCTTTTCTCTCCACTCTGAGGTACTCCTCTCAAATAGGTCATGTAGAGGAGAGGTGAAAATTACACTGGTTGATAACAATTGCATCTTTCATAATACCGATACCATAAATTATTGAGCAGCACTGCTTGTTGAGTATTGCTAAACCACTTGGGAAAGTCAGTGGAATTTAGAACAATCTGGGCAAAACTTAGTTGAAAACAGCCCAGTTTCCTTTCTCCCAACTCACTGGAGGTCCCGGGCAGGTGTCTGGACAACTTTCCACACGATAGAAGCAGCACCTGGGACCTCACTGACTCTGTGATGCGGAGTTGTTCTCCCCTGTCCCGTTTATTCCCGAGCTGGAATTGCCAAGCCCCTGCTGGCACACGCTGTTCTCCAGCGTTTCACTGGGAGCAGCAGTGTCAGGCACTGCTTGGGAAGGTGAGCATGGCCCAGTGCTGTGCAGGGGAAGGGCCCGGAATGGGGAGGCCCTGCAATTGCTGCCACTCCCTTGGGAAGCGCCGGCAGGAGCTCAGGGAGGGCGAGCACAGAGCACAAGCCCGTCTGTTCACGGCTCATGATTTTACAGTTCTGTTTCTTTATTGTTTGGCATAATATTGCTGCACCACCAGAAAGCAGAGGGGATCTTAATTCTGGGCTCCCTTTAGCTTGTTGGTCCTGTTTATCCTGTTTAATATCACTGTAATAAGGGAGTTAATTTTTTACTACTCTCTCAGTGTAGTGGGTTCCAGGAGCACTCCCTCAGCTGTGCTGGCCTCTTGGCTAATTACCATTCCAGAAGTGCCCCCTTCAATGAGAGTGGTGTGTGTCTTTGCTGCAGTGGTGCAGACCCATGACTGTCACAAAGCTGGCATTGTGTTAAGTCTTTGCCTCTCTTATGTAACAATGGGGTTTATTCAGGGAGAGCAGAATCATCCTTCTCAGAAAAGACCTATGAGAAAAACAAGTTAGGAGCTCCAAAGCAGAGCACTGCTGGGCATGGCTTTACCAACCATCTCCATTTCTTCCATCTCAAAAAACAGACTTATATGTGAGATCCCACACTTGAGATCCCACAGTTTATCCTAATGAGATTTAATCATCAGGGTTAATTTTTATGCTGTTAAAACTTACTGAGCAGACCTGACCAAGTTTCTCTTCCTCAGTGTCACGGTCACTTTGACAATGCTGAATTTCAGTTCACGCCAGATTCCTGATCCTGCAAGTGTGCCTGAATGGTGCATCCAATGCTTCTTTCCTTGTGCTGCTTGCCCCATTACTGGATTATGCAGAAAAGTGGCAAAATCGATCGTAGTCCCTGAAGGGTAAGGGGCAAAACAGACTCTTAGATGAAGGCTCTAAATGGCTGTGCTCCCTGGGTAGAAACTCATGGTTCTAAGGCCGGAAAAAAAATCATCTTCTGATAAATCACTGTGCAGTTATGTTCCAATTTGCTGTTATATTTGCTAAGGTTTTTATAAAGCTGTAATTTTCCTGTTTGCAAGGGAGAGTAAATTAGTTGCAACTAAATAGTCTAAATTGACTCCCAACCACTCGGATATTTCAGTATCGATTTGCTCAAGAATTCTCACAAGATCTCATGTCCTTCTTTGTGAAATCTTTACTCCAAGACTACAGCACAGGTCAGCCACAGTATGGTTTCACTGCTTCCCCCAAATCACAGTCCTCATAGACTGCAGGCTGTGAAATAGCAGGATTAAAACAACAAATAAACACTATGATGCAGGACTGGGAAAGCTGCAATACTGTGTAATCTCTTGTTTTTGAAAAAAAGTGACCCATTGAAAGGCTCAGGGATTTCCTTTCACATAAATGGGGCTAAATCAGCTGTAGACAGAAAATAATGTGTTGGAGAATCCTTCCCCATGGACTCCATGCAGCTAATCGATTATGTCTCACTAGAACCTGCTTTATGTTTAGCAGAGATTTGTGGCCAGTCACGTTAACAATTTCCTCTGGCACAACCCTCTCTTACCCTTTGAAAACTTTCTTTTTTAAGTGGTTAAGGTATGCCCATGGTTTATTTTATTTGGTGGAATCCATTTCCAGCACTCACGTTGAGAGTTTGAATAAAGGTGTTTTGCCCCTAACATAAAAGTAGAAATCCTGCATTTAGAAAATAGAATATTGAGATTTTGCAGGATAGCTACAGTTACTTGATATGAAAACAGAACTTTTTTATTTTTTTCTTCTGTCATCACTTAGCAGAACACATGATACAGAGGTCTTCTTACTAGGACAGATATGATACACTTTAAAAAAAATTCCTCATGATGTAGATAGTTTTGCCAGAGAGAGTTATACTTGTTGAGCAGCTGGGGTTTTTTCTCCCAATCTTCTCTTTCTATTCCAGAAGCTTTCATTGACACATGCAGTCCTTAAAAAAGCCTTTGAGGAACGTGTTGTGCCTTTCGTTCAGCATTTTTAAAAACATTTAAGCAAGCCATTAATGCGGTTGCTTGCTGCAACTGGAATTCCACCTAAGACAGGTGAAACGATCCAAATTTAGGTGGTGCTGCTACAAGGACTTGGCGCCATCTCGTGTTCAGGCTTTAAATCACTCGCCAGTCATCCTGAGAGGTTTTGGGATGGAGCCTCCCCATGCTGAGGCATTTCATAAATTCTGGGGTTAGCAAGCCTGCCTTAGTAAATCAAGAGCTGATGAAGCACAGCTGTTTATAACATCGTCATTTTGTCTCACCACCGGGCAGCTCGGGAGATACAGAATTTATACAGTGTGTGGCTGCAGGGATTTGTGTAGAGAACACAGCCCCATATCAGCTGGTATTCTATCTCCTTCCGTGAGATGATGTTAAGTCATGGGATTTGTTTCAGTCACAACGTTGGGGGATTTAACAAACGCCTAAATTTGTCGTAGGAAAAGAAAACACGCTAGAAAGTCTTGTGAGCTACATAGAGTGTTACTAAGCTGTTTCTTGACTGAAAAGGTATCTATTGTCATGTTATCTCTTCAGGAAATCTCCCAGCCAGTTTATTGTTGTTGTTGTTGTTTGGTTTGAGGGTTTTTAAAAGGTATTTCTTATTTTAAAAAATACATAGAAAATCCTGTACCTTCAAACATCAGAAGTGGCCATAAGAGCAGAAAAGCCCTGAATTCAGCTTACCTGCAAGCCTGGAGGCAGGGCACAAGCTGGGCCTCTGTGTGCTCTTTCCCTGGTGATGTCCCTGCTCAGCTGTGTGTGTCAGGGTGGTGGTGGCTCTCACTCAGCCCTTTTTTCTCACAGCTGCAGCAGGTCATGCCTTCGCTTTTGGCTTCGAGGCAGACCTGGGGCAGCTCTGACTGGTGCCCTTTGGTGCTGTGATGGAACAAAACACCCTGTGCTGGCTCAGCTGCAGGAATGAGCTGTGGGGTGTGACTTGTCCCGGCTCTCAGGCAGGCAAGATTAGCCTAAGCCCCTTTCATCTAATCCCGGCATGAGCAGACCAGACAAGGTCAGCTCCTGGGACTCAGCTGACACGCAGGAGCTCACTCACATGCCTGAGCTCTGCAAAGCAAGATGAAGATCTTTGGGTATGATCACATATCTAGAAATGTATGATCACAGTATCATTACATAATCATTATGTGTATCTATTATTCACATAAGCATTAATTGGACTCTGTGATGCTTCAGTAATGTATCAGACTAGTTCCAAAGGCAAGTCAAACAGCCAAGATGGAATATCTTTCTCTGGGAAACAGAGACTAAATGGGCAAGCATGTATCCTGATGGTAACTTTTCTTCATATGTATCTGAGTTGTTATGTACTGGTTTTGCATATTCGCTCTTAAATACAGCATGGAAAGGAAGTGCTACAAACATTGCCTGTCTTAGACATCTGTGCTCCACTCAAAGTATCTGAGCTTCCTTACACTGATCCTTAAACACCTTGAGCGAAAAACAAAAAAGAAATGCAGGCATTTCCTTCTTATCCACAGATAACATGGTGCCTTATTTTTAAGAATGAGTTTAAGAATTGCTCCACTTGTGGAAATGAACATCCTATTTCAAGTCATTGGTTGCATTTTAATTTCAATGCTCAGTGCTGCTTCACCATTGTACAGCCTTCAGTGAGTGGTGCTGTCCCCATTCTAACACAATAGTTAATCAGATATAGCTCTGAACTGTGTCTGTGTTGTGCCATTGGTTTGTTTGGTTTTTCTTTAAGGTTTTTCTTTCTTTCCATTATTTGAGTCATGGGCTACAAATGAAGGACTGTGTTAGAGCCTTTAGAAAAGATGGTCAAGGTGGGATTTTTATGTCAAACTGCTCATGTTTGTTTACTGGTCAGCTGTGCTCTGGTGTTCTCTGCTGTTTGTTGAGATGCAGCTTCGCAGGGGGTGAATGGCGCTTTCTGTGGAGATTAAAGAGTGGGCAGCTGCATAACTGAGTGTCTGCTGATTCACATCCTAAGTGCCAGTCTGAGAGCAGTCATTAAGGTCTATTACAGAAAAAAAAATCCCACTGAAAACGCCCCAGCCAGCCCCAAACCCCAACCCAAGGACAGGAAAAGCAGCAGGTCCCTATCTCCGGTGCTTGTCCTGGACCCAGGAGCTGATAACCAGCATGGGTGCACCAGAGCGTGCACGGCCTGGAAATTCTGAGTAATTGACCCCGATTGACAAATCAGTAGGAACTCCTGGATTTACAGGTTCCCTGGGGACATGTGACCTGGTTCTGCACAAGGTTTCCTGTCAAAGAACCCTTTAGCCATTTTCCCATTTCCTTTGTTCCTCTCTCTACCCTCAGAGAGAGGGTTTTGTTTATCCAATATAATGCAAGTTTTTAGCAGTTCTTCACTCTTTTTTCTTTTTTTTCTAAGTCTAAAGAGTCTCTTCCCTCTGCCTTGCCTTTGCACTGTAAATGTGTTTTGTAGGTGACTGCACATATCCCAGTGCAATGAAATACTTTCATTGCATTTCAGAAGTAACCAGGAAAATGTCCCCTGATATATTTTTACTTTCTTAAAATTAACTAGCTTAGAAACTGGCCTACAACATGGGGGTAGAAGCTGTACAGCCTTCATGCACGTTTTACCACCTTGGGACTGGGGCTGGTGGGAAACCAAGTTAATTCCAGCACAAACTCTCTCAGAAGGGTTGTTCTTAGCTTGATCTCAGTGCCACAGCTGCAGGAGATTGATTCTGAGAAAACCTGTGTTTCACTGCCAATGACCTCTGAATCCTCTTGTGATTTCATGCTGATTGCAGCTATATAAGCCTCAAAATAAACTTGTCTCTGTTTGAAAACTGAAACTTTGCTTCTGTGCTTTGCCATGCCTTCTGTTACTTCAAATAAAAACACAATCATAGACAAAGATATTTATGAGCACTGTAAATGTTGACATTTGGGTAGTTAGCAAGCCTTTTCAGGTAATTTGCAGTTTCATTTTCTTTACACTGATCCAATCTTAATTTTGAGATGTATTTGTTATTGTGTGTTATCATAAAGCATTATTTTATTCTTTGCAGCTTCTTAATGTACTCTGTCTTTGACTTGTAATATTATTAAACAGTTACGGGGTTCTATCTCCCAAAAAATGCTCTCTGAACAGGAAATAATGATGGTCAGTCATCTTCATTGTGGTTCTGATATTTGTTTCAGTAGAAGTGCTCTGCTCTTGATATGGAACTAGATTTTTTTGCATAATTATAATCACCATTATTTTCTTCCTAGTATGAATTTATGTCCAGCCAAAAGAAGTACCTCAGTATCAAAACCCTGCTGGTTTTATATATTATAATATATATATGAGGCTCTTATACATTTCTTTGAAATTTAATAAGTTACTTGTTTACCAGACTGACTAGGAATGTAGTGGTAGCTTTAGATTTAGACAGTGGCTTTCTGATCCAGGTCAGAATTGTGGCTCATGGATTCAGCCTTAGAAGTACTTAATTTTTTGCAAGTGTAATTTTTTTTTTCTGCTGAGATCTTAAGATTTCTTCTGAGATTTTGAGCTGAAATATTTAGGAAGATGTTGACTTTTTTCAGGCTCCTTTAAAATTTCCTTGGTTCCTAAAGTCTAGTTCGCCACAGGAGAACCTAAACCACTGGCTTTACCCTGTGCAGCTGGACATGGATGAAATATTTGTTTCCCTGGAGTAATGGAATGAATAAGGACAGGAATTTAGCTTCTGCTTTGCTTGTGCATTGTCAGATATCAGAGTCCTCTTTCTGTGTACACACCACATTCCTTTAAAAAAAGTATTCACATCTTGTTTATGAGCATTCCTTGCTGTTTTTCTGGTTAGTCAGTCATGTGATGTTGTATTTCCTCACCAAACAGCCCCACAAATTCTTTTGTTTGGACACAGACAGGGCTGAAATGAAAAGCAATGCTTCTGGCTACTGACATTTACAGTGTTGAAGTTAATTTGGTGTTGTGAGTAATATCAGACCATGTTAATATAAATATTTTACCAAATATTTTGCTTGTGGACGTGATAAGCAGCACCTTCCTTGCCCTCTTCCTCCATTAGAGGGAGTCAGTAAAATCATATCTAGTAAGAAAACTGCAACTTCATTGTCCCAGCTGGATGCCAGTGCTGTGCTCTGACTGATACATCTATGGAGGTTGATATTGCAAAAGGTCGGTGTGGAGATCTCAAACGTTTTCTCCTAAAAAAAAAATTAGATCTCTTCTGTTTTTCAAACATCAAAACATAAACATACAAGCATATGACCCTTGCCAACATATTTTGAATTGCTTGGATAGAAAAAAGTATAATCTTCATACCTGTTGGCTAGTAAAACAAACATTGTTTTAAGTAAGAACTTGATGAGGAAAAGATTTATACAAGGTGTATATTTAAAGCACTGGGCCCCTCACAGCAGGAGGGGCTTTGAGGTGCTGGGGTAAGTCCAGAGAAGGGCAGCAGAGCTGGGGAAGGGTCTGGAGAGTCCAGCTGAGGGAACTGGGGGTGTACAGCCTGGAAAAGAGAACACTTGACCCATCGGACTGCTCTCTACAACTGCCTGACAGGAGGCTGGAGCCAGGTGGGGATCCAACAGATTCCCAAGACTGCTCAAAAAATTGAGAGAGGTTTTTTGATGACATCAACAGGTCTTTAAGGATTCTTGGATGGATCACATTGGGCTCCACGGATTTGTAGGGATCCAGCTGGAGCAGCAGTTCTCACACAATTTCAAGCCTGTCTTGTTACTAGAGGTTCTACCCACTGCCCCTTCAGCACAAGACAAAGATCCCACTTCTGTACTAGATCCAAACACAGAACAGGACCAGCTGCCTTTTACTGATGGGGGAAAGAAAATGCCTGGTTTACAGGAACAGACAGTGCAGAAAAATCAGCAAAGATCAGACCTTTGGAATTGGGAATTGGCATTCTCCTGACCAGGAAGAGGTGTTGAAATGCCCCAGGCTCCAAGTCTTGTTCCCAACAGAAGCAAAGGTCTGAGCTGAAAGATGTCTCTGGATTTCAGGTTTCCTGTAATGGGAACAGCCACTGGACTGGGAACAGTTCCACCTGACATGCAGCAGATCCCCAGTAATAAATTGGAATAATAAACCAACATTGATGTTTTCAGTCTCCAAGTGACACCAACTCTAAAAATTCCATCTCCTGGCCTGTGGGGGTCCCCAGAAAAAGAAATACTTCAGGTAAGAGCATGGGCAGTTAAACATGTTCTCCAGCAGACACACAGGCTGGTCCCATGGCCTTGTAGCTCTGTCAGACACTGATCACAGCTGCAGGTTCCCTCTAGGATACCCAGTTACACTGGGTACTTTGCATTCCACCTTGGACACCTCACCAACTTCCATGGCACAGTCAGAAGGCATTTACTCAGCTGAAGGGAGGCAGATGGTGCAAGAGCTTCTGCAGCTTCTGCAGCTCTGAAGTTCAGCAGCTCACACCAACCCACAGGTGTCCAAACCCAGGGATGGGGTCCTACCACAGCCTGGGCTGGGAAACAAATGGGGGAATCCTTTAACCTCTGCAGGGAGCAAGGTGTAATTGCTGTTTTAACATTTCCTGGTTGGGCTGCAGTTACATCTGTCCTGCAGAGTGGGAGAAATAGAGATGGAAATAGGAAGCTGTAAAGCCAGGCTGCATGGAAAAATCAAATATAGTCCAGCTAGGGTATGGTCTGCAGCCTCCCCCTGGTCTGGAAACATCTCAATGCATTAGGGAAAGGAGGGGATGCAGAATTAAATGCTCCTTTGACACCACAACATGTCAAAGCCCTTTCCAGAGGCTGGAAACAACTTACAGTTTACAGAACTCTGCAAGAGAGTCTCCTTTTGTTTTTTGTTATTCCAAGCAATGCCAAGCAGAGAGATGGCCTTGGACAGGGATGAACCCCCTCACTGCTCCCAGCCTACAAACTCTGAGGGAAGTCCCCTACCCAAGCAAGGGAGAACATCCTTTCCAGTACTGATCTTCCAAATATTTGGATAATTTTGTGTTATGGGTGACATTCTGAGCTTCCAGCCTGCAATATCCCAACAACCAATGTCATTCTGAGAAGTCCAGGAAAAGCCGGATTTTTCCGTGTGCTGCCACACCAAAAATCCAGGCAGCCTCTTCCTCTTCTAAACATGCTTTTGTCATGAATGTTCCAACTGATCCATTCAAAAAAAGCAGGAACCAGTCCCACTAGAAAGACAGAACCCTTCTCCTCCATATATCAGATCTATTGCTTCATGGAATTATGGAGAAAACAACATAGGTTTTTCCTTAGTGAAACAGGGCAAAAACAATGAAAAGGCTGAATCATTTCTCAGATCTTTCATCTGCACAATCATCTAAAAAACAGTTACTTTTGTCCAGCACAGAGATCCACGGATTCACCAGCTTCTGCCTTGAAAAACCTGACTGCTTGACCTCGGTTTCCATCACAGCTTGGGAATACTGTGTCAAGTACATCCCTTGTGCAACACCAGTACTCGACCCCCAGGTGTGGGCAGGACACTGAAATCACTGTTCCCTGGGCTAGAAATTACCATTAAGAATGACAGGCCCACCAAGAAGACTCAGCTTTGCAATATCTACAAATGCACCTTTTCCTCAGGAAAATTTATTTTCGCTTCAATTGAATTTTGCCCTTCAGCTCAGAGGGCAGACTCTGCTGGAAATCTTTCTGCGGGTGGATGCTCCCATGGGAATTCCCAGTTCTGGGAGGGGCTCTCCAGTGCTTGGCTGGGACAGGGACCCCCCAGCTGCAGCTCTGGAGGGTGGTGAAGCGTTGGGGTCACTGGTGCTCTGTCTCAGTCCCTGTAGGGCCATGGTCTTTGATAGCAATGATGAGGGGCATTGCAGAGCTTGTCTTTTTGGAATTTTTTGCTGCTTTGAGCTCTGGTAAATTACAATTCCTGAAGCTGGTGTGTGTGTCCTTGCTGCTGCCCCTGCACCCTGGCCAAACTGTTCTACTGGCCAATAAACATCTTGGGAATTGTGCTGCTTGGAATATTTACAGAAATTAGGTCCTCCAAGTTTTAGATTGTGAAAAATGCATATTGGGTGTTTTGGCTCTACGCAGATATTTACTATATGTAATATGCTAGTTAGAAAAGTTATGCAATATTAACATTTAAAACAAATGGTGGATGTGGTTTTTAACATTAAGTTTTGGTAAAAGTTTGTGTGTAAGGTTTTTTTCTTAGCTCAAGGGAGAGGGCTATTTCCAGGTGAATGTTTTACAGGAGATAAAAAAACCCCCCTCTCCCTCTTCAGACAAAAGAATGCATCTCTCAGAAAGCAGACGCTCCCAATCAACAAAAGCACGATCCCATGTCGCCAAAAGGCTTAAGCCAAAGACTCTTGAAAAACAAGTTTGTTGATAAAGCATGCATAATTATGAGGTTTCAGTCCTCAAAAAGCAGCAGTTTTCCAGTAAAGATTGCCTTTCTCTGTCCTGACATGGAGTCGGGAGGAGAAAGGACATTGCTTACCTATTTTCTTTGCCCCTTTTATTGTCTCCTTATTTGTCCTGTCTCTAAAACTTTTTAAACTTTTATTTGTATTAATTTTCTTTTTGTAACCAATTTTATTCTTTATTAAATTTTCATAAATTTCTAAAAATGAGTGATTGGCATTTATCACAAGATGAAACTAGTGCTTCTTTTTGACTCTTGTAGGAATGCAGGACTGGAGTGTGGCAGCTTGAGGGAGATGTTCCCACCGCTGTTTGCATCTGTGCTGTCCTGGCTTTGTTCCTCCCATACTGTTGGAGGAGGGCCTCATTTATTTGGGTTTTTCTTTTCAGTCCCTGGGGACCCAGGTGATTAGGTTCAGAAGATTCCCAATGGGGTTTGTGATAGCTGCTGTTGGGTTTCCCAGAGCTAGTTTATTTAACTTTGCTTTTATGCAATAAACAGTTGAAAAGTCCAGTCCCCACCCTTCTCCCCCGGTCCCCCTCCTCCGGACGAGGCTCGCCCTGGCCCCCTCCTCGGGACCCCCTCCTCCGGACAGGGGCCTGGGGGGAGGCAGGGGGCAGGTGGGGTGGGGTGGGGGGAAGCAGAGGGGGTCACGTCATTCTGCAGTGTGAACAGATCGGTCACCAGACAGACAAACAGCCCCTCCCATCCTGCCCCCCCTCCATTCCCCCGGGCCCCTGTCCGGAGGAGGGGGGCAGGGGTGGGGGTGAGGACTGGGGGGGGAAGTTCCCCCTCTGTCCCGACCCTTCCCCCGACCTCCCTCTGGAGGTGGCCCACCTTGACCATCCCCCAGGGACCACTCCCTCCGGAGGGGGCTCTTCCCATCCCACCCCACCCGGGGACCCGCTCCGGAGGAGAGACCCTCCCTGTCCCCCAGCCCCGACCCGCCGGGGAGCCCCCACTGTGATGGGGGAAGCCGGAGCCCCAGCGGTGTCGGGCGGTGCTTGAGAACCGCACGGGGGAGCCGCCGAGCGGGCCCGGCCCCGTGTGGGGCTCCAGCGAGCGCAGGGGGCGCCGGGCTCCGGCCCTTGGGCTTTATTCCCCGGCACCCCGAGCCCCGCGGCTGTGGGGAAAGAGGGCGAGGGGGAGAGGGGAAAGGTCAGGGAGGGATGAGGTGGGGCAGGGAGAAGGGTTGGGGTGAACTGGGGAGAAGGAGGGGGAAGGGAAAGGCCGGGTGGCAGGCAGGGATGATGGACACAGGAGGGGTACAGGGAGAAGAGGGGAGCGAGGGGGCCGAAAGGAGCGGGGGGAGGTTCGGGGATGTGCAGGGGAAGATGGAAAGGGAGCAGGGGAGGCTAGGGAGCGGGGAGAAGGCAGGAGCGGGGCTGGGAGGGACAGGGAGCATGGGGGGGGGGGGGGGAGAGAAAAATAAGCTGGAGGGGCAGAAAAGAGGGGATAAGGGGGGGAAGAAGGAGGAGGATAAGGGCAGAAGAAGTAGAGGGGCCTCCCCTGGGCCACAGTGAAGGAGCCCGACCCAACCGCAAACGCCCCAAGCTCTGAGGGAGCAAGTGACGCGGGAGGGGCGATTTCCAGGGATTAAATCACCTCGGCCCGGCCCGGCCCCGCCCCGCGCAGCCGCGCTGGAGCCCCGCGCACCTGAGCTGGGCCCGGCCCCGCCCCTGAAACCGCCCCCGGGACCGCCCTTGAACCCGCCCCAGAGCCCCAGCCCCGCCCGGCCCCGGGGCCCCGCCCCGCCCCGCCCGGGATGGCGGCGGGACCAGCGCTGTCGGCCACGCCCCTCTCACCGGGGCTGCCACCGGCACCCTGGCCTCGGCTCCGGTCCTGCCGGTGTCTCTGGGGCTCTCGTGCGGTGCCGCCTCTCCCTCCCGGGCGGGGTGAGGGTCCCTGGCTCGCAGGACCGAGGCGGGGTTGGGGCCGGCACCGGGACCGGCAGGAGCCGCTCCGGGACGGGCGCTGGGGCCGAGCCCGGCGCTGCCGCTCCCGCTCCGCCCGCGGCCGGCGCGGGGCCGGGACCCGCCGGGGTTCTGGGCACGGGCAGCCCCCGGGGTCCCGTGCTCAGCCCGACGCACCGGGCCGGGCTCTGCCCTGAGCCCCGAACCCCTCCCGGGAGCCCGCGCTGAGCCCCAGCGCGGCCCTGCGGCTCTGCCGGCTCCGCACGCTCCGCCGCGGCTGCGGAGCTCTCGTTGGCGCCGGGGGAGCCCGGCTTCGGGCTGTGCCCGAGGCGCCGCTCGGAGCTCAGAGACACAGACTCGCCCTGGCCAAAGAGCCCGCTTGGAGCACCAAAACACGGCATTGGGGCTTTAATTCGAGCTCAACAAAACGCTGCATCTCAGTTTCTCGTGGTGGGTACAAACACTCAGCACTTGGTCTCTTCCTCAAGCCCTGCAATCACAGCATTGAGTCCCCGTTCCTAAGCCCCAGCTCTGGCCATAGGAGCCTGCTCTCAGGGCTCCAAAATGCTCGATTCAGTCTCTGCTTTTAACCCCCAGCCTGATTTAGCACCCCCAAAACGCAGCCCTGGCTTTCTCTTTGTGAGCCCCAAAACTGCTCCAGTCTGTGGGGTTTGGAGCCCCCAGGAGTGACCCCAGCTGGGCACCAGCAGCTGCTCCCTCACTCCCCGTGGGATGGGGAAGAGAGCAGAGACAAAAATCCAGCTCAGAACAGTTTAATAATGGACACCAAGACAAATACCATTGTTTAGTATTAATGACAACACATAATAAATAACAGTGAGAGCAACAAGAGCAGTGAGTACAATAATGAGCAGGAGAGAAAGAAAAACTCCTCCACACAGCCCCATCAACATTATAAATCCAAAATGTGATCCAGAGCATCAAAAACTGCCAGTGGGGGGGAGATTTCCCTATTCCTGTTACTTTCTTTTTGTTCCACCCTGGGGTTGTGGACTAAGGGAGGCACTGGCTGCTCCTCTGGGCAAGGGAAAGGCTCCTGTGCTATTCCCAAAAACAGAACACCTGGAATTGGTGCCCTGGGAGCCCAGTCCAGTCCTTCCAGTGACTGGGGGTCACCCAGAGGGTCTTTGCCTGCATAAAATGGAAATGACATCCTGGTCCAGTGCATTTCCAGCAGGATTGGACACTCCTGGCCAAAGTGACCAGTGCATGGAACCTGGACCAGTGACAATCCAGGGGGAATTTAAGTTGGATTCCTGCAGATTTCGTTGTGCAGAAGCTCCACTTCTTTTTGTCACCTTGTCTTTTTTAAATGTTTCCCTGCTGGAAGAGGTCAATTAGTCTTTGTAATGACCAGCTTGCCAGAGGCAGGGAAAACCAACCAACATTCCCTGGGCATCCCCATCACTTCCATGTCCACCTGCAAGGAGTGGCCAGTGGACAGGAGCCAGCCCAGGACAGGCTCAGGGATGAGGCTTCCAACCCAAACCATTCCATGATGATTCCGTGATCTCTCCCTGCATTAATTTCACACTGTTCCCCTCTCAAATTTAAATTCCCAAATTTAGATGATTTATTAAAGGAATCATTGTCAATTATTCCAGGAATATAAAGGGGAGATTTGTGTGATTCAAACATACAAGAATCATTCCTACTTCCATCAAATCATTATTAAATGGAAGCCTATTCCTTTATCTCTGTCCTTGTTTAGCTTTCCTGGAAATCCTTATGATCCCAGTGTTTCTAGGTGTATTTCCCTTCCCAAAAAAAGTGATGGAAACACCTTGATGCATTAGGGAAAGGATTTTTTTTTTTTTGTTATTCCAAGGAATGACAGAGAGATGGCCTTGGATACTAGGGATGAACACAACTCCCTCTCTCCAAACCCTGCAGAGATAGGGCTGGAAATGCCGGAAGGAGCCGGGTGTGCCTCTAATTGCAGAGCCTGCCTTTAATCCCGGGCTGAGACAGCTCAGCCCTGAGAGCCTGGCCCAGCGTGGGGACAGGACAGGCCTCTGCACATCCCAGCACCCAGCTGCATCAGTCTCCTGGCTGCTCCACACCCTCCAGGCCGCTGTCTGGCCACTCCAGACCACTGATCCCGTTGCAGCAGGAGCTCTCCCTCCTCTCCCGTGCCCAGAATCTGCCCGCAGCCGTGGGGGCCTGTGGCTAATTGGAGGCAAATGTGGCAGCCACGTCTGGCTAAGCAGCTCCCTGCAGGTGGCTGCGAGATGTGACCTACTTGTCACTGGAATCATCCCGCCTGCTCAGAGAGCCCTGAGCTCTTCTGACAGCTGGAGCCAGCTGATCCCTGCCATGTTCAGGGAGGAAGCACAGCCAGGGAATCTGAGGCTGCTGTGAGCTGGAAGCGCCGCTGGGAGAGGTCTCACATCCCAGAGCAGCGTGAGGCAGAAGGGAGCTGTCTGGGAAGCACTGGGTAAGGGGCAGGAGGAAGGGGTGTCCTTTCCATTTGGCCCTGGGGATATTCCCTTGGGAGTTTTTAACTTTCAGAGCTGGATTTTTGTTGGCCTGTGCACCTGGGAATCACAGGACTATGTTGGTCAGGGCCCTGGTGCGTGGTTTCTGAGCAGGGCTTCGTGTGGGTGGGAGGGCTGTGGATGGAGAGAGGTAGAAAGGGACATGGGAAACCTTCTCCTCCTTGAGCAAAGCATGGAGAGAGGATCACCAGGTGAAATCCTGTGCCTGGAACAGCAGGAATAGGGACAGCACTGATATGACTCCAGCTCTGGGTTGTGTTGCTCCTTTTTCCTTGCTCTGCTATGATTTTTCATCATTACCACAAGACACGTTTTTTTCTGTCCTTCTTTCTCTCGAGCAAGTAACACCAAGTGCAACATTCTGTGGATTAATGGATCCCTCAGGCTCCAACCCTGCCCTTTGGGGAGGCAGATCCAGCTTTGGAGTCCTCTCCTCTGCCACAAGCAGTGTGACAGCAGCCTGCTGCCCCATTCCTCAGGGGAGTCTCCTGCCTTCCCCCTGCATGTCCAGCCGGCTGTGTCACTGTGGCAGGTGCAGGAAGCAGTGTCTGGCTGCCTGGGCAGCATTTGGTGAGGGCAAAGGGCCTGTGAGTAGTGGTGCTGCATTAGCCAGGGCCTGCCTGCTGTGTACAGCCTTATTAGAGAGCAAAAAAGGCTTTATTTCAGGCTGGAAGTCATCGAGCCTGTTCAGGCAGATGTTTATTTCCTCTGCTCCCTGGAATGATGTCATTATCAGCAAAGTTCTGTGCTTCCCCAAAGCTGGGCAAACTGCTCTGGTAGTTTCTCAGGCTCCCCAGGCAGCCCTCTGTAAAATACAGGCAGCGTACAACTGGTTTCACAAGGAATTTCTGTTTAGCCTACTTGTTAAAGTGCTCCAAAGGGAATCTGAGGTGTTTGTATTCCCTGATTCTTGAGAACAAGTCTGTTTATGCTGGCAGGTTTCCAAATAAGGAGGAAAAAAAAGATACTTCTGGGTCAAATTCTTGCGCTTAAACTTTTATACTTCTTACCTCTTGGATGAGTCCTGTGCTCTGGCACCAATCCTCCCACAGAGCACCAACCAGAGCCCTTCCAGCCTTTGGGATCCTTAAGTGACATGGAAGGGAAGGATCACCTGCTTTTTTTTTTTTAATATCTCTGGCATAAGAGTTGCTTTAACCCTCACTGTTTTTCCTGCTACAGGGAAGAATCCTGAATTTTTAGGGGGTTTTTTGACACTACCATTTGCTGCTTTCTGCTGGAAAGCAGGTAATCTTATTCCAACCAGGGAAAATGCAAGTTAAACTTTTTAACTTCACAAAAATGTCTGTTCCTAGGATGGGGAAATGAATGCCTCTGTATCCCTAAAATTAGGTATATTTACACCAAAACCCATTTAGGATGCTTCAACTGCAACAGCCTTTTCCACATAAATGTCTTTAAATCTTTTTTTTGTTGTTGTTGTTATTGTTAGAGGAACAGAATAAATAACAGCACCTGTGTATTTTAAAATTACGTTGTTAATAAAATCCTGGTACATTTACATAAATGACAACATTAATGTACAATTAAACAAAGCATTGTAATATTACAGCAACAAAAGAGGACCTACAGATTTGTACAGATAGCTGGTGCAGCTACTTGAAAATACTTTCCAAAATAAAGCCTTCTGTGGCATTTCTCAGTGATAATTTTGACCCCCCCGTATGGCTTTCTGTAATAAATAGGGTTATTGGAGCTGGTGATGTTCAGCAGATGTGTACCTAAAGCACAAAGGGAGTGTGCCCTGACCAACCTGTCAGCTGACTAAAAATCCTTATACATGCATGCAATTTGCCTCTGTGTAAATCCTTTAGGAACAAGGCCATGTCAGATTTTGATGGATTTGCTGGGAGATGCTGGTGATTCCTTCTCCTTCCCTTTATCCAAACTGTGTCTGTGTTGTGCTTTGGAGCCTGGGCCCAGCTGGGCCTCCTCCTTCCACTGTGTTTAGATACAATGGGAATAAATTGTTGAATTTCTAATAAGGAATAAATAGTTCTCCACTGAAAACTTGGTTTCCCCTTGTTCACCCGTCAACAACAGATGGAAGTGTCCTGGCAAATGATTTTTGGTGGGTGCTTAGCAAAGCACACTGGGAATAGCTGGAGGTCTTTACTTAATCCCAACCAACTCCAGAGAGAGAACAAACCACTGAGCTGGATGTTCTTTGGAGGCCAAGGGAGGCTTTTATCACTGTTTTTGCAACTGGGCAGTTTTTCAGCCTAGTGCCAGCTCCTGCTACACCTGAGCCTCTACAAAGTATCTTTTGTGATGTCAGGTCTCGCAGGCAATATTCAGAAAAAGGCTTTTGAGGTGAAAGTGACTGACTTACACTATCAGACCTCAACAGCAAAAGGGAAGACAGTCTTTTTCTTTCTCCTCAAAACAGATCCAGATTAACAACTGGCACAGTGAAACTGTATTTAAAAACACTCAAACCCCCAACTCTATCTACCCTCCCTGCCCCAGCTCAGCTCTTCGTATTAGGCTTAAACAGTGAGTAATTTCAGTGTTAGTATTAGTGTCAGCTTTGAACATACAAAACCTCTCTCTCAAGGTGCAAACAGTTTGGGGGAAGTTTCTGTCAGTTCTGTTGCGATGTACAGGTGCTGGTACTACTGAGGGGAAGTACTTTGTGTGCAGACAGATGGCTCGTGGGATGGGCTTTAGGATCAGGAAATTCCTTCTAGGCAGACTTTTTACAGGGAAAACATCTGTGTGGATGAACTTAAGCCCACTTATTAGTGCTGGGCTTAGTTCAGTTGCCTCTTTCTCCACAGCCCGGCACTGGGCTTGTGGCAGTTCGGGTTCTCCCCTTGCACCCTCAGCTGGTGTTTGGGCCGTGGCAGTGTGGTTTGTGTTACAGTGTTCCTGTGGCAGCAGCACAGAGAAGCCAGCTCCCCCTCCCTCAGCACCTGGGGGTGCCTGCTGGTTCCAGGGCACTTTCAGGAAGATGCAGAAGGCAAACAGCCCCAGCCACGCCTCCGCTGCGGTTTGCCAGCGCCGGTCCCGCCTCACACCCTGGACGTGACATAGACGGAGTGCAGGCGGCCGGCCAGCGCAGCCTGCAGGTCCCTCAGAGGGTCCAGGCCCTGCACTTTGCTGTTCCTGCCGTAGATGAGCTGCTTGAACGAGTCCTGCTCCAGCAGGGAGCTCATGTGCTTGAGGAAGAAGCCCTCGCAGAAGGAGGCCAGTTCTGGTGCGTTGTGGATCTGAGGGAGACAGCAGGATTATTAACCCCTTCTGGATGTCACACACCTAAATGACATCCCTGAGCCTTTCATTCCTAATGCTTTTCTCCTTTTTGTCTCTTAGAAAACATTAAAAGACAGGGGTAAGAGTGGAAAAGCACTGAAGGCAGGACTTTGATCATTTCTCCCAGTGCTTTTTGCAGGCACAGGCACGAGCAGGGAGGCATCCAGGCTTTTTTAATTCCTTCCCCTGCTGGCCTGCTGTTGGCAGGGCTGTTGGCCTGCACTCCAGCCCCTTCCTTCCTGCAGCAGAGCAGCTGGCTGATGAGGTGGCCAAGGTACCTGTTTGGCTGAGCCACAACACACAACAAGGCTGCTGTGCTGGCAGATGGTGAGCAGGGCTGAGGGCAATCAGGACACGGGTCACAGGACCGGAGCCTCATCCCTACAACGAGGGGCTGAAGGCAGGAGAGCAGCCATGCTGCACTCCTGAACCACCACGAGGTGATTTCTGGCTGGGATTTGGCTCCTTTTGCTTCAGGATCAGTAACGAGAACAACGTAACTCAAGTTTAATATTGAAAAGCTCTGTGCACACACAACCTCTTCCTGGGAATTTTGTGCAAGTAATGATTTAAGGAAAAGTACATACTTGGCCAGTAGGGAATGCTGTTTCCCCTTTTTTACCACTGCACACTGTTAAATTTTAGGTCTGAAAGAAACCAGCCCAATGTGAGAGAAATTGAAAAGCATCAGTGAGACACAACAGACATAGTTAAAAAAAAAAATCATTACCAGCCCTGTGTGCAGTTTTCTCCTTGTTAAGGGATCTGATCTTGCAAAATTTCAGGAAGGGCAGAGTATTTCTCTGCCTTACGTTATTTGCTGCAGAGGTGCATATCTGTCACACAACAGACTTTTTGCTCCTTTTGGAGCTGAAAAGAATATTTTCTAGCAGCAGGGGTGCTAGGAAAGGGTTTATTTTGTAGTTGCTGTGCTGTGATCAATTGCCCCCACTGCTCTCAGGACTTGAATCCCTCGGGATTTGCTGATGTTGCTGTATCAGCCTGCTAAGACAGCTCTCCCCTACTCTGCAGGGAACCCCCATCCATTTCATCCATGATTATTTCAGACAAGAAAACACACCAGGGTTTGTGCAGGACTCTCCAGCCTGGAGCTGGGAATCATCTCACTGGTGTTGTGGCTGGGGGGGAGTTACCTGCAGGGAGGGTGCCCAAGTGGGGTTTTTAGTTACCACCAGGAGCACACAGGCTGCTCACTAGCAGGGATTCTCAGACCAGGGGCGTTGGATCTACCTTTGCATATTTATAGATGCTGACAGAGTTGTCCATGCTGATGGTCTGGGCACAGAGGATTTCACAGTGTCTCTGGAGGCCGTCCAGCTGGAACAGGCTGGCAGCCGACAGCAGCTACGGGGACAAGAGAGAGGCTATTTGAGATCACGAGGCTTCAAAGGCCTGGGCAAGGCAAATAGGATGGATGATTTCCTCTCTGAAGAGTCTCTGACTCCCTGTTTTAATAGCCAAGTCCTCATGAAACAGCAAAAAGGCCGCTCCATGCTGAGGTGACAGACTGACACATTTCCCCTCCTAGCAAAAGCTCCTCCCACAAGCATATTTGCTCTCTTTTCTGTCACGACACAGAAACACCAAGCAGTGATGTTTTGAAACTTTTAAGCTCATTTCCAAGCATTAAGTATGCTCCTGGACTGAATGAAAGCCTGCTGTTAGCTCCTGGATTTTGCCTTTTAACTCTTGTTTTATGCCCCAGCGCACTTGGCAAGACTTGGAAGAAAAAGCTCTCTCACCTCTAAGATGTCAGTGGTGGGAATTTCCATGGATTCTGTCCCTCCATAGTATAAATACTGCATCAGCATCTGGAATGGGAAGAAGGCCAGGCATGAAGTTATCACTGCAGTCACAAGGGACTGTTGATGGCTGTGCTCCCCTTCCTGAGCAGGCGGGAATCGTGTCCTGTGCCGGCTCTCACCTCCACTGGTGGCTTTTTTTTTCACTCCCCAGCGTGGCAAATCTGCTGCTTTCTAACAGTCCTTTCTCTCCTGGGCCCTGAAAAGGGTCCTGCTGGGGACTTTGGGCTGAGTGTGTCTCTGAGCAACACCACAGTCCTTGTCTTGGATCCGGGCTGGTGAACCCTGGCAGGCCAGTCACGCGCGGAGCTGCCAGCAAGCCCAGCGTGAGTATCCCGGGGACCTCCCAGCCACTTGCCTCCCCTGCTGGGCTTCTAATCAGCTTCCAGTCCCTCACCAGGCCCGGAGGAAAAGGCATTAATTGTTTGCAGGGAGAGCAAGAGGCAGCTCCTGCTCTTTGATCTGCACGTGCCCACCCCCAGCCCAAGCAGTGTCAGGGGAGGGAATGGATCTGGTCTTGGAACAGAAGTGTCCTGGATGCTGTGTGGGGCTTGCAAGCTCTGCTTGCCATTGCTAACAGGGCTGGGAACAAAACTAAGCTGCTCTTGTAAGATTGCCTTATTTGTATAACAGAGTTATGTGAGAGCAGAGCTCTTCCCAGCAGAGCCCTGAGCAGGGCACACATCTCTGGTGGCTCAGCATCCTCCACTCTACCTGAGCCTGCCTCTCCTTAACCCATCTGACTGTATTTACCAGCAAATTGTGAAATACTTTACTGTTTCAATTCTTTCTGACTTGTCTCTCTCCACTTAAGAACAAGTTTATCTTCAGAAACCTTTTGACGTACAAATGCTGTTAAGGGAGCTTGTTTCAATGCTCAGTTAAATTTTCTTCTCTGTTGTGGCTTGAGCTGCAAAATTTGGATGTCACCTATCCAACACCAAACTTGTACAGCTCCTTACAAGCAGAACAAAGATGTTCTCATGGTCAACTTACTTCCCTTCTAGTGAGATAACAGCACTGCTGACCAACAGACCAGGTTTGTTTGCTTATAAAAAGAGAAAAAAAAGCCTCAACCCTTTAGTGAAATAGCTACATGACCTATTCTGCACTTCACATCTCCCTGTTCCTCCACTAAATACGAAATGTCATAAAAGCAAAGCAGAATTCTCAGTTCTGATGCATTCTTGACAAGAACTCCACAGAGTTCTGATCATCTGATTGGAATTAATATGAAGCCTGACAATACACCTACTGTAAACGAGTTACTTTTTGCTTAGCAAAGCATGAAAATGGTACCATAAAAAGTATAAAAATGGTGTGTTAGAAGTATAAAACTACTTTTCAGTAGAAGACTAGTTTCTCCTGCTGAGGAGTCAGCTGCCTAGGAAGAAAGTAAGAATATAGACTGAAGGATTCTGTTTTAAGGCTGCAACTTTGGAAAAACGGTATTTCAAAAAACTCCTGAAATTCAGATCCATTGAAAGGTACTCCATTTCTACTTGTAATATTATCTAATTATGGTATTATTTATTATCTACTTATGATATCACTATCTTTGTCTTACCTTCCAAGTAGCTGAGAAGATGAAAAAGAATAAAGAAAAAGTGGAATCAAGTCCCATACCTTGAAAATATTGTATTTCATATCACTGATTTCAACAGTCTTGCTGCTGTGGCCATCGTGCTCTGTTTTATTGGTCATTAGTGTCTTGAACCTGGGAATGGTTTTAAAGAGATTTAATTGAAAAATATTTAATTTAACTGTATTAGTGTGTCACACACTCATCACAAACAGCAAGGGGAAAGCAAAGATCCCTCCTAGTTCTTTACACGCTGAAAATCAGAACATTTCCTTCAATTTAATGATGATTAGTTCAGGGACAACTTAAAACTGTAAATTGCCTGGATCTGATCTAATCCCACCCCGTGATAGGTGGAAAACCCTGTCACTATGCCAAGAACAGAGAAAGAGACTGCTAACTGCAAGTGCACCAGGCCAGTGTGAGATTCCAGGAAAGCTGGAGCAAGTGCAGCTCTCCCTGCAAACTCTGGCAGAAGGAATGGGAAGGCAGGGAATGGCTGGATATATACACTCCAACTACCCCATATGATTTCAGGGACAATCATGGCTGGATTAATTATGCCCCTGGTTAGTGACTCACCTGTTAGATGCAGTAACCAGCAGGACTTTGTGTGCATAAAAGAGCTTTCCTTCCACTAAGAAAGTGACATCAGACATTTCTTTATTGTTCAGAAAGTGAGGATCTGTTGGGTAAAGGGACAAAAAAAAAGGTGACTTTTTTTTTTAACTGTGCATGCTTTTCAGAAAAATAAACAAACAAACAAACAAACAAACAACCCAGCAGCAATCAGAGGAAGCTCCCTGCTCGGGTGAGCACCTTACCCAGACGAGCTGGCAGAGTCTTTCGGATTTCGGGAATGCTGGGAATGGGGCTGCTGCCGTAGCAGTGGGTGAAGATGGAGGCGAGCTGCTGGTTGATGGAATCGTTCTGTGAGGAGGATGGAACAGGGATCAGCAACTCGACATGGAGCAGATTCCAAATCTGCTGGAAGGGCTCACTTGGGGCTTACAGCAACTGCACCCTACAGGAGTAACCTCCCCAAAGACAGACAAGCTCAAAATTAAGGCTGAACTACAGTATCTGTGGAGTTATGGAGGTATAAAGAGCTGTAGAGTTTCCCCCAGGTGTGTGTTTGAGGACTCTCTGGGTATTGTTTATGAATTTAGATAAATGCTTCCAGGGCCATTTCCATGCCATAACTCCTAGGGACTTTGCCCAGCCACTCACTTGTTCCTGTTGTGCACAATCACAACAAAACCCCAGAACGCTCAGCTCTGACACAGTTATAAAACTCTGACTTACTTTGCTGGTTTTGAGGATGTCAAACATGAGCTGCAGCCCCTCGCTGACCAGCTCCTCATTGTAATCCTCCTCTTTGATGGTGGCAAACTCCCGCAGCAGGGTCTGCACCACGGAGTAGCGGGACTGGGAGAAGGTTGTCCGTAGGGACTCGATCCACACATGGAGCTTCCAGGGCACTCCTGGAGCCACAGGAAAAAGGGATAGTGAAAGATGATTTCCTGAACTGCCTCTGAGATTATCCTGCTCCTATTACTAACACTTGGCAGCACTGAAGTAGCTTTACCTACATACTAATGGCAGACAGATTTTTATCTTGATATTAAAGGTGACTGAACTGGGTCACTGACAGATCAAGTGATAAAGGATTGGCACCAGGATCATAAATTGGAAATTTCTGCTGATTTTTAAGGATCAGAGACTCCCTGTTTTGTTCTGAGCTTCATGGTTAGTCAGAACCACAAAATAAATAAATTCGAACTGAAGTGGTAAGAATACGTAATGCCACACAACTGTGGTGTGAGGTCTTTTCTCCTGGTTACACACAAGCTGCAAAGCTTTTCCCTCTCCTACCTTGAGATCAGATTTGTTCCTTCACCTTGAAGCATTGATAAACACTGAATTTTAGGTGTTAGTATAACAGGGAGAGATGCCCCTTGCTTTTATTACGTGGGAACAGAGGATCCAGCCAAGAGTGAGGGACATCCCAGAGCAGCAGGAATTTGAAAAAAAATAAACAAAACAAAACAAACTTGTGAGGAGCCTTAAACACTTTCAAAATTTAGACAGCTTTGCAGTTGGGATTGTTGCTCTTCTAAGTGACAGGGGCAGGAAAGGAAGGTTTTTCTGCCTCATGTAGACAGTGCTGAGGAGGAAGGGCTCACCCAGCGCCCTGAGCTCCATGGTGATGTCCACGTAGCCGTGCTCGGCGCTGTAGTACATGGCCTCCTGCAGAGCCTTCATCCGTGTCTTGCACAGCCGGACCTGCCCCTCGCTGGAGCTGCCCTGGCTGGAGGTGTCACTCTCCACCCCCTCGGCCAGAATCTCCTCCAGGGACAGCACGTCCCCCTTCACCTGCTGGGGCTGGGTCAGGAGCTTGCGCAGGACGTTCCTGAGCAGGGACAAGAGGTTTCGCTTACTAACAAATGAAATTTCAACAACTCAGACGGGACTGTGGGGATTTGGGGTTAGGGATCCAGCTCAGTAAATAACAGTTTCCTTCCCAAAGACAGCCAGCATTGTGATGCAGCACAGAAACCACTTGTCCTTCCCTACCCCAAAGCCTGGAAATTGGTGCCCTGCAGCAAGGGCAAAAACTGTGGCCTGTACTCCTCACATGGTGGGTTTGTTTGGAATTCACACGGCAGTTGCAAGAAAGAGACTTTCTTGTTTGTGTTTTGTTTGGGGAGTTTGCATCACTGGTGTCCCTCAGCCAGCTGGGGACAGCTGCTCCAGACATTCCCCAGGCCAGCAGGGCCACCCAGCACTCACTGTGCTGCTGCATTGCCACCAGCTGGTGCTCTCCTTGCACCCACACCACTCCCTGGGGCTAGATCCAGCTTATCTAAGGACACAGCTTTAGGATCACCCCATCCCATCCTATGGCAGAAGAAGCCTTGAATATCACTAGCATTTTTTTTCTGGGAACACAGAGATTTCTGAAGGAGCTTGCAAGCAAAGTCTTATTTCTGAACAACTACCCTGAAAACAGGGTTGGGGAGCCCGGGCTGGCTGGTTTAATGATTCACCTCTTGGTTGGCCATCCAAAAAACAGAGATGCAGACACCCAGGCTCTGCTGTAGGTTATTTTTGCCACCTCAACTTGATTAGATTCCATCTCAGAACACGAACCAGGATCTCATAACCTACTCCTAGGTGGGACTTGGTCTGCTGACGTAGGGCCTAAACCCAGCTCACTCTCAGTGCTGCAGAGCCAGACCAGCAAGTGTAAGAATAAGAAATGGCAAACAAAGATCTTTGTTGTCAGGAGAGTCTTAACCCCACCTGCTGAACTGCATACGCAGGGGTTTTTCTCACAAAGTCACACAGGACACACAGCAACACCTAGAGTGCAAAAAAACCCTGTTTAGGGCAGGAACAGAGCATTACCTGTGGCCGTGTGCTGCTGAGTGGCTGAAGCAGTTCATGTCCTCGTGAAGTGACGATGACATCCCGTTGACTTCCAGCATGCTCAGGAGCGGATCAGCACCCCTGCTGAGCAGCAAGCTGACCAGCTCATAATTCCCTGGGGAAAAAGGACAGGAACATCAGGATGGCTCCCTCTTTGGAAGCATAAAACACAGGACTGGCCACAGGCAGGAGTCCTGGCTCCATTCCCATTAGATGGGAGTAGGAAGTGGTAGCAGGAGATCCAGCACTGGGTGTCACTGGGAGAGGAGTAGGCCTTCTTATCCCTCCCATAAAGCTTAGAGCAGAGCATGCCAGCCAGTCATCTTCATAAAAGCACAAAAATAACAGAGAAAGAAACAAAAGGAAAAAATCGAAAACCACTTGGAGGTGAAAAGTGTTGACAAACAAGGCCAGCCACAGATTAATTCACAGAAGTCTCAACTCCTGACAGCCTGCTAGAAGAAATGCAGATTTTCTACCTGCATTTGAATAACTAAAAAACCCAAATTTCTTTATGTAACAGTTATTTTTCCCCCAGCTGAGTGGAAAGTTGTTAATTTTTCCTATCTGGGTGCTGCTTAGGCCCACAGACATGCCCAGACTAGACAGGGGCTGGTTTATGTTCCTTTACGGTGCTTTGTGAAGGAGTTGGTGCCATCAGCTCTTCTGTGGGGGCTCCAGGGAGGAGTCAAGCATGGGACAAGTTGGAAAACAGATACTTGGGCCCCATCAGGCTGGTGGCAGGAAAAGATGGAGAGTGTTGAGGCCACAGGGAGCTCACCTGCAGCTGAGGCCAGCTGGAGCGGGGTCTCAGCATAGTTGTCCTCCCCAGTGTTCACAGCAGAGCCCTCCACGTGGGCACCAGCATCCAGGAGCAGCTGCAAGGGGCACAGGAAAGACAGGGAGTTGGGAAAAGAGCAATTCAGAAGGACAGAACAGCCAGGGCTGGGTGTTAGAAAGGAGAACCAGTGGGTTCAGAGTGAGGAGGGCACGCACACAAAGGGCTCGTCTGGAGAGCACCATCTCCTTTTTTCATCTCCTTTATAGTCGTGGCTGGGCAATTGGAATCTCCCAAAGCCAAAGGGCTCTGCAATCACAGTAGAAGTCCACCTTAGCTCCATGCTGTGCACAGGAAGCAGGGTTCCCCCAGGGAATTACCAGGCTGGTCATACCTTGTGGAGCCTGCACAGGGAGGCCTGGCAGCTGCAGGGATTTGTCACATGGAAATTATCACTGCTTTCACTGAACTGCTGTGAGGGAAAGAGCCCCCTCCTAGGTGAAGGGGAGAAGGTTACAGGGTGACGGGGATGTTTTATAGCTAGGTGGGGCTGGCAGAAGGCTCTAGAGCACCCAGAGGGGCAGGCAGGGAGGATCAGCCCTGTGTGTGTGTATCCACCAGGATATTCCATGCTTCCACAATTGTGGGCACTGCAGTACACAACAGGAGCTTTGATACACTTGGCTTCATCTCCTGGGAGAATCAAGCTCGTATCTTACACATAAATTAAGGCTGTCCAACCTCTGGAATACCAAAGGCTGCCCAGGCAGTTTGCCAGGTGGAATCTAATCTTTGTAATTATGTACAAATGTACACAAACAGAAGATGAGTGTGTGCAGCCTCCATTTACTTACATCTTTTTCTTTTATTTATTTATTCCTTCCCTTTGAGCAGAAGGTAAATTAAATTCAACAGCAATTGATTGTCTGCTATGATCAGTTTTTCATTCCCCTGGAAGTTTGGGTAGCCCCACCCCATCCTGCTGCCCCCTGTGATAATTCCACAGAAAAGGGAGCAGGGAGGATGCCACAGGCTCAAATCCCACAACAGCTTAAGTCTTGTTCATGCAATTCTCAAGGATTATGAAGGAAGTTACAGATGATTTGCTGCCACTAGAGCAGAAATCAGCACACACTGGATTTCTGCATGTCAATTTATAAACCAATTAATATCTAATGTTATAAAGCTCCTGATCAAACGGCCAAGCTGTAACCACTCCTTGTGAAGCACTAGTTTATTCAAAACTAAAGAAATGATTGTGCAGCACTGCTTTGGAAGCAGTGAGCCTTGGAGCAATACTGAAACCAAAGAAAAATATGGAAACACTCTGGGTTTTATTATCAAGGCCTTGCTGGGAATTATGTGACCATTTTCGTTCTCCTTGTTTTAGACAACACACAGTTTTGTCACTGGTTTTTAGGAGGCCCAGGAAGGCTGAGAGCGAGGGCTCACAGTGCTGCATTTCAATGCCCTGTGTCCCCTGGAAGGATTCCCAGCTGGAATCTCACCTGGACCACCGAGATGTGTCCGTGCAGCACCGCGAAGGTGAGGGCAGTCCAGTGGCGGCTGTCGGGATGCACCGAGGGGTATCGTGGAGAGGCACTGGGCACCTGCAGAAGGGAAGCAGGCACTCAGCCACTGCAGCCTGTCTGCCTTCATCCCCTGCCCTGTACAGAGCTGGCTTCTTCCTCTGTGAGTGACAAGCCCAGGGGATGTCTTGGGCCACTCAGAGGACACTGCTGCCACCACTCACTCTGCCCCATCCCCTGGGACTTTCTAATGGGCTCACCGGATTCTCCCTGTGGCAGCTTCTTCCCTCCCCCTCCCTGTGCCCATTAGACTTGCCAGTGCCAATCTTAATTGGAGCCACTGAGTGCTCCAAGAGGTTTTGAAGGTTTTCTCCCCCCTCCCAAATCCCTGAAGCAACTGTTTCTGAGAGCTTCCAGGACTGAAGCTTTCAGTTCCTAGGAGAGATTTCAGAACTCCTCCTATTAGTTTACAGATGGATAATTATGGACAGAGGGTTACTCACTGGTATATCTAAATTTGCTCCAGCATCTATAAGCATTTGGACCATGGCTTCATCTCCAGCAGCACAAGCGTACATGAGGGGGGTCATCCCCTTCAGAAAGAAACAAAAAATAAAAACAAAGTTATCTTTTTATCCCTATCAACAGTGACACTGTCATGGACACAGCAAGCTTGAATCTTAATGCACAAAGTGTGTGTAGGGACAGCATACATGTGTTTATAAAGCATTTTTGATTTCTATTCAGAGTGGGCACAACTGATATTGGAAAATGACCTAGACAAAACATCGCTGGACAAGGCTGAAAGAAAACAAAAAGGATCACTGAAAATCCTAGCCCTGTATTGTCCACAATTCTCCAGCTTTCCCAAGGCTGCCAACAAAGAAATGCCATTTCTTGGCTCATTTGTAGCCAAATGAACTGAAGGCAGAAAGCAACACAAAAATACAGAAGATGAATGTATTTGGCAACTTCTCCCATAGCTAAAATCCTATTTGCCTCAATATTTCAGCATTTCAATCCCATAAATCTCCCTCCCTCTACTTAACCAGCAAACCATGATGGCTCAGAGATGAATTATGAGAAAAATGAGCCTTACTTATGGAGTTCATTCCTGAAGTAGCCAAGGACAGAAAGGAAATGGCCTGGTAAAATCCATTCCTGCTCACATCCCGCAGCTTTCCTGCCCTCTCCCCTTAATTATTACAGGCATTTGAATTTTTTACAGGCAGCATCTCCACTGCTCAGTGTGCAATAACAGAGCTTCATCCTTAATGGGAGCTGTACTGTAAAATAGAATTACATCTCTCACATAGGAGTTCTGTTCTTGCCTCTGCAAAGGTGTCTTTTCAAAGCAGCCACAATTCCCAGCTTCCTGCTTTGGGGCACTTCCATTCATGAAGGTATTTCTGGGCGAGATTCTCTCTAGGTGAGACATTTTGGTTTTTTGGGGCTTGGGAGGCTCCACACTCATTACAGACAAATAAACCGAGAATTCAAAATGCAGGTCTGCAGGCACAAACCCCAGTCAGCGTTCTAAAACTTGTATAGACTTATGTTGTCCTTTTTAAAATTTTTAACCTTAGTTTTGTGCTCTCTGCTTGCTCCTTGCAAAGGGAAGAAGAGATTGTTTTCCTGAACATCTCCAATCCCCTGAAACCAGAGTGCTTGTTGGTCCCCATCAGAACTGAACACAAGGTCCTGCTCCAAACTCATGTTTCTGAGGGGATAGTCTGAGTTCTTTTCCACAGATTTCCACATACACAGATGGACAAGTGGGTCTGAACACCCGGACACGCTCACACCCTGGGAGTGGTCACAATCCAAACCTGGATCTAAAGGTTTTGTATTAAATTATTCAGCAGTTTCTGTCATACCTAAGTCAGTTTTCCCAAGTTTGGGCATCTGGCTTTGTCTTACTCTTTTCCAAAAGGAGCAAATCAGGCTGGTGGCAAAGTCCAGCTTTGGTTTCCTACTCCAGCTATGGCAGAGTTCATTCCCACAACTTGGATTTAACTCTGCCTGGAGCTGGCAGTGCCATGCAGGCACTTGCCTGGACACAAAGCTGAGTTGCTCCAGAGTCAAGTGGAGAATTTCCAAGCAACAATGTCTCCAGAGGGGGCCTGTCCTGCCCTTTTTGCTAGTGCCAAAAACTCTCTGAGGGGCGAAGACGACAGAGCTGCCCCGCTCATACCAGGGCTGGCAAGAAGATCCCACTCACAGGATAAGACATCAGTGAGTGACACCAGAAACTCCTCAGACTTCTCAAGGAGCTGCCCACAGGGGTCTCTGTGCTGACAAAAGCCAGACAGCTCCCAGCTTGCTGGCTGGATGAGAAGTAGGGAACATCCTGCAGCAAGAAGTGACAGTCCTGGAACCAGTGTCTGTGCTCTTGGGGCACAGTGGCTCACAATGCAAACCACGAAATAATCTTAGAGAGAACGAGAGGCCTCTGGGCTACAGGAACAGGAACTGCAAAAACTTATTTAAAAAAATATAAAGAGGAAGAGGGAAACCTTCGTAATAAAAATCTGCCACCTCAGTCACTTTACTGAAATGAGTATCTATGATGAGATACCCACCCCAGTGACCACAAAGCTCCTGGATTTGTAAATAAGGCAACTACAGACCCAGATATGTCCAGGAGCAGTTTCTGCTGTTTGTGTATACATTCACACTTCCCTTAAAACTGTAGGATGGTGGGAAGTGCCATGGAAGATGTGCCAGGTTCAGAGCTGGGTCTGAAATGCTGCTGCAGTAAAATGCTGGCTGTGAGAAAACCTCCCCACCTGAACATAAACCCTTCTCACTGCTCAATAGCCTCTTGTTCCAGAGATGTGACAGCTCATTCTCCTGGCTGTGACAGCTATAACGAGTGTTTATTTAGGAGAGGTGGCTTTTCCCCCCTCCTTTTTAAATTAAAAGCTAATTCCATGCATTGAATGATGCCCCAGAGGACAGACTCTGCTGTTACTTGATGGGACTGACAGCACGAGCAGAAGCAGCCAGAGACTCCCAGGACTACCAAGTCCCTATGGTTCAGTGTAGCTGAGCAGGGAACAGTTAAAAATGGATAAACAGACACATCAGCGTGATGGACTATGAGCAAATCCAATACTGACTAACACCAGGCCACTGGGGTGGGGTTCTCAGTGCTGTTTCTTGTATTCCAAACTGCTCTGGGCCTGAAAGCTATGAGACAAAAACACCTTTTGGTCACTCCTCACTGACCCAGGCAGGATTTGGGCTGTTGAGCCAGAGGGGAGTGTCACTGGAAAAGAAACCACTTTGCTTTGACATCCTCTCAGCACGTATTAGACTTTCCATTCACTGCCCTTGTGTTCATCTGCCTGCCCTCAGTGCCTGAGACAGCCCATTCAAGGAACAGACATTCCAGCTGATAAACAATCCACTCCAGGCTCTAATGGGACCTTTTTTTTAGAGGGGTGGCATGAAAGTGGGGTGGGGAAGTATTTTTCTGTGTTTTAAGGGATGCATTTTCAGCCTAAAACATGAGCTAGAATTAGAAAACCCTTGGAGAGGCAACAAACACGACCCGGTATTGATTTGCCACGTGGAAAGGAAGGAGCAAGCAGCTGATGCAGGGAATGTGGGGGCTGTGAGTGTTTGTTCTGTGGCACACCTGATCATCCATGGTGTTCACCCCATCAGGGCCCAGTGCATCAATGGCTTGGTTGATCAGATCTGTCCTCCCACAGTTCAGCATCCGGAAGCCCAGATCCTGCTGGAATTTCTCAGTAGCAGCTTTAGCATCCAGTCTCCTGAAGGAACTGAAGCAGCATTCAGGTCTGTGAAAGACAAAAGAATTCCTGGATGGTGACCACACAATAAAAAATATATGGATCCTTAGTCTTCTCTGGGAAAAAATATCCAATTTTTAAAAAAGTATGAAATAAAAATCAAAATTAGGCAGGGGAACACCCTCAACGCTTTTCCAGCACCTCAATTAAAGGAAGTGCTTTAACATTTCTATGAGCATCTACTAAATCCTTATCCTTTAGATGACTATGAGGACAACTTTTATGTCATCTGGAAGAAGCCCAGGGATTACTGTAAATCCTCTGGCTGTCTGCTCAGACTCTTCGGAATTCCAGACCTGGAAGTGTGTCTCCTTCAGTGAAGGATCACTTCCCAACTGGAGGCAGGCACTGGCAGGCTCAGCCCTTTGATGTTATTTTGGGGTGAATGCCTTCTACAGTATCCACTTGGTTTCCAGCACAGACCCTTGAGCAAACTCTCAATGAGTGAGATATCAGCCTGCCAAGTTCCTCTGATAAATGAGATGCATTCAGCACAGCCATCCTCCTCTGGAGAGCCTGGACAGTCTATCAGAGGAGCAGACCACTCATCACCTCACACAGAAGATCCAGGACGAATCCCATATAAAATCCTACCATAATCTTGTTCTAACTGGTATCACAGTATTACCCAGAATAAGATGTAATATATAATAGTAAGAAGAAAGAGAAAAAGAAGAATTCTGTAAAAAAAAAAAAAAAAAGAAATAAAATGACTCCACTTGAAATCCAGTGAACCTCAGAAAAACAAAGGTTTTTTGAAGGGATGGAACTTGCCTTTGGACATTGTTCCTACCCATAGCAAGCCAGGAATAAATAAATAAACAAACTAGTTTCAAGACCTTTTTTCCCCCTGAACGTGCTGGATACAAAATGACTGCTTTAAAGGATCAAATAATGTGATCTGGAATTAACTTTTTTTTTCCCCGCTAGTTTAGATCTTTCACTCAAGCTATCTTACAAAGCAAGGAACAATCTTGTAATTAAGTCTGAGGCACAGAAAAACCCCAAACCCAGATACTTGTATTTCATATTTAACTTTCAGAAAGACAAAAATCCTTCTGCCCCGGCTGCAGCTCTTGGCCAAAGTCCCTTTATCTCTGGAAGTACCGGAAGGTTACACGTATGTCACCTGTACAGCACAGTGAGATCTGTCTTCTGGGAAACGTAGTGAAAGGACATTTTAAGAAGCCCCAAGGCCTGGAGGAGCTTTCCAGAGCTTAGCCCACGTACTTGAGCTGGCGTGGCTCGCAGTCCAGCCCGGGAGGAGCAGCCTGGCTGTCTGCCTGATGTCGTCGCTGTCCACGGTCAGGCTGCGCCGGTGCTCGGCGTAGGTGATGGCCACCCGCATCCACTCCATCAGCGGCGGCAGCAGCATGAAAGGGCTGTGAAGGGAGGGCAGAAATCCATCAGGGAACAAGGGCTGGGGCTGGAGCACACCTCCTGGCTTCCTGGGCCTGCAAGTTTCCTTCCCACCCGAGGAAGGAAACCGGACTGGAAGGTCACGGCAGCAGGAAGGAGCTGCTCAGCCTCGATCACCTGAACAATTTATGTAAAAGCTGTGTCTGTTATTCTGAATAATCCACAAGCACAGGATTACTTATTATTTATTATTATTTTTATACTAAAAATATCCTTGACTGTTTGCAACTTCAAGCCTAGCTAATTCAGTCCTGCCTCCATTAATCTTTACATTACCACTGTCCCCACGGATTTCTGCATTTTGCCTTTCTTATGCAGATCTCAGTTTTGCCCACCTGACCCTCAGTTTTTCCCCCCCCGAGCCTCCAGACCACAGAACTGGTGGAACAATGATGTTTTACACAACATGAAGGGCTGCAAGTCAATAAAGGAATATAAATAAGGTAATAACAGCAGCACCAGCTCTTGATTAGCCCCTTTTACTCCTGCTGTAAGAATGAACACAGCACTGAGATCACACATTAATGTATAGTTACCATAATACTCTCATACACAACATATCTCATCCATCCTCTCAGTATACAGCCAGACTGATCTATTTTTCTTGATTTTTCCCCAAGGATACCTGTCACCCCAGTGGAAGGCTTGGAAGTGCCAGCTGTAATGAAAACACCTCTCCCATTCCCAGTACCGACTTCATTAACGCTGTGGACATTTTTTTTTTTTTTAAAGCCTTTTCCATTTAACCATTCAAAAGAAAAGAACTGAGGGGAGAAAGGATCGATTCCTTTACAAAGTTCAGAGAGAAAAAGACATATATGAGGGAATATGAACTGATTTGAGCAACAATGAAAGCAGCTGAAGCCAGGAAAGGCATTTTCAAAGCTGTGCCTGTGTACATGTGCGAGGGCAGGAAGAGTGAGCTGCACCAATCCCGTTAGAAACCATTTATTCATAATGGGATTTGCAAGCAGAACTCCCTTTATCACGACTTTGAACACCCTTCAGGCTGGAGTAACTCCACTCTGTAAAAATATGTGCTGTTCCTATTTTTCCAGTTGCAAGGTGCACCCTGAATCACTGCCATTATCACTCTACAAACACACCCACCATTCTCCCCTCTTCTCCTTCTCTTCCTTTTCTTCTGAGTTGTGATACAGCATCTACAAAACTACAGATGTTTTAAGTACCGTATTCATCCTGGATTGCCAGGGCCAGGATGTTTCTAACAGGACTTTCTCCTGTTACCAGCTTACATTTCTGTCAAAGAATCACATCAGGGTTGCTACAATCACCACTTTGAAAAGCACCCAGCAGCTCATCCTTCCGAAAACTTTCTGAAAGGGATGGGATGAATCATTCCAGCTCATCCAATTCAGAGCTGATTGACTTCCCTAAGGGAAGGGCAGGAATTGTCAACAGGCATTTGGGAGATGCCTTTCAGTATATTCCAGAGAATTTCAACTCTTATCCGGCCCGGAAAAAAGCCATTCACACTTTTTGAATGCAGGTACTTAAAGGGAGTAGCCAAAATTAATTATTTATCTTTTCTACGTACTCTGCAGAGCCTCTAGCATGGGATTCAAAGTTCCACAGAGGTGATGAGGGCACAGAGGTAGGCCAGGGAGGCTAAAAGCACCAAACTTAAATACAGAATTAAATTATATTTAGATTGGGAACACTCAGGAGTACTGGAAAAGCTCATCTTACAAGAGATTCTATCTTCCACCTTTTGTGGTAAATAAAGATTTAGGCCAGATCCCAGCTTCCCTGACACTCCCATGGTGGGAACACTGCTGGGCACAGAACCACATCCCTGATCAAACCCTGGTGACTGACTCAAGGCCCTGGGCAGCCAGAGCCTGTGGTCAGCCAGCAGCAAATGCCACGGAGTCTGCACCAGAAATAACACCTATTTTTCCACTCTGCAAAAAATCCACATGTGCCAGGGTTATAAATGGCTTCCACACAAGCAGACCTTGGATGTGGAAAACTTGCTTTGGGGGGAACGGCAAGGAGAAAGACTTTTTTTTTCCCCTCTTCTGTTTCTTTTTTTAATCTCAACAGATTTTTTCCGAAGGCTTTAAAAGTGACAGCTCAGACTGCCTGCTTCCCCTTGTGTCCAAAGGGAAGCAGACACTGGAATGCAAAAAGCAGTGTCAGGAAGGATGTTCTCATCCTGCTGTCCTGATTTTCCAAACCCCACCACTGGCATTGCTGTGCAAATTGGATAAATTATTCATTATTCTATCAAGGGTCACTATAATGGGTTCAATTGCTATTTTGCTGAAAAAAAAAATGTTTCTCTGCAAAATTTCTAGCTTGAGGATGGGCTTTTTACTCTTTCCCCCTGCTTTTATCCAACTGTTTCCTTTCTCCCAACTTGGCCACGCTCTGGAAACAGCTTTATCTTCCTTTGCTCTGACAAAGGAACCAAACTGACACTGCACCAGATAAGTAGCATTATCCCAGGACCGAAGCTGAAATGAAACACCAACACTGGCTCATGTTGCACTAAGAAAATAAATGAAATTACCCATTTCCTAGAAAATAAAATGCGGTTCTCAACCCTGTGGCCCTTAACCTGGGCATCCACCTGCCTCCAAGGAATCACTGATCATTTCACAGTCTGGGAAACACTGCAGGAGGGGAAGGGGAGAAACCTTCATGGAAAATTAACTGGGAGATGCTGCGAGCTAAAGAATTAATTTCTGTCTCTGCGCTCCTGCCTGTGCTGTGTACTGCACGGTGCCATTTTCCTCTGGTCTTTCTGACATTTAGAAGCGTTTGGCAGCTCATTAAATTCCACACATGAAGTGATCCAGCCTTGGGAAGCTGTCATATTCCAGCAGCAGCTCTCTGGAGACACAGACCCTCAGTTTTCTCAGAAGCGCAATGCCACCGTGGCTTTTTCCCGTTTTTTTGCCATGAAGTTGTCTTGGAGTGAACTGGGAATGTGCACAGGACTGGGAAGTGGAATGGGAACTGCTCCCCTTCTGTACACCTTGTGAAGAATCACATCATGTGCTGCCAATATTACACCCATAAGTTCTCTGAAATTCTCTCCATCTGGAATTGGGCAGCCACTCCATTCATGAGGGGATCACCTTGGAGCTGGGTGAGAGTGCTCTGAGAAAGAACAGACTTTCTTCATGGGCTTTCCCCTTCCTTGGAGCTAAACCACCTTGTTTTATTTAGACATAGCCGAGGAGGCCAAGCAGCACTTGGCAGAGAATTTACAGCAAGTTGTAAGATAACTTTTTCCTGGAAAAGGTACTTGCACTGGAATGGCTTTGGACATGACTGGATGTGGAGAGCACGTGCAGCATCTCGAGGAGAACCTGCAGGATCACAGATTTTCAGGGATATCCATCACAAAGAAATCATTCCCCAAAGAGGGCTCTTCTGGGGATTTCTAAGACCACTGGGATCAAGGGTTTTTTGGCAAAGGGAAGTTAAGTGTATGCAAAAAGGAGAGCACTCCATCGGAGTTAAGAAAATCACATCACATCCTTCCTCTGCTTTGAGCACCTGCTAACTCAGGTGAAGACAGTGGGGTTTCCCACAAAAACCAGCCACTCTATCACATTCCTTCCTCCTCCTGTGTACTCAGGAGGAACCAGTGACAAGACTGCTGAAAAACCACAGTCATAGAATGGTTTGGCATGGAAAAAAGCCCATCTTGTTCCAACCCCCCCTGCCATGGGCAGGGACACCTTCCAGTAGCCCAGGCTGCTCAAAGCCCCTTCCAACCTGGAGGGAAAAAGGAGGAATGAAACATTTTTCCTGCTGACCCACCTCTTCTATTTTTCATTGCCTTCTGTTCTGCTACAGCAAAACAAAGCAGGAGCCAACAGTGACAGCAACACCAAGAAAGAAAAACCTTGTTCTTCTAAACAAGGCTCTCCTTCTTCTAAAGTGGTAAAGAAAATCCTGTTCTAATGGAAGCAGGTGGGAATGGCAAAATTCACCTCCCTCCTGGCAGCCTGAGCAGGGCCTCAGACACACAGGCACTGTCTCCCATCCTGCCTGTCCCCAGGCCTTCTAAATGGGATGAGTGAATTAAAGCACGTGGAAATATCAAAATATTTATGGTCCGAGTGGGGTAGCCCATGGTAACCCCCCATATTTGACTTACAGGAACTATACAGAGGCTCCTGCAGAGAAGAATCCCAAATCTTTAAAGATCAGTGTGGGGTTTTGCAAGGGACTAAAAAATAAAAAGGGAAGGTTTTCAGTGCAGTGAGCTAATGTTTAAATTTATTGTTGGAATCAAACTCGATGGCTCAAAGTCACTAAGATGGAAAAATCCCAAGGATGGCAACAGAGTCGAAAAGAAATCAGAGTGAAGTCTCATTGCTTGGAGAAGGGAAAAGATTCTGAAGCAAGACAGAGTATTCAAAACTCAAACCATGGTGCGCTGATGTGGAAAACAGTGGCATATTGACAATTGGGACTAAAACCCCTCTTAAAGCAGCAGGGAGAAAAAATGTATCTGAGAGTATGTAATTATATGTGAATAAAATAACAACAGAGATGTTGATTTAGAAGAAACCAAAAAATTGTTGCTCCAAAATACAACTAGCTTCAGACAGGAGCTATTCCTCGCAGATTCAAAAGTATTTTACAAAATTTCAAGAACTTCCCACATTTACAGCAGAAAAAATAGGAATTACTACGCTGGGCCCCATTCAAGGATCATCTCAATATGTGCAACACCTTTCAAGGCAGACAGTCCAGATCCTTAGAGAAAAGGAAGAAGAAACTTAATCACAACCAACTGATCCCAAAAAATGTTCTTCTGACTTCCCTTAAAACAATGACTGCCTCACATCTCAGAAGATAAGAGCTCTCCAATTTTAGTGGATCGTTATCAAGTTACTAAGGCCTCGGCTTGACTATGCCACCAAGCCACGAGTTTAGAGCATTATCCTGCAGTCAGGCACTAATGGAATGAAAGCCATCTGGATAACATTATATTTATTAGGATCCTTTCTCCACTGAATCCGCCTTCAGAGTTTCCTCTGCTTAGAGAACATAAAATGGTACAAGAGTAGTTTAAATCTAGACCTGGCAGCTCTGATCCTTCTTCCCACAGACAGAAATAACACCTTTTCTATCCTCTGTAAACCACACTTAAAAATAAGGTGCAGCATCAGACAGGTTTTACTTCATGTTGCTACAAATCAAAGGAAAAACTAAACTTGACCTTGCTAAAAAAATAACATGAAGTTATCACTGGGATCTCACTATGAAACTTAAAAAGAGCTCTCAAGTCTATGGTTTATTTATTGTAATCACGTTTTACAAACTTTACCAACAGGAAGAAGATTTCATTTTCAGGCTGGAAACAAGCACTGGTGCTACTCTGGAATATGCCATGTGTCTCATTAGAAAAACATATTTGTAACATCTGCAAAGCTGAGGCAGGAGGAAGGTTTCTAGAGAGGCAGAAAATAATGAAAACCAACTTGAAATGTATACAGTTGTTGGTAAGAGGCAGATAAATATACATGATAGTTTAACTATGACAATATGGTCACAGGTTATGGGGTCAAGGAGGTGACAGATTTCCATCTGTCCCCCCAGCCCCACACAGAGCTGTTGGAGCCCTGATGGACATGGAGGAAACACAGAGGAAGGGAAACCACCAATCCTGATCCTGCTGCTGCTCCCAAGTGCCCTAGAAGTCTCTGTAAGGTGAAAACTACTGCAAACAATTTGGGGGATGAACTTGTTTTCCATGTGTCTGGACCTAATTGCAGTCCTGACCTCAATCAATATGGAGCGAGTCCAGTGGAGGCCACGGAGATTGTCCAAGGTGTGGAACACATTGGCTCTGGAGCCTGGCTGGGAGAGCTGGGATTGCTCAGTCTGGAGAAGGCTTTGGGGAGACCTTAGAGTCCCTTCCCAGAGCCTAAAGGGGCTCCTGGAGAGCTGGAGAGGCACTTTGGACAAGGGATGGAGTGACAGGACAAGGGGGAATGGCTCCCCACTGCCAGAGAAGAGGGTTAGATGGAATATTGGTAAGGAATTCTTCCCTGTGAAGGTGGTGAGGCCCTGCAACAGATTCCCAGAGAAGCTGTGGCTGCCCTATCCCTGGAAGTGTCCAAGGCCAGCTTGGACAGGGCTTGGAGCAACCTGGGATAGTAGAAGGTGTCCCTGCCCATGGCAGGGTAGAACAAGATGATCTTGTGGTAGAAAAAGATCACCTTTAGGGTCCCTTCTAACCCAAACCATTCCATTATCTTGATTCCATGATTCCAACAGTGGCTCTGGCCAGGCCATCTACATCAGGTCCAAGCCTTTGTATAAAAAGGTGACTGCCCTGGTTTGCAAGCACAAAACACCTTCCAGACAAGATCCAACCAGTCCAACATGTGGAGTCCTGGTACCCAGGACCCACCCTGAGGAATCTGACCCAGGAAAACCTTGCCATGCCCGACAATTCCAGCAGGAAAGGAAAAAACTGGTAATTTTGGAACAGGACATGAGCACAATTTACATGCATGAAAGAAATGAGCCTGTAGCAGCACGTTAGGTGATAGTCAGAGACAAACACAGGCAGAGAGCCAGAGTGGAGTGTCTGCTATTCTTGGATCAGCCTTGATCCTGTGGGCAGAAAAACCAAGAGGTAACTCCTACAGTGCATTCCAGAAGCTGCACTGGAAAATTAACAACAATAAAACAGAACACAACAATATCCCATGCTATCTGCAAGCAGAGTTACCAGGGGTCACCTGGTTCCTCACTACCCACAGCCAAGACTCCTCCTTCCCCTTTTTTTTTTGCCCATTACATGTAATTCCCAACAGCAGGAGCAGGATTGAGATAGCAGCCCTTTTAGTCATGACTTCAATCTGATTTGCCAACGTGCATATGTTAAAAGCATATGCTGGCTCTGGAGCCAAAATCAATCTGCCAGATTCAATCACTGAACTCGTTTTCAGGGGCCAGTTGTAAAATCCTGACACAGAGCCTTGCCACGCTCATGAAAACTGCCGGGAGCTCCCGAGTTAAAGCCGTGTGAGCAAAGAGCCAGCAGGAGAAATGGTTTTTTTCTCTGCAGTTCTGGAATACTGAGAGCTGTTCAATTAATTATAGCTGGAAAAGTTGGTTCAGTTAAACAAAGACACCAAAATTCTCACCAAAGCAAAAGGGTTTTCACAGTAAACAGGGAAAGGTTTCCCATTTATATCCACGCACAAGCCAAAACCTCATGAGTGTTTCAAATAAGAGATTTTGAAACAAAGAATATTGGTATCTAGAGGCAAAACGTTTCAAGGTTAAAAAGATGATTCTAAGATGTTTCTTTCCCTTTCAGGACTAAGAAAAAGTTGATGAAACTCCTGTTTTTCTATTGACTTGACGGACGTGACATTCCTGTGCCATGTCACACTCCTGTCAGGACACTATGTGTCATCAGTCAACCTGCTGCTGATGTCACTGCTTTCCTCATGAAAATCCAAGGAATCATTTGGCTTTTCACGTTCCTGGAATCTGAGATGTTCCAGGAATTAATTTAGCATGAAGGCACTAAGAACACACCAACGCAGGCAGGTTTGGAGCTCTCTTAGGTAAAATAATGCAATGTGTGCTCTAAAATCAGGTACCTACTCCACCCAATAATGTAATTTAAGAGTCCATTTGCTTAAATAAAGGGCATTCAAAGCCCATGGGGTGTAGCATTTGTGAATGAATGGACAGCACTTTTCTAATAGTGTCAGGTAAGGCACAAAATCTGCCATTAAATGAACTTCAGAAGGAGAAGTAACATCACTGCTGGATCAAATAGATGCCATTGTGGCATTTTAAAAGCTTTTGAATTTTTATTTTGCAGGAAGATATCACTCTATCCTGATGGCAAACTGTTCAATGAACACATTTCACCTAAATCTTCAAGGAGCTTCTGCTCTGCTCCTCAGTTCTTGACTTAAAACACCAAAGAGCTGCTGTGCAGAATGAAGAGGAAGTTTCAGCGATGAATGAATTTGTTTCTGCTTTTTACTGGAGAGCATAAAGAGTTCCATGCTTGCATTTTGTCTTAAATAACTGAATAAATAGTGCCATGTAAGGTTACAGATACAAGAAATGCAGCAACAGAAGTGCCCTGAATTTAAAGAAAACAACTGTTGCAATGAAGTCTTTCTATGCCAGAGAAGAAATCACCTCGTTCTTCTGTTTTCTGTTTAGGACTATCTCCTAATTTCAAACTCTTTTTTATGGTTCTATCCCTGGGATTTTTATGATCCTATCAATGGGCATCATCACTGAATCTAAACAGCACTGGGAATGGCAGACACAACAGCTTAACTCTGGGATTCTGGTAGGTGGATTTAACTGGCCAAGCTCAAATTCCTTCAGTTTTCAAATATCCTAAATTTAGAGCATGCATGCACTACATTTCAACATTTGGAGTTTCTCAGCAGATGCCACAAATTCCAGCTATTAAGTCTGCTTTTAGTGCCAGCACTGCTGCTGAGCAGCCACTTGCTTTGCCTGCTATAGTGTTATGAACTTCTCTTGAATCTCAAATGAGAGTAATTAAAATGATTCAAACACCTCAATATTTGGACACAGGAGATCATTCAGCAGATCACAGCTTGGCCTAACCAAGAGCAATGCTGACAGGACACATGGAAAAAAAGCTCTTACCCTGACACCCTCAGGACACTGTGGTCAAATACCAGTGCAAACAGGAGGCCAGAGGCGTAACCAATACCCTCCCTCCTACAAAGCAACTTGTCAAATTACCAAAGTTTTGTATCTATTTCTCACCGACTACGAACTATAGAGTTGCAGATTCTGTGCCCAGATGGCAAATGACTGAGTAAGACACCAGCAATATTTGTTTACACCCCTGCACCTGCAGCACAGGTAGATGAAAAAACCTAACTGTCACTCAAGTCTCCATATCGAGTTATCTGCTGCCCCACATCTCTCTCTCTCTAAAAAGCCACACTTAAATAGTCTCATAGTAATAGATTAGATAAACACTCTATTAGGGATAAGAGAATGAAGTTTTCTTTTGCTCAGATAAAACCTGTTCTTGCAACATGCTGACCATGGCAGAGGGTGCAGCTCTGTGGTTCCTACACGAACACAGAGGAATTTCAAGTTCCAGCTGCTCTCTGAGCTACCAGCATGAAAAAACAATAATTTTTGTTTCTAATGCAAAATGCCAAGGATTTTTTTTCTTTTCAGTCCCATTAAAATGCTGCTGCCAAAAAGCAAATCTCAAACCAAAGAAACATCAACGATTGATATGATAAAAATGACAAAGCTAAACATGAACCTATTCTAACACCATTGCACTCAATGTGCACAATTATTCTTTTTCAGTTTGTTGAGGAAAGTATCAGCATTCTAAAATTCTGCTCTACACTTCAGAACCTGTTGCTTTAATAAACTGTTCTCTCAGCATCCAATGCTCTGCATTTCAAGCACAAAGAAAGAGTAATCAATAAAATGTTTACAAAACATAGGACACACTTTTCTTCCCAGGGTTTGTACCTCAAAAAAAACCCATGAAGAAATAAAATTATTTGAGAAATAAATTGGTTTTCATTTTATTTTCTTTGCAGCAGGTACCTCTGAGCCCTGACTGTGAATGAAGCTGTACAGAGCCCAAACATTGTCACTATGCTAGGGCAAACTGTGCTCTCAGATTAAGCCAATTTGGCCACTTATCTTTAGGTATCTTGAGTGTCTGAGCACAGACAGTTTAGCAGACTAAGAGTGGCCCCAAAGTGTGTTAATTAAACTATTGTAACTTCTTGTACAAGGAAGAATGGGATGCCCAGACGGAAAGTCACTTAAGGCACATATGTTTCTGTGATTCCACTTCACCAGCTCTTCAGAGAGATCCTTCCTGAAGAATTTGGCAGCCCCAACAGGGAACTGAGCACTGGCTACCTGGCACAGTGCAGAGCTGACAGAGGGAACTCTTAATCACCCAGTCTGGCTGCTGGGAGTGGGATAATTACAAGCAGCCAAGTTCTGAGCAGGTTATGCTAGCCCTGTTATAATTTCATGCTAACACGCTCCTGCTCCTCTCAACTATTCCTCTCAGACCATCTTCTGGAACTGCATCACAGACAACTCATTCTTTCCCACTGAAAATGTCCCCAGTTGTGCAGCACCTGTGCAAGAAGAGCCCCCTGTTTCTCTAGAAGGATCTTTTCCACTTCTGAACAAAGCCAAAGGGGTGAGGAATTGTTAACCGAATTCCTTCCAGCAACAGAGAGTTTTCCAGCAAGCCTAGGAATAAAACCTTCCAGCTTCTGCCTGCCCCTTCCATTCTCCAGACATTATGATAGACTTTCCAATCCCTGGAAGAGAGACCTGCAGGTACAAACTCTCCAGAGGAACTAGAGTTGCCAGTGGTTTGACTCCAGGCTGGAAATGCCCCTTCCAGCAGCATCACCAGCAAATCACAGCCTGGTCCCTCCTCTCTCAGCAAACACGTTAGACCAGCACCCAAGGGATCAACACCAGGTGCTTCAGCCCCAGAAGAATCTAAAACCAGGGCTCAATCAGCTCAGACATGCAGCTCATTTGAATAGGGTTTGTCTTGCAGAGCAGAGGTCCTCTTTAAAGCACTCAGTTCAGAAGTTCCTGCAAAAACCATGTGATTAAAATGGTGCAGGTGAACTCTGTAAGTGACCACGAGGTCAGGGCAGCACAGGGATGGGATGGGATGGGATGGGATGGGATGGGATGGGATGGGATGGGATGGGATGGGATGGGATGGGATGGGATGGGATGGGATGGGATGGGATGGGCAAGTGCAAACTGCCTTGGAAAAGGAAACCCAGCAGAGACACACCAACCTAGGATTACCCCAGGGAAAGCTTAGGTCTAATTTCCACAAGGTCAGAGAGAGAGAACAATTGTTGCTATTACCACAAATTGTACCCAGAAATATTTACTCTACATTGGAGCTTTGCACTTAGCAATGTACAAAGATGTCAGGAACAATAACAGCGAAAACCCCCAACAACCTGCCAATTCTGGCTGCTGCACAGCAAAGGCTCAGGATTGTATTTATTTAGTGTGGCCTTTGTTAAAGCAGCAGATAACTCCTTCCTCAGGAAACAGGGAAGTTCTACAAGGGAAGGGCTGCAATTTAGTCCAATAGGAAACAATATTAACTTCAATTGGCAACAGCAATTACTGAAAAAGGAGAAACTTGCTGGCCTGTTACCATCACCGTTCTTTGCAACGTGCACAGGACTTTTCATCCCCAGAATTACTGATTTCTCGTTGTATGAGTTACAAGAGCACTGTGCTGGTATCAGTAGGCTGTCCTTAAGGATCTGTGTCTAGGAAAAACAGAGACAGGAAAGGCAGCAAACCTGCAAGAGTCAAGCAGAGATATACAGACTCTCCATCAGTCCTCTATTATTTCCATATGCACTGTCTAAAAGGTGGGAGAAGAAGCCAGAAGACCTTGCCTAACTCATTCTTGTGTTTCTGTAACACTCTTAACAGCTTTGTTTTAGGTCTCCCTCTATTATTTTCCTTTCAATCTTAGTGCTGGTTTGCTGCAGATCACAAAGAGCAAACAACAAACAATGCACAACCCAGGCTGCCCAAAGGCACTGGAGACTCCTGGGTGCACCAGTCCCGAGATTCCAGGCAGCTGAGTTGCCAGGCTCTTATCTTCTTGCACCTTCGTTTTGATCTGAGCAGATGCAAACTCAAGAGCAGAAGCCAAGAACATCTTTGCTGTAGTTACAGTAATTATTGCAGCTGTAATTGCAGGGTGGTAACACACACAAACACACACACACAGTGCTTGTTGTCTCTTCACTGCTCAACAAGACAGCCAGAGATCATCTCTCCATTTTTCAACACTTTTACAAACAGGGACTTTCACCAGAAGTGGCCTTGGTCAGATGGCCTTTCAGGGGATTTCCAGCCAGCACTGGGGTAAAACCACTGTAAGGGCAGAAAGTTGTGCTTTTCAAACAAATGTTTTGTAACTGACAGGACAAAGGCTGTCAGACACCTCACACTTCTCCAGGTAAGTGGTGAGGATCAACCACTGCCTGCTGAAGAACTAGTTCCAGAGACCAAAGCATTGATTCCTGTCAAGTGGGAAATCACCAAACGGAGAGATGTTAACTCTGAGGGCAAACACTGAAATTAGAACCACAGAAGCACAGGACAGCTGGCACTTCTGGAGATCTTTCAGTCCAAAGCTGCTGCTCAAAACCAGGGTCAGCTGAGCACATTGCCCAGGACCACATGAAATGGGTGACTCTTCAGGTCTCCTGTCCAACCTGTACCAGTGACATTTGAGACTTCTCAGAACATGAAAAACAGCAGCAAGGTCTCAAGAGAGCCCAAAAACCTGACTTTTTCCCCCCACGGCTTCACACACAGCCTTTGTAATCCAATTTTTGTTTCACTGTACCCTCTTTTGTACCTGTAATATTTCCTCTGTCTCTTTACTCCCCACACAATCTGCTCTGTGCTGCTCCATTTCCTACACAGGGAGAGTCTTCTCCTCCCAGTTTTGCAGAGAATTTAAATAATCTGTGTTTGTACCACACCCCTGCTCCTAAACTGAAAGATCAGAAGATGCAGGGGGCTCCTTTGGAAGCACTACAGTAACACTACAAATTGCTTACAGCCAGCAACGTGGAAGAAAGGCTGGTCTGTCCCAGGTGTGAGATATGTAGACTTAGAAAAAAAAATAAAATTGAGTAGTGTTTGTTTATACAAACAACATAAAAGAGAGGGGGGAAAGTATCTAATTGGGAGTAGAGTGCACTGCCAGCTCCAGCAGTTACACTCGGATGGATTCAGTCCTCAGGGTTTGGAATTAATTCCCTTCACCACTGCCAAGGTCATCTCTCACATTCCAGCTCTGCAATCTTTGAACTATAAAGAAATGAACAATTTTTAAAAAGGACAAGATGAGAAAATACCTCAATAGGTGATGCCAGGCACAGGCAGTATTATTCCAGGAATGGAAGCATAACTGGTGTCTGTCACCTACTGACTTTAGCCAGATTTGTTTTAATTCCCTTCCATTTAATATTCCATAAACACTTCATCCTGGGTCTCTCTTCAGCCTTTCAGTTAAAATACCAGGAGCACATATGCAGGAGTCCCACTTCCATGGGCTCTGACTCTCTCAAAATGTCATTTCTTTGTCATTTTGATCTAGAAGTTGCTGCTGAATGTGTGCTGAGATGTCCCATAAACAGCAGGAAGGTGAAAGCTGCTCATCATAAATGTGCTAAAGCTAGAGCTACTTCTCTTTTTAAAATGACAGATGTTCTCAGATCTCAAAATGGTGGAATACATTCAATGTTTTGAACTATTTAGTATGGGCTCAGCAAACAAACGATCCAGCCTAAGGTCAGGAACAACACTGCCACTGAACAGTTAATTTCAGTCAATAGATACATGTGGGTTGAAGCTTACTGGCCTCTGAAATAGGGTTATTCATGCCATCTCCCTGTGAATGAGCACCTCAAAATCACAATTAAGGCTGACATTAACTGGTCAAAGTCTGAAAAAGGCTGCATGGTAGCAGCCTCTCTCCCTGTCTTGGTGAAGGAAGTTGATCTTATCTGTTTATAATCTTTTTATTCTTCTAATATATCTATCAGACTAAGCTTTCATGGATAGCAAATAGCTTTATTTTTTCCCTTTAAAAAGGTGGGCACACTTATCTGTGCCCTTTCCACAAGCAATGCCCTAATGGCACAGTTCACTGTAATGAACGTCTTTTCCTATATTTAATCACTATATTTCTATCAAAACAGCTGCAGGGGAAAGAATAAAATCAATGGCCTGTGATATGGGGATGGGGCTGGAATGTGTGGACACATCTTTCTGTTGACTTCAGGGATCCTCTGAGTGGATTTAAGCACTGTTAAATTCTGCACAATCACAGCATTTTGCTCTCTCAAGGCAAATGACCGGATCAGGGTCTGCTTTTATTATTCCTGTCCACCTATTTTTGAGTGGTGAGGCAGCAGCAGACAGAATGGAAAGATACTCAGACCTCTCAGACAAGAGACCCCAGAACTTGTTTTATTGCAGACCTTTTCAAAGGAACGAAGTGTATCAAGTTCTGCTCCTGATACTGCATGGAAACAATAGGGTATGGCTGTAAAATAAAAGAATTCAGACATAAATACATTAAACTGGAATTAGGAAAGACTAGGCCACAGATAAATCTAAAAGACAGGCAATGATGTAGCTATGGCACTTAATAAAATTCCATAAACCTGCAGTTAAAAGGAGCAGAGGAGAAAAAAGCCTCGTGACAGAGCAGTGGGAGTCTGGACAGATCCATCTGGAGAAAAGATTTGTCCCAAAAAGCCTCAACCAGCTCTGAAAGCAGGGATTCCTCTCAGTGATGTTGAGGATGCAGCTCAAGCAAACACAGGCCGCAGCCGCAGGCTCTGCAGGTTATTCCTGATTTTCCTTCCTTTCCTGCCAGTTGGATGCCCATGCTATGCCAAGAAAGACTTCTTGGAGACAAATCCCATTAATAACTGGGCTATTAATATTCTCTTTAATCTGAATTAGTATCTTTGCATAAAATGTGATCCATGTGACCAAATCACTCCTGTCTCAAGCAATTCCAGAAGGGACATTTAGTTGTGGCAGGCATTTTTTGAACACAGGGAAAGAACCCAGTGTACCATAAGGGAAGGAGCTGCAGGCTCTAATTATTTCTAATAATGCACCTAGAAATCATCGAGTAAAAAGGAATTAAGTAGGATCAAAGTCAAGCTTTTTTAAAACATGAAATTTAGAAAATATGATGAGGAGACCTAGGGTCAACTAGGGATTACAAACCAGCCATGGCACAGGGGCTCTTTATTTGCATTGACCACTGCAAATCAATCAATCAATCAATCAATCAATCAATCCTGTTTGGGCAGGATTTTGACACTCTACCAGGAAGAATTAATTCAGACCCAACTCTGGTTTCTGTTCCACCCAAAGTAAGTTTAGGTTACACACAAAATAAACTATCAAGTGTTCCAGCCACTGATGATTTAAATCAATAGCTCAGATGTTGGAAGAAGAGAGTATTGGAGCAAATAGCACCGAAAAACAGCAGTAAAGGGCTGCAGTCTCTCCTTCTGTAGCACTGATACATCTTCCTTCAGAATCAGATGCATTTTTCACCCTGTCCCAATAAATAACATCTCAGAGCAGGCCTTGCTGGGAATGCCCCACAGAGAAAACCCAAGTAAGCAGCTCAGCTCCTTCCTCTTCTGCCCAGCTAACACGGCACAGAGAAGTCCTTTTTTTCTGCCTGACCCTCCTGAAAAATATGGTTTGCATGTTTATCCTTTGGCTTTGGATCATAAGAGGTGTAATGGGAAGACTCCTGTTGGATACAGACAGAAAACAAATTCAGGTCACTTTTGAGCCTGGTAAGAGCGAGCAGCCACTAAAGCTGAAAGGATGAGCAGCAGCCTCTTCCTGAACGATTTTCTGTGACAAGGGAGAAACTGAGTGAGCCCAGGCTTATTTACAAGCAGCAAATCTGGAGCCTGCACATGGCAAACCAAATGAAGCTTTCTCTTTTCTTAAGAGGTGGCCCCTGTAGTCGGTTTCTTGCAGTTTTCCAGCTGAAGAGCTGTGAATTTCCACTAAATTGACAAGCCCCAAAATTTCACTGCTGGCAGCTGACAAATCCTCCATCAGCTCTGGAATTTCCCTGGCATTTTGCTGGATTTCTACTGACAGGCACAACATGGGTACAGTCTGTGGGCTTCTGCAGATGTGAATTGTTTTATAGTCCCTGATGTTCAGGATAAAAGAATGCACCAGCAAACTCAGACAACTTGTAAAACATGGCACTGCTGCAGCGTGGACAGCTTGGAAAGGCCTGACAGGGCTGGATGGACAAGCACTGATGGACAAGCCTGGAATTAGCTGCACAAGGTTCTACAGAGCAACAGTACCGACAACAGAAGAAAATTAGAGGTTTTTTTAATAGGGCAGCTGGAAAGGGAGGAAGCCCAGCCTACCCAAACCCACAGATAATCAGCTACACAAGGAGGCAGGATCCAACTTTTTTGCCTGTTCTTAGGTATTAGATCATGCTGATTTTCCAACAATAAATGCTGCAGGCAGAGGATAACCAAAAAGAGACAGGATGAGGGCAGCCAGTGGTGTCTATTCCCAACTTTAAGGTTGGACCATTATGCTGGCCAAGTAATTAACCCAGGGCAGAGCGATCCATTCAGCAGTAAATGAGCCTAAGTATTGACCTCGATTTGGACGTGTGGGAGCTGACAAATACTCCCCGAGATAAGCATCACAGTCAGAGCATTCCTGCCTGGACACACCATTAAAAATAAAACAAAAGCTTTATATCCCACTTGGGGAAAAGTGAAAAAGGAGGAAGGAGCTTCGTTTACCTTTGAATGGCTCTTCTCAAGTCACAGGATCCCAAACAATCCCAGCAAACACGCTCTGGGACGTGAGCTCACGTTGCAGGAGCGCTCCCAAGCTCAGCCTGCCTGACATAAGCAAGGGGAGAAATCCCAGAGCAGGAACAGAGCGAAGAAAGCAGGAATGCCACGTGCCTGGCCCAAAACCACATCGTCTGACCCCCGACACAACACAGACTAGGATCTCAAAGAAAATAAAAGTATCTTATTGCCCAGCAGAGCCCTTTTTTGCAGCAGCAGCAGAGACAGAACTCTGCTGACATGGGAAAGTTCCAAGCCTCGGGGCACTCAGGTGTATCCTCGCTGAGCTCGTGCTCACCTCAGGGTCTAATTCCTTTGCCAAAATATTGCACAAGTGGCACTCTGTGTTTGCAAAACGCTTCCTCAGGTGTCCTGTTTGACCCCAAACAGCAGACGGTTTACTGTCTGTGCAGCAAACAAGGTCATTCTGGGGTTCTAAGAGGGCCATGGCTCGGATGCACAGCGTGCAGCTGCACTCAGTTTGGAAATGTTTCATGTTTTGCCTGAGATAGCTGAGTGCTTTCTAATTCTGCCTCCTCTCCTCCTCCTGCTTCAACACCCTCACCCGAAGGTGCCAGAAGCAAACATCACCAACCCACAAACTCTGCAGAGTTTCAGCCTATTGGGTATTCCAAACCATCCAGATATTCCAGAGAGCTCTAGAGATGACTCCATCCACCCCACTGCTGCAGCCCTCTCCAGCTTCCTCACCTTAGGTCTTTTGCCAAGGTGTTTAGCATGGATAAATACCCACTTGTGTGGGTTGAAACTGGCTCTGGTTCACTGGGGTGCCTCCAATCTGCAAGTGTGTCTGTTTTCATACCTTCTGCAGTTTGCTTCAGGGTAAGTGCAGAAGCTCAGCCAGGCTTTCAAAAGCACCTCACGGCATGTGATAGCCTCCACTAGGCATGGTTTCAGAACTGAATCCTAGGCTTGCCTTCATGCTGAAGAGAAGATCTTCCAGACCCTACAGGGTTATGATTTTCACAGCATTCTGCATCACAGTGTGACACACAGAAAGCCAAAATGAGCAGCAGATCGTCAGGTCTGTGGATGAACGACTGTAGCTCCTTCCACTGAATCACTGTGTCTCATGGATCTTCCCCAAAATCAGGTCTTACCAAGTCTGCAGCTGTAACAGCTATCCCTCTCTTTGCTGAATTTCAGATCAATAGATTTACAGATTTATGCAGGAGCGTGGGGACTGAAGCACAAGCAAAGGCAGGACAGGTCAGCATTACTGTCCTCGCTCATGACCGGGATTTTTCCAGCAGAAAGCAAGCTAGGATTGCAGAGCACAGACCACGAGTATTCCAGAAAGTGAGCACAGACACACAAAAGAGCAGTGCCCAGTTTGCAACTGATTTAGCACAGCTCAGGGAAGAATAAAAGAACTGGGCTGCACAGCCTTGCCAAGTCACATTAGGTGAATCAGTGTCCTCGTCTCTCACGCCACGAGTCCGGCATCTCGCACGCAGCCCTGGCTGCTTCCCCTCTTCAGCCAGGAGAGAGCAAAGCACCTTCTCTGCAAAGTGCTGCCAGCAGGATTCATCCCCCTGCCGGTGCTAGATATGTGCCCAGAGCTCAGCACAGCAAGACACAAACACAACCTGCAGCAAACGAAAGGCAGGGTTGGATGGGCAGTATTAATTTCATTTCCAGCTTCCATAAATTTTTCAAAGCCAGTCCTTTAAGTGCTCAGGTTGTTTTCTTTTTTTTTTTTTTTTTTTTTCTTAATGTCAGTTTTTGCTCCATTTTAATATATCCTCTTTAATTTCCTTTACAGATAAGTACTGGTCATAAAAAAAAAGGCAGAAATTTCCCTTACCCCAGCTGTTGTAGGATCTAGGGCGGATTTCAAAACAGAATAGAGCCTGCAGCCTGCATTCCAAAAAAACTCCGGTGAACCATGTGAAGAGCATTGTTTGGGAGCAACTGGAGAGATAACTGCTCTCCTGATGTAACTCATTTATTATCCCCAGTGTACAAAACAAGTAGCTGAGAGCACTGAAAAGAACACAAAATAGAAAGCCTAATCTACATTTCTGATACGAGCTGTTCAGCCACCTCAGCTGTATCACTGTGGGAACCAGTGGCACAACTTTACACAGTCTGACCTCATGAAAAACTCTTTTTTTTTGCACAGTGGGCAAAATAAACAGCCCTGCACTAGGTAGGGGTAACCTTGATTAAGGTTAGTGAGCCCAAAAAACTGAGCCACCAGCAGGCTGAGGTGTGCAGCCACGCTTCTTTCTACTCCTATTTTATTCAACTTAATTCCTCCTGATTCTTCGTATCTGTAAGTCGCTTCCCTCTCTTAGTAGAGTTCTGCTCTTTTTGAAAAGATTTCAGGGGAGGACCAAACAGAAAAGCAACAGTTTTTTACTTCTGTAATTATTTGTGTTACTATGATTTCATGCAGATTTCAAAAGCTGGGGCCGAGTACAGTAAAGCCCAAGGTGGGAAGAAGAAACCACTTTATTTACAAAACTGCAGAGAATGTTCTCCTTTCCCTGTTCACCTGTCCAACAAGCATTCTGCTTTTTTGTTTTAGGAGTATGGCCTCAACACACCAATACACTGGGAAACTTCCCAACCACAGGCTGCTTTTGGGAAGGGCCAGGATAGAGCCTTCCCTCAGCCTGATGTCCAGCAGGCTAGAAAGACATCCCAAAAGCCAGCTAGAATAAATAATGGGTAACCAGAAAACAGAACTTCCCATTTAAGATTTCTTAAATGAACAGAAACTTGGATGTGCATCTGGAAAGTGGGGAAACAAGTCTGGAGTGGCCTGGGTCTCCCTACAGAATGCAACTGGGGAGTGGGAGCAGCCTGACCTGTCCAGGAACTCAGCTCTGAGGGCTCCTCAGCTCTCCTGTGCCACCAGCCTGTCAGGCAGCCTGCCAAGGAGCTGGGCAGGAAGGAAACCAGGGAGGCTTCCAAGAGAAAAAACATCCCTCTGGAAAATTTCAGACTGCTCTAATAATGGCCCTACTTTGAGAGTCGCTCACGGAGCTGGCAGAAGGCAGGGAGACCCACTGCCTTCCCTGGTAAACTCCTGGCTTCCTGTAGGAATTTCTTTCTACTCCCGACACACAGCACCAACTGAAGCAATCCTTAAGTAGGATGTTCATAAATCCCCCGAACCCTCCCTGCAGCAAACCGTGTTGCTTTTTCCCAGAACAATGACAATTGTTAATTGGCACCATTCAGGAGGTAACATTTTCTTTGGGAAGGCCTTTCCTGCTTTAGGCAACCACAGGGACTTTTGGCAAGGTCTCCAGACAAGCCCTGTTGGCAGCACATAGCCTTGCCTTGCTCGGAAAGACTGCACGAACAAACAGCTTGCTTTCCAGCTCCAATTCCAGGGCTCTGCAAACTTGGCAGGGCTGACAACCCAATCTGGCCCGGCTGCAGGAATAACTGATGCCTCCTAGGTAGCATCCCACAGAATTGCCCTGGAAATCCAACAGAAGGAGCCCTTTCAGCCCGCTCCGTGCCCACTGCTAGCTCATCGACCTACCGCTCGTTGCTCAGCGTCATCCTCGGAGGGTCCAGGTTGGGATTCTCCATGGACTCCATCTGGGGACAGCGTAGGAAGTAGTAGAGGGTGTGGAGGGCATCAGGGGACCAGGAGATGGGCTGCTGCTGCCGGGTTTGCCGGACAGGACTCATGCCGGGCCGGACGGTGTTCAGGCACTGCATGTGGTGCATGGCTCGGGAGACCAAATCACCTGCGCACACACACACACGGGAAATAAAAAATCATCTCCTTATTAGTCACCCACAGTGCTTTTAATCACACTTTTTTGAACAAATCAAAGCTCTCACAGCTCAGAGGAATGTTTGCTGTGTGCACAGAACCTCCACAAAAGCAGAGGGTGTCCTGTCCCTCAGGCTGCCACTTGGCAGCACTTTCTTTCAAATACCAAGTTATCAGTTAGAAAACATAAAGTGAAACACCTCTCAGTTACCACACATTCTTTACAGTGAGTTTGCTGGTTTTCTGCTGGTTTCCTCCTCTTTCCACCCTCAAGCACCAAATTTTTTGCCAGCCTACAAAAACTACAGATGTCTCTGTAAAATGTCCTCTGCCCAACCTGGGAGCAACAGTTTCACAAGGTGAAGTCAGTAGCACCAATACTTCACTCTCACTCTTGTTAGGAGGCTGCTCCCATTTCTTCCAACTGGGTCATGCTGTTCTACTCTCCTGCCCAGGCACTTGAGACAAATTAGTGACATTATGTTCAAGACAGAAACCCCTTCTTTGAGGGGTCTGCTGCTCCCATTCTAACTCTAGCTGCAGGTTTCTCCAGAACAGCAAGATCTGACTCTCTTATTAAAAAGCCAATCTTTATCACGCTGGCTGTCTCAAGCTGTGCTAGAAATTTGTCCCTCAGCATTATAAGAAGCTCAATCCAGGAGGTCTCTGGGCTTCTCATTCCTCTTGGTTTTTGAACTCAAGCCAAGCTGCCTCTGTGTCGGAGCATGGTGGACCTGAGGAGGCCTGGACAAAGGTGACCTGGATCACATAGCTGCACTCAGAATTTTAGGACTGCAGATTTTTAAAAAGTTCCCAGAGCAATGACCCCAAATCTGGTCTTTTTGCAGTAAGCTTGCTTTAGGCACAACCCTGTTTAATCTCCTCGTGTTGTGGTGCATTACAATCTCCAAAAAGCTTTAAAAGCTTCATCTTTGAGTAGTATGACTACCAACCACTGAGCCGAATTATTACTATACTTAGCTAGGATCTGTTTTTCCTTGGGAGAATCTCTGCTGCTTTATGCTTTACAGTCCCCTCAGACTCTCACAGGAAACATTGCTCTATTGTGTCCAAAAGTCACAATACTGGGAAAGGATGGAACCAAAATAGTCACCCCATCACAAAGCTGGCTCCTGGGAAAGCGCCCTGAGTTTAGCGCTGCCACATAAGCATTAGGCAACACCTCCCTCTGAAATTCTTGGGAAGTTATTATTTGTTCATTTATATCTACAAGCAATACACTAAAATTTGCCAGCCAGAACCCCTGGGGTTCTACTGTTACACAGGAGAAAGCCCCACAAAGCTACTGTATGTCTAAACATGACATTTTTAGTGGTTCAGACCAACGGGTATTAAAAAATCTCAGCTTGCAGTCTAAAGCCGTGCCACTCCTTTGTTGTACAGCACATTCAGCTTTAAGGACCCACTTCAGAATAATAAAAAAATCCTTCTAACAACTCTGCCTTTCCACTTCAGTAGCTCCAGGAGCCGCACGTTTTACGAGAGCATCACGGATCCTCCAGCACTGGTGCTAACACAGAAGTCTGCACAGTTTATAGCAGAAATGCATCTGGAATTCAAATTTTCAGCTCAGAATAACGTTCCTTCTCCTTTGCACACTCACTGTATTTTTCTGGCAATGGGCAGCAATGTTAAAAAAAAAAAAAAAAGGCAACTGTATCAGGAGAGCCATTCACTGAATGTACTGACCAAGTTGGCCAGGCAGGGATGGGGGAAGAGGGAGAGAGGAAGCTGTATTCAATCTCAGGCCCTTGCTACAAATGTTCTCTTGTGTTCCAGGATAAACAGAGGTGTGTTGAAGGAATTTGAAAACCTCAAACTAAGGCAGGTTGCAAAATAAATGGTGAAACACACAAACTCCTTACTGGCCCTGGCATTCATTAGCATTCAGATGGTGCAGGCTAAGAAAGTGATGCCAGCAGAAACGTTGCAAGGGGTGAAAGTAGACTAGGAAAACACAAATCATTTTTGTTTATTTTAAAGCGGCTTTGTGAGTACTCTAGGAATGGAACATTTCATTTGGTCAGCTTAAAAAAAAAGGGATTGAACAAGTTTTTGTTACCAGAGTGCTCTCAGATTCTCTTTTTCCTTAGCTTTTTGTTTTTTTAAGTAACCAAAAAGCTTTTCCTTGAATATCCCGGACATTTCCACTGCGAAAACACTAACAAAGAGAATCCTCTTTGCTTTCTGAGGGAGGTTTGCTGTGCTCCACAAATGCACAGGAGAGCCTCCAGAGGCATCTAGGAAAGAGCATCCAACTTCAGCTGGCAGTAATATCTCAAAAAAAAAAAAAAAAAGGGCAGATCTTACACCTATCCAGGTGAATTAGACATGAATTAGACATAAGGCAGACTAATGAAACCCACTGATTTTCATAAACAGCACCACCAGACAATTAAATCTCACCCAACATTAAACGCTGCTCACGCTGCCAACAGTGACAGCACTCCTGCTGCCCCTCAGCAGTGCAGGGATGGGCTCTCCTGCTCTGCTGGAAGAACCCCGTGGTGGATGACATCCCAAACTCACTCAGCTCCGAGATGCTCCCGACGCAGGTGGCCAGCAGGGACTGCTCCAGGGTCCGGAGCTCCAGCTGGGCGTAGGCGTCAGCCCGTCCGTCGCTGCACATGGAGCCGTCGTGGTAGGGGCTGAAGTAGGCAGGGAGGGACAGCACACCTGGGGCAAAGCAGACAGCACACCTCTTACAGATCAGCCTACACGTGTGTGGAAAAGCAAATCCCTCCAGGAGGGATGCAGAACTCGCACCTCTCCCCGGGAATTTTGGAACAGTTCAAAGGAAATAGAAGGGCACTGTGAACACTGCTGGAATGGCTGAAACAGGCTCCAGGCAGTAAGGCTGGATGTTCCTACAGCGTTTAAGAGCTGGAAACAAATTGCAGTTGAGATAAAACTACATGAAAAGCTTTGGTTAACTCTCTACTCTTGTTTATACAACAACTGGGCCGCACACACACGGCTTGCTGCTGAACAGCTGTATGCAGATCCCCAGATAGAAGGGCCTGATCTGGAGAGATGTGGGATGTAGCCTGGAGTCCACCTCATCCCTGCAAACAAAACCACAGGCTGTGCCAGCCCTTTGAACCTGCCGTGCAGTTTCAGGTGCTCAGACTGTGGTTTCTGCATGTGCACACCTCTGGATGCGCCAAGCGACACCCAGCAGTTCTGAGGCTGCCTGCATTTTCATCTCTGTAAATGACCCGTGTGAGAGAGAGAGAGATTAGCAAGGCAATTACACTGCACACACCTGTTTACCACACACACCTCCTCTCCATCAGTACAAATGCACAGGAGCTGACTGCTCCGTGTGGCACAGGGAGAAGGGGGAATGTGACCTCTGCAGTGGATGTGAGGCAGGGAGCAGGACGTGTGACAGAGGCTGGGCTGGGAGAGTGACCTGCCCTGTCCAGTGGCACCCTGGGGTAGATCTGGTGCCACTGCATCCACAGGGCAGGTGGACTCCAAAAAGCCCTCTGCAGTCACGCAGCCACCATTCCTGTGCCCTCATTACTGCCCCATTTTTAATTATGGATCCATCCCACAATCCCAGCAGCATCTCCTGGCCCAAATTTTCCCTGATTCCAGACAAGGCCACTCAGAGCAGCCACGACTGCCCGTGCTCTTAGCCTGCTGCATCCTGTATTTCTGATTTTCAACATTGATCCACAGCAATACAGTTCAGCCTGGACCCACGTTTTCTTCCGCCCTCACCTCCCGACCCTGGGTCAGGCTGGGATGTGGAGAGCCTTCACTCCTGTGGAACTGACCTCCTGTCCCATAGGTGCTGTGTATTGTTGCCCAACAAAACCCTGCAGCTCATTGTGCAAGACCCCTTTGTTTCTTTGTCTTGATGTTCTCTTTTGAGATTTTATGCTGGATTGATCTCTCCTATCCTTTTCACATCCTCTTTGCATCCTGCTTTGTGGCAAAGCCAAGGGCTGCATCAAAAACTTCCTGGACATGACGAGAATAAGGGAATGATTTATCCTGTTGTGCTTCTTCACTGTACATCACTGTTAGTTAATGGAGAATGCTCTGCCAAAGCCCTCTTAACCTGAATAATTAGGAAGTTGAGGCTTTAAGAGCTACCAGAAGCCATGCATGCAAACTAGGAGAGCTTTGCTTTAAATACACTATACAGAGCCTAAGCCACTTCCTTTTCCATGCCAAAGCTATGAAAGGATGTTTTAGAGACATATGGATTGAATTTATGGCAGAGGGAGAATGAAAACAGCCTGATTTGTCAAAACTTTCAAACAGAGGCACATAACTCTGCAGAGGCGAAAACAGAAACTGGCAGCTCCACTGCTGAGCCCACAGAGGGAAAGAAATGGGGCACATTTTCTCTGCCAGCCACTTTCAATTGGTTCTGTTTTCTAACAAGGAATTAAAAATAAAGATTTGCAGAATGCTTTGGCTCACAAGAGGCAACAACATCTCAGTTTTCCAGTTCACAGTTTGTCAGGTGGTACAAGGAAACAGGGAGGATATATTTACCTTTGGAAAAATGACTCATCCAAGTCAGCTGTGGACAAGATTTATGCCTGCCTTGGCACAGCTGAGGAGCACCCATTACACACCAGAGAGGAATAAGGAATTCACCAAGACTTTGGCCAGGTACCAAAGCCCAGAGATGCCACTGGGGATTTTCCTTGGGATCGGAGAGGGGGATGAATGACATAAGGATTCAAAGGCTCCCCATGTCTGGCAGGTCTCCACAGGCACAAGCAGGTCTGGGAATGAGGACACACCTCCCAACACTGATTTTGGGGCAGTGGGAAGCAAAACAGAAATGTACCCCACAACTATTCTGTCTTGCAGCACCCTAATCAGGATTTCCTCTCTGATCTGCTTCGAGTTGGAAAAGCATCATTGTTGTCCTCAGATCAGGCACAAGGACATCTGCAGTCAAGCTTTGCCCAGTGATGTTGAAAGCAGGAACAGGACTTAATCTTTAATACCAATTTTCAACCCCCTTTTTTTTGATAACAGGCAACTGCCTTGTGCTGATTATTTGTATCCCAAACTATGGTTCTTGCTCTCCTGCTTCCCAAATCATGGAATTTTCAGTCAAAAGGTGTTACAATGGTATAAACCACGGGGCAGTTTCTGTCTGGCATTCACATTCCTGCATTTTTTTTATTAGTGGCAACACAGGGTTTAATCACAACTAGCAAGATAAGCAAAACTGCAATTGAAATAAATCAATCCACGTCAAAACACTCTCTGTTTGATATTCACCCTTATTTCCTGACTTTCCAAAGTGTGTTTTTCCCACTAAACAATGTGAAACAGCACGTAATTACTGTGCAGGAATGAACCACTCAGGCAGGTTTTTTAAAATTAAGATTTTAAGTACAGGATCCAAGCCCTAGTGGAATTAAGGAGAGACTGTGAGTTCAAGTGTGGCTTAGCTCAAACCTCAAGAGCAGCAGGAGCTCAGAAGTCACCTCTGGAATGGCCTGATTCTCAATTAAAGCATGGCTGGCTAACAATTTGTTCCTGATCTTTCCACAGCCTGGAAAAAAAAAAAAAAGCTGCTGGAAACAGCAGCTGGAAAAAAAGCCATATTTATTCTGCCTCAGTTAAATACGAAACCTGTTCATGAGCACTTGCTGCCAGCACTCTTAAAAGGCAGTCACGACTGGGTGAGTTCCAGTTAAGCAGTTCCTTAAACTCAAATTATTCTGCTTGCCTAAAGAGTTTGAAATTGTTGTCTGTAATCTGATGCTTTTTAATAGCAACTGAAAATGTTTCCAGTCTGAGCAAGATCCAGGGAAAAGTCTGTTCACACTCCTGGACATCTTTCTGCTTTAAGAGGTGCAGCAGCTCTGCGGAGAGCTTTGGCTGTGATGCACCATCGCTCCCACAGGCAGGGCTGGGCAAAGCTCTTGTGTGGTTTCCAGCACGTGCTGGAACACCTCTGCTCTGGAGACAGGCTGGGAGAGCTGGCAATGTTCAGCCTGGAGAAGGGAAGGGTCCAGGGAGAACCTAGGGCCTCCAAGATAGCTGGAGAGGGGCTTTGGACAAGGGCATGGAGTGACAGGATAAAGGGGAACGGCCTAAAACGGAAGGAGGGTGGGTTTAGATGGGATACTGGGAAGAAATTTCTTACTGTAAGGGTGAGGAGGCCCTGGCACAGTTTCCCAGAAAAGCCGTGGCTGCCCCATCCCACGAAGTGTTCCAGGCCAGGTTTGACAGGATTTAGAGCAACCTGGTCTAGGGCAAGGTGTCCCTGTCCAACCCCAGGGGGGGTGGAAATAAATTATCTTCCAAAGTCCCTTCCAAGCCAAACCACTGCCCAATTCTATGACTCCCCAAGCTGGGCAGTCAACCCAGTTCCTCAAGCAGGACAATTCCTTTAAGGAACTCCAGGTCCACCTCTGAATGTCCTTGCAATTCAGAGGCTGGCATCAAGTTCTATTCTTTTGGTTTCAAAACACAGGTAAATGCAGACCTTTCCCTGAATTCTGCTCTGAGATTGGAATGTCTGACCTTCCTACCCATGGCCCCTTCACACCTCACACCACTTGCATGCCATGGTCATGCAAAGGGACTTGCCTTCATTTTCACCTTGTTGTAATGGTTTTCTCTGGGATTTCTCCAGTCTGGACCCTTGATGTTGGCAGACAACTTCCTAGAGATTAACTTATCAGCCATTTGATGGATTTCAAACATTTATGTGATGTCTAGAGGTTAAGATGGGGCCACTCACAAGTGGCAAAGGGCCAAGGAGTCTTGGCTGGAAAGCACTTGAATTCTGCTGTGTGGGATTCCTCATGGAAATTGCCCAGGGTACTGGTTCCCTTATTTCAGAAATGCACTGGCTCTGCTCATGACAGATTAGGCAAAGAATCAGGAATATAATTAGGACAGGGATAGACACCATAAACTACTGACACAGAAGAACTGCTTTTAAAAAAAAATAAACTTAGTAAGGTGTATGGGACAATACAATGTGCTATTTATACCTAAACACTTCCATAAAACAAATCAGATCAATAGGAAAAAAAGCAGCTATTTGGCCAAACCAAACAGAAAGTCCTTGGAAAATTCAAAATCATCTCTATACATTGGAAATTGCTGCTAAAAGCCTCATGTGTGAAACCAGGAGTGTGGTGAGTATGCTTGAAAAATGCATTAGGAAACCAAGCAGGAAGCCCTACACCAGTGTGCTTTTGCAATGTTTAGCTTCAGATAAACTCCTCAAGAAACATTCCGGGGGGTGGGAACGACGGCTGATCCCTGCAAACTGAGATTCTGGAAGGCCAAAGTTTTGAAGGCGGATGGTGATGACCTGACTGTGCTGCAGTTGCCAAATCCCACCGATTCCAAGGGAGCCGGGGGAAACCGCAGCCAGCTGCAAGTGCAGTTCCCACGCTGGAACGTGGCCACGACGTGGGGACGGCTGTCACCTTGCACAAAGTCCTGCAATTCTTCATGGCCAGGAGCATTCAAGGCTCTCCTTGTTTTCTGTTCCCCGTTCTCCCACACGACACAATGCCCCGCAGTTCCCTCTTGCCAATCAGTTCCGAGTGTGGAATTGATGCCAATTCCTGGAGCTCTGTTCTCTCCTTGCTGACCTACCGCTGCTAGGAAAGCTCAACCCCTCTTCATTTTTTGAAATGAGACAGGAGCATTTTGACAGAACATAAACAAACCCTTCTGAAAAACAGCAACCAAAGTGTCCCTGATGGAGCTCCCTCAAAATCTAAACACATCAGCCTCTATAATCAAGTGCAGCCATGCTATGGATGGTGAGAGAGGCTTGTGATCAGGGAACAATGCGCCTAATTGCTCACATATAGAGAAAGAGTGTGGCTTCTGCCAGAAAGCAGGCAGGCATCTCTCCCAGTTTGTCAGCAGTAAGAAAAATCAAACACAGTTCCTTATATCTGCATCCACATCAAACAGTAATTCTGTAATTGGAAACAGGAGGAGAAGCAGGGGAGGGAGGAGCTTCAAGTGGGGGAGATTTTTAAATTTTCTGCAAGTGCTATGCTGGATCTCTCCATCAAAGAGCTGATGTCCTAAGGGGACACTTCTGGACACCTCAGAGTCACACAACCCTCAGTTTTGGTCCCTATGCTCAAAGAGACAATATCTTCTCCAAATTAACAAAATAAAGGTTTCCTGGACTTCAGGAATATTATAAGAAATGTGTTGCCTTCATGCTCCTGTACCTCAGTACCAACAGGCATTGCCTAAGGAGGGTACCAAAATACCCCAGGAGAGAGTTATAAAGCACTCTCAAAATTCACCACCCCTTTCTTCTGGGGTGCAGGTCACTGCAGCAACTGGAAGTCTAAAAAGCAAGGAAAGCTGTGGAGCTCACAGAAACACTGCTAGGGAAAGGGCAGGAGCCTATGGACCATCACTACAAATGCCTCCCTAGCTCTATGAAACTCCCTGTGCCCATCTTCATCCCACACATTTTGCCTCCCTTTTGCTGTGAAAATGGTGGAATTGGACAAAGGTAGGAAGTATCTGTACTCCACTTGAATCCAGCTGTGATATACAGGCTTGCAAGTGACTATAAATGTAGGATAAAGGCCTTGGTTTAATAAAGTGTCAGAATTTACTGAGTCATTAATCCCACTTCCATATCCCTGTGGTCTTCTGGACAACCACTAACCTGGCCTGGCCCCAAGCACTTAATTGAACGTAAGCACAAGGAACACAGCCTGGGCTTGCATTGTCATGACTGCCAAAAAGCACAGCACAATGACTGTCCTCATTCCCACTTCTGAGATGGAGAAACATGGGCAAAAGGAAGAGAAGCAACCACAGAACTCCTGCACCAGAACCAGCACTTTGCAAAGCCCAACCCTCCCAGTTCAAATGCCCTGTATGGAACTGGGCAGCACAGAGCCACTGCTCCCACAGCCCAGATCCAGAGATTGAAAATGAATGGAATAACTATGTGGCTTTAATTCTAGGTTTGTAGAACTATGCTTCCTGTTTTATACGTCCTAATAAAAGGCCTTTGGGGATATAATCTGTAAATATAAACTGTAAATGCTTCCTACTATTATTCCTACAACTGCTTCTGAAAAGGACTGTGTGTGTTCATATGTCAACAAGTACATCCCTAAGATTCAGCTGATCCTTTTGGAATTTTGTGATTTTCCAGGCATTGGCTCTTCTATGCAGGGCCCAAGGGCCCAAGTGCAGGGCCCAAGACCTGCACTACCCTGTAATATCAGTATTAAAAAATCCACCAATTAGCAATAAATCCATGCTTCCAGGACTCTTATTTTCAGGATCCAGTAAGGCACACTAAAGAGAAAACCCCATACTGGGTTAGAAATATCAATGAAAAAACAAAGTTTTATGAGGAATGGTATAAATAGATTACTAACATTGTGAAAGAAATACAAAACCAGAATCCCATGCCAAAAAATGACTGTGGTCCAAGAGGCAGAAGACTCAGAATTCCCCACTTGTGTAAACCCCGACCAGTTTGATTAATCTCAGTGTCTCAAGTCTGCTTATCTGGAAAATGAGGATATTGCTTCATTCCTGGTAAGGGTAGAGTGACAGCAGCAGTGTTCTTGCTTCATTTCTCATCCTCAACCTACTCCTTCATGCTGTTCAACATTTAGCAGTGTCCCCATTTCCCATATGTGTCAACAGCACATTTTTTGCCCCTTATTAACAGCCCATTTTTTTAATTTACAAAGCCCTTTTTACCTTCAAAAAAGCTCCCCAAGACACAGCTACTTCTGAGATGAAAGGACAAATACTGTGACAATATTTAACTGCACCTTAGTGGAGCTCATGACATCAGAAGAGAAGCTTTACCCAACTGTGAGAGGGTTAAGGAAAGCGAAATTATTTTAGCCCTGTAGAGATTTGGATGTGGATACAATACTGGACAGTTATTCTGACAAACAGAGCAGAAATACCATAAGAAATTATAAAGAAACAACTATATCTAGCTCTCTCTATATATAAGCAAGCTAAAAAAAAAGCTTTGTTTTTGAAAGAGGGAGAGAGGTATGACAGGTAAGTAGTGGTTAAGAGTCCTTTAGTGGCACTGCTGTAGGGATCAGAAAGCTTAGGAAGAAGAGGCTTCTGTCTCCATTCCCTTGGAATTCTTTAGAAGTCTCCAACTGAGGTGCTTTTACAGTAAAACCAGCTTCATTTGGTGTAAGCAGTGGGTCTGCAGGAACTGCAGGCACCAGCTCGAGCCCTCATACCCTCCACAATACCCTCTTCTAATCCATTCCTTATTGTTCACTGTCCTTCCTGTAATCTGCCCTTTGAATCATGTCCAGTTCCCCAGATGTGCTCTGAGTAAGCTCTTTGTACAGCCCATAATGACCTCTCTTTACTTGCCTTCAATTCTTCTATTTATACATCCCATGATCTGTATGCTTGCCAAACAAAGAGGAGAGTAAATTTATATCCTCTGTCACTCCCAGTTCCTTTTCTTAGGGAATGTCAAGATGGAGACTCTGACCAGGGCAGTACTCCAGAATAATCCACTGCAATCCCTTCTAACATATTCCAGAGCAATTCTTTGGAAGAAATGATCCCTGCACAGCAGCTTCTTTGTACAGGTGAGTCCTTGGCCTGATAAAATCTATCCTTAGCCTCTCCTGGCTGTTGCAAGTCATTAAAATCAGATTTCAGAAACCACGGTCACTTAATAATAAACATCGAGACTACAATTACATCAGTTAATGACCTAAAATATCAGAGTGTCACAAGAGCTGATTACTCTCAGTTTATTTTTAAAAAGCCATGGAGGAAATAGGAACCCAGCAGTAACCAACTTACTGCCTTCTGAAGGAATTTTTTAGGCAACTCAGGGACTGTCTCCTTTAGCTGTCAGCAACAGCAGCTTGGGTTTTGTCAGGGTGAAATATGCATCTGTCACTCAACATAAAATTGAAATTTTATCTAAGAGAAACACAGTGCAGTGCTGAGACTGTGAAGTCTGACCTCAGGAGGGCAAGGCTTGGAGGCTCACCAGGATGAGCACATTCCTACCCTGCCTGCAGACAGAAGTGATTCAGGTTTTGAGTCACCGGCCAGACAACACAAAACTTGGGGCGGTAGAAGGACAGAGCACCATTGTAGATTTGATACTTCCAGTTTAATCTTCGGTATTATTGCAGCACAGCAAATTGCTCACAGCGGCGTTTATGTGCATGAGTAATTCATGAATCACAAGTTTTGTCATTTTTAGCCCAGCTCTGCCCGCAGCCCGATATAAATGCAAGCTTTTGGGACAAGACAAACACAAAGCTCCACCACCCTGATAACAATGTTTGTGTTTGACAAGCACCATTAGGCAGGGTTTGCTCTCGAACAGAGCAGTATTTTGATAGCACTAAAGACCAGCAGCAAGTCTAGCCCAGGCCAGAAGCTATGCCTCTCTTAATTTTCATTTCCTCAAACAAACACTTGGAAGTATTTGGCAGTTTTCCCTCTCAATACAGCTGATGAGTCTCTCACTAATGACAGTATTTTGCAACTTTCTGCTTCCTCACATCAAAGCATCCTGGAGATCTCGTCAATAATGACCAATTGTTTAGACACTCAGAAGCGAAGCTGAGGAATTCCACTTACTCACCCAACTGCTCAGTTTTACCCTCGATCTTTGCAACACTTTAGCCCATTTCTCGCATCCTGTGTGCGAGAACCATCTTATACCATCTGCATTCATGCCTGCCTTCCTTCCATGACATCCTGCTCTGGCTTCAGCACCTTTTACTCTCTGCTTCTGCATCTGAATTCCTCTTTCTTGTCCCCCATCACCTCTTCATTGTCAATCACACTTGCACTCCGGGTTCAGCCTTTTCAAGGCTCCACACCAGTCCCAAACAAGAGCAGATCCAACACCTATTTTTGAAAGTGCCCTTTAGGGGTGGCAACACTAAGAATTTGGTTATAATATTTGTAAAACTAGCAGGCAAAAAAAACCCAAAAAAAAACCAAACAAAAAAAAAAAAACCACAAAAACAAAACAAAACAAAAAAAACCACACACACACACAAAAAACCAAACCAAAACAAAAAACACACACCACCAAAAAAACCCAAAAAACCCACCAATAAAAAAACCCACCACAAACCCAACAAAAAAAACCCCCAAACCCCACCTCCCCCAAAAAACCCCCAACCCCCCCCCCCCCCAAATAACCATAACAACCCCCAAAAAACCCCAAACAACAACAAAAACCAGAAAAAATCCCCCAGCTGTACTACAAAGCTCTGGCCTGTCTCTCTCATTGCACAAGTGCCAAGTGCATTTCAAAGTCCAAGTCTCTTGGTTGTAGCCATTTATAGTTTGTATAAAAAGCATAACTTGTACACTTCCATTAGAGCCCTAAATATAACTGCCCAGAGCAAGTATTTGCTGCTCAAACAGGACCTCTTTGAATTTTGTTTCCAAAAGAATGCTGCTGCCACTATATTATTTATAGACATTTACATTAAGATCTGAAGCAATGGTCAGGGAGCCACTCTGATTAATGGAGCCCCAGCATTGTTTTATAACTCTGAAGAAAACCTTTTTTTTTTTTTAAATTTTAAAACAGCATTTTTTTTTTTGCATAAGCATAAAAAGTAGCGGTTCTCAGGATGGCCATGGTTCTTTGAAGAATTTGGAAACACTACTACCACATGTTCTGGGTTTTTAACACAGTATCTGTGTAGGAGATGAAAATTAGAACCCTAATCTTGTATTTAAAAACACACTTTGATATCTCTATCACACCTGAGCAGCAGATCCATAATGGATTCAAACATTCAGCCCAATTGATTTTGACAGCGTGCTGTTGTCTCAGGGCTTTCCTGCATGGGACTTTCCAGTTACTCCATTTCATAGCATGCAATTATTTTCCTGACACTTGGAACATTGTTATTTGTAGAGCTGAAATAAAGAAAAAAAGAAGAATTTCATCATTTCAGGCAAAATGATGGAAAAACAGGGAAAATTGCCTCACAGCAGAAGCAAAATTAAAGAATTTTTTAGAGCAAGATCCTTTAATTGACAAAATCTTCTTTATTTTAATGAACAATCATAGTGTTACCTTTGCCCATAAAACTTCTGTAGTCATTAGGGTACAAAATAAAATCCCTGTTTTCTGCTTTGTTGGTTCTATGCTGCTCTAAATTGTGATTCTTTCTCTGAGGGCAATGTGGAGCATCTCCACTGCTGCAAGGCAGAGATGCACAGCATGGGAGGACTTGAAAAGCAAAGATCCATCCCACACAAATAATCCCATCCCACAGAAGTAATCACTTTTTGGATCTAGCTGTTTGTCTGCAACCACTATATCCCACCAATATTAATAGCTTTGATTATTGCTAAGGAAAAAAGAAGTCTTACAAGACTTTTTAAATTTGTCATGTAATTAAACAAAAGGCAGAACCATGGCAGAGGCAGATTTGGGGAGGCTCAACTGTCTAAGAATTCTTTTTTCTGTTCTTTTCACCAAATTATTGAAGTGACAGCTCAAGTAAGAAACTGTTCTGTTGAAAAAGGACAAGCTGCTAAAGGGTAGAACTGGGCTGTCCTGCAGCTTCACTTACAGGTGGGGACAGAACGGAATAGGAGACAGGGAACATCACTTGGATCTGAAACAGAAACTTACCTGGAGTTCAAAATGTACTTTAGAACAATCTTTTTCCCCAAAATTAATACAGTAATAACAGGGAAGGGAAAGGAGCACACAGAAGACTCAGAGAGGCTGGAAATAGATACATGGGAAGAAGGATGGGGAAAAGGAACAGGAAAAAAACCCCAAATCCTTAACATTCCCTGATAGAAGAAATCAGTGAAACATAGGGACTGGGAAAGCAGTCCCATAAATAAGAGCTAATTCTGCACCTTCACCTTGAAAATATTTTATTTTTCCTAAAAGTTCTTGAGGAACATGCAACACTCCCTATTCCTTTAACTCCCAGTATCATTTGTCTCCCTTCCCCTCATCCCATTCCCCGAGAAGTGGCATAACAAACAAAGGGTGATTGAGCAGAGTTGGACATGCCTTGGCTCCGTGCTGACGGGACTTGATACCCACTGTAGCTGTGTGGGCAAAGTCATTCAGCTTCCAGTGCCCCTTCCCAGGTTAATTTCAAGATCACCATAATAAGATAAAAAAAAGTAAATGACTCAAAATTTTAACACCATGCTTTACAACCTGAAGTTACTTGGGCTTGATTTGGGGGTTTTTTTGCTGTTTTACAGTTCTTTGGGGCAGAATAATCAGACAAACAGAAAAATGTAGCAGTCTCCTCACTACCTATTTTCAAGATGATCTTCATCCTCCTGCCCTGTTCTTCCTAATAAATCACTGATTTACTGTTAGGGCCCTGCAGGCCCGAACATTGCTTCTTCATCTCAGTGGGAGCCAAATGATGATTGAGATGCCAATATATTAGGCTGGCCTGATTCAAAGCAGGGTAAGGAACAAAGCATTTGTGCAGAGCAAAGATAAATGAATATAAATCAAGTGCTAAGCCATTTTCTGTGATGGATTAGCACCTTTCTTTGACCCAATAATGTCAAGGGGTCTCCATGCTGACAGGAACTAATGTGGAAATCTGTGCTGTGCGAAGCCAGGAGGAATCCTGATCTCCAGCTGCACTGCTCCTCTGTTTGCATTTTGCTCTCACTCAGGTATGAGCAATCCATCTCCCCCATCTCTCCTTGGGAAATGTCACCACAGTGCCCACCGAAACTACCTCTGGAGTATAAAAGATTTCTTCTATTCTGACTTTCTGCCTGTAATCCCATTCTTACCAGTAAATCAGCAGGTCATAGATGGTACCTAGGCAAGGACCAGATGGAAAAGCTTTCTCAGTATCTCACAGAATGGTCTGGGTTGGAAGGGATCATCTCAAGGAATCATCTCGTTCCAACCCCCTGCCATGTTCACCTTCCACTATCCCAGGTTGCTCCAAGCACTGTCCATCCTGGCCTGGAAAAATTCCATGGACAAGGCAGCCACAGCTTCTCTGGGCAACCTGTGCCAAGGCCTCCCCACCCTCACAGGGAAGAATTTCTTCCCAATATCCCATCCAACCCTGCCTTCTGTCAGTGTGAATCCATCCCCCCCGTCCTGTCACTTCAAGCCCTTGTCCAAAGTCTCTCTCCATCTTTGTCGCAGCTCCCTCCAGGTACTGGAAGCTGCAGTCAGATCACCCCAAGCCTTCTCCTTGGTATCTGGTGATGCTGCCAAACCATACAAAGCCAGCAGCAAAAAGCAAATGTTTGGATCAAATGTGACAACTGCAATTTTGCTGAAAACAGATGTGAGAAAAAAAAATTAGTGTACACGGGGAAAACTTCAGTGGGAGTCGAGGCCAAACCTCTCAGTTCTGGCTGTGTGCAGTAGCTGGAGCTGTATTGATTGTACTGTATTAAACAGTGGTAAAAATGCACTGCATCACTGACTGGTGGCAAAGCTGCAGGGTTTGAGAGCAGGAAACACATCCAAGTCCTGGAGCTACTGCAGCCTCCTCCACTGGCACTTTCCAAATGCAAAAGTTGTGTATGACTTGTCCAAAAGAAGGAAAGAGCAATGTTTGTCCCGTGTTTGTAACATGAGCCTGGACACTTGGCTCTGTACAAACAAGGGTTCTGTGCCTGGGCTGCTCTCCCAGCTCACTCTGGATCCAGGTGCAGACAGCCTGGGATGCTCAAACCCCACAGGTGAGTGGCACTTGTTTAACCTGCTGGAGACTGAGTCACCTCTCACCCTCTCTGAAGAAAGATGATCGATATTATGTGCTCTAGGCTGGATTCCACCCTCTGTCTCTACACTGATAAGAGGTGATATCTCAGAGATCCAGGGCATTAAAAATGAGCTGAAGGTGTTCTCATTACCACCTACATTGTTTTAAATTTGCAGTGAAATTTACATCCAGTTTACATCTCACATCCTAAGTGAGAGCAGCCCTGCTCCTTTTTGTCCCACAAGCTTTGTGTTCCTGGCCTCTGCTTGTGCCAAACTGGGAATATTTTCCCTCAGCAGGCTCAGCTTTGGTTACATCAACTCCTTGCTTTAGTGTAAGCACTGTATGAACAAATCAATGCAAGCGCAGGCACAAAAGGGCAGTGGGGAAATGTTTGGGGGCAAAAAAGGATGGGTGAGACTGCAGCACCCCCGATTCAAGTTCAGCTTAAACCACCACAAAAATCACACCCTGGCAGTGCCACATCTTGTAGAAATAACAGAAACTGCTGAAATGCTGAAAAGAATCATAAATTAAGTAAAACTCCTCAAATTTAATCTCTTTTGCTTTCAGAGAAAATAGTGAAAGACTTTTAGAAGTCAGTAGAAAACTTATCCATGGTTTTGGCATTCTAAAGCAAATGGAATTTGCCAAGTGCAAGAAGTTGTTTATAAGAAAAGAAACAGAGAACTGGAAGTGGTTCCAGAAAATTTATTATGACCCACCTGACTGTAGCCAAAAATATTACATCAGCCCAGATAGCCTGAGAACTGGAACAATATTGCTCTCAAATTAGCAAGTTGCTGGTACCACAGGCAGGGAGAAATGGTTTTGCAGGAGGTCTGGGTTCTCTCTGCAGCTCTGATGGGCAAGGCTGCTTCTAAACTCACTCCCTGTGACCAGAAAGAAAGGATTGCTTCTCTTTAGTCCTGAGGTTGGTTGTTTGGTTTGCTTTGGTGGGGGTGAGGAAATGGTGTTTTTTAACACATCTTCAGATTCTTAGGGCAGCGAATATCTCTTAGTGACACTTCCAGAAATCACTGTACTCAACATGAGCTTTCTTGGTTCATACTGAAAGAGTTATGACTACAAGGTAACTCCAACCCAAAAGCCACAAAGCCTCTGGTGCTGATGATGAGTTCAAATTAAGTATAGTGCCAGCAAGCCAAGGAATTCTGTGGTGCCACAGTCAAAAAAGGAAAGCACAGCACATGCAAAGAGGTCAGATGACACTTAAGTAATTCAAAGATCATCATTAGAGAACACCTCTGCAATATTTAGACAATTTCCCTCCAAAATAAAACACAGCACTGAGCAGTTACAACTCATCTAACAACATGACAGCTCATCCACCAACCTTCTCTTCCTCTCCCACTGCAATCAAAGACTGAGTGTTCCCCACTGCAGCTGCAGGGTGATTTCTCTCATTTAGCAGCTCTGATAAATTACCTATTTTATGAGAGTCTAAGAAGCCAAGAGTCATAAACTCTCCAATGGAGTTGGCATGACATCATTAATTCTGAAGCAGCATTATGGATGCCTTTTATCTTGAAGCATCTAAAAGAACTTCCTTATACATTAAGCAAGGTAGTTCATCAGCAGTGCTTCCTGGAAAGAGCCTTTCTCTCCCTTCCCTTCTCTGCCCTCACACTGGAGCATTCTGAGGAAAAAAGGTCTGAAATGAGGTTCTGCTTCTGAACATCCAGTTCTTACAATGGTGAATCCTCTTTTAACAGCTCCAGTAATCTCCTATTAATCTCTCACCAGTTAACACTCTGGGGCAAAAATATAATCATCTTTAATCCTTTTGGGCTGGGGGAAGTTTCAGCATACAACCCTGAACCAAAAGCATTTAGTGCCTGAGCTAAAGCTTTTAGTACATCACCCCAGGATGAAGAGGCTCCCTCCAAGTTATCAGCACATCCTGACTCAAAACCTCCATGAACACCATGGGCATCCCCATATGGAAAAATACCACTTAAGCATTGACTCGAGTAAGAACCACACTGCATCCATCCACAGGGAGCTCAGTTGTTATAAGCTTGGTCACATCATCCAAAAGGCCCATGTTAGGTCTAAATCATAGCATAGTTCATATTTTATGTATTTTTTTTAATCTATAAAATACATAAACCACATAAGCAAATGGCTAATGAAAAGCAGAACGCAGGAAATTTTACAGGGCAAACAGAGGTCATCTGTTTCAAAGAGGTTATGTTGTCATTTGTGTTTCTGCTGCAAAATGTCTTCTCCACAAATAAAAAGAGCATTTGTTGCATCAGGTTTCATTCCCAATTTCACTTTCTGTATTTTGTAATGAAAGGAAATGCACTTTAGATACATCAGCATTTCTCTTCTCCTCACCAAACACTGAGGAGGAAAGTCACTGGGGGGTTGGCAGTTGTTTGTTTGTTTAGGTTTTTTGTTTGTTTTTATCTACACCTGCCTGAAACCTGGTGTGGATTTTCAAACTACCACGAAAAGCTGTGAAGGAGCATTTGGGTCCACTACAGACACAGTGTATTTGTCACAATTAGGTTCAGATTTAAGCTTCACTAAAGACATCATCACCACCACTCTTGTTCCAAACATGATTAAAAAGCTGAGGTTTGGGTCTAACTGGAGCCTTTAGGAACTATTTCCATCTCTGCATTTGTTAGGTAGGAAGGAAAAGGTCTCTGAATTTCTTTTCATGTAGTAGACTGAAAAAACAAACAGACAATTCCTCTTTTCTTCTGAGATGCAATGAATAGACCCAAACCACTCTTTGCAGAAACACTGATCTCGGGATTTGAACAGCCTTGGCCCTTCCTCCTTTTAAAGCAGTTTGAAGTTTCAAACAATACCTGGTATAAAGCAAAGATGCATATCACTGTCTTTGTTTTCCAGCAGGAGAAACACAGGCACAGCCATCAAAGCCCTTGGTGCCCCAGGAAACCCAGTGCCTTGGAAGTCAGGGAAAAGGGTGGGAGAACAGAAGGGGCTATCAATAATTCCTTTCCTGTTTGCACATCTTTGGTGACCACAGGGCACCTGGTGCCGTGTCCAGGTGAAATCCATCTCCCCTGAGCAGATTTATGCAATATCCTCCATGGAGCCTGCCTGACAGTCTAAAAGCTCAAGGCATTTCCATACGGATATGGTTTATCCAGTGTCTTCAGCTGGGAGGTAAAACAAAAAAATAAATCATTTCCATGCTAGTCTACTTCAGTATTGTTTTGGTTACCCTCTGGCTTGTTTTCTGCATGTGCCCTTTCTCCTGAGGGATAGTGCCAACAAGACATACACCTCTACTTAAAAACAATGGAAGAGCTCAGAAGGAATGGACACATTCATTCTGCCACTCTCCTATTTTCTCCCTTTGTTAAACAAGCACCCCTGTTCTGCTTCACTGCTCCTGTGCACCAGGCTAACGGCTTCCAAGATTTTTCCACAACAATATCCAAAGCCCTGTTCCAGCACAGCATTCTGGATGGTTTTTCCAGCGCACACACATATTCCCCCAGCTGACTTCTTTAATTTCCAAGTTATTGTACCATTAGAAGGACAAGATGAGATTTATTGCATCGCAGACGTATCGTAAATAACCCAGAGAGGTGCTGACATTCCCAGCTCTGGATGGAGCCCGTGCAAACCCCTCTCTCCTGCTGGAAGGACAAGCTGAGATCAGATTGATGTGGAGGTTTTCAGCAGGGAACGATTAAAAATGAAAAAAAAAAAACAAACAACAAAACAAAACCTAAAAACTGGGGGAGGGAAGCTATTTTGAAGAAAAACTTCTCTATTCTCAGAAGAGAAGGACAACTATCTTGAGGCAGCATTTAAAACCCTGAGCCTGTGCTGAAACAGAGGCTGGAAAGGCAACAGTAGGTTTAGCACACAGCTCCTGGGACCCAGCAGCAGAAAATACTGCATTTATTCCAGTCTGCCACTAAATCATGGGACTAAGGCATTTCCCTGGGTCTTCTCATCTGTTAAACAGTTAACAATCCTGCTTCCCACAGACCATGCCTCAGAGATGCTTGGAAAATGCTGGGAGATGAGAGGTGCGAGATGCAGAGGAAGGAAACGGCAGGGCAAGACAAAAGCTCTCAGTCTGCACAGGGGAAAAGCTCTAAACTGAACACTAAATTCCTGATCCACTGAGACCAAAGGCTGAGCATTAGTCTGCTGCTTTATATAAAACATAATACTGCATATATCAGCCTAAACGCAAGGCAACTTCAGAATTTTGGGTTTCCTCCAAAGAACTCTTGGGGGAAAAAAGAAAAAAAAAAACAACCAACACAGAGCAAGACAACTCTCAGTGAACACAGTTGTGACAGTCAGCAGCTGCTTCAAGACAAGTATTAACCTGAAAAACAAGCACTTTCCTGTCTAAGGAGAGGCAGGTGTTGCTGCAATTACAGATTTCTGGTATTTGCAATTAAATCCTTAATTCTCAACCAGTGTACGGACAAGGAAGAGCTGGGGAAGAGCCCAGAAGTTCTGTCCAGATCCACCAAAGGGGCTGCTCATTGCCTCTGCATTTGTGACAACATCTGTGTCCTGATAAAAAATACAAGTTTTTTACATTTCCAAACCAAATTATGCAGCAAGGAAGCTGTTTTACAACAAATTATAAGATAAGGCCAAATCTCTCTCTGCTCTATCCCCAGGCTTTAAAAGCCCGAAGGGAGATGAAAGGCAAGCCAGGGCATGCCAGTGGGAGCCGGCAAATTGACTTCAAGATCACCAGTCACACACACAGAAAATTGCCTTTATTGGCACTGTCTGACCAGAGAGGGGTAAAAAAAATCAATTAAAAAAAAAAAAACTAAAAAGAAGATCAATCCACTGTGGTGAAACTAAAAGACACCCAGCTTCACCAGCCATCTTCACTTTGAGGTTCACACAAAGCTTCACTTTGTTTGAAACTTAGAGCCTTGGAGCAAGAGATGAGCACGAGGCTTGGTCTGTCACAAGGTAGAGCACAGAAGGATGTTGTTTTTTGGGGATTATATTCCCCAGTTAGGACATTTTACTCCATGCCTTCTTTTCCACTCCTGGGAACTGAGGAAAAATATGGGAATTTTTATTCAATATTCGCGGTTTCAATTCTTGATGGGCAAGGCTCATTTCTGCAGCACAGCCTCTCTCTGAGCAAAGGCTTCTTCTGTTTCAGACTGACACAGAGGCTGCAGAGAAGACAGTCTGCCATAATTCTGCAATGAGTAATGAACTCACACAGCTTCTATCTGCAGCATGTGATCCAGGGAACTTCCCAGACAAGGAAAAGGCTTTTCCCTGCAGCCCAGCCTGGCTGGACTGTATCAGCAGCTATTCTCAACCCACGTGCTCCAGGCATCACCCTCTTGCATCGAACCCACCCATGCTAAAATTGTACTTACCACCCTAAACTTTTACTCCTGATTTCAACTGTCATCTTTAAAGGAAAGTTATTTCTTTCCTTGCAGTTTTCCACATTTCCTGCCTGGTTCTGAGCAACTCCAACTCCATCTGACATTAATAACATTGCCCCTGTGAGGACCTGCTGCTCCATCCCTTGGGGCTGAACTGCAGACAAGTTTGTGACAGGCAGAGCCAAAAAAAAAGGCTTATTTCATCATGTAAGAGACTGATTTTTACTTTAATTCCAGACCAATCCCTTCCAAAAATAAAAGGCAAGTAAATGGTCAGTTCAGCTTCTCTGCTGCCTTTCCAAAGGTCATGACCAAGGTCTGGCAGGCTCACAGCCAGACTGTGAAAGGGATGAATTTCCCCTTCCTGATCTCTTAAAAAGTGTAACATCTTGGCTCACCCTCGTGCCTGTTTAATCTCTCTGCTGTATTCATACACTCTCCTCACCAACTAGAATGCAATTGCTGCTACACAGTTTTTTGGGGTTTTTTTCAGTAATCATTCCTTGTTCATTTTATTATTTAAGATCATCTGATCCTGCACTCTGGAAGCAGAGTGATTTTGAAGTGCCCATAAATCATATCACGAACTAGACTGAAATAACTTTTTTTTTTCTTACCATTATTATTCCTGGAATGTTTTACAGCCTATTACTGCAAGCAGCTTATCCTGCCACGTATAAAGTCTAGATGAATTAACAGACAAACAAAAAACCCCAAAAGCCAAGAAGAGAACAACAGAAGACCCAGGTATTACCTGTAGCTCATACTACTGGAAGTAAGGGCTGAGGAAGTTGCAAGGAGGCAGCTCTTGCTGTCATTTCTACACTTTCACCTTCACTGGAGCATTTTCTGCTAGTTGCTGTCCAAGGAAATACGAATCATCCTCTCACACAGTATTTCACCAACTAAACTGTGCAGGTTTGCATAGTTTAGAACCACTAAGGCAGAAATCAGAAGTGAAAAAGGCTTTTTGGTGATCTCTCTACATCTTCTGAAAAATAAACCATATTAAGACAGTGGTTCCCTTCCAGTTTAAGGCAACAAAAGTCTAATTGGGAGTCTGCAATACCAAATTAAAGGGATAAAATAGGATATTATGGATAACAAAGAACTGGGGGAAAAATCCTCACACCAAAAAAGCCACTTGGTATCTTTGGCTCATTAGAGCACAAACTGAAGCCTCATGGAAAGAGGTGGAAAAGGCTTATTCGCACTCAGTTCTCTTCCAGTTTTGGGGGTTTACAAGTGACATTTCTCTGCTTCTCTGTTCTTGTGCTCAGGGACAGAGCCTTGCAAACAATGAAGTGGTTTAAATGACCATTGGGCCAACAGAATATCTGTGCTTTAGCTTTATCCCAAAGCCTCTTAGCAGATGCCTGGATCTGGGTCCCCTCACAGGTACCCAGTGGGATACGGCACCGTGTAACCAGCAATCTGCCAGAGCAGTTCCTGTCCCCTTGGGTAAGGACCATTGTCCATGTCCCAGAGCATCTCCAGGAAGAGCATCCAGTGCAATTCCACCCTCAGGGCTTCATTTGGAACTTGTCCTGACGAATCTCAGGCACTTGACTGAAGATAAGGAGCAGGATCCCATTCCGACAGGGATACGCAGGAGCTCAATCCCCGAGATAAGAGGCCGTGGCAGGCAAACTTCATGTTTAATTCCTGGGAGAAACCACTTCCCTGCTGCATGGGGATGACTGAGGATGAAACTGTTAAGCTTGGAGATGAGAGGAGCAGGGGCTGTGCAAATGAGCAGCCAGGCTTAAGTCACTGATGTCACTCCAGCACCAGCCTGGTGGCTTTTGAAGCTGGCACACACAGGCTGTGTAGAGAAGGCTGCAGGAAGGTGCAGAACCTGCAGGAGGCTTGTATTAACAACTAGATTTGGGTTAGTAGCTGAGGAAAAGTGGAAACAGCACAGGGATAGAGTGTAATTGGATCCTGGCCTGAGGAGGAGAGACAAGGCTGTGCTCTGTGTGTAAACACACATGGAAGAAAAGCAAAAGGAAAGCCGAAAAAACCTTGTCAGAGTTGACCACACTTGCTTTCCACAACTGAAGTTTCCAGCCACCCTTTTATATTGCAAAAGAAACAAAATAAATACAAGCAGAGCAGAGGGTTTCTGTGAGCACTGTGGGTGTGGGAGCAGGACACGTATGACATAAGCTGGTGGCACAGCAGGGCTGTGAATCATATGGTAATCAGAGAAGTTCCTGCCCAAACAATGCACACAGTGTTGGGCCACAGGTTGTGTAGGCAGCAGCCCTGAGCTCATGGACTGAGAGCTGGAAAAGCCCCCAAAAGACTCTGAACAGCAAAAAAAAGTGAGAGAACCTGGGCTCTGGAATGGTCACACTCTCTCTCTCCCCAAACAGAAGAGAAAAATCTGCAGAGAAAAATCTGGCTCCTACTTCACCCCACCATCCCTCTCTGTTGAAGACTTGCCTCAGAACTTTTTAATAATGAATTAAATTTTAAAAAAATTACTTAAATCCTTTGAGCAGCACCAAACTGCTATTTACTACACTAAACTGCTGAGCACCCAGACTAAAATTACCTACCTATTACTAAAATAGTTTTGCAACTATTTTTCAGCAAGATAAAAAAGGCAGCAAGAACTCCTGAGTCAAGCAGGAGGTGCTGAGCTAACCTGGAATCTGACCAGGATCTGAAAAAACCAGTACTCAGGAGAAAGACAAAGGCCTGAATGTCACCTAAAAATAACAATTCAGAGAAGAGAAAAGCAGTAACACAACAAAATGCAAAGAATAAGCAAGCTTACCCAGCAAATGCCAGAGCAGGAGACCAAAATAAATCACAGCTGAAGCAAATCTAGTGAAAACCACAGGCATAATAAAAAACAGACAGTAAAACACAACGTAGATGGATCGCTGGCTTCGAGTTTTCTCTGGTAATGTTTCCAGTAAGGCCCAGAAAATAAATCTCAAGGTGGAAATGATAAGAACTTTGGAGTTACAGAGCCCTTCTGAGTTACAAGACTGTACAGATGTACAGATGCATGAGACTGAGAAGGAAACAGCATCGTCTACAATTTCTACAAATCTGTGTAGCTGCAGTTTCTCTGAAATAACATCTGTGCGCAACAAGGGAAGATAGGAAGGAAATGGGCTCCTTAAAAACACGCTCCACTTCTTCTTCCAAGCAAAACCAGGTACACACTCCAGCTCTGTTAACCCCCTCTGTAAGGCTAGTGTGATCACAGCCCCCTGGGGCCCCAGGCTCTCTTATTTTACATTCAACAGTCCTGGGAGACATACAAGAAAAGGCAGGTCCAGAAGGCTACAAAAGCAAACAAATCCCAAATTATGTTCTTCACAGCAACCCTGCCTTTCCCTAGGAGAGGTTGTGGGACAAACTGGAGTTGGATCCCCTGCACTGACCACACTTTGTCAGGACAAACACTGCCCAGGGTGAGGGATACACATCTACCAAGGCTCTCAGGGAACAGGCAGGACCAATTTCTATTGAGAGTTGATTCTGCTGAACTGAAAAAACATAATTCCATAATTCTCTGTACATGCAGCCCCTTTCTCCTCTCCTTAGGCCATCTCCATCCACCTCTTTTTAACTTATTTCTTCTCCCATGGTTGTCACAGCTGTTTAACAGAGTTCATCTCAGACAGAAAGCTCCTTCAGTTGGAAAACTCAGTGTCTTGCACTGCGAGTGGTATTCAGAAACTGCCCAGAGGTGAGCTGTGGATTTGGATTTGGGAGAATGGGCTGGTTCTGCTTTGAGTGCATAACAGCTCATCATATATAGAGGATCACAGAATCATTAGGGTTGTAAAAGACCTCCAAGATGATTGAGATGAAATATCCCCGTGCCCACTGAACCATTTCATGAAGTGCCACATCTACTCCTTTACATTCCTTCTCCACTGTAACAATGGAACACACTGGACTATTAAACATTCTGCCTAAACTATCCCAAATGGAACCATGGACAAATTTAAGTAGCCCTATTAATTGCCAGACAGCCAGCACTGAGGAGACTCCCATATGTAACAAAGAGATTTCTCCCTCGGATGCTGTGACGCCAGGGGCTTGCACAACTTATGTGCCAACCATCAGTGTGAGCAAGAGGAGACAGACTCAGACACTGTTCTGCCAGATGAAAGGCTTTACAAAAAAGCCCAGGCAAGAGCTGAGCTATGCAGGCCACACCAGTATCTGCAGACATGGTTATTAAAGCTCCAGCAGCCTCCAGATCTCTTACCTTAAAGAAACAACAGTGAGAGTGTGCCAGGCAATTTGGGAATTTTCACTGGCAAGACAAAATCAGCGTGAGTTAAGGTTGAAAGTGCAACCTTTCCTCTCAACACCAGGAGAATCCCCCACCTCCCAGTTCAGCAACAGGATCCTTCGTCCACTGGGCATCCAGCCAGTGCTATGCTCTGAGGATAATACATCAGATCTGCTTTTGGTGGCCTGTGTTCATTTCTGCCTCCCTTACACATTAAAACTTGGGAAAACCTTGGTGAAACCAAGTGAATTTCCCAGTAAACCATCTGCTCATCCTGCAGAGACTGAGAGTCTGAGTTGGATCCCTGGGAGGAAATGGTGAGAGGCTTGCAAAGCCAGCCTTGCATAACCTTGCTGACATCAAAGGCCTGCCAGGGTTTAAATCAGATCAAAATTTGACTGTGCAGCATTTGCACTAGAAACAATCAAAACTCAAGATATCCTCAGAAGCAACTTTTGATTCATGCTTACATTTTAACCAAGAACTTTGCTCTGCAATTCCCGTTTCTTATTTTTTCTAAAGCAGACCAATTTAAGATAAGATTGTTCATATTTAGTAAATCACTTTATAGGTCTTCTAAAGCAACTGCTTAAAATGCCTGAGCCCATGCAGGGAACACCAGAATATTAAACATCTGACATGTTCAGTGAAGCATTTCTATAGAGAATTAAGAATAAATAAGAAGGGTATGAGGAAAGAGGATAAAATGTAACCAGCAGGAGGGAGGAAAACCCAACCTACTACTTGCTGGGTTTTTTGAGAGTCAAGTAACTGGCCTGAATGAAACCACAAATACCTGTTCACTGTGTTACGTTTTGCATCTTGAATAATACATACACATCCCCTTGTGCATTGAAAATAAAACTCAGTGGTTAGCTGTCACGGTGCAGATGGAGAGTGTCAGGATTAAATGACATCTTTAGGTTACACCTGGAAAACGTGCAGAGATGTAGCTTGTAAGGGAAACAGTTTTGTATTTTAGCTGTGGTCCCAATTCAAGAAGAGCATGGAGTGCATCTAGAGGATGTTTCACTGTCTGCAGAGGGAGAGAGGTCCTAGCAGAGACAGCCAACCTAACCCAAATATCACAACAGCTCCCAGCCTCTGGATTCACAGGACAGGCTGCATTAAGGCACGCACTAAAAAGAAATTCACAGCATGCATTTAAATACTATTACAAAATAGAAATATATGGACTTTAGAGGAGCTGAGGTGATTGATACCCACAGGATTAAAAGAACAGTTTACTCAGGGTCACTTTCTGCACTGACAGGAGTTCAAAAATGCCTTTGTTCTTAGTCAACTGGTTAAGACAAATTTATTCAGATGGAACAGATATGAACAGCCACAAGGATTAATTACAACATAATTAATTAATGGTAACGTCTGGATGAAACGATAAACCAGTGGAAAGATTAAAAAAAACCCTAAACTGTGATACAGATCCTTGGTAACCAGATCCATTTATTACCATTAGCACCCAGAGCCAGAATTGCTGTTTCTCTCTCTGCCATATAAAGTTATAATTAATTATGCAGCGCAGCCGTCGACACCTGAGATCGATTCCCAGTTCTGCTCTTCCAGGACCAGACTCTGGGAGAGGAGAGAACTTTGGAGACACCTGATACTGCCTCAGCATCTGCTACCTTGGCACAGGGTGTGCTGGAACACAGTGATCCCCTTCTCTGACACGGTACAGAGACAGAAACAACAGGGGCGAAAGGGTGTATTTAATTTAAAAAAAAATGCAGCACTTCAGAGCTGATCACGTGTATTTTATGGGTAAAACTAGGAAGGCACAAGGAGCTCACAGACTTGTGGCAAACTCTTTGACTGCACCCTACTTTTAACAGGAGCTTCCTTTTTGGATTGCAAAGTTCCTGGAGTTTGTCAGGCAGACGTGAGCAGGTTGTGCTGCACAGCACTGACATGAGGCACTCTCTGCAGTGGGAGATCCAACCTTCACCTCAAACAGTCCCCAAAAGGAATAATAATGAAAAGGCTGCAAGATTAAAGCAGCCCAAAATTATAATGAACTGCAGGTTTGTTTTGAACAGAGCTCACTCTGAAATGGTGTCCCCTCAACTAAGTGATTCAGGGGATTGGTTTGGAATCAGGAATGGTTTGAATTGCTACGTTCTGGATTTCATTATTCCCCTCTGGGCAAGTAGATGTGTTTCAGAGCCTGAAACTTCATTTGGAGAAATCCTGCTATAGCTGGAAAAGCAGGAATCAAACCAACCAGAATGGGATACATACTCTGAGTCAGCATTCAAATTCCTGTTCCACTGCAGCATTTACTGAGTCTGGAAAGGACTAGAGGAAATAAAAAAGAGATGAGGCTCTCCTTATACTGCCAGCAACACAGAACCATGCTTGTGCTATAGGAAACAGTCTTGGGCTCCACTTCTCAGAGTTTCTTTTCTACATGAAACAGCTCATTGTATAATATCACAATTCTATTCCTGTTCCTGTTTTATTCTGTGCCTCACCTTCCTACCAGCTGGTGGCTGCAACTGCTGCTGTCTCATCTGCTAGGGAGAGGTGAGTGTTTTGCCTTTTGACAGGAGACTTGTTGCTGCAAGTCTAATATATTTAACATTCTTTCTACCCGGTTCATTTACTAACACACAATAATTAGCTTCCAGAAACAACTGGTGGGGCTCAAAGGACTCCTCCACTGAGATTTGCAACCAGAGTTTTGAGTCTGAGCAAACACAAAGTGAAGGGAAAAAAAAGAAAAAGAAAAAAGGCAGAGTGTGTGCTCAAGGTGAGACTTGAAGCAAAAGCCTCAGACCAGTGCTGAACCCCAGGTGATATTAGTGAAGGAGTGCACAGAAGCAGAAGGTTAAATCTGCAGCACCAGTGGACTCAAAGTGATTGCAATTTTGGGGAAGACGTGCTTCTACTCCTCACAACTCTCTTTTCTCTTGGCTCACTCCCATCAAGAGTCATAGAGGTTTTATGGGCAACTCATATTTGAGATCAAAAATTAATGGAGATACTGACCACACACATAGCATACATTAAAGTAATTTGATTTAAAGGACAACTATTAGTGCTTTCCTTTCTCCATCCACCTGCCTAACCAAGAACTACTCAGGACACAGCAATTAAATCACTATTTGTTGATCCTTAAGGGACTAAAAGTAAAGAGACCTATGTCATAGAATCATAGAATTCTACAATGGCTTGGTTTGGAAGGAACCTTAAATATCACCATAGTTCCATGCCCTGCCTTGAGCAGGGAGACCCTCTACTACACCAGGCTACTCAGAGACCAATCCAGCCTGGTCCTGAACACTTCCAGGTATAGGGATGTGTGTCATTTAAAACAGAAGGGGAAAAGTATTTGTTTTGGGAGGGGTAGACACAGAAAGAACCTTCTCAAGTGCTCAAAGGCAGAGGTGGGAAAATGAGGTGGTGAGACAACCCCCAGGTCATGATTTATACAGTGAAAGGCCAAACTAAAACAAAAACTCTGGCTCAAAGGCATCACCACTAGAGCAGATTCAAAGGAGAGATTTCAAGAAGTTCAGGCAAGGACAGATCCTGCTCAGGTAGAGCTGTCAGTGCTGCTGGTGGAGCTTGACTTGGAAGACAGAAGTTAAGATGATCCCAAGGTTCAAAGAACAGATTAAGAAGCAAGAGATCTTGGTCTTCCCCCCACCTCAGACATGGTTTCATCTCCCACTCCATCACAACTTGCTGAATTGTCAAAGCTCCTTCCATACAGCACCTCACACTGAAAACAGTAAATGGCCCTTGAGAAGCAAGAAATTCAGGATCTGGCTTTGTCTTTGTCTGGCACTTCATGTTTTCATTTGTGAAGTAGAGGCAATAAACATCTCTGTTACTTCAAAGCACTGAAGTGCTTTGAGCTCCTCCCCACAGAGAAAACAGTAGGTACAGTTATGATCTGCTATGTGATCATTTCAGGAACAGCATAAGCTTTGCTCTCCCACATTTACAGCTCCTTTACAGACCATTCATTTTATTTTTTTGCGTTACAACTGAAGGAGCTGATGACTAACTTGCTGAATATAGAAATGCTACTGTACTCCTCGGAGTATTCCTTCCTGCATCACTTTCCCCACCCAGAGACATATGTTAGTAGTTAGAATCAGCTTGCTGAAGCTCCAAATTTGACAGAGGAAGGAGGAAAATGGAAATATTTCTGTTCAGAACAAAACAGGATTCCTAAAAAGACTGCCCTTGTCTCTCTAGCTACATATACACACACACTTTTCCCCTCTATATGAGATTTTTAGTTAAGGCCAAGGAACTTCTAACCAGCTGAAGCAATAAATAATTGAAATGGCCCTCACTATGTATATCTGTCCCTGAATAATGACTAAACAATGGAAGAACTCAGATTTTGGTAATGCACACACACTCATTCACATGGATCAGAGGGAATATCCCGAGTTGGAAGGGACCCATGAGGATCATCAAAGACCAGCTCCTGATGACAACATGAGCACAGTAACTATTGTAGGTTATCCTGTGTTTGATGCAGTGGGACTATCACTGGAAGGCTGAGCCCTGTATCTGATGCAGAGCAGCATTTCCTAGCAGAATTTCTGAGGAGAAATGGGGAACAACAACACACAGTAGTAAATGGAAAGGGACAATGATACCAGTGGGTTTGTCAATGTCCAAAAGACAACAAAAAAAGTTTTCCTGCTTCTTACTTCTCTCCTGCCAGATATGAAGAGGACAGAAGGTAAAGGAGCAAGTAGAGGTAAGAGCCACTGACCACCCCAAGCCAAGGATGTAGAGAGCCTAGGAGGTGAAGGAGAAGAAAGCGCGGCTGGTGGCAAACACGTCACCCAGGCAGGGAATTCCATCTGTGAGGAGATCATTCCGACTGTCATCGCTGTGACAGATGAAAAAACCCCAGTGCTGCCCAGCAGCAGAGGGCACAGCTAGCCCTGCATGTCTGCACACATCCCTTGGGAACCCTGAGCGGGTGGGAAGCGCTGTCAGAGCGGTGCCCACGGTGAGAGGGGCTCCTATCTCAGCCCGGCCTCAGCAGCACAAAATCCCCCCTGCAGAGCTGGCACCCCGCCCACGGAGCACTTACTCAGCCAATTCAATTTATGTTATCATCAAGCCACCACACAGAGCCAACGGGACAGCCAAGCTGGCCTTCATTATCAGGGCATTTCTCTCTGGAGCAGTGTCAGTGATGGCGTGCAGGGCGCGCAGGCTGATGTGCAGGCAGCAGGGAGCAGATAAGAGAAGCTGGAACAGCCTGGAGACGTCAGGCACTCTGCTCCCACTTCCAGAACTGGGCCTGGGAATAGAACTGTCACCTTGGCCTTAATTTGAACACCAGACTTTCCCCCTGGGAAGCAGCTTGGGTGAAGTGCAGAGTTGAACAAAGCCAAAAATACTACAGGGCTTTTCAAATTTTCAATTTTTGGTTCTTAAGTTAACCAGAATTACCTCAGTACTCTGGAAGCTTTTTCATGGCATGTGTATTTTTATTTTGAAAGAACAGAGCAAATACACCCAGCTCCAGCTCACGAGTTTTCCCACATTTAGTGAAGTGCTTGGAAGCACTTAAAATGATAAAAATGCTGCTGTACATGTTCCTGTGTTGGAGTTACCCAGCACAGGAACAGCAGGGAATTCTTAGAGTTTCAGCAGCACTAAATCTCACTGTTTTCATTCCACCAGGACTGCTTCCTAAAAACCCAGTCATCTCCAAGTTAATGCCCCAAAACAGAAGTATCCCAAGAAAACAACCTAAGAAAAGGTTGAAATCCCACAGCCACATCTCCCTGGATTTTAGACCCTCCATCTGAGATGCCCTGAAGTTTCATATTGTAAATACAATATCCTGCTAACCACAAATCATGACCACAATGTTGAATTGCTCTGCCATGGCTGCAGCTTGGTCTGGCAGAAAGCTGTAGATAAGCTATGAACTGCTGACATGGAAAAGGAATGGAACTGAAATTACTGAAATATTCCTGGACTATTACAGGTTGAGAACAAAACCCTGGAAGTTTTGTTCATCAGCATAGGGAATGGAAGCTTGGCAGACCTCATGTGCTTATCACAGATGTAAAAAAATGAATTTTGTGTTGATTCTTCAGACTTTTCCCCCCCCAGAAATTTAACTGGTCCTAGTTAACTCACTTCAGTATTTCCCACGCAATATGATTACAGCTTCATAGCTGTCATTGCTCACATGTGGTTTCCAATGTGCTGTTTTGTTTACAAAAGACAATTTGATCCAGCTTTCAGATCAAACCCAGTGTGTGGCAAGTTAAAAGCCATGCGTGTTTAGATTGACTTCTTCCTTACTCTACAGAACAGAGCTCAGGATTTGCCTGGTCTAAATAAAGTGCCCAGAGTGGTCTGATTTTAGGACTGCAGCTTATTTAGCTGGCAGAAATACTGATTTTTTGCTGATACTGTTTTCTAGAAAAAAGGCTCAGCTGACTGCTGAGCACTGCAGAGATGCTCGTGATAAGTCTAAACAAGTTAATCACTGGGAGTGCAGTAATTGCAATAGCACAGCACTAAATATGGGTTAATACACCCTGCTAGGACTCCAGGATAAATCTGTCTGCAAGGAACTCCAGGGCACCCCAGCTGTCCTCCGTCAAATATTCAGGTCAACTCTGCTGTGTGCTGCACCATGGGAACACCTGGAATCTGAGAGAAACAAAAATATTTAAGGGGGAAAGATGTTCAGAATTAACTGGGAAGTTAACTGAAGTAGAAAACCTCCAGGAAAATCAGTTTTTCTCTGTAGCTTCTAATAGCTTTTCTTACAATTACAGATCAGAAAGACCTTGAAAGCCTGGGACGGCATTTTTTGGTTTGTGAACTGTAGTCTATACGTGGAGAATGAGTTAAGGAGCTGTATTCCACTCTAGGGTACTCCAAAGTAGACAGGAACAGAAAAGGGAGGAATATCTAGGGCTGTGGCTCTTCAGGACTGACTTCTGAGTCAGTCTAGAGCTAGATTACTCTACAGATTTTATGACAGAGAGGGAAAGCTTGTTTGTGAGCTCCTACAGCACCTCTCTGATTTGAGCTCCGGGGCATTACTGCTGTATCAATCGTCTCTCAAATTACAGTAATTGGAACAGACAAAACTCACTGGGTTTCATCTTTATCTCAGCTCAGGATTTCTCTTCTGTTGAGGAGACTTTTATGTTTTCAGTAGTGGGGCTTTCAGTGCTTTCCTGCGAGTCTGCTTGACAAAGCAAGACATCCACTGTCAGGAAATCCTTTGGTATTCAACTTGAAGTTCCCTTTTGCATCCTCTTTCCTCTGCCAATTACCTCTCCAGAGTGCACTAAGCAAATCCTTCACCATTTACATCTTTCAAATAATACGGCATAATTAACTCCAGGGGAACAGCTTTCACCAAAGTACCTGTATTTATCTCTTTTAATCTTGTGCTATTAATTTAACCCCTCCAGCCAGTCCCTGAGTTGTTTGGTTTGCTCCCCTGTGAGCTCCTGCCAATTTGTGAACTTTTTTTCTGATGACTCAAATGCATAAAGCTCACAGCAATGTGGTAGGTGTGGTCTGTGCTGAGCCACAGGCTGACATCTCCACGGTTAAAGTCCATTCTGAACCACGAAGGACGACAGCACATTAAAATACTTTGGAAGTGGAAGCTAATTCCCACAGGTCTCTCTGAGAGGGGAAGTGTCTGACCTGTTCTACACATTAGAAACAGCAAAACGTTTTACCTCTGGCCACAAAGGGAGAGTCAGCACAAAAACAGTGCCTGAAATTCAGCATTTCACCATTAGTCTCTGACTTCAGACCATTTCCATTGGTCCATAAAAGAAACTGAAGGAGCTCCAGAGAAAAAAATTTTGAGAAAGACATGAATTTAGCCCCAGTTGTCCTGTAATTCTGCTTCTGGCACTCTGGTCATGCATTATTGTATTGGCTCTGCTGCAGAGTACCATTGTGCTTCCCAGGGTTCTGTTTTGATACTTGACTTGCCTCCCTCATTCTCATCCGTCTGAAACTGGAGTCTGAACCTCCAACCCTCTGGAGCCCAATCCACTTCAACTTTGAAGCCAAATGTCAAAATACAGAACGTCAAAGCACAAGCCCAAGTACACACCACACCTCAAAAAAGCCACAAATGCCCCTCCAAAACTACAAGTCAGAGGTGTAGATTTGTAAGGAGAACTGAACATAAAGCAGTTCAGTGCAGGATCCCTCTGTTTGGGGGGGGAAAACCCCGTAACATTATGAAGTGTTGGCACCATTCGACTCGTGCTTCATACATTTCAGCAGCGCTGTGTTGTTGTTGGTCTTGACAGACCGAGCAATGCCAAGTCCTCAGGGAGCACTGCAAAGAAACTGCTGCATGCCTGGCTGGAGAAGGAGCAGCTGTAGACTGAGACCAGAGACTAAAGAGAACGTGTTTCAACTTGATTTTTGTTTTTTAAAGCCATTTCTACACCTACAAGCAACTTGTTTCCTTTGCACTCTCACTCACGCTCCAAGTATGGCTCTTTTTTGTGCCTGGGTTTTTTTGGGCCGTGACTACTTCTGTAATCTGTCTTTTTTCCAAAAAGTTTGGCAGAATTTTCTAAAAACAATAAAAATATCACAGTCTGTCTCGCCATGTTGGTGGCAGCTGCAGATGATTCTGGTTTAATATACCTTTGATCTGCTAAACAGATGAGCATATCTACGTGCTTGATAACTAATTTCATTCAAATTCAGTATCTAAATAACCTGAAGCAGTCCATAAGGCATGTGTGTACTTCACACCCCCTGCCTGTACAAATTTGGGAGCTCAAACAAGATTTAAGGCTTCCAAAGACAGCACTTCTCCAGCCACACTCCCTTCCAAAACTCCTCTGAAGGTGGAGACACCACAATGTGGGACTCACACAGTGCTGACTCTGTTCTCTGCACAGTTTTGCACTGACTGTGGAAAAAGTCTGGACCGTCCTCCAGCATTATGCATAGAAAGCTATAAGAAAATAAAGAAAATAAATGGGAGGAGGTGCTTGAGAGATCCTGCAAGAAAATATCTCCCAGAAAGGCAGACTCTCCTTGATGACACAGCATTTCCAACCCAGGCAAAAACAAGACTCTTGTACAGACATGTAAATTACAGCATAAGTGACAAATATTTTCAATTCTGCTTCCTCCCAGGTAATCACTAGGCCTGTACCCAAACAGGGAAGAACTTCTGAAGGGAGATTTCATTTCTCCTGGAACCTAACCTTTCCCTGGGGACTCTGCTTCGCAAACTCAAACACAATACCTCTATTCATTAGCCTCTCTTACTTGCTTTCCTTGAGGGGTCCATTCCCTGCTCAGCCCTTTCCTCCAATTCCCCTCCTCTTCCCTTCAGCGTCGTTCCATGAGCCGTGTTCCCTCCACTCTGTGATCCCTGCAATACAGATCTGATGTGCTTGGCGTGGAGAGCCGGTGTCTGTTTAGATTAAAACCATGTTGTAATTTCCAGGGAAAACATACAAAGCCACGGCCCAGCGTGACGGGAGAAAGCTATTCCCAGTTTTGGAAGCTGCAGGATGTCCCTCCTGGGAGCAGCCCAGCCTGGTGTTTATTCCTTTAACCAAAAAGAAGGGAAATGGCTGAGGTTTTGCTGGGCTTTCCGCTCCACACTTAAGGAGGCCAGGGCTCGTCCCCCCCAGCTAGGCAGGGGTGAGTCCCCCCCAGCTAGGCAGGGGTGAGCGTTTTACACATGCTCTCATTCCTGCTTAATGGCTCTTCCATCCTTTCAAATAACCCTCTCCACTTTGGCAAGCATATGATTTATGGGAGCCCAGCAGAAAGGAGAGGATTACAGAGCCAATGAATGAATCAAACGAACCCAAGAGGAGAGATCCTCTGATCAGCTGCACAGGACTCACTTTTTGAAATCGCACTTGTACTGCTTAGGTCTTTGTGCATGGTTGCACTGGGGTTTCAAAGAGTCAGGATCCAGACAGATACTGAATTGTTTAAAAAAACCTCCAAAACCATGGAATTTTTCTATGTGGATCTGCCCCCACTGACATCTTTCATCGGTGCTGTCTCCATCCAAATTAGCTGCCATCGATGCAAAAACTTCTGTGTCAGCCTCTACAAAATCCGGGACAGAACAACTCTGGGAGCATTTCCCTCTCAAATACACCTATGGCACCAGGCAATCCTAACAGGACACTTATCTTGGAAAATACCCAGGGCTGTGAAGTTCTATTTGCTCAAATTTTGCTATTTTTAATCATAAAATCATCAGCCTGACCCTCTAAGCTGGTTTGTACCCTAAGCATGGCCTGGAGAGGTTGGGATGCCTGGAGACTCCAGCAGGAACAGCAGACTTTGCTCCAAACTTCCATTCCAACAATTCTCTCTGATAAAAGCTTTGCCTCTCCCTCAGCCCAAAAGAAGCTCTTTCAATATCATAACCTATTAGGTTTGTGTCTCAGCAGTAAGAAAAATTCCAACAACATGTATTTTCTCGTCCTACTCTTTTTTTTTTTTTCCAGTAAACCTTTGTGGATTTTTCCTACAGCTTATGATGAAGCAAATCATCATTTACACACATACACAAAGCCAGTGGTTGGGTTGGATTTGCTAAATCTTATCCTGTGTGTTTTGCTTTTTTGTGATCAAAATCATAGATGGACTTGATTCATGTCTAACTCTATTTAAAAATTAAAGGTGGTTTTGCATGAGAGTGGAATCGAGGCTGGTGGTTTAAATGTAGTTTAATTTATGACTATTTTTGAACACTGAATGCATATGGGAAAATATGGAGTAAGTCTAGGTCTAACTCTATCAATTTACTTATTGAGCTATGAATACAACTTCAGGCTTACCATCAGATTGTTTTTACAACATGAAAAACTGGTTTGTTCTGATTGAAAGTTTCTTCAGCTTTCATATTAAATGCAGGCAGATTTAAAATTTTAATTCACATTGACATTAAAAATCTCTGCCTTTTAAGTCTAAAATGGAAATGTTTTAAACATTCCAAATTTAAATCCTACTTATTTGGCCAATGCTCTGAATTTGACAAATACCCATTTTGAGCTAAAATTAAATTGCACTTCTGGGGAATGAACTATTTGATTAATACTTCCTAGTGTTCCCTCAGTATTTGTTTCTTCCCTCCTGCCAAAGGAGGGTCACCAGAGGGAATGAAGAGATTTAGCTAAGAATTAGTTTAAGATAATTATACTACATCTTGCAGTCTCTTTCTGCATACGGGAGAACAAATATTACGGAAACAGAAGTTGTTTTGTGTGTATAATTTGAGAATATATTTTGTAGAATGAGTGAGTGGGATATTATTTCATTTGGATAATGCCTACAGACCTAAATTCATTAAACTGGCTTTTTTATTAATACTGCTAAGAGTAATGTTCTCTTTGAGCAATGCCTTGTGTTCATCATACCTAAATACTCCCCAAGACTCACCTTTTCACTGCCCAAACTCTAAAGCTGTTTTTATTTTAACCAGTCTTGTGAGATTCAGCATTTTGCTTTCAATCAGATTTACTGCTAGCTACCAGCACTGAGATGATGAAACCTGCTTCTATTCTTGACTAATATAATTGATTGGACCCTGCTCTGCACTTTATGCCATGTGGAAAAATAAGTGGCAAAGAGTATTTTTCCCCTTTCTCTCCCCACAAAGCCTGACATTTCATTTCATCCAAGCCTTTTATTGGTTCTCACATCTGGATTATATAAATTTAAAGCACAATTTTCAATATCTGAGATGCTTAAGGTTACCATATTTGACAAATCCTATTCGCCAGGCTGTCAAATTAAATTAACATGGGCAATGGAGAGGGAACAAAAGAATAAAGAGGCTGAATTTGATTCCCTTGTGTTCGCAAAGTGAGACAAAATTAACCCCTCTGAAGGGGAAGCATCAGCCCTGACAGGCAAACCTGCCAGAGTGGTAACAGGCAATGTGACAGAAATCCAGGAATTTTGTTGGCTGGCATCCCAAAGATCAAGTGGCCTTTTTGTTGTGTCATCATCTCAAGTTTTCCAGCAAATACACCAGGTAGGATCCATCTCCAGTTATAAACTCACTAGTGGGCCACAAAGACTAAATGGTCCCATATATTTTTAGCACCCCAAGGGATGCTCTTCATATCACTGCTTTAAAGATTCTCCCACTGTAGCTGCACATACAGAATCTTTTTTATTTTTTGTGTTCCAAGGTGGGTTTTGAGGGGACACCTCATTTCAGCAGCCAAATGCTGTGGGGGGCACTTACCAACAGCCAAGAAAAAGGCAGGCAAAGCCCAGAAAATTAGTAAGGATGGAAGGAAAAGTCAGGCACTGCTCTGCTTAATTCCTAACAGATGCTTAAATCCAGTATAGTGCTGCTTAGACTTACAGGTGAGACTAACTCATAACAGCAGTCCTGCACATGACTTTTATCTGCTTTCATCCACTTGGAAAATATCCCGTATTGCAGGCTGTGTCAAGATGGCACTTGAAGGTCTCTGCAGGGGGCAAGAGGGAGAATTCTTTCCTCAGAATTACCTTTGGGCTCTGCAATTGCCACTGCATTTCTGAGACAAACTCGGTAGCTACATCCCAGAGCTGAAACCTGGAGGTCTCATCTTCACTCCGCTCTTCCCATTTTTGTCCCCACTTTCCCTTTTTTCCTGCATCCCTCTCAGGTATGGATGGACAGACTCCACACACTCTTCCTCATTCACAGCAATTCACTCTTCCTCATAACACAGAAATTCACAGAAATTATGGCATTTCTTCCTACTCTCCTCATGTAATTTTGGGGCCGAGCAACTGTTAATAATTCTTAAGCTGTATATAAAAGTAATTAACTTAACTTACAACCTTGTATCTTAAATATCCTTGTGTTCACTTTACACAGACTACACAGACCCCCTGATGAGCAGCCCCATTACACTGAACAGGACTCACTTTTTAGGAAATTAAGAAAACCACATGGCTTTGTTATCTTCATTTTTGCCACTGCCGTGCTGCAGGGTGATGATGATTGCTCCTTCCAGCTTCCAATTTGGAATGTGCTTTTGCTTATCTCAACTATCTGCTGACAGCAAACACGAATGTGATCATCTGAATGTACACATTGATACATTTACTCTTCTTTTACAACCACCACTTTATGGCAAAACCAAGGGACCAGCAGGCAGTAAAAAAGGAGAGAAAGCGTATCAGTAGTGATGCTGTTCTGAGGCACAGTAAAGCAAGACACATCTGTCATGAGATAAGGGATCACAGGTGTCAATCTTTTTTGCATGTACATACATGTAAATACATATTTGACAGTGATTGTGATGTCAGTGTGGGACCCAGGCTGTCTGGAAGTCCTGAGAAAAACTGGCAGCTCTTCCCATGAGCAAAACCACCTCTCAGCTGAGTTCAGTTAACACTAGAGCCACTCCTTGGGGATATTTTTAGCTTTATAATATTGACATGAACTGATGAATCACACTTTCTGTCCTGGCAACTCATCAAGTTTCTGCTTTTACAAATTATCTATCACACTCCCACTGCCCCCAGAGTTGTGTACTACCCCCAGTCATCTGAAACCTCCAAACCAGTACTCATTAAATGAGTTTTAGACAACTGTTTTCTCCCTGAGAAGATGACAAGTTTCAGACAGCACGTGATTGGGCCTGTGGTTCAAAACTGAACCAGCCGTGGGTGAAATCAGAGACACAACCTCATCACAGAGACATGGCAGCTCCCAGAAGTTGTTCTATAACAAACACTTGCCAAGGGCTTTTTATGGGCAAAAGGCCATACTCCAAGGAAGAAAACTAAAATAAAACTGCAATAATCCAATCTGGGGTATTTGAAGGTACGTGGAAAGGAGCTGTGAGAAGGTAGGAAGCAATCGGTGAAGGGAGATGCTTGAAGGAAGGAGAACAGAACCTGAGCAAGTCTCAAGAATGTAAAGAGGATTTAAGGCAGGTCACTGAGGTCAGTCCAGTGGGAGAACACTCAGCCTGCAAAACTTAAGTGTGTTTGGAGTTGTATTGAGGGAATCCACTGATGAAGGCTCTCAGCTGTGGAAAAGTGAGATTGAAATGGAGGAGGAAGAGAAGTACAGCTATGTTTGGAGGAGGAGAACCTCAGAAACACAACAGGCACGATGGAAAGCATTAGGAGCGAGCTCCTGCATCAAAAAGAGGCTTTTGGACAATGTTTCATTTGTGCTTCCTTAAATTCCAAGCTCAAATTAGCAAAGGCAACATTTTGAGGGCAGAGGTATCAGATCAGATTTTCCTTTCCCAATGGGAATCTAAAGTTTCAAACTGACTTCAAAAAGAGGCAAGACCCCGCTTATTTCCTTATCAGTGGTTTCCGAAGTAGTTCCTTATCTCTGTAGGAGGGAGCACTCTGAGCTCAGCAGCCCCTGCCCCCTCTGATACCACACTTCAGATGCCATAGCTGAAGGACCTGGCTGTCGAGTTCTGCTTTACACCTGCCTTGAACAACACCCTGCTTTGAACCTTTCCTAATCAGCTTTTGTGTCGAGATACACTGCTCCAAACTTCACAGAGCCTGAGAGACCCGCCTGATGGAGCTGAAGATGCAATAAAGCAGCAGGGGAGTTGTTCAGCATTTATTTTTTCAAAGGATTAATTCTATGGAAGAGTCAGAACCACAAACAGAAACCCTTCAAGCACCCACAGCTGATCGATTGGTATCTGGGATTGTTGAGGTTGTAAAATTCCAGTGAATGAGGCAGATCACTTAGGGCAGATAGAATCAGAAGTACCTTCTATGCTCTGCTAGGATGGATAATGTTACACAAGGCTTCTTGGGAACATTCAACTCCAATATAATGTTCATTTATCTGCCCAGATCTGCAGTTCTTTGAGGGGCATTACATTCACTTGGCAAAGGACAATCTCCATCTCCACTACACCCAGAGGAACATGAAACAAGAACAGCAGCACATGGCAACACTCATCCTTGTTTAGAGGGAAATATTTAAAAAATGAGATAGTTTAATGGACTACTTATTCTAGTACAATTATTTTTTTCATTAAAATCAGTTTTATCATAGATCCCTCACAGAGGAATTTAAAACAATTTGAAGAGCAAAAGCATAGCAAGCAATATGGATGTTCAGCAAGAGACTGACCAACACAACAGAATTATAAAGTTTTGGAACTTCAGAATGACAACAACCTCAATTGCCATTCCTGGAAATTATTACATTTAGATTTGGGAAACAATGGGGGAAGAAAAGCCCCACAACATCCCAAACCTGTACTCCTACCCTTGAGCATCAATACAAAGCAGGGCCACGTGTCTCCACAGCTACTCCTGCATGTTCTCTTCCACACAATTATTGGTTCTACTGTCACAGGATCAAAGGGAGAAGGCAAGATTCCTTCTTGGGTGGCTCCCAATCCGAAATGCTGCACATATGGCAAAGCACAGCAAATAAAAACATGATCCCATCATCCTCACTTCAGAATCAAAAGGGTTTTTTTCCAAATCTGCTTTTCGTGGTTTGCTCCAGTCTGAAGGGAAAACCAGGAAAATACAAATTCTGCAGGAAAAAAAAAAATGATAGGGATTGAACCAGGAGAAGGAAGGTCAAAAATGCAGGGGAATTATAGAAAATATTCCAGCTTTTGAAATGATCCACATTGCAGCTCTTTATCCTACAATACCCAGATATCATAGAAGCTAAGTGCAACACTGTCAGGCGTTCCCCATTTCTCCTGGACATTTATTATTTAGACATCATTTCTCTTTTATGGCTTCCCTGGAAGGTCAAGACAAATTTTCTCTCATCACCTCCAAGGCCCAGGTTGGTAATGAAACACCCTCCCAACATAATAATTGCTGCATTATAGGCTGTAATGCTCCATTGGAATAGGGGGGACATGAAATAGCTCTATTCTTCAGGGATCAGGACTTCCACTCACAACACCAAGAGCTTTCACATTTCTCTCATTTTTTTCCTTCCTGTTCTGTAATAATTTGATTTTCTGGCCAGAGGTTATGCTGAAAGAGATCAAAACAACTTTGCCACTTTCTATCCCTTTCACTGAGCAGACCTGCAAACCGAAAATTAAGAAAATCTAGTAACTGTAAGGAAAAAGGCACATTAAGGAAAATTAATTGTATACAACAATAGTAATTTTCTGAATGTAAAACTCAGTACTAGTAAACAATACCTCCAACAAAGGGCCAACCAGAATTATCCATCTGAATTTCCTGCTCTCTTCCCAGTTTCAAAGCATAGCCTCTGTTCTTGCTTCCAGTGTTGTGACACTGATTTCAATTTTCATTAAAAAGCCTGGAATTTGGCCTTCAGATTTGCATTTGTTCCTTGTACATTAACAATGAACTATATTAACATGAAAAAGCAGCTTCGGAAAACGCACTTGTGAGCCACGAGAGGCTGTTTATTATTGTTATCCCCAATTCTGCTCCTGAACAAAAGCAGGTAAACCACAAGGATTTGCACCATGGCCATAAGATATTTTTGCATGCTTTAATGCCAAACTGGGATTGTACATTTTGAATTCCAGCGGTTGGCTCATATTTGATGGCACGATTTACATTTTTTTTAACCATTTTTACCACAATGTATGTGCTGCTCAGGCCAGTTAAATAAGTGCCTGGCAAAGGAAATTGTGAAGAGCTGGGAGGAGAGGATTTAGTTGTTCCATGCAAACTCCTGCACAGCTGCAGGACTGGACTGTCCTTGCAATAAACAGGGAAATGTTTAAGAGAGACAGATGCAAGAACCAGCTACAAAGCAGAGCAACCTGATAAAGTTCTTTTCAGCAGTGACTGTAATAAAGAACCTTGATCTGCAGCACACAAAGCAAAGTGAATTTCTGTAACAGTCCCCCCTAAAAATGTGCAAACATGAGCTGAGTGTGGCTTCACTCCTCTCAGTAGTAAGAACTTCCAAGGGCAGCTGCACCAGGCTGGGTCTGCTCACAGGCCTGGAATAGATCTTATGGGGATATTGCTCTCTTAAAAGCAAAAAAAAAAAAAAAAAAAAAAAAAAAAAAAAAAAAAAAAAAAAATTATTTATTCTACTTTCCCCTGCTGAGGGGTGGGAGAGTGATACAGAGAATTTTGTAATAGTCCTATGTTTGTTACTGTATGCTTTTTACAGTATTTATTCCCACTATAAACCTGGTCCAAAAAAACACGATTTCCACTGATTTAAGGTTTGATTCTGCAGTGCATATCTCCCCAGGTTACCTTTAGGGATTACTTCCAGGAATAAAGGGTAATATTCTGCTCCATGAGCACCTTGACTTCAAACAGAGTTACTCCTGATGTATATCAGAGTGAACAGAAAGGGGATGAGAATGAGATGGGATCTTGCATAAAGCTTCTAAGAGAAAAGGAACGAGTGTGTCCATCTACTCCTTCATGAAGCACCAATCAGAAAGATGAGATTAGTTCACAGGAGATGAGAGGATAAAGCATTTGTTTTCATGCTGGAAACTGCAGCTTCCTGCTGGTTAAGTCTGTCACCAACTCAAGAGGAAGCGCTCACCCAGAACCCTGACCTGGGCTACAACTTCCTCCTGCTTCTGACTCAAAGAAAGGTGTTTCAGGACTTGTCCCACACCCTCTGATAAGGCTACAGGGAAGTTTCATTTTTATCTCTTCCTTCTCTAGGAAATACCCATGATGTAACCTGTTCAGGACTGCAGGTGATACATTGGCAAGGGGTGAGTCAGTGGTACAAAGGACGGGATATTTGCCTGTGAAATTCCACCCATTCCAGTGTTTCAACATGCAGAGCTATCACCAGGTAGGGCAGCTCACATCCAACACAGAAACCAGGATCTCACCTGGAGGTACCAAATGATGTTTTAAAAAGATCCAAATTATTCTGTAAACTTCAGCTAGGTGTTATCAGAATTTAATCAGTGATGCCACGTTATGCTGGTTGCTGTCAAAAAGTGAAATCCTATTTTCTTTTTCCCTTAAGGAGCAGACTCGCACCCTCAGCCTTGCAGAGTTTTGTGTCTCAGAATCCAATCCGGCAGAAAAATTGCTTTTATAGTTCGGAAAGCCAGTTTTCCATTAAGTCAGCAAACTGATCCAGCTTGCCCACAGTCAGAGCTGCCAGAGCAAACACAAACAGAGGGAGCACATGGCTGGCCCAGGAGAACAGGATCTCATTTCACTGGCAGCCCAAACTCGGGCTGAACTCGATGTAACACAAACCTGCACCCTGAATTGTCTCTGACTGACTCACAGGGCACTGAAGGATCTCTGGACAACTACAAAAGTTGCTGTGATGAGGCTGATTCCTTTTCTCTCCCATTCGAGCAAACTGAACAGATGTTAAGGATTTTGCTACAACAGTTTTCATATGTAAGTGGTGACAGAGTTTGGCACAAAGCTCTGGATAAACAGAGGAACAACAGATCCAGAAAGCAATTGTGGAGACTTTCCTGATGAAACCTTGTCCACGTGCTACGGACTCAGGAAAAACAAGATTTACCAAATTACTGATTATTATTATTAGGCTGTGCAAGCTCTTAGCAGTTTTCAGTGCGAAGCCAAGGCTCCAGAACAGTCAGGAGTTGCCACTCTATTGAAAATTTGGGTCTTTCTCCAATTCTCAAGCACAAACGAGAATGTTTAACGAGCAAAAAAATATTCTTTAGAAGAACAACAACAAAAAAGGCAAAACACCCATCTGTTGATTCTTCATGGGTAAGGACAACAATTGAAACACTGCAGGCTAAAAATAGCAGAAAACAACCAAAGCTAAACAACCAAAATCTAACCAAAAGTAAGGTTTTTTGTTTTGATCTGTAGTAAAAAAATCAGGCTCTTAACTTTTGAATAGCCAGGCTAGGATTTTGGAATATTGAAGAATGCTAAAAGAACCAAGCCTTGATCCTGCAAATAAGAACTCTTCAGCATTCCAGGACTATCATCAATATCAAAACAATATAGAATGTATTTTCTGCTAGAAGGGTCCTTATGATTTAGTTGAAAGGTTCCAGTAATTTATATTAAGTTCCTTAGTGCTCTTTTCTTCTGTGGTTAGTATCTTGAATATTTAAAGGATGCCAATTATAAGCATTAAAACTTTTATACCATCATCTATTAATGTCTTTTTTATTATTATTAATTTTGGTATTTGAATCTTACGCCAGCTCTGAGGAGAAAATTTGGAATTTAGGAATTCACATTATAATTATCTTATTTCTGTCATGCAGGTCTTTACTTAACACTGTCCAGGAAACTCACCTAGTCAAACAGAACCTGCCCAGCTTGAATTAGGGGGTACTTTAAATTCAGGTTGGCCTCTTCAAAACTGAGCAAAAAGGTTCAGCTGGTCAAGATGAACTCCCCAAGCAACACCAACACCAGCATATTCTGAACCAGGACATTTTCCAAGGGAGGAAAGAATCCCAAATGGCAACAGATGCTCATTGTTCAGATGTATAATTCTGCTGCAGAATATTAAAGTTCTTTTTCAAACTCAAGTTTCTAAAGATGAAAAGAACTGTTAAGATTAGAAACAACCCAGTCAATCTGACAAGAGAGTCAGATTTGGGGTCTAATTCTAGAGGACAACATCCTTTAGCACACAGGCACGTTCTACACAGGCTTTTTAAATGGCTTTCACATTTATTTTGTCTCTCCATCACTGACAACACAATACAAAACTGCCTGAACTTAAAATATGCATTTCATTTCCACTACAATGGATTTATCTTTCCAGCAGATGTTGTGTGGAATATCCAGCGATTGCAAGATGTTTTGATCTAAAGTGATGACTGAAACGTGCACCAATAACCCCTTTTCTTCAGGGAGATTGGTTTTTTGCAAATCAGGTTCCTATAATTTGTGAGGCAGCCTTAAAACTCCAGGCACTAAGATGAAGTGTCCACAGCACTATATTCTAAAGAAATACTGATTAAAGAATGTTGTTTCTGATCTCTAGGCCAGGACTTCTCAGCAGATCAGGTTTTCTTATTTTGAGGAATGGCTTATTTGGAAACCTGGAGCAATATTCCGCCTGGAAAACAACGAAGGCAGTTGTTTGAAAAGCAGAAGCTGACCTGGATTATCAGTGTCAGGGCAAGAACTTCATCTGCTTGATGTAGTTTTTAGTAAGCAGGCCAGGGAAAGTGCAGAGCGCTTGCGACAATAATCACACGAACGCTCCTCCAAATTGTTGTCTCCTTGACTTTGAAAACCTTTGCTGCAGAAGTGGAATGTCTGGAAGTGTCATGGAGGCATTTGTGTAAGCAAAGCCCACAGTAATATGATCTCTTATTAATATAGTGTCTTACATTCACTGTTACAGGAGTTTTGGTCAATCCTAGATCCAGGACTGTTATTTCACTCTCCGCAATTGTTCTTCCAAACCCTCCAACCCATCTTCTTAACCAAGAGATGGTTATTTGACTTCTCTAACTCTCACTCTGGTCTCTACTATGACAGTGTCCATAAAATGTGGTGTCTGTTCTTCATAAATATATATATATCTTTTAAAAACATTTTAAAGACTTGAGCAGTTTGTCTCTTCTTGCTAATTTGGAGATTTTCTGAGGGGTTTAATTGCTTTTGCTGGCAGTGATTTGATGCTTCTGTGATAACTTGTCTTTGTCCAATGTTTGTTTAACAAGCCTTTTCAACAGACTGCACATGTCAAGAAATAATTTTTTTTTAAAATTGTGAAACAAATTGATTTGCAAGTTCAAACCCACTTTAAAAAATCGGACTGAAATCAGCTATAAGCATAGAGACCAGAATTAAATTAACTTCCATCAAAAATTTTACATCTGGATTTCAATTAAGCTCAGAGTTAATTGTTAACTGTCTTAACTCCTGACCCATCAAAGAGTTAAAAAAATAAAAAGAAAAAAAAAAAAGAGAGATCATGCTTTGATGCCAGTCTGGAAGTTGCTGAGCTATTAATCAGTGGTTATCAGTTTGCCTTAGATTACTAAAACTCATTAATATAAACGAGAAGCCTGAAAGGATCACATTAGTGTGTTATCAGTTTCATCATTTACAACCCTGGAACAGCTAAAAGAGTTAAGCTATCACACACTGCACTGAAGGATAATTTGGCATCATTAATTTTGTTCTGCCATTTGCCAAACCTAATTTGGAATGATAGGGGCTTGGAAATCTGCATTCATAGCTTTCACCTACATCCCTTTATTTCTTCACCAGAGTCCTGGCATTTAATGAATGAAAAACCACCAAAACCATTCAAAGGCTTTAATAACTTGAATTTTGGTGAATAAATTTCACATTGCTTTTGATTTCAGAGATACATCCATCATAAAAGAACAGTGCTGAGACAATTATTTCCAAAGTTGTTAATTCTTAAAGGGGCTTTTACACTTTTGGCACACAAGGAATGTGATGAAATAGAAACAGTTTCTTTGCTAGTTAAAATTTGTTTTAAAAGATTTTGTCTATATGGCCAATAGTGAGTAAAATGCACTCTCTCCTCAGCCTCATTCACACTGCCTTTGAGTATAAGCTTAGTATTTTGATAGTTTATGAATAAAATAATAAAAAGCGATGCATAAACATTAAATATGACTCATCAGATCAAATCTACCTCTGATTTCAGACTTGCAAACAGTTAGGTCAGGGAGAGCAATTCTTAAGTAAATTCATGTGTGGAAAATGCCTGTTCCTGGTCACTATAATTCACTTATAGATGTCAGGAAAGCTAAAAGAAGGAAGGTGTTCCAATGGCAGAGGTGGATAAATGTGCTGGATCAGGATTATGGTTATTTATTTACACTCCAGATCTACATTCAAGATAAACTGAATTAGCTGCACCGTAGCTGCATCCCTTGGATCCGAGAGGCTCTGCTAATTTCAAGGAATCATTCCCAATGAGACAAGAACAAATCATACCTGTGCTTTCTAAAGAGATGTCATTCACTGCACAGAAGGAAGGCATTCATCTTTCACATTTTGGCACTTCTCAGATAATCCCTTTAGCCTTTGGGTTGATGCACTTTATAGAAATTCAAAGTAACCATCCACCAGACTTATTTCATAGTGCAGCCTTTTATGACGCTCTTCAGAGAGCATTCTTATTCCAAAGAGATAAGGGAGTTCTTTTGTCACACTGACAGAGAGACTTATTATCCTTTAATGGAAACTTCATCATCTGTAGCAGTTTTGAACCTTAAGGAGGTTGTGCTATTAAGACACAACAGACGAGCTACCTTTAACCATTAAAAGTTATCATTCAAGAAAAGTGTTTCCCACTTTTCTTGATATATTTTGATGTTACACAAGACATTTACTCTTTTCTTGCATGACAAGAACACCCAAATTACAGTCCTCATCCCAAAACTCCAAAGTTGGGGGGTTTTTCAGGCTTTTTTTTTTTATACATTGTTTTGAAAGCCATTTTTAAAGACAAAGGATAAACAAGGGCTTCTCACAATTCTGGGTCCTGAAATTCCCATTCCCTTCTCTGGACTCACTTCAGCCCCTCGATGTCCTTCCTGAATGGAGGGGCCCAGAACTGAGCACAGTATGATTCCTTTTACACTGGCAGAGATTATTCCTCAGGTAAAGAAAATTCTCATTTTCTCCGTACTCACACAGCCCATTCACAATTTACACAGAACGCAAGATGTTAAGGAGGAACAAATTCTTTCCCAGGAATTCACCAACACTGAAGCTTTGTTAACCACAACTCCTTGGATTTACATAATCCCAGAGTTTGAAAAACTCTGAAAAAGCATCCACTACCAGGGTGGCGTTTGTGAAAGCATCTCAGGGGAATAATTTTGCAACCTGCTGACACTGTGTAAACACACAAGTCTTGGGGGAACCTTTTCAAAAACTTGTGGTGCATTTTCACTCTGGCCAAGTAATGCAGCTCACACCAAACCACCCCAAGGGGGGTTAACAAACACCCCTTATTGTTCTGTTTGTTATAAACCCATGCTCAGTAAACAGCAGGTACAGGATGTTCCTTGTAGGACTAAGAACTGCACCAGTAGGAAAGAATAAAACCAGTAACATTCCCACGGTAGCAGTAAGTTCATTTTGCTTGTTTGTTTTAGAAGTGAGGACAAATTTCATGTAACTGAGATTCTGGAAGACTCACAAGTATTTTATTTTCATTAATATAACTGGCTGAAGGGGAGTTGTTCCCTGACCTTCAGAGCACTTGTTCTTTGACAAGGAAAAAAGTTCAACTTCATCTTCCACTGAGTTCCTTGGGATGCCTCTGCTCAAAAACTGCATCTTTACATGCAGCAGATACTAGGGATGCCTTTCCAAGGATGAAAACAAACCTCACCAAACCTGCTTTTGAACCCAGTCATGCCTTACAACCACACATGCACTTCAAACCACAGTGCTGCCACCAGGGGTTAATGAAGAGGCTGAGAGAGAAGTGCTAATTACCAGGGTCAGAATGGTATCAACACCCATCATTACTTTATACACTATAGCAATTCCTTATTTCTATTATTTCCAATGCTGGACACTACCTCGTTTCTTCAAGAATGAAATAAATCAAGCTGGTCTAGTGCAGGGTGTTCCTGCCCACCATGGCAGAAGGTTGGGAACAAGATGATCTTTAAGGCCTCTTCCAACCCAAACCATCATAAGAATCTATGACAACTTTTTTTTTTTTTTCCTTCCCTCCCTGCACTTGCACAGTAGATTTAACAGCATCCAGACTTCTTGGCCCACATTGCTACAACTCCCTTTACTTCAGAGGGTCCAAGTCTTGCAGAAACAGAACAGGCAATATGAAATGCAGGATTAAACCCTGGCCATATCATAGAAGCAAAGGTTTTCACACACAGAGGGCAACTAGGAAGCATGTAAGCAGAAAAATGAATAAAAATGGAAAACTGCAAAGCAAGAGGTTCCAAGGGAAGCAGACTCTGCTTTCAACACAGCCAAGCAAGTGGAGTAATTTAGTACAGGCAAAGCCACTTACGTTTGGGCTAAAACTCAAATTCAGAGATTAGATTCAGAACCCAAATTTCACTACTGCATTCCTGAGGGGTGTCAGTGAGTCCCACAGCTCCAGCCACTCTGCCAAATACATTAGCTCAGCATGGATTCAAGTCAAGAGATGGCATTTCAAAATTGCTCACGTGATGTCTCCAATTCTACTCTGATACCATAAATATAAGCCTGTTTGGAGTATAAATCCATTCTGGAAATGTACCTGATGATAAAAGATGACAGCATCTATTTTAAATGCAATTTTTATTTGAAAGGTGCTCGTTACTGCTAAATGATTACTCTTTGATAGAGCTCAGTACCTGCAACACACACTGGCATTCCACTGGAATTCCATGCTCCCAGGAGTGAGCAGTTCCCTAAACTGCTAATTAATGTGATAACATGAGGGCTCCACTCAGATACACTGTAATTAAACTTAGGGTAGCGAAAGAATAAGCTCTGCCATCTGTATCTGTGCAGAGGGAAGTGCTTGATTTGGACAGCGATGGGGATTATTTTGGTCTCTCTTTAGCCAAAGGGGAACCCCTCTCACAGTGGACTGATTGCTGAGAACTTGAACTCAATGTGTTTGTGCTGATGGTGTGTCAGCCCCTGGTGTGCTTCGTGGGAAGTCTGTCAAGCTTTGTTTGCAAATTTTCTACGTATTTTTTAAAAGCATTTGTGCCACTGTTCCCTCCCCCCCGCCCCAAGCAGTTCTGAATAATTAAAGCATTTTTACAAATTTTGTAATTAAAAGACCTCCTGGAGTTACTATAGTAACGGGGCCTTTAGAAATCAATTCAATAAAACAAAAAAAATGGGGTTGATTGCTTGGCTTTGATCTTCTCTCTTTGTTCACTGGCATTAAGAATATTCTGAAAGATCTTTTTTCCCCTCCCCCACCTCGACTGCAGAGTTGTTATATTCCAGGACATGATGTGTTTAAGCTTTAGAATTCATCACCAAACCGTGGCATAAACGGGGCCAACTTTCTGGGTGCTGTTTTCTTTCTGGGACCAACCCTGACAAATACAGAGCAACTCCACTTACTCAGTTTTAAGACAGCCTTATCAGATGTTTACCACTGCTTATTTTGCATTGAAATCAACACCTGGAAAAACTCTCAACCAGGATATTCATTTTAGTGAATATTCCTCCAAAAATACAACCCAGTTCAAGTTACAAGAACAAAACTCAGAGCTCATGAATTTCAAAGCAGGACCCAACCGAATGGGGCAGTTAACTTGCTTTAGTGTTCTGTTCTACTTCCAACAGCACTGACTCTTCAGGTTTCTGTTTAAAGAGTGTTTCCACTCTGAAAAGTCACTTTAAAGCAGTGATGAGCTCTCTTTAACAGCTCTGCTCCTTCTCACACTGGGTGCAGAGCTAGACCATTGTTCTTGGGGCACAGATCACTCCTTTTGCACTTTTCTGTTCTTTTACTTCAATTTCTAGCCAATGAAAAAAATCGCACCAGAAATTTTCACTTGGCAAAATATTCAACAGGGAGACAGCAATTAAAAGACCACAACAGCCTGGATCTCAGGGCATGAGGAGGATGAGATCCTATTTACCAAGTCTTCTCCTCCTGCAACCTAAACACAGGTGCTGCTTTCTTTGGGATCCCAACCCACCAACAGCATAAACACAGCTCGATGCAGCTGCCACCCATGCTGGAAGGGCAGGATTTGCACTCCAGAGCCTTTCCTGGGAAAGGACAAGCTCAGTTCTCAGAGCCAAGCCTGGCCTCTGTTGCAAGCAGCCACCTCCAACACGGTTTCACTCTGCAGTGATGAAAATGAAACTTTTCCCCCACAAGGCACAATTAGCTTTCATTAAGATATTTATATTATTTACTGGGATCTGCTTGGAAAGTACTTCCATGAACATCTTGTTGCCTTGCAGAAGATGAACTACAAATCTGAATGCCAAAATCCTGTTAGCAGATATGGAATGCTCTGCCTGTGTCTGGTGTCACCCCTATCGTGGGATGCTGGCTTGGCCCCACTTGGTCCTCACCCATCAGTCGTGCCCAAGCTTCAAACCAGCATCATTCCAGGGACTCCCTGCAGCCCCATTTTCCCAACTCTGTCGCTGTAACTCTACTGGAAACTCCCGTTTTCCTTGGAAGAACATTTGGGTGCCCAGGCAACCAGGCAGACTGGGGAGGAGGTGGAGAGATGCACACTCAAGTCCTGTCCTGCCTTGTGGTAGGAACACCAGAAGTTGTTAGACCAGCTCTGCAAGGCACATTAGGATGAATCCACCCCACAGCTTATGCAGAACAAGTGAGCCCAACACTTGATTTTTTTTATTTTTTTTTGTGCCAGAGGAAGAGACGTTTTAGAATAAATTTAGCAACAAGGAAATGTAGCTGCTCATAAATCAATAACATTTCCAGAGGTTTAACATGACTTATGTAAAAGCTGTTCTTTAAGTCTAATTTAGGACTGTTGCTACAAGTTTACTCAACCAGATAAATTTATGATCACACACATTTATGGAAGGAGCCTAAATTTCCACGCAGAACTTGATTTTACCTTAAATAACCAAGTTTACTGAGTAACTAATTTTTATTGGTCTGAAGGGCCATTGTTTAAAACTGGTTTCTTTGTAGATAAGAGATAGGAGCCCAGATGCTCACTTCAGATACACAACTGGAGCTCAGATGAATGCCAGATCCATTTGGTAAAGTCAAAGCCTGATCTGAAAGCAATAAATCACAACTTTTTGTTTTATATTTAAGTTATGCTAGTGAACTTCCTCAGGCCTTTGGAATTTTCTATTTGTAATTAAAAAAAGAAATCATATTCTTAGCTGATTAATGACAGAAGCTGCTTTTATCTGTGCTAAACCAGTTCTTATTTAATGTAACACTGAACTGAGTTGCAGTTCTAAAAGAAGCCATAAAAACAATGAAGGATTGATTATTTTTTTTCGTAAAGTTTTAAAAAATAGACAGTAATGAGCTCTCTATACAGCTGCCATAAAGAAAAATGCAGTAACAGATGCATCCCCCTTCACCTTTAGCATCTACCAGAGGGCTGTAAAAGAAAGAAAAACTCCTTCTGGGAAGGACCAAATGGAAACAGACTGAGATTTCACTTTCAGCATGGAAAGGAGTTTTGTAATCAAATCATGTGTGATGCACTGCAAGTTGGTTCAATCCAAGGAGGCAGTTCCCATTCCCAGTTTGTTGCAGGAGCATCTCTCACCAGCAAAACTCCCTGCAAAATCTCTCTAATCAGAATAATTCCTTTAAATGAACAGTCAACACTCCATGGCCTAAGCATGGCACGACCTTTTGTTCCCCAAGTCTCAAGCAGAGACTCTGATAACTACTCAGTATCGAAAGGAATTTCAGAAGACAGCATCCCATGTCTAGTCTAGGGATAGAACAGGTTGCTCACTATGCTTTGCTGCATCGTGTTTCCCCCTCCACTCTTTGTGGGCTGCACATTCATGTTGTCCTGGGGTTGCTCTGAAAACTCCTGAAAGCCTCCCAGCACATTCAGGATACCTCTTTTTCAACTCCTGAAGAACTCGTAGAAGTCCTGAACTAACAGCACTTCTGGCCATTAGGTAGCACCACAATATCAACTCAGATTCAAGGATTCTTTCCACTTTTTGGAAAGTTTTGCCACTTTTTGGTGTCATTTTAAACAAATCACTTCTGCACACATTTCATATTTTTGTTTTAAACTCGCAATACCTTCTGCTTTAATAAGTACTAAAAAGCTTATTTAGTACTTCCAAAACACCAACAAGAAGTTGGTGTTTATAAAAATTCCAAGTTATTTCTTAGAGTAGTAAGTTTTACAGGCTTATTTGTAAGGCTTGAGCCCATGCAGTGTTTTGTAAGCAGGGTGTGAGGTTGAAGCAGCACGCAAATTCTTGTGTGTCATCTTCTCCACCTCTACGCTGCCTACAACACTTGGGAATCTGCACAAACACCCAGAGAACCCATACAGCTGAAGGGGGAAAAGAGGCTTTCCTCATCTGCCTGGTATGCCCTAATTCTGCTCAGCTGGAGAATATTTTAAAAAAGAACGATGACAGCCTCTGACGTACCCAGCAGAGTCCCCACCAACGCCATGCAAACTGAATCCAGAAATAGATGACTGAGCTTCAGAAAGAGAAAGAGACCTTCCCATCACTTCCAACAAGGAAACCACCTTGGCTTATCAGAAAGCAGAAGTTGCTGGGCTGAGCCAGCGTTTGTCACCAGGCAGATACATGGAGGTTGCTGCTGGGGAGCTGCACCAACACGTTCTGTAATGGGGTTTCACAGTGCTCTGCTGTTCCACAACATGGAAATGTTACCCAAATGTGGCTGACTGCAAAGAGGGTATTATTCCCATCATCAACTGGTGCTGTGCCAAGAGCAACTTGTCCTCTGGAATCTTAAGCTCTAAACTTTCAAACACAGAGAGCACAAAAACTCAAAGCTTAAACCAGCCAGGACATCTAGAATTCAATCCCAACTTTAACACTGACTTAAAAGGTGGTGTTGGACAGTTAATTGAATTTTCAGTGCCACATCAATGTAATGGGTATGGTGCCATACTAATTAGCATCAATATTCAACTTAAATAAAGTCAGGCCTTGCTGAAAAAATAAAAAGGTACTCAAAATACAAGAAAAATATATCCCATACATGTCTTTATTTTCATAAAGGGATCTGCTTTCCTTTTCCCTTTTTCCCCAAAGGGATTAGTTTCCCTTTTCCCACAGAACAACCCCAGCAGTGAATGCAGATCCCATTTTTCAAACCTTGTCACATTTATTCACCCACAATCTTCCATCCCCTGCTACATTCCCTAGAAATAATGTGGACAAACCTGGAGAAGTTTGCAAATATTTTGACTGCATCCCGGCCAATCAGGCAACATAAAAGCAGGAATAATATTTGATCCCTCAGGAAAGCAGGGGACACCCCTAGTCCTCCACCCACCTACATGCTCTTCACAGGATGCTACTACAGAACTAACTACAGTATACTACTATTACAGTAAATCCATTCAGTGCTAGGTTCCCTGCTGTTTGCTCATAGTAATTCTCATTCTTGGTCATCCTTTCCCCCACCCTGCTTTTTTTTGGAGGGGTGAGAATGAAGGAAGAATTCTGAGCAATTTGTTTTGCAATCTCCACCTCCTGCTTGGTTTCCAAACCACAGCATTCATGCACAACTCTTCCACAACCACATTTTTAAAAGAACAAACTTACGTATCCATGTCTTCTTCACAACAGAAAATTACCTTTGCTTTAAGTGTATGAGGTTTTTTGTGGGCAGTAAGTGTAAGTTTAAAGTTAAGCTGCTGTTAACAGACTGTTCTGGTACCAGTGAAACAGGTTTCTCACAATGCATCACAACAAGCTTTCCTACTGAAACTGTTTCAAGCACATTACTAGTTTCTTGCATTTGTTATTTATGATAAAAATGTAAAGATGAACCCCCCTCGAAGTCAGAGCTAAGCTGTGTACCCAAATTCATGAGCTGTTGCTGAGCTGCGAAGAAAAACATTACAACAGAATGAAAGAGAAAAGTGCCAAACCAGATCAAAGACGTGAGTGAAGAAGCCTGGAAAGACCTATTTAGCTCAGAATCTGAACAGCTTTTTAGACAAATAACAGAAGATCCCACTGCCTTCAGAACACAAGAGACTTTCATCCTAACACTGCATTTCTGCTATGAGGGTATTTCACAATTATCAGTATTCCCAAGAATGGGAGCAGGGGGCTATTTGTGGCATGGGACCTTTGAAACCAGATGGGTGTACATCTACACGTGGGGAGCAATGCTCCTGTATCACTTGTCCCAGCTCTAACCCCAAATCTCTCCAGCTACTGACTTGTATTTTCATCCCACTTTACTCTCCTGTTAATCTATTCTCAGATTATTTATTCTGAGATAAAAGTTATAAAAGAGAACTTTTCTCCCCTTCTGCAATTTCAAACTCCAGTTCCACTGTCTCAGTGTCATCCCTTCAATGTTCACATTTTTGGGAAGGCTTTTTGATATTTGTGCTTGAAGAGAACACCAGATCCAACTACAGTAGGATCAGAAACATGTAAGTCCATGGTGTGCTGCATAAAGCTTTACAAATTTCCTCCTAATACTTGGGGAGGGAAATGAACCAGCAGCAGGGCTTGGTTCTGCAATGAGGAAAATTTAATTAATAGCTTTTAGCACAGTGCAGAGGTGGTTTCTCCAGAATCCTGGGACTGGGAGAAGCTCACTCCTGGCTGGATTTACAAGCAGAGTACCTCTAGAAACCAGCAGCCCAAACATCCCACCAGCTAAATCCCAGGACAGAGATGACGAGTTACACGGGGAGCTTGCATGGGGTTGTATTGCTTTATAAAAAGGATTTTACTAGCACACGTTTCAGATGACTTGAGAGCTCAGTAGTGGCTTCCTGAATAACGTGGCTGGCTCAAACTCACACCAATAAAACTTTTACACCGGACCAAACTGCCACCTAGTATTTTAACATCACACATTATGCAGGGAAGCTGTTTTAGAGAGCTTTAAATGCTCTATACTTGCTCTACTTCCTCGTGTCTCCAGCGATTCCGTAGCTGCCAGGAGCAAATGGCACCTAGCTGCAGAGTTAGAGGCACAAATACAACATTTCTTAGGTCCCTTGAAAGGAGCTGGTTATTAAACAAAGATGAGAAGCATTGACAGGCTCTGTCTGGTCAGAAAAAGCCCATTTCTTGACCTGTGTTGAACACAGGGCTCGCCTGTGACAGATGCACAGCCTGAACCTGATTTCAGGGATGCTCTCCTGAATTAGCAGAGCTGCACCATCGGGACACAGGCAAACCTGGCTCTGAGCCACCTCCAGCTTCTGAATCCTCGTATGTGCGAGGAATCAAAGGGCTGGTCACATCCCCCGAGTGAAATGAATTAGTTCCTGACAAAAGATAACATTTTCCTGGAGAACGCTGCTCCCTGAATGAGGAAGTGCTGAAAGGGGTTGCATTTCTGTAACGTGTGTTTAAGGGTCCCCTCTGGATAATCTGCATGTAAATGAGGAAACATTTAGTTGCAAGTATCTCTCGAAACTTAAACTGGCTGCACATTCTGAAAGTTAAGTAAAAACAGAACCACGGGAGAGAACCCCTAATTACCACATAGCGAGGGGACTGATTAAAACCATCAGGGCAGGGATCCTGTGTTTCATTAAATAAATATACCAAGTTGAGCTTTATTGTTATTTTAGCTGATGAAGGAAAAATAAAGTCTACCTCTGCATGCATGAAATTACCTAAATTCAAAGTCTCACTGGCAACAAGAGCAGTGCAGGATTTTTTTTCCCCCTAATGTTTGTACTTAAGTAGCCCAGTACAGTTAACTCAGATTAATATGAAATGTTGAAGCACAGTTAACCACTGGCATTTTTAGCATCTACACAGAACCATTTCTTTGGGTTTCACATGGCAGGGTGTAACTAATAAATGCAACATTAAAATACTATTTTAATTACTTTTTTCAACTAAAAGCAGAGAGGAATTACAGAGCATTTTGGTGTAACGGACAACACCACCACCACCGCACTCATTCTCTAGCACATGGTGGGGGGGGTTTGCTGCTTTCTGGCTACTGTGTTAAGTATTCAAAACTGATTGCCAAGAGTTTGAGCAAACAGCCTTGCTGAGGTCACTTCTGGGTAGCAATTTCACAGGGGGTTTACTTCAATTAGAACAAGACAGACATGAATTTGTGTGTAAGGAGCAAGTTCCCTCTTGCTACTACCAAACCCAATTTAGTTCCACTGCTCCAGACAGGAGAACCCCATTTTCTGGGATACACCAATATTTGCAGCCTATACCTCATTAGTCAGCATTATCTCTACCGGCATTTTCCAGGGTTTTTAATTAAAAAGAAATCTCAACTCTTTTCCCATCTTTTTCCATTCCTCTGAGGGGAACCCTGCATCCAGGAACGGCACTGCTGACGGCTAGTGGGATCCAGCCTCTTCAAGGAAGGGTTCAGCACAAGCTCAACATTTCCACAGGAGAGAAAGTTACAACTCTTATCAGTTATTTTTACTAATTACTTCAAAAGCTTAAGATTTAGGAGCTTTATTCAAGAGCTGAAGAAGTTAAGACAGAATAAATTCCAGTGTCACGGTCTCCATCCCCCTCTCTCTCCCAAAGTTTATAACCCTAGAAGCAAAATAAATGAAAGCTGGAAGAAAAGCAGTGTGACTACACTGAAAATTGCACAGTCACCAGCATTGCTATTTTAATTGGTATAAAATCCTTTTCAACTGCTTGCTTTTATATTATTGGTCTGTAATTTTTGATGGTGACGTTATGTTTTTAACGGTTATGTAAGACTAAAACATAATCCCATACCTGTTTTCCTGGGCAAGCAGTGTTTAGAGCCCCATTTTTCCAAAGAAATGTTGAATGAGCCTTTGGTTTTTGTGAAAGATCCACAATGCAGTGGGGTAGAGAAACCAAAGTATTTGCTTCTCACTTTTCCCATTGCACTGAGTGCCTCAATTCTCCAAGTATATGGAGGCAGCATTCGTGTAAGTGACTGTAAATTTAGAAAGGGCAGTCAGTGACAAAGAATTACAAAAGAGAGTCTGCTGTAACCTTCTTTCCCATCTTCTAAGCTTAAAATCATCAGGCAGGTTGTGTCTTCAACTCTGGTTGGGGTGGACAGGAAAGGAAAGGAAAAGAAAACAAGCACTGAAACCTGAGACCAGATCTCAGGCAGAAGCAGACTCACAGCCAGACTTCAAACCCTTGGTTTTGAAGGTGTCTGGACAGTGAAAACACAGGTATTCTTACACACTGCAATAGCTGTAACTCAGGTGAGTTTGCAAAAAAGCCATAATATTCAACTGCCACACAGAAGACTTTAAGGATTTTTGTTGGTTTGATTTTGCTGGGTTTTTCGGGGAGTTTTTTGATGGTTGGGACACACGGTGGCTTTTTCATTTTTGTTTCATTTCCTTTTTTTTTAAACACCAGAAGTAGTTTTGACTGTACCAATGGGTATAAAGGAGCTCAAGAACCCCTGCTTGTGGCAGCAAGCATCCCAGTCGTGAAATGAAGTAATTTCTCTATGGAAACTCCAAAGGGCTCTCTCAGTTCTGTGCTCTGACAGAATGAAAATTCTACATTTGAAACTTCTCTTTTTCCACCTCACAAAGTCACAGACTCAACCATGTAATTCAGTAGCACTTTCCAACCTGAAAGGTGTCCTGCACTCAAGGTGAGGCAGAGATGAGATCAAATCACACAATACAAAGTAATGATAATGATCAGAGAACAGCAGCTGATCCTGAGGTCCAGCTTGCTCAATCCCTTCATGAGCAGCCTCAGCAGGTTTGTGGGGAACACTATTTTAGGCTCCCCACTTCAAGTGGGATGTGGATAAACTGCAGAGAGACCAGATGGTCTCTGTCTGAAAATGGAAAATGGTGGGGGTATGGGAGCTGGGCTGGTAGTCTGGCTTTGAGGACACAGAAGACCAATTTAAAAAGCACCTACAACCATCTGAAGGGTGGCTACAAAATTTATGGAGTCAAGTTCTTCTCAGAAGCAGCACATGATGGGCACTGGCACAAACAGTGACTTAAGAGCCTCATGCTGGACATCAGGAGAAACTTCTTGACTAAAAAAGTGGGCAGGTTGCTCAGCAAGGCTGTGGGATCTACCACAGGGGTGTTCCCAAGATTTAAAGATGCAAAGCCATCTCTCAGCTGATGCAGTTCTGGCAGGAGTCCAACCAGAAATGGAAATGGACTAAACAACCTCCAGAAGCAAATCCTAACCAGCATTTCAGTGATTCTAAGGGGTACTGCAGCTGAGATTTCCAGCTTGCAAAGTATTAATTTCTATACCTCCTCCACCTTTTCTTGGGTTTAACTCATCAGCCCACAATACTTTCACAAGGAATGAATCAAAAATACTTGAAAAATCCCACAAAAAACCCACAAATAATCCCCAAAACACATTGAATTGCTAGTGCATGCAACTTCCCCGATGCTGAATGCAACAGAGTACATATCTGTGACGTTATCGGGAAAAAAAGCCTACGAGATATTTCTATTTGAAACACCTCACTCCTTTATTAAATGCTGCTTTTGTCTTAGCTTGTGTCCTGGTTTAGGGCAAATTTGGGAGAAAACCTCCGAAGGGGTTCCTCTGGAAGAGCAAACCCAAATGGCCCCTCCCCCCAGCCGGTCCGGAAAAAGAACTTCCTCGGAGAAAAGTGGAAAAAACTATTTATTTAACAAACAAAATGCCCACAAATGCAAAGAATTAATAATATGAAACAATAAAACCTTTGCCCGCTCCGAAGAGAGATGGCAAACAGAGACAGTCCTTGCTGTGGGTGTAGCTCAGCTCACTCAGTCTCTCACCAGTCTCAGTCCCTCCGTAGGCCCAGGCCCCGGCGGCCGCAGGTGTGAGCCCTCGCTGCTCCTCTGGGTTTTTCAGTCCTGAACAGATTTAAACAGTCCCAAGAAAAAGGAAAAAAAAAATAAAATACAGTCCAGGGAGTCTTCTCTGCCCTAGCTAGCTAAAACTAACTAAAAGCACAGGAGATCTCTGGCCCACCGCTGTCCGTGCCTCAGATGAACGCCGGAGAGGAGCAACGTGGGGGAGTCAGGCAGTTTTCTCAAAACAAACTGCACGCTGCTTCTTTCTCCCCCTTCACTCCCAGAACAAATTTTAAAGGTACAGAACTGAATATACAGCACAAACAGAACAGACGATTGGGGATACAAGCAGCATAAAGTCACCCTACCACAGCTTGTCATAAGCTGAAGAAAAGAGAGAGGTAAAGGACGCACATAATTCCCCACCAATAAAAATAAACCTAATACTCATTCAACATTTTGAACAGGCCCAAACCCTTCAGCAATACTTAAAGCCTTCAACTGCACTGCCTGAATGCTGTTACCAAAGAGTGGCTGATGACTTGCACTAGGAAGCTGAGGCCAAAGAATAACATATCCCAAAGAAGCCAACTGGAAAAAAAAATAATAATCAGTGAACAGCTGTGTGATTGCTGCACAACAGTTGTGGGAAAAGCAGTGCAGCAAGGTCAGGTTCTGATCCATTACATCACTGGGAATCAAGACAGGCTCTATTGCAGAAAGAAGCCACTAAGGATGTGAGATAAGCACTAGAGATGTGAAATAAGCTCAGAGTCCAGTCCACAATCTGCAGGACGGGCAGCAGAACACACTCATTAGCATAGGCACATGAATGCCATTATTCAAACAAAATTAATACTACTCTGCTCTCAGCCCCTCACAGCTACTCACTGTGCCAAGCCATGCGTATTTTAAGAGGAGGCACAACTCAGACCCCAAGAGATCTCATTCTGGTTCACCTCACGCTTTACTAACCCTTATATCCAATTAAGGCTGCCAGTTTTATGAACTCCTATATATTAACGACCACACAAACCTGACTGTACCCTCCCAATAAAATGAAAATGCTGCTTGAGTACCCTCCTTAAAGGCTGAATAGATGCTTGAACCTGTGGTTATGATCCCATTTTGGCTTGCAGGAATAAACAGTTGTATTATTAGACAACTACAGAACAGGTTTCTGACCAAATCTACTGATCCCTTCCTCTGTATCAAAACTAACTGAGGTTTTAATGTTTGATCCATTTTTTCACACTCCTCAAAAAACCCCAGCTTTGTAACAAGTTAACGTGATTATAATGTAGTAAGCTCTTCTCATACCATGAGGACTACACAGGGGATATATAAGAAAGACATCCCCAAGGAACTTGGGGTTTAACTACAGAGTAAGTCCTGCTGTCAAATAAGCGCTGGGATTTCTGAGTGGAGAGGAGATGCAGAAGCTGCTTAATGTATTGAAAGACTTCTAGGAAAGTGATAGCTTTTGTGTTGGCAAAACTGAACAAAGGGGGAAAGCCACTATCCCAGGACAAAAAATTACACAAGAGGAGAGTTCAGAGCATTTCTTTATGCAGGTTTTTTATACAGCCACCTCCCACTCCTAAAAATGAGTAAAAGGAGAGCCAATACTTCCAAGAGGAATCTGCTTTGGTTTTACTCCCTATTATAACTCTATTTGATGCTCTTAACCTGTAGATCGGAATATACAACATATGTCTTAGGATCCCTGGCATTTCAAAATGTACAAGAGATGCAATAAGTTTTTTTTTAATAATAAATTAAGGTCGAGCTAAGTGATTAATGAGTTCTTTAATGCGTTATGCTGATTTTGTTCCAAAATAAGCAGCTGCTTTATTTGACCTGCCTCATTTCAACAGCAAATCACAAAAAAAGTAGAAGAAATCACTCCCATACGAGTCTCCTAAACCTTGTGCTGTTCATCACAGAACAAGCCCAGAAAATAACCTGCTGTCCCCGAACAACAGAAAAGTGTCCTCAGATGAACCAGTCCACCACAACAAATACTACACATTTTTCTAGCTATTCCCTGAGCAAGCTCCTCAGTAACAGCTGAGAACAAAAAGCAAGGTTAGGAGAGCAGCTGATAATTAATGCAGATCCATATTCAGACCCAGAAGTCAAATTAGAATGTGTCTATCAAGCCCTAATTAAGACGAATCAAATACAACTTCTCTGTCGTCTTCTAGAAATCACTCTGGGTGACAAAGTCAGTTGAAGCCAGCCCATGCAAGCTCCATGAATATTTTAAAGCAAGAAATATTGTCTCTCCCTCCCCACAACTGGCTCAAGGGACCTGACAACAAAAGGTCTTGTACCTCTAAGCAAAATATAGATTGAAAATACAAGTGACAGTAGCTTCTCACCATTGTGGAGCATCAGAAAGAGCTGTAGCCCACAACAGATTGTTCCAATCAGCCTTACTCAACCACTCGAGCACTCCTTTGTTATGCACTCTCATCAGAGAAATACTTGGCAGTGTTCACATGTAAATCACCAGCAGCTTTTTGGATCACTTCTTTTAATGTAGAATCAGCTCAAACTTCTCAGAATTGGGATGTTTCACTAGAATGCTCTTTCAGGAATACAATGCACTGCTGAGGGCTCAGGCAGATGGCTTGGCTGAGACAGTCTGCCATTTGAACACTGTCTCCCGTCAGATTTAAATAAAATGAAAAAGGAAAAGCAGCAAATCTTTCTGACATTATATTGCACATAAAAAGGCAGCAGTTACTGGAAGATACAGGGTCATAAAATAAACTGCCTCAGTCGCTGATCCCAGGCACAGAGTTAAACCGTACCGAAGTTTTTAATTTCTAATGAGATTAATTGGTAGCTCCAGTCTCATTCTTGACAGATACATCACCAGTGCATCCAGCAGTATTTGGCAGTGTAACACACAGACCTCACCTTACTCCTGTTCACAGCTCCATTCTTCCAAGCAGCTGGAGAGGCACTACATACAGAAGCCAAATTGGAAAATGGCTGGAGAACAAACCACCCTCTTACATGGCTCCCTTCAGTCAGAATTAAAAACCGCAGATAGGTCTGGGAGAGAAAGTTTTAAAGCAGGTTTTTACCACAAGAAATCTGCTGAGCACCTATTCCGTCTGTCCAGAATGCCTCCCAAGCACTATGCTCAATGTGGATTTGCTGTAAATTTTAGTTAAGGAGCATCTCCTTTACTGAAATTAAATTAGGAACTGCTGGAGAAAATATCCTCTCCCCCCATCTGTCAAGGCAGCATAAGATGACCAGTCCTACACTATTCTTCAGACACACTGGAAGCTCTGCAGACTGTGCAGTTCATTACACACAGATTATTGTGTTTATCTCTCATAGGCAGATAAGAAAACTGTTTCATCTCCAAAGCAAATTACTCCAGTATTCCCTATTTTAACCTATAGCTCAAGGAAAATGCATTAATAACTCTGACCCTGTGACCTACCTAGGGCTAGAAAGCAACCCACCTCCACTAACCAAACACCTTCTGCATCCCTGTCACTTCATGGGCTACACACCACAGCCTCCCATAGAGAAGGGAGTTCTACAGAGCACAGAACCCAGGCCTTGATCCCTGAAAATAAAAGCAAACCCCCAAAATGAGCCCGTGGGAGGGGGAGGCAGGGGCTGCCCTTTTGCCTGATGTGCCCCAAGCTCCATGTGGTACTCCCTTCTCCTCTGCTTTCAGCCCAGTACGACCAATTAAGCAAGGGCTGAATCAGGCCCCTCATATATAAATGGATCATTTGAAGTTATGCACGTTACTTTACGTGGAAAAAATTCCGGCTCTTAAAAAATGAGCATATAAAATATAAAAAGACATTTAAAGCATGCGGGCTCGCGCGCACACAAGGAGCTTTACTCTGCCCTGCCTGGTGAGCAGAACAGATAGCCTGTTCTCTGAAACTCTCTTTCAACTGCAAACCTTATACCGGCTGTGTGTATTTTGGACCCTTTCCCATCCTACCATGATTTCCTGTCTGAGTCTGCAGCCCATGGCAACAGCAGAAAATTGGAGTGCGGGCTTTGCAGATGGTGCAAGGCCAAAATGCCCCGTGCCAGCTCGGTATCTTCTGCCATAACTTGAGAATTATCTAAGTCTTGGCTGTGTGGCAAGGGTTACCTGCATGCTAATAAATTATATTCCTTTTCATTTATAAATTGTGCATGCCTTCAGGGAGCTCTGGCCTTCTGCAGTGAACGTGAGAAACCACAATCACACAGCCTTACATATATATCATCACACTGTAACAGGAGAATTTTGAATATTCCACATGGCTGTGGAGGTACAAGAAAATTCATAGTTTTATCACTTAATTCCAACAGGTCACAGGCCACTTCAACTGTTTGAAAACAAAGCAAGACAGCCCCCACCCCCAATTTATGAATGTGCAGCACACACATCATCCCACAAAATAACTTACGGTGAAAGGTGCATATCCACGTGTCTGCTGCAAAAACAGGAGCCACGGAATTACATATACAGCAAAAAGTGCCAAAAACAATTCCAAGGTTGCTTTCCATGGAGAAACGTTGAGCATGAACCTTCCTTAGTAAGAGACTTTGTATCTGACCTTAGAGAATGGAGCTGGAGGATGGACACACTTTTCCAAAGGAGTAATATATTAACGAAAACACACCAGTCACCCATATGGCACTCACCAGCACAGCTACAAAACTACCTCAGGGCACAGATGCTTTAAATCCCCCCACCCAGGTTTTCTATGGAAGGAATGGTCACCAAAGCCAAAGTTTCTCCCACCTCAAGGTGTAAATCCCTTAAGTTTATTACAAAGTACTAAAACAAAACCACGTCAGACAAACATGTGGCCTCAATCCAAGCAATTCTGAACCCAGGCAACCACTTCAGAAAGGAACCAGTCTTTCTGATAAGCAAAAATTGATCAAATATATATTAAATCAAGTGGAAATTATTCCTTTGGCTGCAGCAAGGTTAAACTTCGAGGAGAGCAGCACTTCCTGCATGGACTCTAGAGCTTCTTTCAGTAGCAGGTCATTGACAACAACGCTGACAAATATCCTGATCTTACTTCAGGTTTGAACAAAACTGATACTAATTCAAAAGCCAAAGTTTCAACATATGCTGACAAATCATAACAGAAATTTTTGTAACACTTACTGGGGAAAAAAAAACAAGCTTTGAAAGTCTTTATATTGGCAATAGAATTAGACAGTTTATTAATCAATAAAGATTATGAGTTGGTTACTACCGTTAGAGTTTTTCACCTTCTTCCCTCCCCTCTAAGTCCAACTGTCCCTACAGTGCAAACATCCGCAGGCACATTATAAAACTGATGTAACAGCTTAAAAGTATCAGAAACCACACTAAGGTCGTAATAAAATTGTATCAGCGCAGTTCGAGAGAAATTTTTATGATCTCTAGACTAAACAAAGTCGCCAGTGCAAGCTGAGCACAAAACTGGGTGGGGGGCTGGAATGGAGATAACGTTCAACCAAAGAGCAGAAATTCAATGTGCAGTTAAAGAGAACTTTATATCTCCCCCCACAGAATAAACACACTGCATTGTATGTTATCTCTCATATTATTACAACAAGCACCCATCCCTAAGGTTTTGGTTAGGCCTGTGGTGTTATCTCAGGAAACTGCACTAAAACTGGGAAAAGAAATAAAACGGAACCTCACAACCATTCATAAGAGGAATCAAAGATAAAGATGAGTGAACAGCCTAAAAGCAGCTGGAAACCCTGGTTTTTGCTTTCACCTGACATGAGTCAGTGGTGCCTGGAAACAAAACAAACACGAAACTGACTTCTACTAAATTCTAGTAAAACATCAAAAACCTAAACATTTTGAAGAATGAAGATGAGGCAAAACTGGCCTAACTCCCTACACTTTAACTGTCTGCCAATATTCGACTCTTGTCCTTCAGCTCCAATAGTAGTGTGCTTTATTCACAAACAATAAAATGTAAATATTATAAGAGAATCTATTCACTGTCATCTTGGAATTAATCAGGAAAAAAATCCAGAGCTCTACAGGATCAAAAAAAAAAAATATAGATAATTATGCCTCTACATGCTTATCTTTTTAATGTGTAAGTCCCAGAGTAAACAGAGTTGTATTTTCTTCTTTATTCTCGAAGTCCCAGGCAACAGATTCCAGATTGGGATAGAAATTAAAGCAACAGAAGGATCCAACATATACTGTGATGTTATAAACACTGAAGAATGGGACAAGCAGATTATGTCTTCTGTAGTATTCCTTTCCTCTCATTCCCAAAATATCATAAACAGCTTTTACTTTGATCTTGCACAGCCCCACAGCAAATTTATCAGTTGTTATAAATCTACATGCACAAACTGAGAAGCTGCTCTGAAGTGTTTATTTGGCATCAGTTCTTTGTCTCCATTCTAGGATTCTACCACACACACTCTCCACAATCTCAAGCACTTTAGTGTCACTACACAAAAACAACAGGAATTGTTTAAGCACATTTTTCCTCTCTTTTTTTTTTGCTTATGTTAAGGCTTTGTAATTTTTAAACAGGGAGAGCCAAATGCATCCTCATGACAGATTGCTCTGGCATTTTGCTCAATTCAGGTTTGAAGTAGGTCAAGTACAACATGATGTGAACATCAGAAAGGTTTAAAGAAAGAGACGGTCCAGGTGTAATAATTAAACACCCAGAACAAGACTGACAAGTGCTCAGGTGTACAACTGACCTCTGAGTGTCTCGGTCAAAGCCACACAGAGAGCACCAAACAATCCCTGAGACCCAATTTAATGACGCTCCCAGGTTGCAGCCCAGCACCTCAGCTCTGCTGAGGGGCAATTTCACAGACATGTTTCACGTAAAATCACAGCAAAGACCAATCCAAACTGCTGCCCCACGAAGGAGCTCATCAAACAGCATCAGTCAGACCAAGAATCACATCATTATGGAACAGGGTTTGAGCAGATGAGAAGGAAGTTTACAATTCTATGGGGCTTTCACCTGCAAGTACCAGGTAACAATTAAGTTTTACTAGACAAGGATTTTATAGCTCAGAATTCCATTTAACTTTAATCCTTAGTGTCCCGTCCTGACGAGCGCAGCAGTCACACCATCCCCTTCCCTCAGAAGCTACTCCCACGCTATGAATTCTGTCCCACATCTCCCAAGTTCACAGAGGTGCAGCCACCAGCCTGGCAGGCTGCAGGCAGACACTTGAATTAGGGCTTGACAAAGCCACCTCAGCCGTGCCCTGCCCATCGCTGGCCTCTCCTCGCTGCCTTGCCAAGTTCACCAGGTCACCTGCTGCATCCAAACCTTTGGCAAGGGCCAGGCTGAGCTCACAGATCCTGCCTGGCTTGTGACCCAAGGCCAGAGGCAAGTCTGGATGCGTTGGGGGTAAAGGGAACAAACCTTTCCTCTTTCTAGTGTTGCTTTCTTGGGACAAGTCCTGTGATGCAAACAAGGCAACTCCACTTCACAGGCTCTCCTTGTGGTCGAAAGGTTATCCTTCAGGTCCCTTCCAACCTGGTATTCCATAAAAATCCACAACTTGGAACCCTTAAATTTACTCGTGCTCTCAACAAAGTCCACCAGTTTTTTATATAAATAGATGTATATTTGATTGTTTGTTTGGGGCTTTTTTTGAAAATGTAGCAGAAAAGAATCAAGAGTTCTGTTGAAGTACTTTGGCCTCAATTTGTAAATGAAGAAAGCCACGAAGCCACCACTGTCCTGGATTTACTATTGCCTCAAGCTTGGTTGGATTTAATCAAATGTCATGTTAGGCATTTAGGTTCAAAATACCATGTAAATCAATCCCATTAAAACAAGAGAAGCACCAGAAATTACTGGTTTTATTCTTTTGTTCATCAGCCTGAATCCTCATAGCTCAACATGAGCAAATGTACATTTCCTCCTGCTGTCTACTGGTGGGGCAAAACTTCATCAGGGAGAGTTTTCCTTAATGTCCAGTTTGCAAAATCCTGAGCCTCCAGCAATGGGAAATGTTTATAAATAAGGACCACATACATTGATTTGAAAAGCTCAGCCCTGACCAAATGCAAAGTGAAAGTTCAAATGTAAATGGAGAAATATTTTCATCTTGTTTCCAAATGTTCAGGAGAATCAAGACAGCTGCAAGATTAACTAGGCACTGCGGAGTATCCAGTGGGTTTATTGTGTTTACAAGCCTCTGTTTCTCTTCTGTTGAATTCTGCTGGCACAACTGACAAATTGCTCAAGAAAAAGTAAAATGTGAAATGCATTAGCCTTTAAGAAATGACAACAGGCTAATTTAGTGAAGGTCACAGGATTAATACCAATTCGTGCCTTATTCCATTTTTTTGCATTGCTGTAGAATGAGGTTTTTAACAACTTACTTCTACTTCAGCACCAAGATTTTGGGTTTAAGCTCCCAAGTGCAAGCAGGAACTTTGGAGCTTCAGGTCTCTCTGAAGTTAATTGTTTGAGTTCTCACCCATCCTCCTCTGCAACATGGAATTGTTTATTCTAAATATGTGTTTCCAGAACTTTACTTATGTTTCCTGCAACAGAGGACTTCATAAACTGAAACATTTCCTTGGAGTTGTAGCAGACACATCCATTACAAAACCAAGCTGGGGAAAGGGACAGAAAAATCAAACAGATGAAGAAAGCTCTAAATGGACCATTAACTGGAGTAATTGAATCACATGATGTATATCAGCAGAAACGAATTATTACAACATGAAAACATTGCAATAACATTACTACCCAAACAAGATTTTTCAGTGTAAAAAGATGTTTCATCTCAATTGCATTATCAAAACAAAATTTATTCAAAGTTCACCACTACCCTTTGTTACTACTGCAGTTAGTTTAGGAATAACCCCAAAATGAGGAGGATTAAGATGTCAAAACAGCCCAAAAAAAAAAATATATATATATATGATGTCCATGCTCTGGATGAATGCTGATCTCAAGGAAGAGGAAGATATCCATAATCCTATGGATCAGTTATGGAAGCTGACTGACAACCAGCAACTCTCCCTTGATCAGGTGAGTTGTGGTTTCAAATCACGTAAGAAATTAGATGGGGTACATGAGAAAAAAAAAAAAAAAAACAACAAAAACACCACTCTGGTGGCTCAGTTCAGCAAAATCAGCTGCAAAATCTCCAGTTTAATTCCAGTTATTCTGGTATCAGAAGACATCAAACACACTACATTTTAGTACTAACAATATGAACACTCAGAGCTCATTCCTCATTTTCTGCTGACATACACACACAAAATAACATGTAATAGCAGCTCAGATATTGCACCGGTGTTTGCTGCTAATCTTTGAGCTAAACCAGCCTTATTTTTCACCTGGAAAATCAACTAATCAATGAACCAAACACCAAAACTCTGTTGTCACTTAGGGATAAAATTCTCTCCCGACCCCAACAACATTTGCTCAGTTCAAACTTTAGCAGTAACAAGAGGCTTCAGCCTTTACAGAAGAAGTCACAGAGTTTTCTCTCCAAGAGGAACAACTCCTCTGTTTCACAGGGCTACGTTGCCACCAACACTGATTCCACTAAAAATCTAAACATCAGCAGCATTTGCTGCTGGTAGTTATAGACAGAGGGATTTCAGCACTTGCTCTTTAACCAATTTTACTGAAAGGACACAAATTTTATTGCCATGGGGCAATATCAGCAGTGTGAGGGGTTAATTTAAGACAGCATCATTACATCATTATTTTCCTTTACTGTAACTAAAATACATATATAGACACACAGTAATGTGGAAAAAGCATAGGCAGGTTAGCCTTATTTGCTCTGTACTTTAACATAAGATGCACAATTAAAAACACAAATACCTGCAGATATGCACCTGGTGGTTTGTTTTTGTAGGAGAGGTGAACGTGTGTGTACAAGCACTAATATTTAGGCTTAAAGAATTTGTCCCTGTGGGTTTGTGGATAGAAATCCAAGCTTTTGGCTGTGTAGGAGTAGAAGCACACAAGGTGGGTTGGGGGTCCAGAGGTGAATGAAGTTGAAGTTGGAATATGATCATAGCTACAACCAGCTCACCCGACATGGAAATGTGTACCTAAGTTACCAAATTCCTGCCCAGGAATCCCCAAAATTGCTTCACTCCTGCTTCAAACAAAGAAACATAGAAGACAGGGTTATTTGATTATTTTTTCTGAAAAAATTTGCAAGCCACCTGCTGTACCACCATATGAGCCTTGTATTTCCCCTCAGCTTCGTTTATTGATTGCATTTGCAGCTCTTTTCCCCAAAATGCCCCTCCTTCCACCATGCAGTGCTTTCCTGAAGACTTGTGGAGCTGATAGCTTATTAAAATTGATGAGGCTCTTGATGAGCACACCAGTTTGTTCAGCTCAGATAACAAAAGGACATTCTGCTTATTGAAATGTCATTATTTTCCCCCCATGCTGCATTTCAATACTATGTACCATGACTATGCAGAAATAAAAGAGTTACTTCAGACCATGTGATAGGTATAAAAAGGAATTTTCATCACAGCATAGCTCTAAAAAAATCCTCTGCTAAAATTTGCTATAATTTTTAACCCGTGTTAGTTCACTGCACTATACAGGTTAAAAATTATAGCCAAAAGAACACAGGGTTGGTGACAGTAAATGCTAAGCCCATGCGTGATGTTTGATAAGGTTTGTCAGTATTTAGTATTAGAGAGAAGAAAATTCATGCCGTATTTGATTTTATAGAGTCCAAACCACTCCCTCACACTGTGAGGAAAGGTTATACATTTCCCTCCCTCAAAACACAAGTGGAATTATTTCAGACTTTATTTTTCTTCACCTTCAGCTGAGCAAACCACAAGACTCATTTGTGGATTAGTTCATCCAGGGAGAACTTCAAGTGTTTGGGCTAAGAGGTACATGTAGAAACAGCATTATCAAGTTAAATTCCAACCCTTCCCCCCCTCCTTTTTGTTTTTTTTCCTTTGGCTAAACATCTGTCAACACTTCTATCTGCAGAGCACCAGGATGTGCTGATGCATTAAACAGCACAGCAGGTGGACAGGCAGACAGGGGAGTGCCTTACCATAACCAGAGAGTTCAGTACAACCCAAGTGCTGTAATTAACAGGGCAATAATATCAAAATGTATTTGCAGTGCTGACAGCTCAGAGCCTAAAGAACCACGCACCAAACACAGGCAGATCAGGTAAAAGAAACACGTTCCCAAGGTAAATTCAGATTTCAACTTCTCTCTCAAGCATCTGAAATTAATAGATTCTAATATTCCAAATTAGCATGTCTCAAAATCCCTGTGAAACCACTGGGTGCATTCTCTACCACTGCATATATACATACATCTCCATGTAAATAAAAACAGAAAATAAAACATGTATTCCAATTTACACTTCTTTTACTTTTCTTTAGCTACATTGTTCAGTACCTGCTTATCATTTTTGCTGCTTTTGTTTAATTTTCTTTCCAGCATTGCATAGTCTTTGCAACATCCCACCTGAACTCTGCCTAAAAAGACCTTACCCTTGGAGGCATTAACACACCCAGAGCCTGGCAGAACTCAGGGCCACAGGCTCAGGTCATTCCTCCTCCTTCCAAGGCAGAGCCACCAAATCCCAAGCAAAAAGTCAGAACCCGCACTGAGGGCAGAGAATGGCTCACAGCAGCAGAAAAAAAGTTGATTAAAGAACAGCTTCACAGAAAGGGCAATTAAATAAGCAAGCCACAGATTATTATTTATTTATAAATAATATTAAGATTCCCCCTTAAGCACTTACAGAGTTTTAAACTCTACCCTTCACACAGCAGGTGTTGATTAAAACACATTTGTTGTACAACACAGGATTGCTCTTTCAGCCTCCAAAGCTTCAAGACCAGTGACTGGACTGTGGTCTTTGATGGGAGATTAGTCACTGAAGAAATACCGGTCTAAACCTCAGGCTCAGGAGAATTTAGGAAGATTTATGTCTTTACTTACTGTTTCTTTGACTCCAAAGCAGCAGGCTGTCCTGATCTAATAATGAAAATGGTATTCAATAGATCATAATGCCAGAAATGTCCATTATGATAATCCTGAGCAATCTTCTACATAGGACAGCGCCATGGATTTCATCCAGGGATTACAATGCTTGATTGGAGCTAGAACTGAACCTCTAAGTGCTTTTTATCTCTGACATCAAACTCAGGGCTATAAAACAAAGTCCAACACACACACACACACACACCCAAGTTTGCAATTTACGAGTGCTCCACGAAATGTTTTTACTAGAAAAGAAACAAAAGTGACAATAAAGCAAGTTTCCCTGTTCCTTAAACAGGAATAAATCCAGTTATTTCACTGCCAGATCTACTTCAGATTTAAATTAATGTAAAAGACAAGATCATTTGAAAGCACTGTGCAGAATGACGTGAATACTACTCATTTACAATTCCTACAGGGAGAAGAATAGAGAAGTTATTTCAAGCTTTTTTGCATCCATATAAAACCATTTGTGGCCTTCCAACTGCAAGAAAAGCCATTTAGAGGATTCACTGACTTGTGTCAGGTAAAACACTGGTGACAGACTGTCACAGGAAATCACAGGATGCCTTCATGTGTAGTTTTATTCAATTTCCAGACTTAAAAAAATGCATTCAATTATTGACAGGATTGATCTGAAAGGCAGGAACAACAAAAGAGGCAACAGAAGCCAATCCTTCTGTGGCCACTGACTGCTTGGCTTTCCACTGTGCAGGAGTGTTATCATAACTGACCATTTGGTGCTCTGAATATTTATAATTTCCCTGCACACTCACCCTTCTTCCCATTCAACACCAGCATCCATTCACCCACTGCAGTTTTTCCGAGGAAATTTCTCTTAACAAGTAAATAAAAAAATAAATTAAAAAAAGGCTGAGTGAGAGTCCAACTCTTCACTTTACACACAGAACCTGTATGGACGAAGCACTGAGCAGAGAAGAGATGAAATGTACATTTCGGTTCCCAGAACCAAAATATTTTACTCCAGGTTCCCTAAATAAGGAACAAGGGAGGGGAAACAAGTCCTCTTCTCGGAGCTGATGGCCAACAAACACTCCCATGATAAACGAAGAATGACAAGTGTTTTCGCATACACGGCATCCTCATACCTCTCTAATCACCCAAACGCTTCTTAGTTAGAAGTGTAGATGTCTGTATTTGACCTTGAAACTTACAGCTACGCCTTGAACTGGAGCCAACAGAGCATCCAAAAGGCTCTTCACATTTATTTCACTAATGTTTAGTAATGCTGACCCGATGGGGACAACTCCCTGCAGTCACCTGCTCGTGATCTGAATCACAGAATTGCTTGGGTATAGGAAAACTGCAGGAAATCAATGCACTCAGGGAGGAGGAGGTGAGTCAGCCCATCTCTGACAATTTCAAAGGTTTTTTCCCTCAAATTAAAACAGCTCCTTTACTTCTCTCGCTATGAGAGTCCCTTTTGAGAAGACCAAGCCCCTTGGTTTTAGAGTTAAAACAAAAACGCGTTAAGCATGGAATAGTCGACCGTAACAGAGGCCAGCGAAAGTCATGAAACCGTAGGTGGTACACAAAATACTTTTCTAAACTGGACGTTTCCCTTAATTTTCCATGGAAAAAGATGGTATTCCTCAGTGTGACAATGGAAAATAAACAGTGCAGCTCCTGAACACAACTGTCACGGCTTAAGCCTTCCAAACTGCTCCTCGCTCCAGTAAGAAGATGCCAACATTCCTTTATCTGCTTAAGTGTTCGGAAACTTTGCTTTCCAAACAAATGACAGCGGTAAGTACCTTAACACTGTGTTATTCTCATCACTGAGGCACCGTCCCACACTCACACACACGCTCTTGTTTGTGGCAGGAAAGGACACCACAGCTTTCTGCTGGGTTACAAGGAATTCAAAAGTATACACGCTCCAAGTTTTTGCTCAAAAAGTGAATTTTACTACGGCAAAGGAAAAAAAATTAATGTTGTTTTCCCTCTCCAGGCTGTACGTGGTAACAGCATCTTTAAGATGAAACTACAAGATACTCGCTGTAAGACAAATTTTGTTTAAAAGAGATAGAGTGCTACTTTCTGGACAGCAGCTTGTAAAGCGCATTTCATCTTACATTACAGAGAACATATCTGCACGCCAGTTAGAGCGAAAATGCTCAAAACACCAGCTGGTGGAAAGTCAGATGTTTGTCAGGACAACAGGGCTTGGTTTCCCACAGCCTTTTATAACCTGGTACATCTGAGGAACAGAACAGGATCATTCTTGCCTGGCAGGACCGTCATGCCTGCCTTACGCACACACAAACCACGACCAAGATGCAATGAGAACCCAGAAAAACCCCAAGTCCACAGAGAGCGAAGACTTTACTGTAAAGCTTGCTGGTACGAAGACAGCAGACTGTAAAAGCTGGACCTTACCATTAGCGTTTTTCCCACAGATGAGGTGCTCGTAAGGTTGCAACACTCCCCAAAGTTCCGCATCGTTGTTGATAACCATCTCCAGGATTTCAGCCGAGATCTCCCCTCCACCATCGGGGCTCTGACTCGCCAAAACCCTAGCCTTAATCTCTTCCACCAGGTTCTCCATGCAAGCGGTTAAGGAGATGGCCGCGTACTCGTGGATTCTCACCGAGATCCTCGTGTCCACCATCCACCTGAAAAACCTGCCCACCGAGAAGGTGAGGCCACAGCGGGCGGATTTGCCTTTCCGCACCCCATCGCCGGCGCTCATGCTGTACAGGGAGAGCGCCTTGACCGTGGCCAGCACGCAGCTCTCGGCCAGGGCCCAGCTCTGGATGAGTTTGACGGCGCACTGCACCTCGAAGCGGGTGCACTTGGAGTGCATCACGCTGAGGCGCTGAGCCTCCCTGGACACCCTGATCAGGGCGCGGCGCAGCAGCTGCGAGAGCCGCCTGACAGCCTCCTGCGAAAAGCTCCTGCCCTGGCCCTCTCCCTTCCCTTTGCGCAGGATTCTGCCGATGTCTTCATCGGTCCAAGGGTATTCCTCGAGATCCGGCAGCTTAGGGCACTTGGAGAAGATATCTGCGACCTCGGGGTCTTCCGGCAGCACGGTGTTCACGGTGTCCCAGCTGTTATTCCTACTGTTCATGGAGCCCGAATAGTACCACCAATTGCCTCTGTGCTGAGAAGAGGTGAAGGCTTGCGAGTTGGACTTGGAAGAAGAGAGACTAAGCGATCTGCAGGAATCCCCTGCCCCATAACCAGAGTCCAAAGTTAAATCCTCCAGGGTCTTCAGAGTCGAGCTGTATATCCCAGCCATAGGAAAGACGGGTTAAGCCAAGCGGCAGGACAAGCGCGAAAGGTGAGGCTGGGGCAAATCCCTAGCGAGCCCCAAGCCGCGCGGCAGAATTGGCAGCGCAGCGGGCAGGAGCCCCCCCGAAGGGCCCGGCTACCTCCATCCCGGCGGTAGGCTGCGCTCAGCCATGTCCCGCTCGGGCCGGGCGGAGGGCGCGGAGGCTGCGGCGGGGCGGGACGGGACTGGCGCTCGGCGGCGGCTCCGGCGAAACTTCCCCGCCGCGGCTCCGCCGCGCGCCCCGCACCGCCGCATGCAAATGAGGCGCGCGGCGAGCACCAATCGGCGGCGGCGGGAGGAACGGCCCGGCCAATCACACACGAGGGGGGCGGGGCAGGAGGCGGGGCGAGGGAGGGCGCGGGGAGCGGGGCTGTGCGCGGCTCGGGGCGCGGAGGCCTTGCGGGGGTCGGCGCTGGGAGCGGGCACGGTGCGGGCGGCCCTAGCGGCCCGGCGGGAGCCTTTGAGGCCCGGCGGGAGCCTCTGCGGCACGGCGGATCCCCCCAAACCGAGCTCGGGCCGGGAGCCGCACGCGGGGCGGAGGAGCCCAGCGCGTCCCGCCGGGGTGCGCGGGGCGAGGGCGCCCTCGTGCGGCCGCAGCGGGGAGCGGCGGCGCAGAGCTGCGAGTCTCGCTGTGTTTCGGCCTCGGGTCCCCGAATCCTTCGAATTTAACTTTTAAAAGCGCTTTGCACTGCTTCCGACAAGACGCGGGCCCCACCAAGATGCCAAACCCGCTGCTGTTTACGGCCCCTCGATCCAGGCAAACACGAGAGAATGCGTGTCCTTGATAATGCTGCCACTGTGGCAAAGTGGGTAAAAACCCTCCTGCTCAAAGGACCACATTTTTATCTGTTCGTTCACATGGGTTCTGAATTTTGCTCTCTATTCCTGCCATATTCTCACTGTTTGTAGGATAGATGTGAAAGGGTATGAGCAGAAGCCTAAAGAGAGTAAGTTCAAAACTTCTCACAAAGGATATTTTCACATCAAAAAGTACTGTCAAGAGAGATCTGACACAGCCCTTAACTACAGACTAAAAAAAAAAAAATTATATATATATATATATACACATCTTTTCCACGGTAATGTTCTTTACAAGATACAGCTTACAACTATTACCAGCTTCAGTAGCTGGATTTCCAGAGTTAAGTTCAAAATGACAAATTGTCTTTGCACCATGAGGACAAACTTTTCAGAAGGGCCTGTTACAACAGGACAAGGGGGAATATTTTTTAACTGACAGAGGGATGGTTTAGATGATACAGGGAAGATATTTCCTGCTTCAAAACTACAATACCTTATAGGAGGTCCCTTTGTCTTTTTACACTGCAGTACATACATTACTTAGTGTCAATAAAAATGTATCATAACTATTAGGCATGAATGAAATACTTGAAAAATCATCTATTTTACTTAGGCACTTCTGCTCACAGCGTCAAGCAGCTTCTGTTTATACTAAAAGACAAAATACTCAACATGGCATCCTAACTTCCACTAGCTGAACCCCCAAACTGATTTTTTTTTAAAACATAAGATCATCTTTTACCTTTCTTATATTGAAGTCCAACTATAATGCAGTTCTCAGCTTTTTCATAGCTTCTCCCCATGAAATCACGAACACAAAGCAAAGTTGTCTAATAAAATCAGACCTAATTCTCTCAAAGTAATTCCAATTTATTTGGAAATCTTAACACCTTAGCACCTCATTTGTGCTCCACTGTCAGATCAGAAATTGGTATTTTTACTGCACAACTGATGCCTTGCTCAAGTGTTATTTTACAGATCAAAGCTAACTCTGCTGTTTTGGTGTATTTTTTAGGCTATATTTTTAAGAGCTGACAATACAAAACTGACAGTAGACAAGGTAAATAGGCCCCTAAATGTGAGACAAAGCAGGACTGATTCAAAGCACCCAATTTTAAGTCCCGTGTGTTCAATCAATACACTTCTTTATAAAAAATTATCATCTTTTTCTTACATCTGTATTTAATCCCCAGTCTTAGGGTGCCATGGACTAGTGCAGGCCTCTTAGACAAGACTTTTGGTGGGTGACCATGTGGTACCTCCTCAAAACCAGGGTATTTATTTTATTCCCTGTTAGTTCCTCTAAGATCATGCACAGAAGACAAGGATCACTGCAAGAATAGGAATGGGGCAAAAAAAAGGCAACAGAGTTGGCCTCTCTCAACCAAAAATCCTTCATGCTTTGTTTAGTGATGCTTCCTTGCAAAAGCTTTCTCTAAAACTCATCCTGGGATTCATTTAAATCACAAAATCAAAGCTAAATTGACACAGAATTGCTACACAGTTAGCAAATAGGAACTTGACATTATTTGGGGAAAATGCAGCTGTGCAAGCACTCAAAACTTCTACATACCACTTCTGTTCCTCCCCTTTATCACACTTCTCCCATACTCCCACAGTTTGTTATTCCTGCCATTCCATGTAATTTAACAACACCAAAAATTATCTGGTTTAACAAGCAGTGTCTGCCTTCCCACTTCCCTCAGACAGTGTTTTCTCATTGTAGTATTTATTTATATAAGAAAAAACTTTGCCAGATAAATCCTTTTCTCCTTTTGCTGCAAAGGTATCACCAGCCTTTTCCACAGAGAAAAAAACCCTTAGAACAGAAGCACACCCCAAATGGAAAGGATTTTCCTCACAGAAGACTTAAACCTCAAACTCTAAGATGTTGAACCCAATAATGGCAACAGGTCATACATCAAAACACCCATAAAAACAACTTAACATTCCTTGATTTATAAGGCACAATAAGTACTCATCTTGTTTGTTTGTTTGCATATGTTTCAACTGGAGCCAACAGGAATCCCAAGTTATTTTCACACAATAAAAGTCAACTTTCCCCAGACAGATTTTTCCCATAATCATTTCTCTCTAAAATTAGTGTTAAAGTAGAAAGCACCAGAAGACTTCCAGGAACATAAGCAGAACAGATAAAACACATAATAGTGGAAGTTCCATAATAAACAAGAACATGGGACTCTAGAAGCTCCATTTTCCTTCATGTAAAGGGTTCAGACATGAGTTTTTCTAGCTCTGATAAACTAGAGGGTTTTAAAATTTTCATTTAAAGTACACCACAATTAATTAGAAATAAAAGGCCATTGCATTGTCTGATCCACAAAAAGCATCTGGATAAATAGCAGATCTATTTAAAAAAAAACCACTTGTTTTAAGGAACTACAGCAGTCAAAGCAAATGTAAAATAAACTTTAAAAATAAACTTAATCTGTATCAAACACTCCAAATCAATACTTTTTAAAGTAATCAATATTGAGATTGACCTGTTACTGTTCAAAACACAGAATTCAGTGCATTTCTAGGAAATCATATTTATATATTTGGTATTGAGTAGCATAAACATCCCTTTCCTCTAGGTCCCACATAAGCTTATTTTACTCTCTTGAAGACAAGAAGACTCAAAAATTTCCAACAGGAAAAGAAAAATAAATTAATAACCAAAGTGGCCTTAACAGAACCCTCAAAGAAGCTGCTTGATTGTTGCAACCAACCCCTCAGAGCAGTACCAAAAAGAGAGGAGCCCTTTCCAAATCTTATTTAAAGCAGTTGTAGGAGGGAGTGTTAATGAGCCCAAAAACTCAACAGCTGGCTGGGCTTCCATGGATGTTGCTGGAAATTTCCTTCTCAAGCTGCTGTCTCTGTTTTGAACACGTGCTAATGGCATTTTCCTTGTGTAGCTACTTCATTAAATTTTTCTCTGCAAGATTCAGAACTGGTTTTGTTAATAAACAAAGACAGCTGCTCTATGATACCTGAAAATCAGTGTGAGCCCAGACAGCAGGAGATGTGGAGGGAGCAGAGATGAAGCATGACTAGAGCAGGTGAATCACATATCAAGTCTAAATTAAATGAAAACAAAAAAAAAGTAAAAGGTGTTAAGAGAATTCATTTTGCATATTTTCAAAGCACCAGTAAAGGAGGGAAAATGTTCATCTGATGTGTTTTCTATCGTGCAGCAAAATCCCCATCCAGCCCTCAACTTATTGTCTAAATGGAGTTGCTGGTCCAGTATTTGGAGTGACCAAATACCCCCTGCTGACCTCACCACTGCCAGATTCCTGTATCTTTCCAGCTGGAGAGAAACTTTATTCAATGTGTAATAACTAAAATTCTTCCCCCATTCATTTTGTGCAAAATGGCCTTTGCCAAGGTTACAATACTTACCTTTCAGAATGTCTTGATTGGTAATTTAGGTAAATCTACTTGATGGCACTAATTAAAATTTAAAAAGAGAACATAGAATCTCATGAATGTAGAATTTTAGGAATAATACTGTCCCTTGTGTAAACTTTTCAGATTATTAGAAGTCACTGAAATCAGAGAGTGTGCTGAAGACATCTTCAGGCTGTTAATAATAAATGGACATCTCACCCTCTCCCTGTCTTGGTCTTATCTGTGATTTAGCATAGCCTAAAACTACATTTTGCTATTAACAATTCCCATCAAGAGAAACACTCCTGCTTAACAAATCTTGCCACATTTTTTCTCCTACTCTACTATTTAGCCTAATAAAAGACATTTCTTGTCCTTACATAACTTGCCTTGCTCGTATCCTTAGGCTGTCAATTAAAACATAATTTCTATTTAAATAAGATCAGGAACTTAAATTTGCTTAGCATAAGAAATCAGCCCAGATCAGCTTTACTGTTATTTATAATGACAGATAAGGCAGAGCTTCTCAAAATTAGTACTGTCAAGAAAGAAGGGGTCATGTCTATCATGACTAATAGTGACTTTTAAGCAAGACCATTTAAAAAACTTTAATTGCTAAAGATTTTATATTACAGCCTGCTTCTGACACACATTTTCAGGTATGAAAAGCATAAGAAGTAGTGAGAATCTATTAAGAATATCTTTTCTACACTCAAGAGCTGCCTTTTGTAGTAGATATAATTGGAGTGATAAGGAATTTGGAGTAAAATCTCCATGCACAAGTATATCAGATGCCCAAAATGAACAAAAAGGTGGTTTTGTGCTGCTGCTGTTCAGACAACTTCTTCAGAGATCCTTCGAGGCAAACTGGTCAAGTACCAGTCAGGTACAAACTGGTCAACATCACCCTTATCCTTGGGAAAGGGGTGGAACAAATAAGCCTGGAAAGCATTAAGGACAAAAAGGTGATTTAGAATCACAGACTCTGGGTTGGAAGGGACCTTCCACTTACTTCCTTACCCCCCTTGCCATGGGCAGGGACACCTCCCACTAGACAGGCTGCTCCAAGCCCCATCCAACCTGGCCTTTGAAGCCTTCCAGGAATGGGGACTCCACAACATCTCTGGGCAATCTGTGCCTGTGTGTCAACACCCTCACAGAGAAGAATAAATTCATAATACTTGATGCCAAATACAGCTGTCTTTCCAGATTGCAAGTGTGTGTTGCTGGGTCTTGTTGAGCTTCTCATCAACCAACACTCGCAAGTCCTTTCCAGGCTGCTCTCAATCCATTCTCCATTGATTTATGAAGGGGAAATGATGCCTGACTAATCTGTCAGCCTTCCATGATGGTATCAGTGGTATGATGGATGAGGGAAGGGCAGTTGATGTTGCCTTCACCACAGCAAGGCTTTTGACACTCGCTCCTGCAACATCTCATTGACAAAATAATGAATTTTTGCCTAGATAAATTGTCTCCTTTGAATCTAAGTGCAAAACAACTTTGGATAAAAAGACCTGTTGGAAAACAAGTTGGATGTGAGCTGGGAATACATCCTTGTGGCCATGAAAGCCAGCAGCATCCCAGGAAAAGCACTGCCAGCAGGTGGAGGAGGTGATCCTCTGCTCAGCTCTGATGAGACTGGGATGGAGTCAGAGTCCAGCTCTGCGTTTTCCAGTACAAGAGAGGTGTGGACAAGCTGGAGTTAGTCCATCAAAGGGACACAAAGATGATTAAGGGGCTGGAGTTTCTGTCATTTGAGAGGCTGAGAGGCTGGGTCTGTTCATTCTGGAGCAGGTGGGACAGTATCTCTGTCTATAAATACCTGATGAATAAAATAAGGAAAAAGACAGGTGGGCTCTTCTTAGTGGTGTCCAGGGAAAGAACAAGAAGCAGTAGGCCCAAACTGAAATACAAAATATTCCTTTTAAACTTTAACCCCTCCACCTTTTATTGTGAGGGTGGTAAAACACTGGAACAGGTGAAACGGGTGAAAACCTGGAACAGGTTTCCCAGGGAGGTTGTGGAATCTCCGTAGTCAGAAACGCAACTGGACACAACCCCGGACAAGCTGCTTTAGCTGACCCTGCTTTGTGGGCTGGATTAGGTGATCTCCAGAGGTGCCTTCCAACCACCAGAAGGATTCCATGAATCCTGCTCTTTCCACGGCAAAGGATAGAGGAACCATTTTCAACACAACTTCCCCTTTCCAAAGTCTGCCTGCATTTGCAGTGACTCTGCTCACAAACTTTCAGCACTGCTGCTGAATCTCCCGATCTTTAAACGTTTCTGGTTCGTTTTGCTTTCAATCTCTCTCAATTCAGCACACATTGTTTAGGTTGAGTGAGACATCTTTAAATCAAACACTTTCTAAGAATTCAAGTAGTACTGAAGATGCTTCCTACAGTTTTTAGATGCAGGAAAGAACCTCCCTCCCCAGCAGCTGTTTCACTTGTAATGCATTTATTCCATGGGTGTTTGTTGAAAACAAATTGAAGTAGGAAAAGTAAACTAATCTCAGAAACAACCAATGACATTTTAGCTAATTTAAAATGTAATCCTCAACAAGCATTGAACATTTCTGTCCTGAAATTTGGAGTGTATGAAGACAAGAGGTGACATAAAAATGCTTTTTAAAATTTTAAGTGCACCAAACAATTGAGCAAGTGTTATAGTAGGCCTTATGTGGAAAAATTATGGAACTACAAAAATTATGGATCTGTGTTGGATTATTTTGCTCAATAAAATGATTGTGATGACAAAGGATGGAGAAAAATGTCAGAATAAGAAAGATTAGACTAGAATGCATTGAATTCCTGGATAAAAGCTTGGTACAGTGTCAATCACTATCAGAAATCTTATCAGTGAGGGTTGGTGGGGGGAATTTTATTTTACCTGGAATCAGATCAAATGAAGGGAGTAAAAGAGTATTTACTTCATCACATGACAATATTCAAGATGAAGGGTGTACTGAAACTTACTAAGGCCTCTTTTCACATTCCTCCTCTTCTCATTTCACTCTTACTGTTAATTACAACTTTACAGTTTCTTTCTAACAGGAATGCAGGAATGCAGGATGCAGGAATCAAACAACCAGAACATTCTGAGAGCCAACAGGCATTACCAAATAGCTGCAGACAATGATGTTGTTCTTCAGCATTTAACGGCTTCTAATCCACAACATCCAACTCTTAAATTACAGCAGGATAAACTTCCCCAGTCACCCAGATCCCTAGCTCTGATCCAACACCAGGCCTGCCAAGTCTGTGTATGATAGCTAGCAGTGTAAAATAACTCTTTGGAGGCACTTGAAATAATCTCAGTTATCTGGTCACAGGCTCCACTGCTATATCATGTCTGTGTGGAAACCTGCTGCAGTCCTGTGTGCCAAAATACACATTTGGAAGAACTTCATGTCAAAATTGTACTTATTACTCCAGCCATTCACTGGCTGTAATATCAATCTGTCTCATGAGGCACTTGATAGAGCAAATTACGTGTATCGATTGCAAAGGATGTGTGTCATGTTTCCTGAAACAATGTTCATATCCTCACCTCTCCCCTATTAGCCAGGAACACGGTATTGACAAGAACATTATTAAGACTCTATCACTGTGATTACAAAGCCAATGGAGATAGCATCCATAGAGAAAGAATTACAGCTAAATATTGTATTTTTCATAACCCTGAGCAGTCAGGATGTTGCCAGGAAGCCAAAGAGTGCTGTGAAGTGGATGCCCCAAAGCTTGTCAGGACATGCTGAGATGAGTGCTTACTTACAACGGCAAACAGCACTGAAAAGAATTGAAGAGAAATTATTGAGAACATTCAAGGTCAAATCCCACATCTGCCCTTGCCTGGGATCATTCAGAACCATCGGACACCACCTGCAGTGTTTGTTGTGCTGCTGAAATACACCAAGTATAGCAACAGCTTCCTAGCTACTACTCCATCATAATCTACCCCGGCTGTGCCTAAATTCTGCTTCCCCCTGGTCGTGCTTAAACCTTTATTTTCCCGAGGAATCCCGAACTCGATGGGATTAGCAGCTTTGCCGTGTCACGTAACCCGCTGCCTCCCTCTTGAGGCCGCCGCATTTAAACTGCTCCGGGTTGTCCGTCAAAGGTCTGGGAGCTCCAGAAGGAGCAAAATGCGGGATGCTGCGGGGAAAGATGAAGGCACAGCCGTGTGAACAAGGGCTGTCCGTCACTCCTTGTGGGATGGGGATGTGTGTCAGGCGCTGCCTGCGTGGCATAGGTGATGCTGTCCCCACGGTGTGACACTGTCACAAGGTCTTTCCCTCACAGAGGGACCGGCATGTGCAGGAGTGCAGGATGTCCAGAGTAACATCCCGACTGCGTGGTGGCAAAGCTGCCGACTTTCTGTTTATAAAACTCAAAATAGAAATCTGCATTCTTTCCTCATCCTTAGCCTAAAGCCTCCGGAAGGGGGAGCATCCCTTTCTCTTCACTGGCAAAAGAGACTCAGCAGCATTGCAGAGATTTTTCCACGGAGGGAAGTGCAGTGTGGTAGTGAAACTTTGTCACTGTTTTTTTTTCTACCCTGCCCCAATTGAGGAGCAGATCAAAAACACTGTGAGGTTTCAGGTGCCTCACTTTGAATTGGTATATATAATGTAAAGGTCAAACATGTTTGTGGGGAAAAAAACCCAAAAACTACAATGAATCGGTATTTCCAGCAACAAAATAATTCCTAAAAAATCCAAATATGAGAATAAGGGGGAAACCCACAACAAAATATCTTCAATTGCAGAATTCTCTTTTTGCTTAGAACTTCCTACCTTTTTACTTTATGACCCTTAATCTTCTTATCTCTGATTTCTCTGGTAAACTCAAGAGTTTTTTCACCCTTTCCACTAAACACCAGAAAACTTTGCCTACCTGCAAAGAAACATACAGTAGAATGTTATAAATGTTTCAGTTTGAGGTATATTTCATGCTGTTTAAATACCTCAGAACCAATAGCATATAATTCTAATTTAGTAAATAAATGAGTAGTTGCCCAAAATTAGGCTGAAATTTTAAGTTATATCTAAAATTAATAAGTCCTATGTGAAAAGTGTGATATAATTCACCCAGCATGACCATTAATATTGGCTTTTTTAAAAAGAAAAACAAGCCAGAAACCCAAGCTTTGTACCACTGGTAGGCCACTAAAACAGGAAAGTTTGAGATAGAGGAAAAATCATTGTTTCTATCTCAAAGCATCTGTAAAAGAGTTTCAAATAAATAGACTTTTATTCTGTATAGTATTGTAACACTATTCTAATATTCACTACTAAATTATATTATCCTTATTAAAAATTTTAGAAACCTTTTTCAGTGAGAAGATTTAATCTCAGTTTGTTGAGAGCAGGAATTTGTAGCTGGACATTTATTGCCAAGTGAGTGTAGCAATTAATGGAAACTTTCTAAGTGAATATGTTGGTTAGAATGCACCTTGCATAATGCACTGCTCACACTTTTCCAACATGTTCCTTCCCTTTTTTTTTTTTTTTCTTTTTTTTTTTTTTTTTTTTTTTTTTGTGAATGAACAATCTTTTGCCATCTCATCCATCTTGTGAAGATGCAGAATGTGTATCCCACCATGGTTTTGCTACAGCAGAAGAGCATGTGTAATTCCAACCTCAAGAAGTAAAATCCTGGGGGAAAAAACATTAGGGAAGCAATCCTATACTCAGGTTTCAAACCTAATTGTCAGCTCAGTACAGGCACATGTTGTTAATTAGCACTGTTGGCTCAGGAACCACCCTGTCAGTGTGCAGCCTGAATAAACATAACACCATCCACATCCTCAGATCCCTAATCCCAGTTATGACACAGGGCTGCTTGTTATCACATAACCCAGGAACATTTTTCTAACAAGGAGGTGGTTGACACAGACCAATTTGTTATTGCCACTCAGGATGAAACACATGCTGGAAGCAATGGGGAGATGATGACCAACTCCCTTTTCTTCCCCTTGCCTGTGTCACTGGGAAAGAATTCCCGGAACACATCACCTGTGATGGAAGAGTCACAGTGCTCTGTAGTGTTCTGTGCATTGCACAGCCAGAAACCTATCCCCCAAAAATATAGGAACAGTCTGGATGATTCAGTAAAAGTGGGGCTGGTGCCAGAAGCCATCAGCACTCAATAAAATGGTGAGCCAGAATGTATCAGACAAAAGGATTAAATTAAATGAAGAATGGAGGGTGGATATTGTAGGATAAGTCAGAGTGGATCATACCAAAACCTCCCTGTTCAAAAGTACCAAAATAGAGGGGGATAGACCAGGTCTGCCTCCAGTCCACAGGGTAATACTTAAAAATAATTCTCAAGTACAATGGGCTAGGAAATATTGGTTGCAATCCCTAGGAGTGGTGAGGAGGAAAAGGAGGAAACCATCACTGTGGAAGAAGACTGTGAAAAGCCTCAGGAATCTGTCATGCAGGCAAAAAGCCAAGATATCTCAGCCTTCCATATCTTGAAAATTATTTTCAGTTTCAGGAATATGTATGGATAAAAACACCAAACTGAAGAGGGATTAGCACATTGTGAAAACAAGTAAAGAACCCCTCTACCATACTAACAGCAAAAGAAAAGGAAAAAAAAAAGAATAATGTGATAGTCTCAAATAATATGAAAACCAGAGGGCTACTGAAAAAGAGTTGTTTTCACCCTGAAGGAATCAAAAGTAGTTGTGGTCAAAAGTAGGCCAAATTTCCATGCTTAATATGATGTAGTGCTCCTTCTTGTAGCTGTAAAAATTTATCAAATCTTTTTAGACCAAAACTATTGAAAAAAAAAACAAAGTGAAAAATGTCTATTCTTCTTAAAATTGTTTGGAAGTCCATGTTACAGGTCAAGACCCAATTCTGCTGTTCAACCACTGCTCTCAATCCAAGGAAAATAGGAAATGCAACCAAAGCTGGGTAGGAATGCTGCTAGATCCCTGTAGATCTGTGCAGGAGGGTTTAGTGTGTTTATGAGTTTGGTGGTTTGGAAGTTATGATCTGTATTTCATTTTTATCCCTACATCATAAGTTTCTTGGCAGCGTAAAGGGCTTGTAAACCTCTTGTAAATATCTTGGAAATGTCCAGCCAGGGTGCAGGTAGCAATTAGGAGGCGGGAAGAAACATGTCAATTAACCTGGTAGCTTTGCATCAGCCTCCAGGGAAAAAAGAAACCCAAAACATGCTAATAATTTGTTACAGTTTTCCATGACAGGTCAAAATAATTATTTTAGCAACTCTTGTAAAGATGAACATTTTAGAAACACAGGTCTTCAAACACATAAAAAGCTGGCAGTCTTTAGGATGTGTAAAAATGGACTAAATGTCTAACTAATGACACTGTAATTATGGAATTACGGAATTATTTTGCTGCTTTTTTTTGTATACTTTAGATTCCATAATTCCAACTTACCTATTTGAGGGAATGAATTTTCTGTGAACAGAAAAATGAGGTCAAGAAGAGAACTTGGGCTTAAAGAGCAGGAAAAAAATCCTCTGTTTGTTTTCCATGCACCTGCCTGTGGTCAAAACAGCCAAGGGCTTGTCCAGGACTCTAATTCAGAAGCAGCTCTCTGGCAGTTGTGTAAATGTCAAACAAAGCAATGGCCATTGTTGCAACTCATCATGATCTAGAACTAATTTCTTTTAGGCAATGACAAACAAGAACTCAAATGCTGAGAGCTGGGGCAAAGGGCACCAGCAAAATGCTGGCCAGATGGCAGGCACTGGGCTGGATCAATTAGTCCAGGCTGGAAGAGTTATTTTATATTTTCTAATATCCCACTAACCCCAGGATTTTTGGTAGCCTTTCGTGTTGTCAGAATGAAGACGTTTAAGCAGGTGGTTTACTTTTTGCCACTCTTTCATCCTTAAGTGTCTCCTATTATGATGCAAAAGAGACTGAGAATGGCAGTTAATTCAAGTGAAAAAAGAAGGTTAAAATATTCACATCAAAATGAAACCAGATTTTCAAAGGTACTGAAACTCCTGTCAATTCCAGCAATACTATTAGTGTGCTGGTGCCCTAGGATTAATTATTCCCTGGGTTCTATTTGCCACTATCTCAAGGGACAAACCTCAATGGTTGCTATTGCTCTTAAACACAGCACCTCAAGAGACAGCTACATGCATCTTCTAGAATAAAGCAGATCCTTAAAACTGCCTTTATTTCACAATTCATTGAAATTATCTTTAAAAAATCAGTTATCTTTAGTATCTATTAACCAGCTAGAGACACTGAACATGAATCAATTTAAATATAAGAAAGTGTGTGCATGTGTCTGTGTCTGTGTGTCTGTGTTCGTGTGTATTTTCAGGACAAAAAAAAGTTAAAGAGAAAACATTTTCAACTATATTTGGATTGTAACACCTAGAAAATGCTATTTGAATGGGATCTTGCAGCCTGTCTCTATACTGGGAATTTGCAACAATTCCATGGGAAGCTGACCCATCCAGTCAGCAGAGAGGATTACCACCCTTGTGGAGTGCTTGCTGATGCTCTGGCACACAAGTGCCACGTGTTCCTGCCACTGTTGTCACCTGCTAAGAGCCTTTGATATCCCTCTGCTTGCAGGGTGTGCCATTTTCCCAGCTCACTGAAACAGACAGGGATCAATCCAGCATTTCTCAGGACACCTAAACACCACTGGCTGCCTGACTCAAACCTCTCAGCTGTGCCTTGGTGAGTAGATCAGGTCTGGAGAATTTCCACCTCCTATTGGTTTCAAAGACATTTCCTTTCTCAGTATCTCACAAATCTGCTTGTTTGCCTTTCCTTGTTTCCCAGCATCCCTATTTGCTGTGGTTACAACAAATCCATCTGGTTTGTTGCCATTCCACAGGCGGCTATGTTTGTTGTTGTTGGTTTTTCCCCATAAGCTCCCTATGATGATATCTGATTTTCCAGTCAGCTCCATGACCCCATATTCACAAGGAAATTCAGAAATCACCACTGTAAAGAACAATTTTTAACATTGTTTAGTTCAACATTGTTAAAACACTGTAAAGATTGTTCAGTTACCAAACCAACTGAAATTTGAGTTATGAGCCATGCTGAAATCCATCACCACTGGTGTTAATGAATTATATCAATAATTTCCATGTATCAGCCTAGAGCCCTACTAATGCATTTAGCTACACACATATCTCCAAAATTTTCAAAGGCATGTATCTAGTTTCTCCTGGCAATGAAATAATAGTCTGATTTTCCAGTCCTGCTGGGCAGACAACATTTTTAGTTGCCCTTAATTTTCTGCAAATTCAAGCTCTGTTCATTTAAGATTCCCTTCTTTCTGTGGAATTGGAACACATGAAATGACACCTATTGTATCAAGGTATCTCGGATCAAACATCTACATTTATACATGCAAACATGCAGCATGCTAATTAAGCACCTGACTAATTTAAAGAACATGTGACCAAAGTCATACTGAGGGTTGACCCATTTAAAAGCTTAAGAGCTTCTGATCGTAGCAACAGAACAAAATATGGCTGTGTTTAGCTTTAAATCTTTTCTTATGCAGAATGAAACCTTAATGGGCAAAATCAGGGTCCAAAACTGAGGTTTTATGAACTGTCACTGGGTAGATGCTTCAGACAACGCTGCTAATAACACAGAGAACAAATGGAGAAAAACATTCATGAGGGCGCTCTAACTTGAAAGGAAATCAAATCTGCATTAACAAAAGAAAATTGTGTGTTTGTGATGTGAAATCATTTTAATGATGTCGTTTTGAGGAGTAAAAACACAGAAGTGAGGTATCCAGGATGCTGAAGATGTTTGAATACCCCACTACATGAAAAGTGCTGCATTTCTTACTCTATTTTTGTTCCTTCACTGATCTCAAGGAGTAGATGACAGATGTCCTTCCAGTCCTAAATATGAAACACTTCTTCATAAAGATGATCATGAGTAGTTTAAGAAAAGCAATACATTATTAGAAACAATTAAAATAGATTAATTAAATTCTATTTTTTATTAAAAAGGACTAGAACCACTGGCATTTACTAACCCCATACAAACCTCAAAGGTTGAAGACAACTGTTCCAAAATCACTGAAGTCATTCTTATCTACATGGAATGAGAGAAGCAAAGAAAAACATGTTTGAAACATATAAATTATTAATATTCTAACACGCTTTTCTATATTTGAAGCTAATATTTTTTTCTAGTAATTTAAATCGACACCTTACCCTAATAACTACAGCAGAGGAGGGTGAAAAATGACAAACAGAAAGTAAAGTGTCCTATCTGCCTTTCCCTGATTCTCTTCTAGGTGATTTTTTCACATTTCCTGTGCATCTCAGTATCTCACTCTGTCCAATGACAGTCCAATGTGCTATCTCCCATAAAAGTCTGATTTTACTTTCTGGCTCCTTACCTTGTTGTCCCCTCAATGATCCCTTAAAGCCCACCTCTTCTGAAGATGTATTTCAGTGTTTTCCATGTTTTCCATTAGATCTGATGACTGAAACCACAAAATTAAAAAGGCTACATTCAATGCAAGTTACTGAGTGATAAACTTATCATCAAAGCTGCAAAATGTGTTCAGACCTATCTCAGAGATACAGAGATCCCCAGTTTATCATTACCCATCTCCTACTCCATCCCTTCTGCTCACCACAGGCTGTGGTGACCTTTCACAGCATGAACTTCATGGCTGTGCAATTGCCAGCTGGAGATATAAAATTGCCCTGGGTGTGTGCTGGGAATCAGCACAGACAGAATGTTCTGTTTATTGCATTAAAACTGATATTAATATTAATATTAATATTAATATTAATATTAATATTAATATTAATATTAATATCAATATTAATATTAATATTAATATTAATATTAATATTAATATTCATATTCATATTCATGTTAATGTTAATATTAATATTAATCTGTTGGTTCTATTAATAAATCTCTGCTTTTTTTCTAAAATAGAAGAGCAACCTATTTCTGTCTGTAGTTGCCATACCTACCCCTCAATCTCTGTCAACATTATTATTCTTTGTTGGTCTTTCCATGTTTTTTCTGTGCCCTGATGTTTACACCAGGCATGACAGCAGAAGGATGAGCGGGAAAAGTTCCCAAGGTACTGCAAATACATAAATATTGGATATTTATAAAGGCCAACTAGAATTTCAGGTCTTGAGAAGAGATTCATTGTATTATTTCATAACTGGTCCACGTGCAGTAGCTGAATTTATTTTGTGACTGAAAATATACTCAGTAATACCAATTATATTTTTATTATGTGAGCCTGAAGCAGAGGTGTTGCAATCGACATAAAGAACTCACACCCTCACCTTGTGATGTCCGAGGCAGAAAGGAGAAGGGTTTATTTACAGAATCAGCATTTATCGAACTCCAGCAATGACCATGGATTGGAGGAAGAAAATCTTCTTCTCCAACTTCACTGGACCATGCAACAGTCCATCTACAGTCTCCTCCTTATGAAAAGAATGTAAACATCTCTAGATTTTACAATAACAAATGGCTTGTTTATACGAAAGTGTATCTGACTCCAAAAACACAGAAGGTTAAAAATAAGACTTTTACAAACTCCTTAAAGGGGACAGAGGAGAACGGCAAAAACCCAGACAACACAGAGGTTTTTATGTTTTTCTGACCTTGCTCCTTGTGGTTCAGGGTAGAAAATGTATCCAAGCCTCATCTCTAGATGCATAATTTAGATCCTCTGGAAGATACAAGTTTGAACACCTTTAGCAGAAGGGTCAATAAGCCTCCGAATCCTGTGACAAGCGTTCTCATCAACAATCAGTTTAATTAAGAAGTGAGCACACTCTGTCTTGTGCTTCTCTTTTCTGATCTCTTATTTTAAAAGTCATCTTGTCTCACATGCTCCGTGCTGGAGTTAAATGCTCTGGCTCTGCAGTAGAGGCACTCAGAGTGTTCAGATGTTGTAGGGAGCTTGGGAACGTTTGTAACTCTGATTTAATCACAGAGGAAGTAAGGACCAAGGCAGCCAGAGAGGGCTGACAGATGCAGGATGAAAGCTTGGGGTGCCTGTGGAACTTAATCAGCAAAGCAAGAGGCACTACTGACCTGCTGCTCAACTAATTTCTAGATCCTTCCCTTGGGTGTAAATCACTGAGCTATGTGTGAATTTTATTCACAGCACAATCAGTGTGTGACACTGACCTTGTAGGTGGTGTTTAAACTCACTTTAAATACAACAAAACACAAATGCTAAGTACTCTGTCTTTTAATCTTCCCAAATCTTAATTAAGGGCAAAGTGTGGTTTGGATCATGCCTCAGAAAGTCATGTGGCAGCAGAGAACCAGTCTCCCCATGAAAATAAAGATGATTAATTTTGAATTGTTTGAAGTGTGTTTACTTAATGCAGATATATAATGGGAGGCAAATAAGGCACCACAGGAAACAAATATCAAGATAGGAGAGGGGGGAAAGGGAAATAAATGGAGACACCTACAGCCACATACCTGTGGAATTCAAATCAAAAAACATTCACTGTTGTTTTTTTCTCAAAAGACATAAAATTAGAGGAAGATGAGAGACAAAAGTGTTTGTGTCTTTGAGCTATACGTGTGACCTTTCTTATGAAACACAGTCACTTGGTTGTAGTTAAGCTGAAGTGCAAACACTGTTTGCAATAGGTGCCAGTGGTGTTGCCACCAGCTCTCTCCTGGGTTTTGGTTTGGGGTTTGCATATTTTCTTGGCCAATATTTAATCTCTTGTTTGTTGGTTTGGTTGGTTTTTATACAAGCATACGTGTAGGTATGTGCACATATATCCATTCCTCTAGCATATAATAAGAGGGTTCATAGGAAAGTAAAGAGAAGTTTTTGCAAGTTACTCTTACTTTGAAACAGATTAGTGACTAGCGAGTTTACCTAAAAATGTTGGCCTGCTTAAAATTGAAAGTGTTAAACTTTAAAGGAAAAGCAAATATTAACTGTTCATGAAAATGTTCACATATCCCCCAATTCGCTGGTTAAGCAAACTGAAATAGCAATTATTGATTTGAAAAAAACATTATATGGGCAATTCTAATATTAAATCTAGGCACGGTAGGTGTAGTCTGCTGATGTATATTTTATATAAAAATATGAGAAACATAAGTGATCTTCTTTGCCCTTCTTTATGATATCGGTTATCATGTTGAAGCAGAAAAGATTATGAGGCTTCTAGACAAGAAATAATGTCCCAATAAAGGATGAAGCAGAAAAAAAAAGGAGTTTGCTGTTCTTAATTCTGAAGAAAAGGAATAGAAGTAATGATATTGCCTGTATAGTACAGACCTGAATTTGGGAGCTTTAACCTTCTAATCCATAATAGCACATACTAGATAAAGCAATTGTCTACTTGAAATAACGAGTTAGACTATTCTTTGTATCTATTAAGAGAAAGAATGTGGATATAATCTTGCAGATAAGGAGTTTAAGATGGATTATTTGTGTTGTTCAAAAGTTTTACTTCAGAAATAGGAAAAATAACCAGCTTTTTGCCACTTTATCACCCTTAGTACATGCATTAGGCACCAAACCGGGTACCTCTGTCGCTGACGACATAAAGAACTCACACCCACACCTTGCGATGTCCCAGGCGGAAAAGAGAAAGGTTTATTTACAGAATCAGCATTTATCGAACTCCAGCAGTGATCATGGATTGGAGGAAGAAAATCTTCTTCTCCAACCACACTGGACTATGCAACAGTCTATCAACAGTCTCCTCCTTATGAAAAGAATGTAAACATCTTTAGATTTTACAGTAACAAATGGCTTGTTTATACGAAAGTGTATCTGACTCTAAAAACACGGAAGGCTAAAAAATAAGACTTTTACAAACTCCGTAAAGGGGACAGAGGAGAACGGCAAAAACCCAGACAACATACCTCCAGTATTATCAAAACTACTGTTGTCGTATTTACTCATAATTTGTAAGTATAACCACATAATTCAGAAGTGGATGGTTTTTTAAGGTTAAAAATTCCAGTCACCAAAGAAATGCTCTTTACTATTGAGTGCATGTGACCAAAGTTAGTGAATCACCTGTACTGCATTTCAGGCACCAATACAAGAATGAGCCCGTACACAGTTATACACTAATGTCATTTACATAGTTATATACTGGCCGCTTTGATTTTGCAATTTGCAAACAATTTTTTTTTTCCCTGCTGAAACAAACCCTGCTTCAGAAACTCCGTAAGTACGTGGAGTTTACACAGTGCAGAACCCGTAACTTCTTCTGTTATTGAAAAACACCTCCACCGTCAGCAGCTTTAGAAAGCTCCGGCATCTCAACAATGGGATTGCAGCCCGAAGATCCCTGTCGCCAGCTCCATATGGGTGAACTTCCTTGGAATTCCAAAGGAACGCGACAGCTCTGTCCCCACTGCGTGCTGAGTGGGCGGGGGCTCCGCCTCATGATTGACGTGCCTTTAGACCAATCATAACTGGCGATGGCGGCTGGCCGTGATCCTATTGGCCGAGGAGGTAGCGGGGGGTGGGCGCAGGCTGGAGTGGGGCTGTACTGGCGGTGCCTCCCGCTACCCGCGGGTTCTGCGGGCGGGACGCGGTGGTGGAGCAGGGTCCCCGCGGGGTGACAGCGTGACCGGGCCACGGCCTGACCTTCCCGCCGCTGCCTCCTCGCCGGGAGCGAAAGCAGCCCCGCCGCTCTCCTCCGCGCCGCCCTAGCTGCCTCGGGGGTCGCCGGAGACCGCAAAATGGCCGACGGGCGGGATGACGCCGCGGACCAGCTGAAGCAGTGGAAGAGCCACCGGGGCTCGCAGGTACCCGTCGGGCACGGCCGCTCCCCGGTGCCCCCGTGCCTTGCATGCCCCGGCGGAGCGGGGAGCCCCGGCGCCGGAGAGCGCAGAGCCCCCGGGGTTCCGCGGGAAGCGGTGCTCCGAGCGCCCGGGCGTCCTCGGGGCAGCGGCGGAGGGCGAGGCGCCCTGGCCCCGTCCCGGTCTCGCCCCCATGGCTTGGAGCTGTGCCCGGGAACAGCGAGGCGGGGAGGGATGGAGGCTGCCAGCTGGCCCGCAGCGGTAGGGGCAGTCAGCGCTGTCTGGCCCCGGCCGCTCCTTCCAGGCAGTGCTTGGGCTGTGCTCCGGGCAGGGATGTCGGTGATTTTTTTTCCGCCTTAAATCGGGAATTTGATTTTCGGTTTGCTGCCACGGCGGTAGAGCCCAGTGAAAATGTGACTAGGGAATAATAGAAAGGATAAAGCACGTTCGGTAGTGTGTGCCTGGCCAGGAGTTCGACTCGATGATCCTTGTGGCTCCCTTCCAACTCAATATATTCTTCGTGGACTTGCTGACCAGACAGAAGGGAATATTTTAGGAAGAAATTCTTCCCTGAGAGTGGTGAGATCCCGGCACAGGTTTCACAGAGAAGCTGTGGCTGTCCCGTCCCTGGAAGTGTCCAAAGCTAGGTTGGACAGGGCTTGGAGCAACCTGGGATAGTGGAAGGTGCCCGTGGCAGGGAGGTGGAATTCAATGACCTTGAAAATCCCTTCCAGCCCAAACCATTCTATGATTCTGTGAAGTGGACTGGGACAAGTGGTTGAAATCATAAGGGCATGTAATCAACAGCATGGCACTCAGTCATCTGAAGATGTAGAATGGACCCCAGATATTTAGGTTAATGTGTAAATGTTGCGAGAGTTCACTTCCCTTCTTCATCAAATCATTGTGACAGTTTCCGCATGTCATTTCTGGCAGAAATGTGTATTTGCCACTAAATACACTTTGTACTGGTTTTAAGTGGCAATCTTACAAGATGCAAGTGGATGTTTCAGTTCCCACTGGAGCTGTTGTCTTAAGTTTATTTTTTCTCTTGGTTCTCAAAGGTATAGTGTGAAAACTACCTGATGACTTGTGACTCCATCATATCTTCCTGTGTGTCATAATAGTTCCTTTTTTATCCATGAGTAATTCTTTTTGTAGGGATGTTGGCTTTTCTGTGGCAGAGCAGCATTTGAAAAGGGGCCAAGGTTAATTTGGAGATTGGGAGGCAACCCAAATTCTGTGTTGCATAAGGAGTCATGAGACTTTAAGATAGAAAGCAGGGAGGACTTATTAGAATTTTAAAGTGAGTTGTATAAGGTGCAAAGTACCAGTAATGCCTGGAAGTGTGTACTTTGATGTGTGCTGTTTACCCCAGCTGTGACTAAAATTCTCCTGGCTTTGCTTGCCTTCTTTTTGTCATGGCAGGTTAGTGCTGTAATGAAATACAGATTTAAAAGTTCTTACCTGTCAAGGTTTGGGCTGCGTGCAGCTCTCAGCCAGGTGAAAACACAGGCATCAAACAAACTGAGGTCCAAAAAGTTGTATGAGAGTTCTTTAAACCATGGTGTGGGTTTTTTTCCTCTCTGGAACTTACTTTGTGTGCCCCACATAACATTATCCTGAAGCTAAAGGGAAAATATCCTTCAACTAAAGAAATGAATATTCTTTACTTCTGATGTGAGCACTAGAAAGTCTGCCTAAACAAAGAAGACTGTACAGCCACAAAGCTGTTAATTTTTTTATAGCCTTAAGGTCAACAAGTTGTGGTTTTAGCAACTGCTTCTGGTGGCCTTAAATATTGGCATTATAGAATAGTCTTGCCTGCAATAAATAAGCAGTGGAAAATATACTGAGAACAATTTCTACTGCTGCGTATTTCCCATGACAAACTATAGATAATCTTTTGATTTAAGCAGATGTTTCTTTGACTTGAAATACAAATTTAGCTTTATTTAACTTTCCTGTAAGTTTCTGAACATCGTGTCTATGTTTGTAACCAGTTACATATTGTCTTTTAAAATGTGTGTGCAGATTTCAGTGTAGGTGAGGATTCTATGCATCCCAAAAGAGTTAGATTTATGCTTAAGGCTTTATGCTAATGAAGTGGTGGAGGAAGAATAAAGAACGTGGATATTTTGGGAATTCAAGCCAGCTGGAGTAGCGTGTGTTACACATTAGTAGGAACACAGTGGAAATGCACTTACCCTGTCAAATGTCTTTTATGTGGTTATTCATGGACCTGAGTGAAACAAAGGTGTCTGCAACTCCCTGTGTTCTCTGCCTTATCCATAGCTCTGGGTGTGGATGCGCATAAATGTTCTTCCCTTGCCATTTTGGGTTGCCTTTTGGGGGAAAAACGTCTTCTATTAGGTGGGAATTTTGTCTGTTTGCAGTAATTAACCCCCTTAAAGCAGAATTTAGGGTAAGAATTGGAACCCCATGAAGTTGCTGTTAGAATAATGAATGCTTTTCTCATCAAGAATTGCTTCTTCCTTCACACCACCATCCCTTTTCATTTATAGAACTTTAAAAGGAGGAGAACTGGTCAGGAGGGGCTGAGGGAGTTATGTTGGCGTGGTTCAGGTGTGTGGATGCTTCAGGTAGGATGGTGTGGATGGAGAGCCCATATGGAATTATGACACTTTAATGCAACATGTGATGGATTTATTGTTAGCTGGTTGAATCTGACGCTTCTCTTTGAGCTCACCCTGTTGTAAATTTTGTCTTTATTTGCTTTTATTTTTTCCTTTGTCCTTATTTGTTTTCCTGTTCTTCTAAGTCCTTTACAAGGCTCCTAACAATAAATGTACTCCAGGAAAAACTGATAACTGTGACCATCAGATCTCTGGAACTGATGTACCTTTCTCACTACATTTTCTGCAGGACCCAGTAAAATAGGAATATTGCCTTAGAGGAGTGTATAACCCCACGTGTGATCAGATGAAGTCTTTTCTACTGGTATCTTTTTATGAGAAATTAGGAGTACACTTAGATCTAGTGCAGGTTTTTCTTGAAGTTGTAGGATGTTCCCTGGCAGTAGAACTTCTTAGGGCTTATGTTAATCTTAGTCCTTCCAAGGTCCAGGAGTCTAAAATGATGATTCCTCAGGTGTTCCTGCTTCTACTGTTTTCCATAGCTCTTCCAGACCAAAACTAATCATGCAAGCCCCCCTTTTAGTCTGGCTGTAGCTCTTTTCTTATGTCTCTACTGATATTACCTTCTTCTTCTCCTTTCTCCCTTATTTTCCAGCAGCTGTTTCTGTTTTAGTTTTTTTTCCCCATCCCATATTTTTCTTGAAGCAAGATCAGTAGTCTTAAAAAGAAACATTTGTGAACTACGGAAAACATTCCTGGATTTTAACATGACTTCAACTCCCCTTCTTAAATTGTCCTAAAACTTAGTTCTGTGATTTAGGTAAACATCTGTGTGTTTTATAACTTCCTCCAGAATCTGAAGTCATCTTGCCACTTCTTGTTGATACATTCTGTGACACGTTGTGGTTAAACAGTCATGCACATTTTGTGGCTCAGATCCAGAGGGGTTTAATTTCTGATGTTGACAGTGGCTTTCTCTTGCTTCCAGAAACCAGATGTCCTGACCACGAGTGCTGGGAACCCCATTGGGGATAAGCTGAATATCCTGACAGTGGGGCCACGTGGACCTCTGCTTGTCCAAGATGTTGTTTTCACTGATGAGATGGCTCACTTTGACAGAGAGAGGATTCCTGAGAGAGTTGTGCATGCAAAAGGGGCAGGTATGTTTAAAATCACATGTTTTCTCTGTGTAGGATTAAAGAGCTTTTGAGGTTAACGTGTAGATTGTGACACATAAATCACATTGTTATTTATAATTTAGTGTTACTAGCTATAATAAGTCTATATAAACAGCAGTGGTAAGGTCTGGTTTAAAAGAACTCAGTACCAAAATTTGAAGCACTGAAAAATTGTTTACAAAAAAAGAGAAAAAGTGGTTATAGTCCTTCAATTTTTGCAGTATCTCCTGTAGTCTCTGCTTCTTCTGTCTGTTCCTCCCTATCTCTATTTAACGTTGTTTGCATATTCCTTAATAGAGAATTTGGCTTTGTCTTCTAATGCATGTCTGCCAAAGCAAGCTACTCATCTAATACTTAAATTAAAAAATCTAAACCTTTAAAAGATTATTATTGATCTTAGTAAGGTAGAATTAGTACCTTGATTTTTGTCATGCATTGCCCTAGAAGGAACAAATGTGGGGCTGTATTTAAAATGTGACTGTACATGGGAGAAGTTCCTCTGTGGGGGTGGGAAGGGTTCTGTTGCTTCACCCAGCTTACAGGTGCACCAAAAATTCTGCAACTCATAGCAGGATTAAAGAAATACCTGCCTCGCTCCCAGATAAACACACAGATCTTGGCAGAAGAGCATCTTCTGTGCTGCTGCTAACAGTCAGTTAGGGAGGAGAGAATGAGCAAATAGTTTGTGTTAAATCAGTTTCATTTTGTGAAAGTAAATTGAGTGTTTAGAGCATTGTTTAAACTGGTGTACTTCCATGTTTCCCTTTGACTTAAAGTTGTACATTAACAACAGACAAACAGTGAGTGGAAGGAAGGTACCTAGATCTGATATTCTGAACTTGCTGTTCTTCAGGAGCCTTTGGCTATTTTGAAGTCACTCATGATATCACTCAGTATTGTAAGGCAAAAGTGTTTGAGCACATTGGGAAAAGGACTCCGCTTGCCATCCGCTTCTCCACTGTTGGTAAGGCTCTAAATTCACTTTGTGTCTTTTACATGTGTGCCCTGAGAGCAGTGCTGGCATTGTGGGGCACTTGAAGGTGTTTGCAATGCTTTCTGCTGCCAGTTCATCTTCTCTGAAATTCACTGACATGGAAGACCTTAAGCAGCTTTTGCCCCTTTCTGTTAGAGCTCTCTGGAGACACTTTTCTGTCTGAAATGTGAGAGGGAGGGCAGCCCGAGCTGTTTTTATCTTGCTTTGTTTCTGGTTGAATCACAATCAACACTTGCAAGTTAAATACCTGTGATCTCTTTAATGCTGCAGGAATGTTTTGGGGATGAATGATGTAAACTAAATACCGGGCAAAGAAAAATAAACAATTTTCCATAAATAAACCCTGATTTCTTAAAGATTGGAATGCACAAACTAGCAAAATCTTAAATGCTGCTAGTTGAAGCTAATTGTGCTCGATAGCTTGTCTTATAGAGAAGTTATAATTAATGATGTGGATGTATTTAGAAGAAAAGAAATCCTAATGAGGATTCAGTTCTGGAAGTACTGGAGAAAATAAAGTAGTTCAGCAAGGCTCAGGGAGCTGCTGGCTTTGGACTATTGGCTGTTTCTAGTGTTAAATCCCTTAAGATTTAGGGTGTCCTGAGTGTTGTACAGGATAAGGACATGGAGTTGAGTTTGAAATATGGACTGTTGCTGGAGCAGGTTGTTGCATCCTTCCCTTCCCTTTGCCTGCCCTGTTTGGACACGTTTCCTCCCTGCTGTTCTGGAATACACAAGGTTTTTAATGAGAGAATGAGCATCCTACTGATTTCATCACAATTTTGCATTAGCTGTTCTGAGCACCTCTGGAACACTTCTGCTCAGGTGTTGTGCTAAGCACTTGTGTTCTGGTCTAAGTTCCCACTGAAAATGCCATCCTGGTTGAGGCAGGAAGAATTAAAAGGATTACATCTCTTCCATAATTTTTTATTAGGCACGCTGGTTAGATTGCTACCTTCCAGATGAGAGCTTTCCCACTGGGATTTGGTGCACAGAAACAAAAGTGGGTTTAGATGATTCAGCCTTAAAATTTGATGATGTCTCTCTTAGCGATAATGCAAATTCCACTCTTAATTGGTTCAAGTGGATGTACTTGTTTTTTCCTTCTTTTAACTGTGGTCTGAATGGTTGGCCAAGTTCACACTTTGAAAACTCACAGTCCCTGAAGTATCATTGAAAATATTCCTGGTCTAGAAAAGACTGAAATCAACCCTGCCCTTTTAGGATTTTATGGCCTATGTTCAGGTTGTATTTATATGCATTTCCTATCCTGACACTTCCGTGTGTTCGTGTATTTCTTCAAGCTGGAGAATCTGGCTCAGCTGACACAGTTCGTGACCCCCGAGGCTTTGCCATGAAATTCTACACAGAGGATGGGAATTGGGATCTTGTGGGAAACAACACTCCCATCTTCTTTATTCGGGATGCAATTTTGGTGAGTAAGCACAAAAGGTGAGGGTACGTTGTGAGAAAGCCCAAAAGTTCATTCACATCTTGTTCTGGCTTCCCTCAGAAACAAAAGCTCCTGCTTTGATGCTCTTACACTTGATTGTTTGTCAGATAGTCTGAACATTTTTTACTTGGAAAGATGTTCTTAAACAAAAGTAAATAAAGAACTAAAACTTGATAACTTACGTGGTTTCATACTTTTCATTTGAAATTTTCACTTCAAAAGTTTCTTGCCAGTTCCTTTTATCAAATCAGGGTTTTTTGGTCTTTTGGCATCAGCTTGACAGCAGTTAGTAGAGGGACTTTCCTTGAGTGCAGGAGTTCTGCAAAGATAATTCATAGTATCTCTGTATTCATTTATGAGTCACGTAAACACAGATACACAAATCTGAGCAGTTGTATCTCTCACCTTATCAACCACAAAATGAAAGCATTCTTTATCTCTGTTTATTCTAATTGTGAATGTTTGAGGTTACCCTAATTTTACTGGTCTGTGAATGTTTGCAGGAAGGATGTGGCACTACAAGATTTTTTTTTTCCTTGATCTTACAGCTTTGTCTTTAATTTCTTTTTTTTTTTTTTTTCTTTTTCCTCCTCCACTTCTGGACAAATTAGTTTCCATCCTTCGTCCATAGCCAAAAGAGGAACCCTCAGACTCATCTGAAAGATCCAGACATGGTGTGGGACTTCTGGAGTCTTCGGCCTGAGTCTTTGCATCAAGTAATCTTCTCCTGTGACTTTATTTTGTATGATTAAGAAAATCATATTATGGCAGCAGGTTTTTAACTCTCTATTTTCCTTGTTTGATTTAGAAGTCTGCATAGTCTTATTTATATTTTATTTAAATATGATTTTAAATTATCCATGCTTACCTGTGCTTAGAGGGGGAGCCAGTTTTATTTCATTAACACCTGAAGTAGAAATTCCTCAAGGAATTCCTAACAACATTAACATAGCTGCCAGTGATGCAGATTAACACAATGAACAGACTTAGTCTGGAATGAAGACTTTCTCCTTGATATCTGAGTCCATTAACAGTGTTTGATCCTTCTCTTCAGGTGTCTTTCCTGTTCAGTGATCGTGGCATTCCCGACGGCTTTCGCCACATGAATGGATATGGATCACACACCTTCAAACTGGTTAATGCTGATGGAAGAGCAGTTTACTGCAAATTCCATGCCAAGGTATTGATTTTTTTTTTTTTTAGTTGGAACTATACATCATATTGGATAAGAACCATAAAAACGTGTGACTTTTCAAGTTTAATTAAGGCTCAAAGGTGTGTGGAGTCCTTGTTTAATATGAGTTTCATACCTTTAACCAATAGGAGAGGCATCTTCCTTCTTGCTAACACAGTAATCATTTACTAGAATGCAAGAAACTCTTCTTTGGGCATCTGTCTCTTGTTAATGGAGCACTATCAGTGAACTGATTTTTATCTGGAAGGCAGCTGTTGAATGTACTATAAATCTAAAGTCAAGTTATTGTAAGTTAGAACTTGGACAATCTCATTCTTGGATTATAAATCTTGTTAGAATCCATTGTGATGAATGACCTCTGTAGTACTTTCAGCGTGCAGCAACTGGTGCTTTTGTTGCTTTTAGACTGACCAGGGCATCAAAAACCTTTCTGTGGAAGAAGCAGGAAGATTGGCTTCTACTGATCCTGATTATGCCATACGTGACCTTTACAATGCCATTGCCAAGGGGAACTATCCTTCGTGGTCCTTCTACATTCAGGTTATGACCTTTGAAGAAGCAGAGAAGTTCCCATTTAATCCTTTTGATGTGACTAAGGTATGTCTGATACTGCTGGGAAGATTCAGTTTCAGTTAGTTTTTAAGCGTGTTCTTTATTGTAGAGCCACGATGAGCCAGAAATTCTGGAGATGAAACTGTAGTCGTGTTATAGCTGATGTTACTCTTCCTCAGGGAAGTATGGATAGGGCTTGATTCCAGGCCTGTAGATTGCATGGCACTTCAGAAGTGTGATCTCAGATCAGAGTCACACCCTGAGCCTTGCTGGTCTCATTCTGTCCCACTTCCAATAGCTGCTCCTAGGAATGCCTTGTTGAAAGATGCCCACATAAACTTGCATTGCATAAACTATTTTTTACCTCTAACACTGCTCTCCCCAGGTGGCTAAAGACCTTTGAACTTAAAAGTGCAGCTCAGATGGTAAAGAAAAGCCCAGTTAAGCCAGTTAAGTGTTTTGGAGGAGCTGAAAACATTGTGCCACCAGTTCCACCCATGCTCTGCTTCCCTAGGCAGCTTTTCAAGGGCCTGCGGGTATTTTGTTCAAGTACTCAAGTGCTGAGATTATACTGGGATGATGAAATAAGTTGCATTAACACTCTGTGTTAATTGCAAAAGGCTTCTTAAAATAAGATGTTTCTCAGTGTTTGTTAGGAGAAGAGAAACTCAATGATCTATTTTCTTAATCTAGACTTAAATCAGGTGACTTCTGCCTGGCAATTAAGCTGCATAATACTGTAATAATGTTGATTTTGCTGGATGTGTGTTGTGGCTTATAGGTTTGGCCTCATGGTGACTACCCTCTCATCCCTGTGGGAAAGCTGGTCTTGAACAGGAATCCTGTCAACTACTTTGCAGAGGTGGAGCAGATGGCTTATGACCCTAGCAACATGCCCCCTGGAATTGAGCCCAGCCCTGACAAAATGCTGCAGGTAAACAGGAGGTCTGACCTGAGGAGCATTGGTTACTCTGCTGCTTATGAAAGCTTCGAGTTGACAAGCCCCAGTCTTCAGCAAGTGGTGGTTAATGGTGGTTTGTGATCAATGTTTTAGGGACGCCTCTTCGCGTATCCTGATACCCACAGACACCGCCTGGGCCCCAACTATCTCCAGATCCCTGTGAATTGTCCCTTCAGAGCCAGGGTGGCCAACTACCAGAGGGATGGGCCAATGACTGTTTCTGACAACCAAGGTAGTCAGGAAAACAGCTTTCAATATAATGATACTTAAGCATGGGCTGCAGCATTCTCTTCAGTTCACAGGGGGCTTAAGATCCATGTTTATTATCTTTACATACTTTTGTCAAATGCGTGTGTATCTTCTCTGTTCATCCAATAAAGGAGGCTTAGGATATTTGGATACAGGGTGAGGGGTTTGTTTAAAAGCATAAAAACCGAGTGAAGCTTAGCATGTGTTTAAAATTTAACAAAAAGGCCTTTAACAGAAAAGGAGTTTGGGGGAGAATACAAGCAGTCAGGTTTTAAAGACTGACTTGGATCTGATCAGTCTGCTTCACAAAACTGCTTTGCTTTCAGATTTCTGAGACATTGTGAAAGACAAAAGTGAAAATGCCAAGAGTAGAGCTGTAACTTCCCCTCTATTGAGCAGCTTCTGTTCTGTCAGGCTTTGCCCAATAGTGGCTGTTTTCCACCTGAGAGTAAATAAGGATGTACTTAAGCTGTGGCTCATGCCAAAATATGTGTTCCTCTGGGCTATGAATTCAGACACTTGCTGAGGGAGGAGAGGGAAATATTTGAAAAACAGGAACTTGAGGACATCTGCTCTTGTCCCAGAACAGATAATTGCTGTTCTCTAAGTTCATTATGTGTTTAAAATACACCCTCTACACAGGCAAGCACTGTAGTACTTCAGATATGTAAACGACTATTTTTATGCTGCCTTAGATTCAACCACGACTCTCTGTTATAATTGAGAAATATTGTTGCAAGAGTGGCCGGATTTTCTTGTTTTTGAATCAAATCAATATTCCCTGAAAAAAAAGCTATGGAAATTCTTGTTGTAGCAGGTGCTGTTAAGTACTGGCTTGAAGGTGTTGACAGAAAAATTGCTGTCAGCTGTTCTTAGTAAAACAAATTGTAACTGAATAATTGATTTAGATTCCTCCAAGCAAATAACGTCTTCTGACTTGCTTGAAAGTGCTGCCATCTGATTGATTTGGTTTGGGGATTTTTTTTTTTCCCAGGTGGTGCTCCAAATTATTACCCAAACAGCTTCACTGGTCCCGAGGATCAGCCCCAGCTGAAGGAGAGCCGCACGTTTGTTTCAGGGGATGTGCAGCGCTTCAACAGTGCCAATGAGGACAATGTCACCCAGGTGGGGGTGTGCAAAGGCTTTGTGCTGCTTGGCACACATGAGGAGTGTCTAGGGTGTGTATGAGTGTGAGTTCTCACAGGATCTGAAATTCGGATTTTGGGATTGTTATGTAGAGGCTCTGGCTTGTCTTCTTGCCGTTAGTGTCTGGAGAAGGAGTTGTTGGCATATTTGCCAAAGAAGAACCCTCACAGATCGGCTGCCTTTTAAACATTTTGAGTATTTTAAGTGTTGCTTGACTAGGAAGTGAAAGCTATTCTTACTCACTTTTGGGAATATCAAAATAAACCTTTTTTTTCCAATTGCCAGGTACGGGAATTCTACCTCAAAGTGCTGAATGAGGAAGAGCGCCAGAGGCTGTGTAAAAACATTGCAGAACATCTGAAGGATGCCCAGCTCTTCATTCAGAAACGAGCTGTAAGTGCCCCCTTTGGGGTTTATTCCCGGTTTCCTACCAGCCTACTAACGTTGTCATAATGGCTTCTGGAAAGGAAGATCAAGAATTCTCTGAAAAGGCTGGGTTTTTTTCTTACTCAGGAATTAAATATGTGCCTATTTACACAATATAACATCAATGTATAACATGTTAAAGTAACTTTTTCCTGGGGGGAAGAATGGGATAAATGTTGAACATGTGTTTAGCTTGGTGTTTCAAAAGTCAGATGGCAGCCAGAATAAGTTTTTGCTCTAAACAGGAAGGCAGTGAGGGCCAAGGAGGGATTGGACCCTTCCCAGGGCAACTTTGTTTAAATTGGGAATGAGCATTGTGTGGGATAACAGAAATCATGTTTGAAGATGTTCATATCTTGTTTATAACTGATCTGAATTCTCTTCCTTATGATACGTACTGCTTCTAGCCCAGGAAATGTGGTAACGAATCCTTTTGTCTTTTCTGTTTTGTCTTCTTGGGCAGGTGAAAAACTTCACTGATGTTCATCCTAAATATGGAGCCTGTATCCAGGCTTTTCTGGACAAATACAATGCTGAGGCTGGGAAAAAGGTATGGAAATGATTTTTGTAGCTGCATTTTGACTGGCTGTGAATAATTTTGGCTTCTCTTGTAAATCCAATCAAGAGAGAAATAAGTCTTGATTCCTGTTTGATTTAAAGGTGAGAAGTCAGTGCTTGTAGAATTGCAAAATAAGGATGCATTACTCTAATAACAATTAAATGTTGATTAACTGGTGATGTACAAAGACTTTGTTTCAGCTTGGGGTTTGTAGGGTTTCTGGAAGGTAACTGTACATCATATAAAATGTGTTCAGGTTGGTTACCCACTCTTTGTGATGATAATGGAACATTGCCACAAGCCTTTCCTGAGCTCGGTGCTTGCTCCAAAGAACAGCAACTCAGTTGATTGAATTTTTTCCTGCAGTTCTCTGCTTTAAATGGAACTTGCTCTGAGTTTTTCTGTTGCTTTGATTTCAGGATGTAATCAGAACATACACACAGTCCACAACTCGTGTGTCTGTCAAGGAAAGATCCAACCTGTAAGTCTGAAGAGATCTACTCTGAATTTTGCGTCCTTCCACAAGAACCTGTCCAACACTTCAATGAATGTAGCAGACTTGGGGCCAAGGACAGGAGTGTTTTACAGGTGTGATTTACTGAGCTCTCAAGTGCTGTCTGTACTGGAAACCAGGTAATACAGGCTCCAATCCTAGTGCCTTTCAACACTAGTGCTTTACTGCTTGATGATAACTTACAGGATTTTTAAACAACCCATAATGAGAAGTTGTCTTAGTTTCTAGGAGCAAACAGAAATGTAATCAAAATAACCTCTTCATTTGTTTTTGTTGTACAACTTTCTTGGCTAAATCACACAGTAGAATTTCTGTAAGGACACTGTGATTGCCCTCATGGAGAAGCTTGTCAAAAAGTTGATGTGGTTCAGTATTTTTAATGATTATCTGTCTGTATTTGTAAATGCATCCCTTGAATTTCATTTTTGGCCTTCCAGAAGTAAAACAATACCCAGCAGTTTGAGTAAAATATTGGTATGTCTCGTTCCTTATATCTCTATCCACGAAGTTTAACCTAAATATAGTTCAATTGCATTTCCAATATATATTTTAAGATAATCTTTGCTTACTAATGTGGTGTTGGGATATAACTGACATAAGGGAGGTAGCAAAAGATGTTTTCTTATGCCATGCACTGTTCAACTAATTTGAATACATCTTACAGCCCTTTCAGGGGTAGGAGAGTAAATTGTTCTTTTTAACCTGTAAGAATTTAAATAGAAAAATATTAACATGCCAAATGTTTGAGAAATAAACCTCCAAACGCTTGAATATTGAAATTCAGGAACTTTCAAAACTATTCCCAGTGGTTGCTGAAATTATTTTGCTGCAATAATCTGCTGTTGCTATTTCTTGATCAAGCCAGGGCTAATTTTCAGGGCAATCCTTTAATTAAAGCAGCATTTTTGTATGAATGTAGATACCTAGAAAATATGTCAAAAACCTGATTTGAGGCATGTCATGTTACTCAGCATCTGCAGTTTAGTTAAACTGTGCAAAAAAACTGGGACCCCAGTTATGGGATCATTATTGTCCAAGCTAAATGCAAAGCGTTTCAGAACCCAGCTACTGCTTTTAACTCAGGCAAACGTAAAAAATTCAAATCACAGCAGTTTGGGGGTGATTTGTCCATAATCACTGCATTTATGGGTCTGCCTTGAGTTGTGTTTTGACTTCCTCATTTATGTGTGCCTTCAAAGGAATGGTGGCAGGTAAAGAAGAGTAGATACTAAATGCTGTTCTGTTAAATTTTGGAGAGTGTTAGTTGCTCTGCCATTCATTTATCTACCAACCTATTGTGAAAAATGAACTGGGGTAGAGGTGCAGTAAAATAATATGTACTGATAACTTACTGTATTCTGGGATTCCATTGGCTTTTTAACTGATCAGACATGATTGGATGGGAATATTTTGTGCTGGAACAGAGAATCCTAATGAGTTTTGGAAAAGAGTAAACAAGGCCTGATCTTCTGATTTTGGTTGTGTCTGCTAAGTGATTTATGTTGTATTTCTGAAATAAATGGAATGCAAAATCTCTTGGCAACATGTTTTCTTGTGCAAATGTCTTCAAATACCTCATGTCAATTGAGGAAGTCCATACATCCCTTCATCTGTTTTTCTGGAGATGAAGAAAGTGGTAGGTTGGATGTACTTTTTGCAGCTGCCTTTGTTTTAAAAACTCACATTTCAACCCCACAGTTGTGTTTAAATTACTTAAATGACCTGTGTTCTACGCTAAACTGGCCGTGACAAGTGTTGTACAGAAAACTTAGCTTTTCCCAAAGCTGTGGAGAGCGTTGGACAACACTGGAAGAACAATAATGCTATTTCTTCAAATAAATAAGACAATAAATCCATTTACAGCTCCTTATTGTGAGAGTAGAGACTGTTGATGTGACACAACCACAGTTTTGGTTTTGTGTTCTGATCAATTAAAATCAAACATTCCTTTGCCAAAGGAAAAACAAACATTGTTGCAATATGACTTCAGTGACCTGTAAAGCAGAATTGCTCAGTATTTTCTTATTACTGTTTTATTTTAGATGCACATCTCTAGCAGTGGATTTGGGAATTAATTTGAAACTAATGTCTGGGAAATTACAGCTTCTTCAGGAATACCTCTTCTTTTAAAGGACCTTCATTCCTAGGTTATTTTCCCTTCCCCAAAATATTTGAACTTGAATATCCAAAAACACGAGCAGATTCCAGAATCACATGTGCTGAAGTGAGCTGTGCTGGGACATGAGGAATTCATGGTATTGCTAAATGTTATGTGGGGAGAAAAAGGGTGAGGTAGGTTTGGATCAGACTTTCAGTGCTTCAGAGATGTTGGAAAAAGCTCTGATTTCCTTTCCTTACTGCAGTTCATTGATGGGAATTGCCTGCTAAGCAGTGTGTGGGTATCCATAATTTCAGCTTCCAGTAAATCAATCACTTTGTTTTGCCACATATACCATACCTGTTGCTCATCTTGCAGAAAAAGGCTGTTCTCTGTTTGGAGATCTGATCCACATGAATTCTCACAGGCAGGTGTCACTGTTTTCTCACAAAATGTTTTATGAGGGTGATGAGGCCCTGGCTCGGGGTTCCAAGGGAGGTGGTGGGTGCCACATCCCTGGAATTGTTCAAGGCCAGGTTGGACAGGGCTCTGAGCAACCTGGGATGGTGGAAGTTGTCCCTGTTCACTGCAGGGGTTGGACTGGATGAGCCCTCTATGTCTCTCTGCACTCTGAGTTCAGTTTGCTGTGGGGTGTGGGGCTCCAGCCCAGCACTGTGGAGGTGAATCGATCAGTGATGTGTTGTGTGTTCTTGTCTCTTGATGATAGCAAATTACATGGAGATCTGCAGTGCATGGTAAAGCCTGACCTTTGCCCCCCCTGATAATATTGCAGAACTCAATCTGAACTGATGTTTGGGGTCAAAGTTGTGTGGTCATGACACAGGTCATGGCATACAGAGGTGGACTTGAGCATAACCTCAACTCTGACATTGAGGATTAAACCTCAGCAGTTGCTGAAGGCCATTTTGGACAGAATTGGGAAAAGAACTGAGGCTCTATTTTGATTATTGTAAATGAATTTAAGGCAGTTTTGCCAGGTTTGTGGCATTCATGATGATTCCAGCTGGAATGGATCAGTAAGATGAAGAAGATTCCCAAAAACAGCCCTGTGTATGCAAAAGGTTATAAAGTGGTGCATTGTTACACAGTTTGGGAAAGCAAATAAAGGCTGAACAACAAAGCAGTGTTGTTCAAAATAACAAGTGAAGTATTTGATAGCTGACTGTTAATGATGACACTTGCAGCCTGGATTGCAGAGCCTGTGTGGTTTAATTGTCTGATGAAAACTTGGACTTTGTCGTGCTGGAATTCCACCTAAAGTCAAACTCAACCCCAGAGCAGCTGGAAATCTCCTTACACTGCAGGCCTTCAAGAGCTGGGCTGAAATTTGTTCTCAAATCACACACTGAAGCTTGATAAACTGATAGTTTTACTTTTTTAATGAAAAAAACCCCGCTAAATATTTTTACATCCTGCTACTCAGAGCGGTTCAAATACTGTAAATCACTAATGGACCAAGTCAGAAGGAAAATTCATTTCCTGTTTCATACCATGTGATGAACCACTGAAATCCTTTATATAGATTTGCTGTGTCTGTTATTTTCAGTATTTATTCTTTGCTCATTTCTCTCTGGTTCTCCATTTTTAATCTTTGACCAGGATTGGGAACTTTGTTATTTTTTATTGTTTAGTTGGGGTTTGTTTTTTTTTCTAGTGCAACAAATCCTTGTCCCTGTGATTATTGATTCAGGATTGACACAGAAGTGGATACACTTTCTTACCAAAATGATTGTATGGTTCTCTTTTCCACACTTGGGAATCTTTGACCTTGTGCTTACGTGTTGTAAGATTTACTGAGGAAGGAGGGTGATGGCACGTACTGGTTACGGACTGAGTTACAGTTGCAACACTCCCCAAAGGGAATGAAAATTCAGAATTCCTACATAATCATAGCTCCTGTATTGTCTACAAGGTCTCAACAACACTCTTGACTTTTTGGAGGGAAGCTGAAAAACCAGGAATGAAGAAATCTCATTTTTCCTGCTTTACTTACTGTGTGTGTGCAGAGTCCAATGTGCTTTGGCCACTCAGTACTTTTCCTAAGAGATTTTATTGGAAAAATACTTCACTTTGAATTTAAACTTTCAATATTATTTCAAGTAGGAACCATCCTTCCTGAACCTCTGATTCCAAGATACTACTGTCAGAAAAGGATGGAATTTTGCCCTTCAGAGTTGCAGGAATCAAGGCTGTATTTTAGAGTAAGCCAGTTAATATTTTGTATTGTTTTCATCATTGTTCACATTTAAGGAAGATACTCTACTGCTGATTCTGATTTTCCTTTCACTTTTCATGTACCATAAATTTTTGTGGGAGTGGTTTTTTTGGGGTTTGGTTTTTTGTGTGTTTTTTTTGTTTGCTTATGCTTTTCTGTTTGGTTATATGACTAATTTGTATGTGTTTCTTTCTTTGGGCCTCTCAGTGATATCTTCTTTGTAAAATCTTATCCAGCTATTCAATATTTTCCTGAGGGAGTGCAGGCAGTGTTTCATCTGAGACTGATACTGATAAGATTGGTCAAAGATAGCCAGGGAAAGCTTGGCAACTGCTCCTGTTTGCTCTGGCATTGATCCATATTGCTTAGGCTTTATTCCATATTTATCCACAGCTCTTCATCTCAATCTTGCTCAATCCTCTTGCATACCTCTCCTCTTTGGAGCACTGTTCAGTCTTTAAACAATGGGAACATCCACAGCTCTCTTTTTTTAATTGCATTTTGACTTGCAGGGGTCCTGAACTAGGAGCCTAATGATGTCAAAGATCCAAAAATCAAATTATGATCTTCAACATTAGGCCTTTCATCTATCCAGTAAATCATTTTCGAAGGCTGCTTAAGGTAATTTTAAAAGGCTTTTTAAAGTAGTGGAAATGTGTTTGTGAGTAAATGATACAGTTTGTGACTCCTGCTTTATTTCTTAATTCTTCCACAGAATTTTTGGGAATTGCTTCTTTTACTCCCATGGGTCAGGCATTGTACTTTGTGCTGTTAACCTCTAAATCTAATTGCACTTTTTCCAAGGCAGGAAAAATGGTTTAATAGCAAATCTTTCCCTTGTTTGGGCTGACTGTGCGGGGTTAAAGTTTTTTAAGTAATTCAGCCAGTCATTGCACAAGTAGTACAAAGTCTGTTTGTTGCATCATCATAGACTTTTTTGTATCTTTTTACCTTTCAAGATTTCTATTTATTAATCTTGAACTATTAAAAAAAAGTGTGGTAACTGCTAATATTCAAATGAATTTTGTTGGTCCCATAGTCTTCTTTCCAAAAGCCAGTCTTTTATTTCAGGGTGTGAGTACTTACTCACTGCAGTACTCACTTGAGACAAAAGAACAGGCTTTCTTACTAATTAATGGAAAGATACTGTCTCTTCTCAAGCATAATTCAAAGTACCTGGACCAGCCTCTTTCACTGACTCACCTTCTGCCTGGCACAGCCAAAATCTGATCTAATCTTGGTTTAGCTGCAACAGCAACCTTCAGATTTGACCAAATATCTGTAGGTGATTCATTTTACTTCTGGTTTACCTTTCTGTAGAATAATCTTAGTCCTGTAGAGGTGGGAGTGTGCGTGGAGTGTGTACATGTCTCAGCCCAACTCAAAGTACAAAAAAACCCCAAACCAGATAAATTTTGAAGAGAGCAGAGGCCTTGAGCTGCTTTTAACCCATGTGTTTCTTGGCCTTGTGGCAATGAGGATGCTCTAGAGAACAGTAATGAAAACACATTTATGTTTTTATTCACTGCATGTGCACTTGCTACAGTCTAAGTGTTGTTTGTAGTTTATCCTAATTTATTGTGATTTAAGCACATTGCAGGAACACCATGTTAATCCAAAATCCTTTATAGTTTCAAATTCAAGTAAGCAAACGCTGTATCAAGCATTAAACCCTCCACATGAGGGGGGGGGGAAAACAACAACAAAAAAACCAACAACAACAAAAAACCCACAACAAAACAAACAAACAAAAACCAAACAAACCCACATGGTCAGAGGCCTCTGACATGAAGTTAAGTGTGTGCAGCTCCACAGATCTGACTTGAGCCCATGCCCAGGCTCAGAAATGCTCAGACTCAGTCTGCAAAGAGCTCCTCCCTCTCCTAACAATTCACCTTCAGCTTGCCCTGCCCACTCTTAACACATCTGAACCATAACCCCAGGAAAAACCATAAGAAAAATTTAGGCAGCTTTCATCTGTATTGGAATTTTATCCCTCAGTCCTTACTCACTTCCTTCTGCCAGAGAGACCCTTGTGGGCCCTGACCCTCAGCTTGCTGGGAATGCAGTTGTGGCAGGCTGTGAATGGCAGCACCAAGCCTTGTCCTTTATTTGTGCATGTAGGCATCGTGCCAGAGCTCTCCTGAGCTCTTCAGGGAGCTGGGAGAGAGAGAAAGAAAGAACACATCACAGGGCTGCTCAGGGGAGTGTTGCTGGCACAAGGGAATGAGGTTTTGTCTGTGCTCATTTCCCAGAATCCCACAATAAGCTGAGTTGGGAGAGACCCACAAAGGTCGAGTCCAACTTGGCCCTGCACAGCATCCCCAAGAGTCACCATGTGCCCAAGAGGGTAAAAGGAGAGCACGACATCTCTTGCTCTTAGGATTCCAGTCTCTCCTGCATCTTCCTGCAGTTTTGGGGGGGTTATTTTTACTCACTGCACGATGTCTGCGAAGGCTGTGAGCAGAGGCTTGCACTGGTACTCAAGGCCATGCTTGGCACACAGGGACTTCACCAGAGGGGCCACCTTCCAGTAGTTGTGCCGTGGCATTGTAGGGAAAAGGCTGTGAACAGGAGACAAGCAAGCTTCACAGGAAATCCTAGTCATTAGGACTTCAAGGATTCACCCAGTTCAGGGTCTGTAGCTGCTCCCAGCTCTTTTTTCTCCCTGCTGTGCTTTTAGCACAAGGAACTCGTAGGCATTTCCTGCTTTCCCCTCTGTTCTTTTCAACAGTTTGTCTCCAAATTAAATGATATTTATGTAAGAAACTGCTTTCCCCTCTCTCCCTTTTTCCAGAAGTAGCTATCTCCATAGCACAAAGGAGGAGATGAGTCCATCCTTCATCCTTGCATATCTCACTCTATAGAGTAACAGCATAAAAAATCAGCAGAGGTGGCTTCAAACTCCTGTAGCAGACTAAAAACAAGTCCTTTAACTAGGACATTTTCACTGATTCCTAAAACCTACTACTTGGGATTGACTCTATTGCTGTCCTTGCACGGATCCTGCCCCTGTTCCATTTTCTCTTGTCATTCTGTGGATCCAGTGAATTTTGAATTACATGATTCTCTTAAGAGTTTCGGGTTTTAAAGACAAACTCATTCGTGCCTCACAACTATTTATAGAATTCAGAGCAAAAAGGAATAAGGAAGAGGGGGAAAAAATAAGGAAAAATATTTTTAAAAAAGGAGGAGGGGAAAGAAAATTCACTCTTGGGATGAGTACTCACTGATGCTCAATCTGGAAGTTGAGGTGCCCCGTGAACCAGTCATTGAACAGTGACTGCTCCACGTTGCAGGTTGCCTGGACCTAAAGGAGGGGAGAGGAAAGCAAAGTCAGAGACAGGTCAGAGTATGATTAGGAACCAGAGCTCTATGTGGATTTCATTTTGGATTGCCCATGAGTGTGTCATTGCTGTCCTCCTTTACCTTTAACATGACTGAATCCATCAGCCTATTAACCACCTCCCAGCCACCAACAGATTTCACTCTTAATACAACAGGAGACTTGCTTGTGGTTAAAATTTGTACCTGTATGGCCACAATTCTTAAGAAGGGAAAAATCTTTTACCTGAGTAGACATCCAGTCCAAATTCTTGTCATAGTCGATATCCATTGGGATATGGTTCATCTGTGAGACCCAGACAAACCAGCTGCTCTCCAGCATCCTGTGCAGTGAGATGAGAGAATTCAGTGCTGGGTGAGCAGGTCAGCAAGGAGCCATTGAAATAATGGCAGAGCCAGACTTAAAGACACGCCTGAACACTAGACTTGCTAAGCCAGCACCTGGAAGGACTTCCAAAGCCTGGAAGTTTCATATTTCCTTATGAAACTCAGGATTATTTCATGTGTTTTGTTATAACACTGACTGGTGTTCAGCTTGTTTTATCTGCAGCCAAGGCCCAAACTGATTAGAATCAGTGAAATGACCCGAGGGGAGAGTGTGCTGTCCACTCAAGTGAGTGCTGCTGGATAATACCTGGGCATTTGCTTTGTTTTGTTTAAATGTTCTCTTTAAGTAGCAGCAGACCCAACACCCAAAGCACTATGAGGTGAATATTTCTCAATTTGGTCAGCGCTCAGTGAAACCTCTTTGCTGCCACAGCTAATGGGGCAACATAAAACTTGCACTGGCAATTAAACAAAAGAATTTATGAATTAAAAAGTAGGCAAAAAATAAGGTGGTAAAGGAGAATGTGGAAATACAAACATAGAAAAAGACAGGCAGGTACCGATTGAAAGAAAGCATAGAGAAAAGGCTGGAGAACCTTCTAAAAAGACATCACCTGAATATAAAATAATATGCCAGGAGACTCTTTGCTTCTAATAAAGATCCATAAGTATAAAAGAATCTGATGTAGAAGGTCAGCATCCAGGCCAAATCCTACCAAAAACAACAACAAGAAAAACAGGCATTTATAAATTACATTTGCTTATTTCTTTTTTTAAGCTTCATAGTATACGTGTAAGAGTACAATTTACTTTCAGCTTTGACAGTTTTTTTCTGAATGGAATAATCTGGAGCAATCCAACACAAGCTAATTATACTTTCTCAAAGCTTGCTGTAAGAGATGAATCTGAACATTCTTGCCTAGCAAGGAGCTGGCTCCATGCTCAGAAGGGAGGTTGAAGGTCTCCATCTGACCCCTTTTGGTCACAGAAGTAGCAGTACTCACCACCCAGTATTTCTTTGTGTAGGCAATGTAGAAGGTGTGGTAGTGGAAGTAGGTGGGGAACAGGAGCGGAGGAAGAGCTGGAAAGAAAAACTCGTCAGTGACATCATGGACTGAGTGGCAACATCAGCCTGGGAGGGAAGGGTCCTGAATTCCTGCTCAATCTGGAGAACATCTCAGGTTAGGGTGTTGGCTTAGTGCCTTGAAACATTTCTAGGTCTGTCCATGAATCTGGGAGTTCTTACAAACCTCAGACTTCATCTTAGGCTCTTAACTGAGGACCAGCCACAAATTATTGTTTTGAGAAGTGGCTTCCACAGGCCAAAGCTTATCTGGCACCTTATTCCTTGGTGCAAAGCAGGGGAACAACAGGAATGCATATGAAATCTCTTTTCTATCAGGGATTTGGTTTGAAGAACTCAACCTCAACCTTCCAAAAGGACATCTCACTTGCACTTAAAACAACCCCAAGAAACCAAAGCAAACCAAATGAAAAACCCCCAAACCCACAGATTTTGATACCACTGAAAGATGTGGTATGGTATCATAATCCAGAGCCTCTGTGGAGGATGTGGGAAATCTGGGATAAGATGGGTCAGGTCTTCAACTCTTCCAAAAATTTAGTTATGTTCTTTGACTCGGGCACCTTTGTTGTACTCAAGTTCTCCAGGTCAAAAGTAGGATCTCCAAACCCTGTTAGTACATCTCAGGGAATTGCAGGGGAATGGAGATACTCACTGATGAAGAAGTATTTGTGTTGGTGGTTGTAGGGCATGTATTTTTTCTTTTTGATCCCAAGCTGTGGGGGAAAAAAAAGAAAAAAAAAAAAAAAAAAGGGTGTAGACCAAGCAATTTGCACAGGTAACTTGCTCTTTTCCATTTATTTTCCAGAGGGACTCTCCTTGCACACTTCCCATAACCCTCGTTCCTTGTTTTCATGATTCATTTTGTGAAGAATTAGAATTATCAAGGCTAAGTTGTGTTAGTGGTCAAAAATATGTATTTTTCTCTCACTTTTTTCCCTTTATTTCTTCTCTGATTCTCTAAAAATAAATGGCAGTTCCACGATGGCATGGAGAAAAATATTTCACTGCTGTAGCTGGTGTGGTCTCAAGAACTGATGGGACCTACAGCAAAAGGGGTTCAGCACTCTTAGGCTGTCACTCCTGGAAGTGTCCAAGCAGGAGAAACGGGGAATATTCTACATGGTCCAACAAATTCTGCCCAGCTGGAGTTCCAGGAACAGCCCCAAGTTTTTCAGTCCTGCTGTTCCTATCACAGCAAACTTTCCTAGAAGACATGGACACACCAAAGCCACCCCTCTGACTGAGCCTCATACATTAATATTAAAATAATAATTCCAGGCTGACTGCAGCCATGCCTTCCATTGATATTTACACGTTATCTAATGATCACTAATTACTGAGTTGTTGTTCTAGGTCATTAGGTTTCTCCAACCATTAATGTGCTGGTGTATTTTCCACCCTATATAAATGCCCTTGCATCATGTCTAATTTTCATCAACGTATCAGCTGTTAAAGACATCCTTAAAAGGGACTTAGTGTGAACTGTGGAGAAAAGATCTCTTTACAAAAGCTGCCATCACACCTTAGTTTCCCACACCCACTCACTGACCTCCACAGATAATTTCTTCCCCAAAGTGAAGAGGAAAGGGTGCATGTCAATGTCAGGGTCCTTGTGGAAGCAGTTGGGTTTGGCATGGTGCTGGGAGTGCAGGAGAGTCCACCACTTGGCTGAGGCCCCCTGTTCAAGGGAAGAACAAAGTCATGAAAAGCCCTTTCAGAGCCAGAATCCCCTCAGTTCCTGACCCTAATCCTTCCCCCAGTGCTGCACATGCTCCACAGAGCCTTCAGTGTGGGATCTCCCTTTCGGGAGCCCCTGATTAGAGGTAATCTTTTTCCTCCAAAGTCCAGTGCCAGGGTTAAGAAGATAAACAAGACTTGCAGCTTTGGTCCTCAGAGTTGTTTATTCTATTTCTTATCTCAAGTTCTGCATGTTGCCAAAACCTGGCTTAACACGCCAGAAACACAGCTAAAAAAAAACCCTGGACAGAAGATCCCAAGGTTTTTAAAGGTTTCTAGCACAATTAACTCCTAAAATATGCTATGTTTACAAATTTGTGCCAATAATCACTACCTATTCTAAACACACAACCTCTGTGTCAAACCCATTCTACCAATGTCTCTGTGCCACTATCACAGTAGAAAATGGAACAGGAGAAGAAGATGAGACACCGCTCAAAATTCTCCATCTTGCTCTCATCTGTCGCCACGCTAAAAACCCAAAACTACAAATTTTCACCCTGAGACAAACTAAACTACTATTTCTTCCAAACCTTTGTTGCTTTCAACTCCTCTCTAAGTGTTGGAAGTTTTTCCCATGGACTAAGGACAAAGGCAGTGCTTTCCTGGGGTCCCAGCTGGGGTCTCGGACCCCCCAGGGCAGCACGAGGGATTTTCCAGGTGCCCTTGACTCCCAACACTTCAGGACACGTGTTTTTACAGGAAAACTCTCAGAAGTTTTCCAGGGACTCACAATCAAATGGCACATCACAAACTTGTGTAGTAAGTGGTTCCACTTGGTTTTCCTGAATACTGAGAGGTGTCCTAAATCATGCTGTAACCAGGAAGCCTGGACCTGGAGGAGGAAAAGAAAACTTTGAAGAGGAAAACAGGAATTGAGGCCAGGATGGTGACACACTCATCCTTTGCTTTGAAATACCAGGATTTAATTCTCAGATATTGCTCTGAAGTCACCAGCAGAAAGAGACTGTGGAATCCCGAGAGTCTCAAGGCTTCCCCAAGAATATATCTTGCTGAAAGAATCCCAAACTAAGTTTAGTGTGAGCTCCCCACTTGCAGAATTTCTTCTTGGTATCCAGATGGTGGCTGTGTTTTTATGACAAAGTGAAACTGTGCCAAGTGAGAAAAAGAAGGACAAGAAACTGCTCACCTGTGTGTGTGTGTGTGTGTGTGTAGGTTGATGCAAGTCCATGCCGTGGAATTCATTGCTCACCTGGGAAATGGTCAGCAGCAGCAGGGAGAAAACAAAGGGCGGTAAGGATGTCCCAAAGTAGAAGAGGATGAGCCAGGCAGCTGTATCCAAGAGCACAATGTGAGCCAGGAGCAGGAAGAAGAAGAGTGGGTTTGGCTCCAGAAGTCCCATTTTCTCGACTGTAGCACGCAATTCCCGGAAATCTTTCACCAGCATTTCCTGAGGGAAGCACCAGGGTTACAATTCTCTGGTTTTAGAGGGCACCACTGCAGCTTCATAACCCAAAACCACTTTAGTGGGGAGGAGAAAGAGCCAAGGATCTGGCTAAAAGGGCAAGAGCTGGGTTTAATAAACATTGTCGTTGCTCTGCTACAGCTTTTTGAGGAGCTAGGAGCAGCCATCACAATGTCTGCATACCAATTCCTAAAACAAATCCACGGTGCTTCTTCAGTCAAATCCTTGGCAGGCAGCAGAGGGCTCTGCTCGGTGTTTAGTCCAAGTTGCATTTTGTGTGCATGAACTTCCCATGCCACCTTGTGGCAGGTCTTTGGATGGAATTATTCCTTATATTTGTCTTCACTTTTCCCTTCCCAGGATTGACAAGGGAAGGTTAAATGCACCTACAGCTGGAGGAGAATATTTATTCTTCAAGAGTATTCCTTTTCCCTTTGGTTAGCTCTTCCTCAAAGCAAGGGGAAAAAGAGGTGATAACTCTGTTATTTAGGTAGTGTAGCTGTGATAAGAAAAATTCATCTTCAGAAATCTCATTCTCAACCACATAATGTGGGTTTAGACTCATATTCACACATTGTCTTTAACCAGTAGCCCCAAAAATGTGAGGAACCTGAATCCCATTGCTCCAGGAGCTATGCTGATAGAGAAGAGAACAAGCTATGTTCAGAATATTTCCCTTTAGTCTTCTTTGATCTGATTTGTGCAGACAGACTTACATTTTTAGTGGGCTCAATGCTGGGTTGGTCTGGTGCCAGCTCTCCAATCTGCAGTGGCTTCAAGTACTTGCTCACCAGCACCTTGTCGACATGGAATGCCATAAAGGCATCCTGCAAAGGCACAGGAATAAAGGAAAAGAAATCCAGATTTTGTTTAAAAAAATTGCCTTTTATATTACTCCATTCCTGGAAGTGTCCAAGGTCAGGTTGAAGCAACCTGGTCTGGTGGAAGGCATCCTTCCTTTTTTATCCTTTGTGAGAGAACACCACAAGAAAAAGCAGTACCAAGAGGACTCCACACTTTCAGTGTGCACTGTCACCCTTCCTAAAATGGTGACATTAATTATACTAATTTTTTTTCATTCCTCAGGTTTCTTTGCTCACTGAGAACCTTCTGTGCTTCTCATCCTCTCCTGAGCTGCCACCTTTCATGGCTTTCTGCTTTTGATTAAAATCTTTCAGTTCAATTAAGATAATTTCCTAATTTTTCATAATATTCATCCAAAAAATTAAGCAATGGACCTAATGCAAGATGGACAGACATGAAAGTGGCTCAGATCCTGCAGGGCTTAATGAGTTGAACATGGAACCAACCTACAAGCAGCAGCTCAGATCCCAGAAAAAAAAAAAAACAAACCTGGTTCATCCATTGTCTGGGATTTTCCAGCATGCTAAAATTAAAGAAATCTGGCACTAGTGATGAAAAATGAGAAAGGAGTGATGAAATTACAGAATGCAAAGTTCAACTAATACACAATTTGAAATTTAAACTTGATGGACTGAAAATTATTTTGATTTCCATGAGCCTCAAATATCCCTTATATATGGAAAAAATTGCTGCAGCTCACAGAAACTGCACAAGCAAGACCAGGAGGTAAAAGGAATCCTGAAGGCTTAAGAATCACAGAATGGTTTGGGTTGGAAGGGACCTTTAAAGTTCCTCTTGTCCAACCCCCCTGCAATGAGCAGGGACATCTCCAACTACATCAGGTTGCTCCATCCAACCTGCCCTCGAGTGTGTCCAAGGATGGGGCATCTCTCGGTGACTTGTGCCAGTGTTTCACCATCCTCATCATCAAAACCTTTTTTCTTATATCCGTTCTAAATCGACATTCTTTTAGTTTAAAGCTATTCTCCTTTGTCCTGTCCCTCCAGGCCCTTGTCCAAAGTCCCTCCCCAGTTCTCTTGGAGCACTTTAGGTACTCTGAGCTCATCCTGGACTCGTCTCTTCCCCAGCCTGAATACTCCCAGCTAACAGAGGCGCTCCAGTCCTCTGAGCATCTCCATGTGCTCGTCTGGTCTCGCTCCAGCTGTTGCTCTGATTTAGCTGGAGCCACAGTTCCCATCCCGTTCCCGTGGGCTGCATCTCCTCATTCGCCCTTTCCCATGGCATGGGGATGGCGAGGCTTGCACGGAGCGGTCACACTTCGCTCCCCCGACCCTGTCCCATACCCGGATTCCCGCTGAGGTCGCTCCCAAGCCCTCTCCGCACGACTTTTCCCGGGTACCCTCCTCCGGCGCATCCCGGCTCCCGCATCCCCGCTCCGCTCACCGTGGCGTCCTGCCCGGCGTGGCTGACGAGGAGCCGAGACCCTCCCGGATGTCTCCGGCAGAAGTGGCTGATGTCGTACACCTTCCTGTGGATCACCAGCCAGAGCTCCTGCGGCGCCGGCCCCCGGCCGTTCCGCTGCCTGATCTCGTCCCAGGTGAAGCGCCGCATCCCCGCTGCGGGGGCTCTGTCGCTGTCCCCATCCCTGTCCCCATCCCGCACCTCCCCGCCACCCCCCGGCGGTGCCATCCTGCCTCCTGCCCTCCTCCCTCCCGCAGAGCCAGCCCCGCATCCCCTTTTGCCGTGGCCTTTAAGGGAGGGACCCGCCCCGGCGCCGCTCCCCGCCTCCTTCACCCGCTCCAGCTCCTCGGGGCTGGGTTTGTCCCCTAAAATTGCCCCTTTTCCTGCCCTGTTTCTGCATCCCCAGTGCCCAAAGCCTCGCAGTACTCTCAGCTGGGGGGTACCTGACTGCTTAGGGGCACGCCTAAGGGCTCAGACGGGGGAAATTTCCCTTAAAATACTTCTCTGATTAACTGGAAAAAATAATAGCACTCTGTAGCTTGGCTTTCGACGTTGCAGTCTACAAACCCCTTCAATGAAACGTGAATTAAGCATATTATTATGTCCTAAAAAACCCCAACAACTGATCCCCAGAAAACTCAGTTTAATATTTAGCACCTGATGGAACCCTGTATTTCAGTCGGGTTTTCCAATGCTCCCAGCGAGCAGGGAGTTCCCATAGAGCCCATGGCAGAGTAATCCTCGAAGCTCTGCCCTGGGTGCTCCTGTTACCTGCGATAAACCTGTGGGACGGCACACATGGAATGTCGTACCAGCTCCTGATGGCAGGTTGTGAAACTGCTGCTTCTTCACCTCCCACTGTCCCCTTCATGTTGGTAAAATTATTAATTAGACTTGGGGACTCCAGGAAATGGGCACGACTTGCAAAACAACACTTGGTGCCACTTTTCCTTTCCCTCTAAATAGACACAGCATCCATATAATTTTCTCTTGTCAAAACAGACCCAACCTTGAAAATTTAGAACTGTGATTGACTGAATGATTTCTTTCACCTGTTAAAACCCACATCAGCAACAACCCAGATGGAGGAGCCCACAATTAGGACAGACTTTTCAAAGTACATGAATTAATTTATCTGGGATACCATCTTTTGATGATTAATTATTTTGAACTAATTTCTTTACACTGATAACATTTCTCACGCATCTACTTGCCTTTCTTTCTCAGTGCTTGTTTGCTCTTGAGTCTCCTTGTGCTGGTAAAGCTCACACTTGATAATGATTCTGCAGTCTAGACTTCCAAAAGGAATGCTGATGCAAAAGAAGAAATCTTATTTGCTTATCTCAATTAGGTTGTTTACACAGTTTTTCTGGCTCTTCTCCTTTAGAGGAAGGTGTGGAAATCCTAAAACTGATTTCTCAGCCCAGCTCCCAGAGACAGCCAGTCCAATAAAGTGCCTTAAAAAGAAGTTTAATAGTTGTTATCAACAACATGTTTCTTTGCTTGTCCCCTGTCACAGTAGGCACCTTTTCCTCCTGATTCCTGGGCTTTGCCATCCCTTTAGGCTCACATTTGGTGCTTTTTGCAGGATGTGTTTTTATAACATTTGAGATAAACCACTTCCAGCACACCAGCACACACCTTCAGGAGTGCAGCACAACTTCCTTTTAGTTTCCCCTCTTACACTGAATACTCAATATTGAATATTCAGCAGAAAAGGAGGAAGAATCCATCCCCTCCTTGTCCTGTGTTCATACATCCTTAGCTGCTTTATGGAAGGTGGGAAAAGACATCCAAGATTGAGTCCAACCTTCAAGATCATCAGCCCAACCTTTCTCTGACCCTGAAATTCTGCACAAAGTTAAATAGCTCCCACTGGGTTAGTAGGACAAGCAGGGAAAATCTTCCTCCCCAGAGGGTCTTTAGTGTATGGAGCACACAAAATAACCCCAAACACCACATCTTCTGTGCACAATTCCGGTACCTAAGAGGCTCGAAGAGAGCTGGAGATGGACTTTTTACAAGGGCCTGGAGTGACAGGACAAGGGGGAATGGCTTCAAACTGACAGAGGGCAGGCTTAGATGGGATGGATATTGGGAAGAAATCCTTCCCTGTGAGGCTGGGGAGGCCCTGGCACAGGTTGTCCAGAGAAGCTGTGGCTGCCCCATCCCTGGAAGTGTTCCAGGCCAGCTTGGACAAGGCTTGAACCTGGGGATTTCGGGAGACAAGTAAGAGCTTAGCTGGAGCTTTAGATTTTTTCTAAAACTGCCCTAGAGCACCCAAAATGGTAGCAAGGTTTTAAGACCTTACACAGATTTGTGTCAAGCCCTTGGATAACTGAACCTTTCATCACCTCAGGATGAGCCAGGTACTCTGCTGAGAGAGGGAGCTGCCTGTCACATGCAGGGCACTCATGACATTATCACCATGTCAGACACTGCTCTGATAGGAATGCTGATAACAGCACCCAGTTCCATCGTAGCAGCAGGTCCTTACAATGGGACAATCCATTTGAGAACAAACTCTTCTTTAATCTGCATTAATAGCCCTTACATCACCAAGGTTCCAGCTCCTCAGTTTTTTACCCACAGTAAGCAGCACTGATTGGTTTTGCAACCCGTTTTTTCACAATGAAGATGTCAGCTGCTAAAAAGATAAGCATCAAATTATGACTGGATAGCTACCTGATAACCATTGTTCCTTCACACATCCCACATCTTTATGCTCCTGTAATCCAGTCTTCCTTTCCTGAAGTGTACCAAAGCTGCATGATGGTCCTTTCTGGAAATTTTTGTCTTAATACATATGTCATTAAGCCTGGAAAAAAAAAAAAAAAAAAAATTGGGGGCAAAGCTATATGGACTTTTTGTCCAGATTAAAATCTGATTTTTTTTTTTGCAAACTGAGCTGTTGCACTTCCTGAGTGATTAATATATTTGCTGACTGCCAGAGGAACTCCATTAATTCCCTTTCTGCATGTCATAAATGTGGCAGATTCTGGAGAGAAACATTGGTTAGATGATTGACACCAAAGGCATGAGGAGGTCAAGCACCTTCACAAATGTACAAGCAGGAATTTCCTCTCAGAGGCAGGAGCAAATAGAACAGAACGGAATACAACAGAATATTTTGGTTGAGTTGGTTGCAAGGGACTATCATTTAATCATTTGGATCATTTAGATCACTACAAATATTATGCCTGACCAGGGCTGGACAACAGTTAAAGCCTCTATCTGTGGAGGCAGATAAGCTTGCCAAGGATTTCCCCTGGAGGGATGTCCCTTGAATGAGCTGTGATAAGCTCATCTCAATCCTCCCCAGGAGAGATGTCCCTTAGATGAGGCTGTTCTCCCTGGTCATGGTGAGATCCCATCATGCTCTGTATACCCATGTAGATTTGTCTTTTTTTTCCTCCCAGCTCCATGCCACCTGCAATGTGAACCAGTCTGTGTTCAATGACTGGTTCACTGGGCACCTGAACTTCCAAATCGAGCACCAGTGAGTATCATCCTGGGGGAAAAAATGGGAATAATCTGGGCCAGGGGGGTATTTTGAGCAGGGAGAAAGCCAAGTCTTGCAATAACTCTCCCTGATCCCATTCTGCAGCCTGTTCCCCACAATGCCTCGGCACAACTACTGGAAAGTGGCTCCCCTGGTGAAAAGCCTCTGTGACAAGCATGGCATTGAGTACAAAACCAAGACTTTGCTGACAGCCTTTGTAGATATTTTGCAGTAAGTATCAATTGGTTGCAGTAAGTATCAGATGGTTTTGCTCTGTGGTAGCAGGTGAGAGACACCTGGGCAGCCATTTGAAATCAGTGTCCATGGAGAGATCAAACCTGGAGTTTACTTAGACTTTTCTGAAGATTTAAATTTTCAAAGCTTGTTTTTCTCTTCCTTAAATCTTCTCAGCTCATTGCCAGCAGTCAGACTTCTTTCTAACCCATTGGTCTTTCCCCTTTGGTACCACCCTCGCTTCCCCCCATAAAAACCCCAGCTTCTGCCAGTTCAGGAGGGACCTGTCACCCCTGGCCTCCTTCACAGGGTGCTGGATAATAAATGCTATCCCTGTGGAATCGCCCTATGGCACTCCTGTCCCTCTGTCTCTGAGGGGATACCCTCACAAGGCAGAGCTGAACTCACTGCTGAGAGCTGATCACTTGCAGCCACAGGCTGTGCCCACCTTGCTGACTGCCCCAGACCCCTGGAAGGTTGTCTCTTGCGAGACCTTTCTCTCTGGGAAGGTTGTGGCATCCCAGGTCAGACCAACAGACCCCCAGCAGGCTGCCAACATCTATCAGTATTCAAATGCTTCTTAAACACTACCAGGCTTGGAGCATCACCCACCTCTCGAAGAAAAAGGAAAAAAAATAAAAGGAGCACTAATTAAGCCAAGTAACTCAGAGCAAAGCATAAATAAAAATATAAATAAATAAAATAAATTATTTAATATAAATAAATAAACCACTTAGTCATAAAAATGCAATTTATAGAAGAATGCAAGTTGTATCTATAAATTATTATTTGCAGCCTGTAACCCCTGTTCCTTCTTTTTCTTTTCTTATTCTTTGATGTGGTGCAACTCCTTAGAGGAGTGTTATCTATTCATTCTTCATTCCTAGCAGGATCTGAGCAAGTCCTTGGAGTTTACAGCATCAAACTATAAGGGACACCATGGTAGGGAATTTTGAAGGTCCTGATAGTCTGCTAAGGACTTTAGATGTGTTCAGCCAAACTGGTGCTGTGGATAAGACACTGTGCTTCCCATGGAAATTTGTCATTGTCTTTTGTTCATGATCCTGAGGGCTGCTGTAGAAAAGGTTCAGGTGGGTAAGGATCTGATAAATTCTGATTTAGTGGAGCAACTGGCACGTCCCAGGGTGGCTGGTAACTCTATTTTTTGGGTAGGGTAACCCATTCTCTGGGTGTGCTCCCCAGGTTTTAAGCAGTAGAGCTGAATCCTCATAGCTTTATGTGGTGTAACGTCTTTCACAAGAGCAGATCTTATCTGCTGCCCCCCAAAAGGAGCAGCATGTGACTCAGGGTTTGCAGCACAGGCTTGCTGAATGAAAAGTGATAGAATCTCCTGTCACACCACGTCACACCCTGGTAGAGATGATTATGCCCTGTTTTGGTGATAACTGCACCCACAGGTCCCTTAAACCCTGAAAATATTCTGGAAACATGTGGAAGCCTTCTTCTACCGACTTTCCCTCATTTTTAACCACTTAAACTCTAAGGAAAACCCTGCATTATTCCTGTTTTCTTCATCCCAACTGGTTTTTCCATGCACCAGATTACCATACTTCTACCCAAATCAAATCAGAAGTTTCCAATCCCAAATTCAGGGCTGAGGAGGCACCAAATATGTGTCTCTGCATGTCTGAACAAGGCAGGCAAGGATGTCAACACAGAAGAAAAGCTTCCATGGGAATTCAAAACATGTTTGAGAGTTGTTTGAGCCAAACTATGGCACAAAAAATAGGGAAGAGAAGAACCTGAACAAAAACTACAAGGAATGTGGCTGGGCAATGTTAACATGGGATAACTTCTAGTGCTGGGATAAATGGGAAATGAGCTGAGGAAAATGCTGGGTACAGGAGTCACGGAGGTGGCACATGCTGAAGTTGCTGCATAATACAAAGGATTTTGTAACCTCTGGGGAAGTGATTTCTCTCATCAGGCTTGTTTCTTATACCTCAGACTTCACCATGACAGCAGTTACCTACAAGAGAGGCAGAAAGAGGAGACAGAATAAAGAAGGAGCGACCAACAGTACATAAAAATTACACCTAAAATCAGCTGTATGATCACTCACTCCCACAGGAGGCATTACTCTCCTGTTAGAGCAAGAAGTAATAAATAAAGCTACTGAAAGCTTTATCAGTCCACATGACTCTCCCTCATGTTATCCTGATTAATTTAGAGATTATCTGTCCTGCCAGTCCTACCAACAGAAGAAAATCAGTGAAAGTATTTCACAACTGCACTATTTCAAGCAGAGTTTTTCAAACTTGGTCCTGCAAAGTAAAAACAGAGTTAAGGTTATGCCCAGTTCTATACATTATTTCAGTGATGACCAAATCTACCAATCCCTCTCTTCCTCCCTCTCCTCTGCAGACACAGACACTTTATTTTAGAATAAGGGTCAGAGGGAGCCAAAAATCCCTCAGGAATCCTTGGCTCTTCCAAATGATCTTATATCACAGAATTGCTAATCTGACCTCTCAGTTTTCAGTGTACCTGGAATATTCTGAGTTGATTTCCACTTCACATTGCCAAACTGTGGGGGAGAGAGGGATTAATGTTGCATAATTCCTAATTTCTTAGTTCTGTATATCAGAACCATAATTACTTCCTTTCCTAATCTCCAGAGGGCGATGTCCTGATGAGGAGAGTGTTTGGAAAAGGCCAAAGGAACAGCCTAGCAACTCTAAATATGTTGGAATTATGAAGGAAAAGGAACAAAATCAATCTCAAATTATAAAGAATTAGGAAAGGAAAAGAACATAACCCATCCACAATTAGCTGATGTAGAAAGTGAAACATGGTTCCCACTTGTGGTGGAAAGTAAGCAGAGAGATTTTATAAGAGTGGTGATTATGTTTTCATCACACTACTGGCAAGGATGGGGAAATGCAGATAAAAGCTGGAACCATTTTGATTGGAAAAGACCTTTTACAGTCATGCTCTTAAAGCAAATCTGGAGACAAACTTGTGACAGTGTCCACAGCAAATGCACATTTTCTCCTGGAAAGGAAGGCAGAGAGAGGCACTCCTTATGTTTGTGCTATTGTACTCCCTCCTTTTCTTGTAAAAGAGGGGAATTGTGCATTTCAAGAGCTGAGGAAGCACAAGGAGGTGAAGAAGGGCAAGGAGCCAGCAAGGATTTGCTGCCCATTACAAGCTAAGTCGACATCCTACACAGATTCACAGATCCCATTGATAGGAAGCTTTGTCTGTTCTAGTGTTTGGGGAAAACTCCAAAGTCATTCCAGCTCCTGAGTAAAGATCCACCCAGCCTTCCCACCTGAGGTGTGTCAGCAGGTACAGGCAGGCCCCATCAGCCATCAGAGTGAAAACACATTGCACAACCTTCCAAATTACCTTCCTGAGAAGCTTGTTCTGTAATAATTGGACACAACTTGTGTGTCTTTCACTGCACCTCCTAAGAAGCACTTCCTTTGCAGTTCTTTGCACTAACAGGCTCATACAAAACCCAGCTGGAAATCACATTATTCTGCAAAATTCAAAGACACAAATATAAATTGCAGTGACTTCTCATTTGGAGAGAGATACTGCAAGCATCATCTGAAAATGTGGTTGGTCCTTTCACACTTGTTTCTTTCTTTTTTCCCCCCCTTTGCTATTTGCAGGAAGTGTTCCAGGGCAAGCTGGAGCAGGCTGTTCTGGTGGAAGGTGTCTCTGTCTGTGGAACTGGATGGGCTTTAAGGTCCCTTCCAATTGTTATGTCCTTTAACAGTCTCAGCCCCTTCTATCAACTACATGTTTAAGGATTATGCTGTGTGGTGGCACAGGTGCAGAAAGTGCTTCATGGCACCTCTCTGCCTCCAAACAGGATGATGTGAGCAGCAGAATATTTCAAATACAGTAAATGAATTTAATGGCTTAGCTTTAGCTGTCTTAAAATGCACAATGTAAATGATTTATTTGTTCTTGCTGTATAATCATCTAAGGAAATGGACAGCATAAATTAGATACAGAGATAATTATCTCTCTCCATTGACAAGAAAGCCCAGGCAGCAGCTTAGACAAGATGCTTGACTCCATAAAGATGGACAAGATGAATGTGATTTAAGGAGTCCTTCAGTGCTATTGTTGACAGGGTTCTTTTTATAAAAAGTCATTGCTGCAGGCAGCACAAGTTTTAGATTTAAAGAAAACTGGAGTAGTTGAGATCTAATCAGCATTTCTTTGTATTCCTTCCCTTTGTTATGGACAGTGACAAGGTTAGCTCTTCACCTTTCCTTCAATAATTGAAATAATGGAGTTCTTTAAGGAACTGTGCTTTCAGAAAAAGTCTGCAGAAGCAGTTGAAATAGAAGATCAAACAATTAAAATACCCCTTTGCAGTATTACATTCTTACAATTAGCTTTTACAACTTCCTCAACTTTAAGAATGAGCCTAAATGATTCTCCCTTATTCTCCCCAGGGGAGACACAACATTAAAACCCCAATCAAGTTATTCAGCCAGTATCAAGTGAGAACTGGTGTTTTCCACACTTGGAACTGTCTTACAAAACCCCAGACACCCACTCACTCCGTGAGGACAATCTTGTCAGTTTGATGGGAGGGAAACGAGGGGGAGCAGAAGCGAGGGATATAATTCATGCTGTCACTCAGGAGCCATTATCAAGATCAAAAGGGAGGAACTGTATTTTGTAGATGGACCAGTTCCTTGCTCAACTTGTGCCCAGCATCACCTGAGTTACCTAACTGCCTTGTTTCACCTGGAGTGGCTGGATCCACATTTCGTCACAACCCATCCTTTCTTTTGGGGTCTTCTTCCTCCTGCATCCCTGTGAAGGGCAAAGAAGCAGAAATGGGAAGTTAATGATACCTAAACCTCACAATTCTTGCTTGCCAAACAGAATTTATCTAAAACAATCTATAAACTGTCTAGTTTATCTATGTTTTGGCTTGCAGTTGCAATGCTGTGTTTATAGAAACAAAAAATTGCATAGGTGACATAGGCACAGGACACACCAACTTCACATCCCCAGGTGCACAATTGTAGCTCACTCTGGAAACCACAGGGATTTATTAACTGCAACTTCAGTGCTGTAAAACAAAGGCTACAACTCAGATAGTCAAAATCTGTGCTTTTGTATATGTGTAATAACAATATCTGTTGGAAACTTTTTTCCCATCAATTAGGAACCTTATAAATAATTAAATATTCCTTTCACAGTAGTGTCCAATGTATAAAGAGCAGATAATACAATTCAATCAACTAATAGAAGGGGTGTTAAGCACAGATAAGTGAGTGTTGCACTGCAGTGCCTCCTTTAAGAGGGTTTTATATCATAAACATCTTCATATAGGGCAAATATGTCATTGCTCCTGCTCAGAAATAAAACCCACAGTTAAGCTCAAAGTTTCCTGTATCCTACTTACCTATAATCAAAATGTCTGATTTTTCAGGCAGTACCTTTGATTATCTTCTCAAAAAAAAAAAAAAACAAAAAAACAAACAAACCAAAAAAACCCAACAACAACAACAACCAATACAAACCCAAAAAAACCCCCAAAACCAACCAACCAACCAAAAACAAAAACAAAAAACCAACCCCACTGTTGGGAAAGATGAAGCAGGAAGCCCTTGCAGAGATAGTTCATTAGTAAAAGATTGTAAGAATATGAAACCTACAAGAGTTATAGAATTAAAAGCAAGGTTTGAACTGCGGAATGTTGAGCAGAAAGACAGTGATTGAATTAACTCAGTCAATAGCCAAGGCTCCTGATTAAGCAATTCCCCTCCCCAAACAGAAGAGGTTTGGACTTCTCAGGTATCAGGGAAAAGGTGGTTCTTCAGGTTTTTAGTATGTAAATTAGCATGGTAATGTAGTAGTCCCTATAGGCTGTATGTAAATGTTGTTGGTTTTTGTATCTTCAGGTGATTGGTTAATGCTCATTAGAATATTCATGATAGAAAGGGTTAAAATGGAATGTAACAGGTAATTCGGCCCTTTTGCCTTTTTTGCCCCTTTTTTGCTCTCTCTTCTTTTGCCCCTTTTCCCCCTTTGCCTTGGGCTCTCTGCTCGGTTGGATCCCTGTCCCTTTAGACCTTTCCTACCGCTGTTCCCTGGTCAGGCTGTCCCCCACGACTAATAAAACCACGTGTTTCCTTGGACTAAACAACAGCGAAACATAATTTCTTCACCCCACAAACAACAACAACAACAAAAAACAACAAACAATCAAACAAATAAAACAAAAAAAAAAAACCCAAAAAACAACAAAACAAAACATTTAAAGAATTTATAAGGTTAAAATTGTTAAGGATCACACGTTAAGGAAAAGATTGACTGGTCTCAAACAGTCAGTAGAATAAAAACATTCATGAAGTTTAACAAATACTTAAGTATTTCTTGCACAATCCCTGCAGAGCTTCCATGGATCAGCAATGGTTTATCATTATTCTTTTCCAATGTCATTAGATGTTATCTCAAGAATCTAATTACTTGCTGTAGATAATCAATTGCTCAAAGTCTAAAAACCTGCCATCACTAATGATTATTAATGCTGACCAGATTATTTAATGCTACCCTGGTTTTTTTAGTGTTATTTTATGTTCTTTGATCAAAACTAACCTGTATTATTGAATGAAATATTGATAGTTTAACTATTCCCAGCTGTTTTTTACTTAAGCTTTTTCTAATTATGAGTCAGTAAACAAGGAGTAAATGTTCATAGGAGTTTATCAGAGTATGCACTATTTCAAAGTACCTAAGCAAAACAGAAGGTTAAAAGTTCTAGGGGGAAAAAGGCATCTTTAAACTATAATGAATTTGAGGCAGATGAAGCAGCTTCTGAGGGAAGGAAAGACTCAGAAAGTAACTGGGGAAATTATAATGCTTGGGGAGAATAAAAACAGGCAAACAGTGTATATTTAAGGTGAATTTTTGTGTGCAGTCCTTTTCCTCCCAGTTCTACATCCTTGAACTGAGAGATCCTAAGTAAGACAAGTCCATTAAGGGACTAGATCTTTATTTGGATTCATGGATTACCCTTCCATAGGTTAACTGATTGGAATACTTTGTGTTTTTAGTATGGTATCTTCTTTAGGTTTTCCATGAGCCACATGGAGGGTTATCCTCAGGAGGAAATTGCTTTATAAATCCTTCTGCTCCAGCCCAGTGTGGTGGATATTGGTGGATATTGTGCCAGTATTCCATTTGACTTCTCTTAATTGCTCCTAATCCTTGATGAGACAAACAGAGGCCTTGGGCTGTGCCTGTGGGGCACTTCTGAAGTACTAATTGGACAATCTTAGCCCTGAGCAGCTAAACTCTCCTAAACTCTTGTTTATGTCCTGATTGCTGGCAGATTGCAAAGCTGAGGAGGCCGATGATGCCAGGCACCAAACCACTGCAAGTCCTGTCCTTTGGGCAGAGAACAGAAAGCTTCACAGAAGCGAGGAGGATTATCCCAGGCTAACATGGATCTGGAAATACAACCTTTACCATAGCAGGGTCTCCCAGTGGTCTGGGACAACAGGCCCAGTAATTAATTTGCAGCTTTAGGGATTATACCAGGGACACAATGCAATTAAATTTCCTTTTGGAAGAAGCATAGCAGGGTTTGGGGAGCTGCAGAGGGAAGCAAAGGAATGAGTTTAACCATCCAAGGCTGAGTTGGGCCCAGCCATTGCTGGTCTCTCACAGGATATTACATGGAGCTAGCAATGGAAACATCACATTCCCCTTCTATTTTTTATAAGATGGATTGAAAGAAAAGGTTATTGGTATGAGAGGCCATGCAGCTGTTCCTAGGCTCCTTTCCTTAGAGAAGAGGTTTTGGAGGAGAAGGGAACTGAAGGACCCTGACCTGTCATCCAAACTCTGAGCCTCTCCCCATCAGAAAATGAGGCGCCAAAAACTGGTAGCAAACATTCCCTGCGGTAGAAAATCACCTCGAAAGGTGACATTTGTCCTCCTGGACACTGGCAGACCCCTCACAGCATCCAAAGCCATGCCCAAGAAGCAGGTGATGAGGGACAGGCCTCCACATCAGGTGGGAAAGCAGCACTAAATGTGAGGCAAGAGGCTGAACCCCCTCCTTGTGCCTTGCAGGCAGACCAGGCCTCTACCTCATGAATAAACCCTCACAGTTTGGTGGAAAAAAATGAGCCAGACTGTCACACTGTGAAATTTCATGTGGACAGTGATCCTTCTTGTTCAGGAGATGGAATGCCTTCTCTAAAATATACAGGTTTGGGATGATATTTGTGAATTTTAAGTCCTGTGCAGTCCTAGCTTCTAAATCCACCATTATTTCAAAATAGCTCACCAAAAATATTAGAGGTCTCATCTCCTTTTTTCTATCTTTTATGAGCTACTTAAAAGTCGGAATTTTTTTCTGGAGATAATTTGGGTTCTTTTACTCCCAGAGCAGAGCTTTGATTGAATATCTCCAGCTGCAAAGCTGTGATAAATTAATTGTTAAAATTGCACCACCTTTTCATTATCAAATACACTTAATAAAAACATAACCCGGGAGAAAGAATTTTTTTTTTATGTTGACATTTGTTATAGTGATTTGGATAACATTTCTATGTTATTCATAGCAGCTGTTCCAGGGAGGAATTCATCCAAAGGGAAAAGCAAAAACTGGACCATTTCCAGGCGCAATCAGAGGGATTCTGCCACAGGGAGGCAATCTTGGATAATTCTCCTCATCCTTTCCGGTTTTTCTCTTTGAGAACCCCTCCAGCTGGTCAAATTCTCGAGACTCTCTAACCTTCCCATCCTTAGCTGCCCAAATATCAACTAGAAACTCAGCTACCTCTCCCTAGGGAGTTAAGAAAAACAGTGGTTTTCTCCAGATCCACATTCAGTCAAGCACTCCTTTGAAATCGCCTGGGAAATAAAATTTTAAGAAATTTTTATTTGATTTCAGCTCGTAAGGGGAACTGCTGACCTCAGAATTGAGGTAAAATATCCCCAGTAGCCAAGGATTACACACCAAAATCTTCACATTTTGGGTTTAGAAAACGCAAAGTATAATCCTGGCACGTATTCCACTGTCACCTGGATGCATTTACCAGCAGGAGGAGCACATGGCCACAGCCAATATTCAGCTTCAGTCAGCACCAGCGCGCCTGGAGAAGCCAAGGTTGTACTCCCAGTTCCAGGTGGGAATGATGCTAAAAGCGTCAAGCAGTGACCCAGAGGCCAAGTTGGGCTCGGAGATGAGTTCTGGGCTTGCCAGGTCCCAGCTCTCCCAGTGGGAAACTCGTTAAGAGGTTTCCTTTGCAGAGACAAGAGGGATTATCTTGCTGTCAACAAATTCAGACAAGAACACCAGGCACACCCTGGTTCATGCAACTGAAGAGTGACAACAGACAATAAAACACTGCATGAATAAGGCACTTATACCTCAAACTTGCTTTTAGTATCTGAGGTCATATTTAAGAGCTCATTAGTCAAGAGAGAATTCCTTTTCCAGGAATCTTCTGTTCCACAGGGATGGCAGCACTGAAGAAGCAACATCAAAGCAAATTATATTCCATGGATTTTTTTTTTTTTTCCCAAAGGCATGTTTTCATTAAGAGAAAAATGGAAGGTTTTTTTTCCTGGGACACTGGGGAATGGCTTCAAATTGCCAGAGGGTGGGTTTGGATTGGATATCAGGAAGAAAGTCTTCCCTGTGAGGGCAGTGAGGCCCTGGGTATATAGAAGGACTGCAGCTGGTGCTGATCAAGGCACCATAATACAAAGAATACAAGGAATACAAGGAATACAAGGAATACAAGGAATACAAGGAATATAAGGATGGGGATGGGGAACTGGGATCTTGTGCAGCTCCCTGGAAAAGCCAACTGTTTGGATTTGTTGGCATTGTATCTGTTATTTTGTCACACTGTCAACAAATTCACATTAGCTGGGATCTCTCCACCTCTGCTCTGTAAGTCACTGGGTGTACTCGTGGTAAGAAATACCAGCAGATTTTCTTCAGCCCAGCTGCCCAAATCCAGGTATTACTCTGGATAACAATCCCCCCCTCCCCTAAATATTTATTTCAAACCAACTTTGGAGGGGAGAAGAAAGAGTGGCAGAATCCCAGGAGTAACAAAACTGGAAAGAGTACCCCAGAGGTAAATCCTTTCCCAAGGTGCTATTCGGGAGAGATGGAGGTGGCAAGATAATTTATACAGGCAGTGAAAGTATCCAGGGATATTCAGATTTTGGGCAGGGGAGTGTAGCAAGGATGCAAATGAAGAGTTTATACTGAAAAAAAGGGGATGTTGGTTAAAGATATAACACAAGCCTTTCACCATCAATATTTTTAAATATAAGCAGTCACAATGAGGAACTCAGGACCATGCTGAAGGGAATGAAAAGGATTAAATAGACAAAAAGGAGTCGAGATTTTTCATTGGAGGGGACACATTTCAGAGAGGTGCTCAAACTATAAATCACAGCCCCAAGAATACCTTATTTGAGTCAAGGAAAGGTTTCCTCAGTACTTTTTCTAGCACGTTCTTAGGCACTAATGGATTTCACCTCATTCCACAGAATTCAGGACTGTTGGGTGGATGGTCACATTGGCAGAGCTTTCTCTCACCTCACTAACTGTCAGCGCATCTCACCTTTTTACTCAAGGGATTTTTTCATTTGAGAGCTGGTAGGAGCAATAAAAAGGAGAAGTGAGTTAATAACAGAGGATTTAAAACTACCCTGAGAGCATCTCTTTCATTTTCACACACCCAAAGCCTGCAACTTCAATCCTAGGGTTAAAAATCTTACATCACCATTTATATTGAGCAAATTTTGTGTGCTGCAATATCACACTTTTAGCTCATGTCCCACAGCGGATATTTAAATAATTTTAATGAGCATTTTGCTGGGTAGTCCCTGCTTGCTTTGCTTTGCTCATTGCTGTGCACGGCTGGTGGATTTCTGATTCAGCAAACTGGAGCTTCACAATGGGGTGTTGAAACATGGCATCCAAAAATCCTAGCTGGCGTTTATATCCCATCTATTTCCCTGAAAGAAAGCCCAAGCAGAACATTCCAAAACTGATTTGCTCTGCTCTCCCTGACATAACACAAAGAATGCAGAGAATCTTAGTTTGAAGTTGTTTCTTTTTTTTTTAATGGCATAGGTACTTTAATGTGCATTTTTATGTGGGGTTTGGGTTTGCTTTGGAGTTATTTGGTTGATTTATTTTATTTTATTTTTCACGGTGTGTATAGATCTAACACCCACTTCAACAAGGAAATAAAGACAAGAAAAAAAAAAAAAAAGATAAATCTTTTTTCAGCTTCATGAGGAGCCAAGCCTGGTAAATCCATTGTTGCAACATGTCAAAGAGTTTTAGGCTATTTCATCATTCCAGAGGAACAGAAGAAGCTTAGATGGATATTTGGGACTTCTGGCATAAGGATGCAATTCCAAAAGTACTAATAAATCACTGGAAGTGGAATGAGTAATTCCTGAGAAGAGCTACCCTTTAAATCACTGTGGTAGAGCTGCCCCTTCCCATGTGGGATAAGTCCCTGTAGAATTCAATCCATGTAGAATAACAAAATAAACAGTTTAATTAACCCCTGTTGAAGCTGGGTTTATTTCCTTCTTCAGGCCTCCACTTTCAGGCACTGGAATAATGCTCTGATCTGATGTGGTCTCTCTTTTGCCTTCTCCTGCCTCTTCGTTGTTCTGGATGGCCCACAGACCATGAATTGAAGATGACACTGATCCAACAGGTTGTAAACAGGTAGAAAAGCCCACGTAAGCAAACCCCAGCCCTTCACTGACTGGGACCCAACTGGTGTGCACAGTTCTGCTCCCAAAAGTGGAATTATGAGTCATAGTGAAAATGAAGGTCACGCAGATCGCTGTGTGCAGCAATTCTTGCAGGGAATATGGGCTTTATTTGCATAATTAGCTTGTTCTTGCTCAATAATCTTCTCACAGGGCTGGATTCTGGATGTTCCTGCTGGATTTTTCAGGTGTTATATGCTATTAAAACCCCCAAAAGGCAAGAGATGGCACTTTTAAATATTGCTTTTGTTTTTATTTCATGAATACACTTAAACTGAATCTCTTCTAACCCATCACAGATTGGAATAATAGTTCCAGTGGGCGCCTTTGTGTCAACACTTTCAATCAATAAACTGGATTAATTGGCACAAAAAGATAGCATGGTGGCTGAGCATGCTTTTTTTAGAATGGAAAAAAAAACCCACACAAAATCAAAATCTCAAATATAAACATATTTACCCATCTAAGCATAATCACCCTGCAGATAAAACACAGAGACAGGGTAAATAAGACTTGAGTGGTAAATATTTGTAAGGATGGAACAGTCAGTAGGGAGAGTTCTAGACCATTTCCAGAACCTAAACCATCCCTAAAAGATGTATTTTCACATCTATATTTATGTGTTTCCAGGTGTTACTTCCAAGAGGGAATGTAGATGTCTTAGGGAAAAATGGTTTTTCTTCAGATTAGATTAAGTGACCAGACAAATCAGTAAAGATTATTTCACTTGATTTTTCCTCATCTATCACCAAGAATAAGAGGATATAAGGAAGATGTATTTATATTTTTCTGAGAAAATAAGTAAAACACCCTTGGGAGGCCAAGGGTTTAAGTGAGGAACATCCTCACCACTCACCAGTTAGGAAGACTTGAAACAGGGTGAAAAAATTAATATTTTGATGCAAACCTGCCCCAATCCATGGAGGAGATGTGGAATTTCCTGAGGAACAAGTTGAACCGAAGGGCCGTGGCCTAAGATGAAACCTCAGGTACCACATTGCTCTTATAAGTTTCATGACAAAGGATGGGGGATTGCTTCTCCCAGCTCCATTTTTGAGAGGAAACAGCCATAAGTATCCTCTGCAAAGCACAGCCCTGCCTTTAAGAGTGTGATCCAAGCATGCCCATGGGATGAGGCCCCTCAGGGGATGGCAGCCAGGAAAACCAAGCACACCCCACCCTTGGGTGGGTGATAAGAGGAAAATTGCTCAGACAGAGGCGGCTCTGTACATGCAGTGGAGCACAGCTCAGCACTTCAAGGGCTTTGGGGTAATAGCAGAACACACCTTCTGTGGGTAGCACCCGAGGAGAAGGTATTTTAGGTGGCAAGCTGGAATAAAGTCACCCAGCTTTATTTGGAGTTCAGTGTAAACACAACCTCTCTTTCTGGCTGGCTCTCTCTTTATGGACACACAAACTGCAATTTCCTTCAAGTCAGGCTACAAGTTGCCCTCCAAACAATCATTGAAGAGTTTTTAGGCAATAAAACTGAAGGGATTTTTTTTTTTTCATGGGTGGCTGCTAAGAGGAATCAGTGCATAAGTGAATCATTTTACACTCAGGAAAGAGGTGCTAGGTTGAAGTGCTGCCACACAGAGCAGGACAACAGCAGAAAAGGGAGTTGCTCTATCCATTTCTAAATCCTCTTCATCAGATTCCACCCAAAGCATCTTATCCAACTGCATCCCTAAATCTGGGACCTGAGAGAAGGACAAAAATACACAAAAGAGATTCTACTCTACCTGGATAAGAGAAACCACTTCCAGCAGCATCTCAGCACAAACTCCTGCAGAAAGAGAGAACTACAGAAGGATTCTGCAAAGCTTCTCCCTGATTTCCTTCTCTTCCAGGTATTCCAGATAGCAAATATTGTCTTTCAAGGAATATTACAGTTCTCACCTGACCCCTTGGAGTTTGTAAACCATGTTAGAATTTGACCAAGGTAAACCAGCTCTACTGTTAATAACCTTTATTAAAAAGATAAAGAAATTATTATCAACACAGAGCAGCCAGTTGAGACAAATAGAGACAGAAATGTTTTAATTAAAACCAGACTGAAAAAAGAATCAATAAATAATGACATTCAAATAAGCAGAATTCTACTTAAACACCACAAATGATTTGTTTAATTTATGAGATTGACACCACAAAGAACCCTTTCAATTCAGCCTCGTATTGATTTCACTGGGACACAGGATCAGCACAGCTTTCAAGTCTCACTGGTAAAAAAAAAAGGAGGAATCCTTAATATTTATATTACCTTCAGCAGGACAGCAATTTTAAAATGTCTTCATGTAGTACCATGAAATCCCTGCATTCTTAATGATGTATTATCCCTTAAATAATTATATAATGTTTCTGCTTTTGCAAATAATTATGGATATCACCATTTTAACCAGTCCTGGATTTGGGAACACTTAATTGCTGTAGGCAATTGCAGTTAGCAGGGATTCCCAAACTACACTTTAAACACTTTTTAATAACTACTTTTTAAACAGGACCCTTTTCAAAGACATCTGTCAGCCATTATTACAAAATAACCAGAACAGTGTTATTGGTACCTGCACCTAAACACAAAAATATAAATAAAAAGAAGAAACAGAGATGTTCTGAGAAAGAAACAAAGGCAAAAAAAAAACCCCAAGTCCAAACTCCTTCTGCTTTGTTTGTTTGGCTTGGTCTTGTGACCCAGAAGAGGAGTGTTGGTGTCTGTAAATTGCAAGACAAGTGAGCTGCTTTTAAATCCCCCACATCTTCCTCCTGTAGGTGGTTTATCCCCTGAAAGTTCTGGGTATGAAGGCAGAGGGGAACCATGTGGCCTTTGCTTTTATGGGCAAATTGTCTCTTTATTTGCCACTACAGGTTCTTGCCACAAAAACCTTTTTGGTTTTGGGTCAGTGAGGTGGGTACAGTACCACATGGGTTCTGCCAGCCCCATAATGGAATATATTTGCTGTAAGTGGCATTAAGAAATGTCATTGAATCATATTTGCTTTTCAAAATCAGCAAGATAAATCAGATCTCCTTCTAAAACAGGCTTTGACTTCAATCTAAAAATCATGATCAAGAACTTTATTCATAATTCTCTTGTAAAACTAATTGTACCAAACCACCAAGATGTAAACTTTTAGATAAAATTTAATATATATATATAAAAGCAAGAGTACCCTAAATACCCTTGAAATCTGGACCTACGCCTCAGTGCTTTGTTTTCTTAGCCTGATTCAAAGCTGGTCTACACCAGAAATGCAATCTGACAGCACAGGCAGCACTCAGTTAAAACCCAGACCTGTATTTATGCCTATAGATACCACATGCCATACAAACAGTGTTCACACTGGCTACTGCAGGTGTAAGCAGCCCCCAGCTGATCTGCTTGCCCATGCAATCCAGGAAACAGAACCTGTTACAACCCTTCATAGTCACAGCAAGGTGACCAGAAGTGATGGGGACATGCCCCAGAGGCCACCTTGTTCTTTCCACATTTATTTGATCTGTTCTAGAAGATCCCTTAAAAATTTCCCCTGGCCTAATGTCTCCTGACTTCCTGCACTTTTTCTGCATTTTTTCACTGATCCACTGAGCCAAGAACACAAAGGAAACCTTAATACTGAAAGAGGCTTGTGAGGAAGACGGAGAGTTTTTATCAGGACTTGTAGGGACAGGATGAGGGACAACAGTTTTGAACTGACAGAGGGTGTGCGTAGATTGGATATTAGGAAGAAATTCTTTATTGTGAGGCACTGGAACAGGTTTCCCAGGGAAGCTGTGGATGTCCCATCCCTGGAACTGTTCAATGCCAGGCTGGAGAGGCTTGGAGGAATCTGCTCAGGTGGAAGTTGTTCCTGCCCATGGCAGGGGGTGGAGCAAGATGATCTTTGAGGTCTGTTTTAACCCAAACCATTAAAGGATTCGGAGAAGAATCTCTTTTCTTCCATAAGCAAGGAGCTGGCACTTCCAATAAAGTTGAACTGATCAAGCTGATTCAAAAGCTACTTCTCCCCAAGTTTAAAAGCCCATCTCTGAATTCTGAGATTGAGAGCAGGAAAAAACAGAGGTTCGTGGTTGGGAACAAAGTAAAAATATATCTTGAAGCCACCTTCCCATTTCACTCTTACTGAAATTTGCCCAGCTCCTGAGTTCCTATGCCTGAGAACACGCAAAGGGATGGTGTGCCCTGGCTCTTGGCAGCAGTTTGTGGTGAAGGATTCCCTTGGAGAGTTGCCAGTTTCTATCCATGCAGATATGCTTCCAGCCAGTGCTCCCCAGAATCCTTCAGGGAACTGCAGGAGCAGAAGAGAAAAAATCACTTAGGAGGAGACAGAGTTCAACTTTCTGGGAGGCCAACTGTAGTTAAAGAAATAAAAGGAAAGAAATGGATTTTAAATTGCATGGTTGCCTCATAGCAAAGTCTGACTGCTGGCAATGAGCTGAGAAGATTTAAGGAAGAGAAAAACAAGCTTTGAAACTTTAAAACTTCAGAAAAGTCTAAATAAACTCTAGGTTTGATCTCTCCATGGATATTCATTTGAAATGGCTGCCCAGGTGTCTCTCACCTGCTACCACAGAGCAAAATCATCTTGTTAATTGATACTTACTGCAAAATATCTACAAAGGCTGTCAGCAAAGTCTTGGTTTTGTACTCAATGCCGTGCTTGTCACAGAGGCTTTTCACCAGGGGAGCCACTTTCCAGTAGTTGTGCCGAGGCATTGTGGGGAACAGGCTGCAGAATGGGATCAGGGAGAGTTATTGCAAGACTTGGCTTTCTCCCTGCTCAAAATACCCGCCTGGCCCAGATTATTCCCATTTTTTCCCCCAGGATGATACTCACTGGTGCTCGATTTGGAAGTTCAGGTGCCCAGTGAACCAGTCATTGAACACAGACTGGTTCACATTGCAGGTGGCGTGGAGCTGGGAGGGAAAAAAAAGACAAACCCCCAGATGATTTAGATTTTATTTTCCTGCAAGTCCAACAATTGAATCCCCAGCAATCACTGCCCACCCTTATCCAGCATAAAAACCAAAGCAAAATCAGGGATTACAGCCATTATTGCCCTGAGGAATTCAACACAGTCTAGACTAGCCAGGCTGAGCTTTTTATCCTTGATAAAACAGGAAACTGCTGCAAACCCACTATGTGGGATTATACTGCTGAAGGCAGGATAGATGTGAGCAAAGCACTATTTACATATTCATTTTTATCAGGCAATTTTCTCAGATTTATCTGATCTGTAGGAAACCTGCAGCCTGTAGGATAAAAATAAAGGTATCCCACTTTGCTTCCCTTTAATTGGCCTAAAAAGGAGATTAGCTGCTATACCACCAGTACTTTTCCATAACAGGGAGGGGAAAGGGTTGCAAAAAATATGTCAAGGCCTTTCAGTGAAAAAACAGGATTTTAAAAATCTAGATTTCCTGTTTTCCAACTAAAATTTAAATGGTTTGAATATCACAGAAATGTTTATTTAATGAATGGAAGGGCAAACCTCATCAACAGCAAATCTAAGAGACTAACAACATTGCCTTTGTTCTATCATTTAGACCAGAAGACCCAGTATTCCAGAAGAAAGGAGCTTCTCACCTGAGTAGACACCCAGTCTTTGTTCTTATCGTAATCAATGTTCATTGGGATGTGATTCATCTGGGACACCCAAATAAACCAGGTACTCTCAATGTACCTGGGCAGATAAACACAGAAACTCTTGTCGCATCTCTAATCCCATCCAAATTTAACCCTAAAACACCTGGCTATGTCTCTTCTCAAGTGAAAAAACATTTTGGAGTTTAAGAATCACTCAAGTTGTAGCTGCAGATATCCCTGAGCAGCCACCACCCCACTGAAGTTAAACTGTTTTTTCTGGACTATTTAATTCTGAGAAAATCTTGGGTTTAGTTTTCATTTCTTTCTTTTGAAGCTCAATATGGGTTACAGATATTAATTATGGGGGCTCTAGGTGGGCTCTGAGTTACCTGGACAGCCAGTAGTATATCATGAAGTTTTTAAATCCCATTAAAGGAATGTACATGAGGCAGACTCGGATGTTGAAAGCCACAACCAACATCAGGTCCTGTAAAAAAAACCAAACAAAAAAACCCCAAACAAGTCAGGATAAAAATCAGCCTTTGTTGATGAAATGCCTCCACTCCATCCTCTCCATTTTACTTGAACTGAAGCTTAAAAAGTGTTCTGATATGCAGATTTCTGGATTATCAGGAGTAAGTTCCATTCTGCATCAAGGTGGGTGTGTCCCTGAAATATTCCCACTTAACCATCAATAACTGCAGACAACAGCCCTGCTCTGGGTCTGGGAATTTCCTGGTAACTTATTTACGGGCTAAAAAGCCTCTTCTAAACTATTTTATTTCACTGCAGCCAGCCTAGAATCAGTCTTTTCTATCCTTTTTTCTCTCTTACCCCCAGTCTCCTGACCAATAGGAGGTGAAGGTGAACACAGTGACATTTTTGGTGTTTTGCAGACAGGGAAGCAGTGCTTACCAACCACTTTTTCCTCTTGATTGCAAAGTAGAATATTGACAGCTGGAAGAAGGGTATGAGGGCAAGTGGGGCCAGCACTGAAGAACAGAACAGAGAGACATTTGTAATTTCACTGCATCATAAAAATGATTCTTCTTTCCAGTGGAAGAAAAATTGCTGTCTTCCACTCATACTAACTTCCATGCAGCCACATAATCTCCTCCTCTTCTCATCACTTCTCCATTTCTTCCCATCCCTTTCTCCCCTCTGTTTGATACACCCCCATGTACATCTCATAACCCAAACAGAGACTTAAGGGGCAATTCCTCCTCATGGGACCTTCTTATGGTGTGAAGGAAGCTTCCTGGAGCTCTCAATTCAATGGGAATATCTTTAAAAAGCCTTATTTCATGGGAGAGGAGATGCACTTGTGGTTTTAGGGGATACTCACAGATGAAATACTTGTGCTGGTAATTGTAAGGCATGAACTTCTTCTTCTGCTTTCCAAGCTGAAAAATGAAAAGATATTGAAATACTTACAAAAAGCACAATTAAGTTTATTTCTTCACCTTGTAATTTTTTACCAATTGCATAAAAAGTTTCTTAACACCACCCCAAACTTTTGTGAATATAATTTTTCAAAAAACAAAATAATAAGGAGTTAAACCAGACTACTTCCAGAGCTCCAGTCTGCACTGGATCAACACTAAAGCAAAAAATAAACTGGATAAACAAAACCCCTGAAATCCACTTTGCCTATCCATAGTATGCCTAACTCTGATCCTGCTAAAAAGCAGGAAGACGTGAGAACTGATTTGCTACATTTTCATTCCATCAAACCTACTGGAGCACAGCCAGCCTGCTCTGGATGCTCATGCTCCTACATGAGAGATCTTTCCCAAAATCCCTGACAAAATCCTTCCCAACTAGAGCCAATGGTTTTCTATCAATAAGCATTTTGTATCTCCCATTGCAGGAATCTTTCTGGGACAGCAGAGCTGGAATTTTCCATGTGCCTTGAAGAGTTTCTTCAGCAAGTAAGAGAGGGGCATTTTTTTAGGAGGCTGGTGCATCTCGCAACAAGGCCGTCTCATCACCCTATGAGTAAAAGGAATTACAAGGAAAAGAAAAGGCAAACGAGCCCTTGCCTATCCTGATGCTATCAGAAACCATAATGGAAGCAGGGAGGATCTAGTCATAGTTTCTCTTTTTATGAAAGCCATAAAATCCAGGGTTAGGGAATCATTCGCTGCGTTTGTGTTTGGTGCGTGGCAGCCCCACCCACCCTGAAGAATTTGGGTGCCAGGAGGATCCAGAGGGAACATCTGACTCACTAATATTCTAATGCAAGTGGGCTGACTCACCCCTGGAGCTGCCTTAAGGTGCTTGCCCTTACTTAAGCACTGATTTTAAGCCTTTTCATCTCAGGAGTGTGTGCTGCAGCACTGGAGTAACACGAGACTCTCAGATCTCAGAACACTTTGGGAATTGTCATAAATACAATAGAATAAATAGAATAGTCTGGGTTGGAAGGGACCTTAAAAACTACTTGGTTTCAAGGCACAGTCTGGGTTGTTACTATGATATGTCAGATATATATCACACTCTAGCTTTCTGCCATTAAATCTGCTTTTCCAGACCTCCACAGAGAGGGTCTTTCCCAGGCTGAAGAGCAGAGGGTGCATGTTGAGGTCGGGGTCCTTGCGGAAGCAGTTGGGCTTGGCGTGGTGCTGGTTGTGCAGGTGGTTCCACCAGCTGGCAGGCAGCCCCTGCGTGGGGGAAAGGGCAACAGCGGGGATTCAAACCGGAGCAGTATCAAGGATCACATCTCTATTTATTGCAATTCCCTCATAGGAGGCCTTGCCTGGATTCAGGCACACTCCCATCCATTGCTTAGTGCAGATTAGCCCCAGAGAACATTCCCACCACTACCTTCAGCACGTTTATCACCACGATCTGCAGGAGACGATTCCACCTGGGCTTCCTGAAGACAGAGCAGTGCCCCAGGTCGTGCTGGAACCAGCCCATCTGAATCTGAGAGACAAAAGGATCACTGAGGAAAGAGAACTGCTTTATTGCAATCGTTTGCCTTGTGAGTCTCTGTAAATTCATAGTGTGAGTTTCATCCTCCCGATGTGTGGGAGAGATGCTCACAGGACTGGGAACTTCCATGCAGGCCACTGTCTACTAGAGCTGCTCAATTCCAGATATTAGGAATATAGGGAATATAGGAGGACCTGGAATATAGGGAAAATGGCGAAGCATCACTGCAATTAACTTCACTGTCACAGCACGGAATTCTGTTGCTGCCATCACAAACAATTAATTTCCAAGTAACCAGCTAGGAAGTGGAATGGTTTCCAAGCCTGTGGCTTCACTGCATTCTGTATTTCCATGGAAATACCAGACTGCCCTTCGAGGGATATCTGCCTTAGCATATATTAGGCAAATAAAACAGATTAAATAAATAAATTAGCTCGTTTGCACCTGCTCCAGGGGGATCTGAGCAAACTTAAGCGTTCAGTGTTAATAAGAAAATTTTGGTTTCCTCTCCCCACCACAACCTTCAATTTCTCTCGTCTAAGTGCCACAAATCTCTATTCCCTCCTCCCCTACACCCACCCTGAAATGGATCCTTTGCTTATATGGCTGAATTTACTAATCCAGCAGAAAATTATTCAGTGGGGACTAATAAAGGACCCAGAAAATAACAGAGCCATCTAACAGAAGAAACAGAGAGACAAAGTGCACGTGAGAATGAAATATTCCTTCTTTTTGCTGGGGTAAGTGATTAGATCGGCTCATCCCGTCTTGTGAAAGAGCCAGTTCCACAAGAATCCCACCATCCCAAGGGAGCAGCCTGTCAGCAAAATGAGATCTGCTGCAGGCAACAAAAATGGTGACGCAGAACGTGCTTGTCATCTTCAGCCAGATAATGGGATCTAAGGAGAGGCAATGCCTGAGACATTCCATTAATCCTGGAAGAGCCAAGGGCTTCTGCAGCATTGAGCACCCGTCAGCGGTTTACCTGGGCAGTGCTGAACAGCACCATGCCAGCCAGGAAAGGCACCAGGGATATGCCAAAGTACCAGACCACCAGCCAGGATGCAGCATCCAGCACAAGGAGGTGAAGGAAAATCAGGAAGAAGAAGAAGTAATTGGGCCTCAGAAGTCCCATCTTCTCAATGGTGCAGCGCAGCTCACGAAAATCCTCCAAGAGGGATTTCTGTGGGTAAAGAAAAGGGATTTCTATGGGTAAAGTGAATAGTGATGCACTATTTACTTTGAAAATGTCATAGTGCAGAGCCAGGAATCCCAAAACAGCCACAGAAGTTGGAGGAGATGTTCTGTCAGTATGGACTCAGTGCCAAAAAGAGCATGAAGTCAACAGACTTTGCTTTGATTCTGAGACATCCCAGTGAGGAGAACCGAGCAGGATTTGGGGCTCTGGCACTGATTCCTTGCTCCCAGTGGTGGATTTAGTGATGCTGGGACAGTCATGTTTCCATGCCTGCCCATCACCACCTCCTGCCCACCCACAGCATCAGGCGTGCTCCCTCAGAGGCGATTTCTGCTACTTCTCCTGTTTTCCCTCTCCTCCCATGCTGAACCCCAAGCCATTCCCACTGCTGGAATCTAGGGCACTCACCTTTTTATTAGACTCAAAGCTGGGTTGATCTGGTGCCAGCTCCCCAATCAGCAGAGATTTCAGGTACTTTTTCACCAGGGACTTGTCGTTGTGAAATGCCACAAAGGCATCCTGAGGAACACAAAGAGAGGGAGTGAGAGAGAGCACATGACCCAACACCAGAGCTGAGCCTCTCATTTGCCAGGTCTGGATTATAACACAAAATCCTGCTCCCCTTGTCCATTTTTGTCTCTCCTGTCACTCTTTCCCATCAACTGGAGCTTGGATCAAGGAAGCCGGAGATGTTTCAAGAGCCCAGATTTCATAAAAGCCCCTGGGCAAGGCTGGTAATAAACATGAAAGGGTTTGATGAAAAAGCCTTTGCAGAGGGAAACCTGTTCTTTCATCTGCTTATTTCAGCACAGTCTGTCCCTAGAAGGCTCCAGCCAGCAGCCCTGCCCAATGGGTCGGACCCAGGAGCAGGGAATGAGGTGTGTCTTTGCCATGCTTGGGGTGGGAGGCTTTGAAATCCTGTCTGTGTAACATTAAGGCCATACAAAATACATGCTGAAGCCTCATATTCAGCAGCACAAACTGGGTGCCTCTTACAGTTCCCTCCAAGTTTCCAGACTAATTGATGTTTTGGGGAAGTGGGAACACGTAACGACACAAAAGTGCTTGTCCAAGAACCATTTCAAATCCTAGTTTCAAATCAAATATAAACAATGGAATAAAGGATGAGATTCTGGAGAAATCAAAACTCTTCTTTAGCTCATGTGCTCAATGGATTTTCCAGAAAAAAGGATTTTCTTCCAGAAAGAACCCCAAATCCTCATTTTGAACAGTCTGATTTTGCTGATTTTGGCTCTGAAAATCAGCAGAGATGAGCACAACCCAAATATTCTGTACAGGTTTGGTCAGGATCAAATCCCAGGAAGAGGACAGAGGACTTCCTTGGAGGCGCTTGGCTGGAGACAATCTTTCTCTGAGTACTTTAGTGTAGAATAAGTCAGAACAGGGTGACTTTTTGGACATTTGAGCTTTTCTACAGACATCTAGTGACCCTTTGTCACAGTGACAAATGAACAACTCTGTCTAGACCCAGAGGACTGGGGAAATCTTTCCATCATGATTTTGTGCCCCTCATCCCCCAGGTCTTTATACATTTTTATATTCCTCCATCTTGCCAGGAATTCTGATTTAATCCATGAGTATCGATACTGCAGTTTGGAAACAGGAACCAGAATCCTTTCAAGCAGAAACTCCTATCCCTGAGATCAGTATCACAGATTCTTATCGCTGAAAGCCTCTCAGTCCTGCCTATTCTTTTTCCTCACTGCTCCTGGGCCCTGATTAGCATCTTACTAACTTTAAGATTAACTTTAGAGATTAACTTTAAGAACTATCACCTACAAAGCACATAACTCACAACATTTGACATCAATTAAATGTTCTGCAATGGTCTTGCCTTGTATTCTCAAAATAATCCCCACAGAGGAAGTAAAATTCTCATTATGTTTACACTATTATGAGCTCTAGAGTAGTCAAGACCTGTTGCGAAAAAAATCCTGGATCCTGGCCTTAGGTAAAGTGCTGCACCAGTAATTTTTTGAGACTTGTGGATTTCTTAGAATACATGAAAAAGCAGGACTTTAAAAGCAAAAAGAATGATTAGGATTAGCAAGAGCAAGACAGAAAGTGTTGTTAGGATGCCACACAAATCCACATTGAACCCATGATTTTGGCTACTAGTTGGGGTCCTGTCTTCAAAGGGATATAGTACATCTAGGAGTTTGAAAATACCTTTAAGATCAAGTAAAATCAGATTGTGGTTATTACAACAATAAAAGCAAGTAAGATCAAGGGTCATTTTTTAAATACACTCACTGTGGTGAAAGCCCCTGGGTGTCTATAAATGCAATGATGTAAATTGTAGGTTCTTGCAGGAGCTGGGAGGACATAGCTTGGGGACAAATCATTCCATGCATTCTGCATTCTTTGACTCCTTCTGTAAAAGTCCAGTGGCAGAAAGTGCAGGAGATGGCAACCAGGATCTCCTGGCTGGCCTATGGTCTGAAGGTCAGTGAATTTGGGAGAAACCAAACAAGACTCAAACCTCTCCTTTTTCTTCCTCTGAGATCACCAGGTATTTTTCTGCCCCAGTTTCAAGCAGGGTGCAAGGGATGAAATGTGAAAAGTAAGTGATCTGGTCCGTTTGGGGCCGGGAGTAAGAAGTGCTATCCCATTCTGCATGCTGAAACATGAGGAATTAAGACAGCCCAAGCAACTTTCTTCAAATCAGAAAGTCTTGTTGTGACAAGAATTAAATCTCCCACATCACAAGTTTATGCCCATGTTTCAATGCTCAGATTTTTGCCTATTCAGGAATTCAGTGTCTCCTTTCAGCATAGTCTGGGAGATCTGCTTAGAATTTATTAAGCCTGCCAACAAGCACCAAATGCTTTTAGATAAATCCTCTAGATCAAAGATTTTTGCAGGAATCCCTGGAAGATCTGTGTTCAAATATATTTGTAGGATTCTTCCTTATGTTCTGCAGCCCATGGGCATCATGCTGCTTTCTCAGTCTGCTCCCTGAACAAGCACAGTGATGACCACCACCAGACAGGATTCTCCACCATGTCCTCCTTCCCTGCCACCGGAACCACCTTTCTCCACTGCTCTCCCGGCTCTTACCGTGGCATCCTGCCCAGCATAGTGGCTGATCACCCGGCTGCCCCCAGGATGTCTCTTGGAAAACTGGCTGACATCATAAACCTTCCTGTCAATCACCAGCCACTGCTCCTGGCCTTGACCACGGCCGTTGTGGATCCTGATCTCTTCCCAAGTGAAAAGCTGTGGGAAGGCTGGAATGGATGCTGTCCTCTTCTCGCTGGGGCCAGTCTGTGGAGCCATCCGTGCTGGAATTCTCCAGTGGCAGCTCCGTGTCCAGGCTGAGGGCGGCCCATCCCGGCCTGCCCGTTATACAGCCCCACTCCAAACCACTCCCTGCGCCTCCAAGGGCTGGTTGGCTCCCTTGCCCAAACACACCCTTCCCAAGTTCCCGCCTCTTCCAGACGCTCGGACACACCCAGGAGGAGCCCTGCTCCTTCTTGTCCTTTCTGAGCTGCTTTTGCAAGGTGTGACTGCTCCACTGAACACCAGCAGGAATTTGGGAAGACCACCCTCATCACCACCACCCAAAACCTTCAGGTTGTCCTTGGTCTTTGAAATTTTCTGTGTTGATCCTGGCATACTAAATTAATGTGTCTTTCTTAACTAAATAATTGATTAAAATACCGCTGGGTCAGAGTAAAGAAAGAACACATTAAGAATGAATTTTTTATTTCCAGTTAATTTGGCTTCTATACTGATAATACTTTGCACAGTTGGTTTCAGAATTTCCTGTATGTTCTTGAGACATGAAACCACCTAATTGTTCAACTAATTGATTCATGAGTCTATAACATTAAAATATTTTATTGTAACAGTGGTAGTAGTAATAATAGTAATAAAAATAATAACAATAATAATAGCAATAACTACTAACACCAAGTTTGGCTGTAGATTCAGAAACCTATGCTTAAATGCAATGTTGACATAATTTACTTAAATACTACTCCTGCAAAAAGCAAGTCTAAGCATCTCAGATATTGTGAAGGTCTGCTGTGCAATAAAGAGGTGAAGAGTTCTCAGCTGTAATAAAATGCAATGACAAGGCAATGCCAAGTTTCCTAAGAACTCACATCAATTTTGCAGAAAAATTTAAGCAATATAAATGAAATACTGCCCTACTTGAGATCTAGCAGTGTCTTAATCCTCGTTGGGTTTTTTAAATCTGAAATTCCAAGCCTTGGGTGCTTCTGAGGAAGGTGCAAGCAGCAGGCAGATGTGGTGCAGTCTGGGGTGGTACAGATGGGGTATTTCCATCATATTTCCATATTCCCTCTGCAATGCAATACTGAGTTAAATCCTGAGTTTTCCCCCTCACCCCAAACCTTCTATTTATGTTTCCAAATTTCTTAGGTCTATACCCAGATGTGGCCTGCAGTGATGCCCGGTCACTGCCTGAAGCCTGACCAGCAGCAGGTCTCAACTATCTCTCATGACAATGAGTTTCCCAGACAATTCACACACTGGGATTCCAAGAAAACCGGTTGTTGTGTGAGCTCCCAGTTCTGAGAAGGACTGAAAACATTCAGCTGAAGCTGCAGACTTCAGCAGGCAGGACAGAAACATAAAGATAGATAAAAAAGGCAAACTACTTTCTTGACCAAGGCACCTCAGCAGAGTGAGGCATTTTCCCTGTCTCCCAAGAACAGAGTGGGCAGTTCTCTGGTTGACACAGAACTCCAAATTATGCAATTCTAATTCTTCAAATCATGTAGCTTCTTGCAAATTAATCAGTCAAGCCCCAAACTGCCATTTAAAAGTACCTAGCATGTGGCAATTGGTGAACCACCCAAAGGAGAAGAGAAATGTGACTGCTGGTATTCATCAGAAGACAGGGATAAAAGAACGGGAGGAATAGTTTCTACCCTGCTGTCACATTGTATTTCGTAACTCTTTATCTTGCTCTAAATAAAAGCTGAGAGTGTCCACACTAATGATGTGCTCACGTTATATGTATATGTGCAGAGTCTTACCTAAATCAATGTTCAGTACTTGAGGTGGTGGCAATAAAATATGCAACAGTTTGCGCAATTTCCTGCAGATGCAGGGTTTTGTGCACATGTGAAAATATCAAGTTACTCCATAGCTGGCTGAAAGTACAAAAAACCCTTCCCATGGCCCTATATTCAGACTTGTACATGTAGCAGCTGCTTGAAAAGGAGGAGATAAAAATGTTGGGTTTGGTTTCGGTCTATGAGGAGATGCAGGATAAAGAGCCAGGAATCCAGGCATGTATTGGAGTGAACAAATATGGGATGTCTCTTGTCAATACCCACAGTCAGTAGTTGTGACTTCCACTGTTAACACTGTGGGTGCCAGCATCCACCAAACTGGTGGAGTTAAGTTTGGGAACTTATCCTGGTTTAGAGCAAATTTGGGAGGAAACCTCCAAAGGGGTTCCTCTGGAAGGCAAACCCAAACAGCCCCTTCCCCCAGCCGGTCTGGGAAAAGAACTTCATCAGAGAAAAGTGGAAAAAACCTATTTATTTAACAAACAAGATGCCCACAAGCACAAAGAATGAATAATATGAAACAATAAAACCTCTCCCCGCTCCAAAGAGAGATGGCAAACTGAGGCAGTCCTTGCTGTGGGTGTAGCTCAGCTCACTCAGTCTCTCACCAGCCCCACTCCCACCAAAGGTCCAGGCCCGGGGGCTGCAGGTGCCAGCCCTCACTGCTCCTCTGGGTTTTTCAGTCCACAGCAGATTTAAACAGTCCCAAGAAAAAAAGGAAAAAAACAGTCCAGGGAGCTTCTCTGCCCTAGCTAGCTAAAACTAACTAAGAGCACAGGAGCTCTCTGTCCCACCACTGTCCGTGCCTCAGACGAACACTGGAGAGAGACGTGTGGGAGTCAAGCAGTTTTCTCAAAACAAACTGTGCTGCTTCTTTCTCCCCCTTCACTCCCAGAATGAGTTTTAAAGGTACAGAACATAATATACAGCACAAACAGAACAGACGATTGGGGATACAAGCATCATAAAATCACCCTAGGACAGAACTCTAAGATGATTGTCCTCTGTATTAACAGTGTGTATAAATATTTATTGTCTGAATTTATTTAGCATCAGAGGGGCCATGTAACACTCACTGATATTCTGTTAAATTGAAATCCCTTCCCAACGTGAAAGCAGAAGCTGCCTCTGTCCATATTATCCATGTCACCAAAGAGATTCCAGAGGCACATGGAAAAGCCCAGACTGTGAAAGGCACAGTCCTGCTCACCTAGAGAAACTATTGAGAAACCTGTTAAAGTGAATTTCCACCACACTTGGTGTTCTGCAACCACTGCCCACACACCTGCCAAAATACGTGTCCTACGTTCCTGGGAGCTGCTACGGGTGCACAGAGCTACTCCACAGCCCTGCTCCCCTGACTTAGAGGCTCCTTGCACAGGCACTTGACACAGTTTCCCAGATTTCCAGAAGGACACCACCTGACTGCTCAGCTGGCAGTCGCTGCCTCAGCCTTTTATCCTCTGTCACGTAAATGTTTGCAGCTCATACTTAATCCACTGGAGATAAATGATCCAGAAATAAATCTGGTACTGAGATACCCCAGAGCATTTGGAAGTGGTTGATGATGTTAGAGGTTTTTCCAGCATTAATGATCCTGTGATCTTGTTTCTAAGAAAACCTTTTCTGGAGAGGATCTTTAGGTTCTGAGTAATATTGTCTTACATTTTACAGGGCGGGAACACCTCCCAAGTCAGGGTCCTGGGCAAAACTGGGTGGAGAATCTCTACTTTACAAAGTGTAGTGTCTCACCAGAGTCGTCAGATAGAACACAGACAGCTGTGGGTTGAACAGGTCTCCAGAATTAGGTGTCAACAGTGGAGAAAGCTGGAAAAGTGTGACCTTGGATGAGTATCTACAAGTACACCTGCACTTCCCTCTGGAAGCAGAGCTGAGTCTCTGCCCTGTCCTGGCTGCTCTGGAGCCATGCAACAGCATCTTTGATCAAAGCAGAGATGATCTGAAATGTCTCTGCGTCAGCAGTCAAGTACCACCTAATTTATATAACATAACCTTCCTTTGAAGAGTTTGTCCTCAAACTCTTCAAATTCCTCCTGGAATGGAGCTGACAGGATACTGAGCCTGTTGTGGAGGGTTCAGGAATGCTCTGCCCTGGAGTGGCTCCAAGGAAATTACCTGCATCCATCCACAGTCAGCACACAAATTCCTGTGCACAGAGTCTTGTTTTTCTTCCTGGATTTCATGGAGTTTCCTTCAAGACCCCCTCTTCTGTGACTATGATGTGCCTCTTCCCAAACACAGCCAGGAAATAGAAATAATTAAAATTATTTTACCTCCAGCATAAAACTTAATGGGAAATCCACAATTCAGGAAAAAGCTGCATTCAGAAAGATTTTTGCAATCTTTTCAAGAGACAAAAACTCAAGTCCAAAAACTTTTGCAGTTGGCAAAATTTTGTTTTGGAAAAGAAAAAATAATCCAGTAGTTTACTGCTTTTGATAAAAACATTAAAAGGCACCATTCTGGGTTAATGAAACACCATCCTGCATCTCAGATGGAGCTACTTATCAGGAACATCATGTCCCTTGAAATGGAAAGAGAAACCTAAAGGAAACTCAAGGGGGTTTTTTATAGCAAGAGTCAAGTTTGCAATGGAGACCCTGCCTTGAGGGGTTTCATTTGCTCAGATATTTAAATTTTTTATTATTTTTGTTTCATCCCTTAGTCCAGATATCAATATTAAATTAACACAGGGGTTTTTTCCTCTGTGAAAACAATCTTCACACCCTTTGCAAAAGAGGAAAAAAACCCACCCATGAAAAGCCACACTTTCCCTCCCAGTTTCCGATTACATTTTATGAGTAAATAATAAAACCCAAGATGTTATTTAGAATGAGGGCTAAAATTAGGCTCTGTAATAAGCCCTGTGAACCTTCTCATCTAAATCTCCCCACAGAACAATAAACTGCATTAAACCACATATTATATAATTTTTTTTCAATTCCTATGAAATAAACCCTTTGCACCCTTCAGCTTCATGGAAGTCAGAATCCCAGGGGCTCTTCTGTGGCTTTAAGATCTAAATTAAGCTGATCTAAAGTTATCTATTCTGTAATTCTCCTCTCCCAAGTGCTCTATATTGTTACAAAGAATAAGACACACCATGATCCAACACAAAACTGTTAAATGCCTGTAACAAACCCATTTTGTTTTCTCACTGTTGCATATTCGGGGGTTTTTTTTCAGACCAGGCAGCATTTTTGTCACATTTTCTGTGCCCAGTGCAGGGCACGCACTGCTTACAAACTTCTGAATGCTCTGGCTGCCTGAAACTGGGCATCCAGAGAAGAAAAATTCCACAAAAGGTGCCCATGCTCCGAAGTTTGTTTTAATACATGGTTTGTGCAACCCTAATTAGGAACAAAGCAGCCTAAGCCAGGATTAGAACACCCACGGTGGTTCCATGGCCTACACACAGAGCACCTTCCCCCATCTGGCCTTCCTGTGGGCCTCGGGCCGCCTGCCAACCTCTGCAGTAAACGTGGCACAGCCGATATTTGGCCACAATTCCTTCCCTGGCCTTCACCATCTGCCTCTGTCCTTCCTCAGCCACGTATTTTGTGGTATATTCTTAGGGCAAGGTAAACATTTTGCCTCAGACATGTCCCTCATCCTTCAGCTTCTACATCCTACCCTCCCAGCAAGGGCACCACTCATAGTTTTCATATTTTGCTGCTCCTTTTGCAAAAATTAATTTTTCTTTGACACTTCACCAATTACTACATTGCTACAGTTGATGCAAGTAGCAACTCCTACTTTTAGTTCCATGACCTTTCCACTACTCTTTCTATTCTCAATCTGCCTCACAGGTTGTCCCTCATCCCTCAAAAAGCTCTCATGAGTTTGTTTCTCCCCTCTTTGCTAGGGATCTAAGTCCCATAATTTTACGCTTACTCCTTTATTTTGGTAACTTTGGGATATTTGCTGAAGACAGAGATACCTTTGGCTTTCTAGTCTCATGTGTTTCTGATCTTCCTCTTGGATGAAGGGAGAAGAGGGAACAAAACAAAGAAAATGTCAAAACCTGAGCTCATTGCAGCATCTCCACTCACCTTTTATTTTACTTGGGCAACACCCAGCATTTCTTACCTCACCTTGTTTCTTTTTCCTAACCGATTGGGAGATGATCCTGGAAACGAATTCAGGCTCACTTGTTAGAACATTGGCATCCCTTCTTGCCAGAAGAAGTTATCATTCTATCTTGGTCTGCAGCTAAGTGTTGGGTTAGTGCTCATCTGAAAAGGTCTATTATGCAGGAGGTGACCTAATTAGGACAATACCGCCCACAGGCCTGCCCTGATCTCTTCCTGAGTCAAAGCAAACATTATACAAGGAATTATCATCTATAAAATTGAGTTATTCTTGAATTTTTATATTACCCTTAGAGGACAATCTAGCACTGCTCCTGCTAATTGGGCTAATTAACCTTGGTACTAAGGATTTGCACTTACATATATCTTGAACTGGTATTGATCCATACTTCAGCTGCTGAGTATATCTTTATTACTAACAGATTGAAGTATTCTCTGCTCTAAAACTTCTCATTTTATGATCAAGTCACTGCCTCTTCTTTTATTTGGCTCAGGGAACGCTCAGGACAATTTTATTCTCTCACAAAAAACCCACCAAACTGACAAGAGCCTAAATGATGAGCTGCAAAAATCAAAAAGCCAAGCTGGTTCTTTTGAGCAAAGACAAGGAAAGTTACTATGGACCAGTCAGACCTTTGGAAATTTTGCCTAAGGGGCACCATCATTTCATATAAGCTGTCACGGGTATATAATTTCTTGTTGCTCTTTCAAAACTATTCTTGGTGGAAATTCCTCCCCATTTTATGAACATTTAATACCAGTACCTGCAGGAGATGCAAATCCCAGAGAAATCTCTTTCAGTGTAATCCTCTTCCTTTCCCACCCATAAGCAGTGTTGCATTACTGCACTTGTCCTCTACACCTTACCTGTTAGGAAATCTCTTTATATTCCTTATAAAAGGATCTTGGGAAGCAGCAAATCCTCCCATTTATGAGCGACTCAGCTGCATTCATCATCTATCCTGTGCAGATCTACAGTCAGCTTGTTTTCCCCTACTTTTATAAAGCTGGGGAGAATTCCATAAAGAACATCATTCCCCTCTTCAGGAACTTGGGATAATGGATGCAAACACATCCACAAGTTGGGCAAGGACTGCAAACCTGCACCATTAACAAGTCCAAATGAGTGAGTGTTGGGAAGGAGAAAACTAGTGTTTTCCTCTTTCAGTTGCCCTATCACCTTTAACTGTATGAACATCACCCTGACATTCTTATAATTCCAGTTGCTCCATTGCTGAAGATGTTTCTTCCTAATTTGGAAAAAGTCATTTATTCCATGTTGGAGCCACCTCTTTGTGCAATGATATTCCACTTAACTGGATAATCTTCAAAGCCTTATGAACCTCTGACATCTTCAGGAACAACATCCTCTTCTCCCTGCCACGGGCAGGGACACTTTCCACTATCCCAGGCTGCTCCAAGCCCAGTCCAACCCAGGCTTGGACACTTCCAGGGATCCAGAGATAGCCACAGCTTCTCTGGGCAACCTGTGCCAGGGCCTCACCACCCTCACAGGGAAGAATTTCTTCCAAATATCCCATCTAAACCTCCCTTCTTTCATTTCAAGCCACTCCCCCTTGTCCTGTCACTCCACGCCCTTGCCAAGTCTCTCTCATGACCTGATCCTTCCCTTCTGATCCTCTGGGATGTCCTCCTCCCCTTCTGATGTCTGACTGCCACCCTGTGGCTATTCCACAACGTTCAGGTTCCATTTTTAAGGCTAAAGGGTTTCCACTAGATGACAAAGTTGGGGCCAGTGTTCTTCCAAGGTTGTGTATTTCAGTGTATTTCTTGAGCCTGGAAAACTCTCTGGAGAACTCTTCTCAAGCCTGGAAAACTTCCAGAAAACTCAGCACATTCATATCTGGTTCTGCTGAGTTAGGTGCCCTTTCAGTCTTACCCTTCAGGATTGTGAATGTGCTCATCTCTGTTATTTTTCCTGGTTATCCAGGCATTTGGTTCATTGTCTCCTCTTTATCGTGGCAGGGAAAACACAGGAGAAGCACATTCTGGAGAAAGAGGTTTATGACAGTTCCCTCTCTGTAGCTGTGGACAGGCATTTGTTCCATCTTTTACAGCGTGAAGACTCTTGCACAGACGTATTTTACTCTGATGACAGCAAAAATTGGTAAGATAAGGAATTTTATTAATAAACTTTCCTCCATCCACAGTTGTAATAAGAGGGAAAGAAATGGAGCAGGAAAAAACCAAGGTAAAACAGTAACAAAGGCCCACTTTCTTTATGGTCTTAATCAACAGCTATTTAATGATTGTATTATTACTCCCATTACAATTTTATCCTGTGCTTAACAACACTCTTGGCCTGAGAAGATGCATTTTTCCATTCCCTCAACACCTCATCCCCATTTTAGATGTTGATTGGGAAAAAATTCCTCAAAATCAACCCACCCCTCCTGGATTCTAATCCACCAGTCCCTGGGGGACCAGGGTGACAGGGCACCTTCCTTAGTGATGTGGCAGGTGCTACATCCTGGTTTGGCACCTGTAGCCTTGGGGCAGTAAATTAAAAGATTCCAGGGAAGGCAGTAAGACTGTTCAGTAGATTCCACAGGACTGGGGTGTGTTTGGAAAGCACATCATGTAAGAGAGGGAGACCAGCAAAGTTCTGACTGAGGTGTGCCTGTGGATATGCAGCTGAATGAAAAGTTAAACACTTCTAAACAGAAGTCTGACCCCCACCACTTTTCTAACCTCCTTAGATTTGTCTGCTGCTCAGGCAGGAATGCCTCACTCTCCATGGGCCAGGAGTCAGGAATTCTCTCTTTTAAACAAATCACCCAGAGGTTTAGAAAAGTCCAAAGCTTCAGCCAATCACAGAGTGATTATGATCACCCTTCTCACAGAATCACTGTAGAATGGTTTGGGTTGGAAGGGATCTTAAAGCTCAGCTCATTCCATCCCCTGCCATGGTTTACTGTATTCCACTAAACCAGGCTGCTCCAAGCCCTGTCCAACCTGGCCTGGAATGCTTTTGCTTCCCTAGTCACTCTTGTAGGGATCCTGGGTATGGATGGCACAGGTTTCTCTTCTGACTCTCAGTAATGGCTTCATAACACTCCAAAATCTGGCATGGTGGAAACCCCTTGCAGATCCTCCATGGAATGTCACCAGGCCAAATAATACAGAGGCTTCCAGAGATGTGGAGGGCAGCATTCCCATGGATTATGGCACATGGAAAAACTTCCACTTTCCTGTCTCCCCACCTCAACTAGGGCTCTAACTAGATCCTATTCCTAGAGAACTGCTGTCTGCACCTCCCCACCCCACCCACACATGTACAAATTTGGTCTGAGAGCTCCCTATTACAAACAGGGATTTGAAAACACTGAACCTACCCCATTCCCTAGAGCTTCCACATTTCCCTAATTCCCACATTCCTTGATTTCATGCTGTCCCAACTTTCTTACTACACTCACAACAAGAGCCACCCTGAAAAGCCTATGTTAGATAAGAAGCTTCCCTCCTATATACTCAGCAAATGAAGGATCAGCAGATGGAAAGGAATCTGTTCCCAGTCCCAAAGCTGCACCCAGCTCGGTGGGACACAACCTCCTCCATCCAGCTCTTCCCCAGAGAAGAGGAATGAAAGAAGCACAAGAAAAAATTAAGAGCACATCTTAAAAAAAAAGGGAAAATCATATTAATTACATTCATCCATGGAATTAAGTGGCACCACCCCCCCACCTCTGGCTTAGCCAGCTCTCCTCAGTGCAGGATCTTCAGGGTGAGCACCATAGGAGGCAGCAAGGCTGGAAAATTCCTCTGCAGGGATCCATTGCTGCTTACTTATGTAGATAAGCATCAAGCCAGAGCTCCCCTGAATCTTTCAAAGAGCTGCCAAGAGAGAAAAACAAGGGAATGAAACCCATGTTCCAATGGAGAGCCTCGTGGGGAGAACTCCCACCTACAGACGAAGCAAAGGAGATGATGAAGCCATCTGAGTCAGAAGGGACCTTTAGAGGCTGCCCCTCCCCTTCCATGTCCTTCCCCTTTTCACTCCACAGCACTGGACAACCCTCGACTTGGGAACAGAGTGGGTCAATACTCACTGCACGATGTCTGCGAAGGCTGTGAGCAGAGGCTTGCACTGGTACTCAATGCCATGCTTGGCACACAGGGACTTCACCAGAGGGGCCACCTTCCAGTAGTTGTGCCGTGGCATTGTAGGGAACAGGCTGTGGGAAAAGGAGGTGGTGATTCCGTGACATCCGTCACCACCACACGGAATTCCGACCCCCCTGCTGTGCCTAATTCTGGAAGTGCCCCAAGCTCCCCTTATGCCAGAGCCATGGGTGCTCTGCAATGGTCCCTCTCATGTCCCCTCAGGGTCTGTGCTGGGAATGCTCCCCCTGTGCCATGCAACTTGGATCTGAAGTGGTGCTGGTGCTAACTGGTGCTTCAGAAATTTTCTTTTCAGAGTTCCTGTTCCACCCCCACAAAAAAATCACAAAATTAACCCACATTATCTTTTGTTCCTGTCTCAGCTGATAGAGGGACCTTGGAGGCTCTTCAGCCCTGGTGTAACTAGCAATCCTTGGACACTCCCAACCCCTGTTTCCACTCACTGGTGCTCGATCTGGAAGTTCAGGTGGCCACTGAACCAATCATTGAACAAGGACTGATGAACGTTGCAGGTTGCCTGGAGCTGAGAGAGGAAAAAAAAAACAAAACAAAAAACAAAACAAAACAAAAAAAAAAAAAAAAAAAAAAAAAAAAAAAAAAAAAAAGTCCTGTTTTAAGTATTATTTTAGCAATGCCCCTTCTCAAACACAAGTTTCTCATCCGCACAGGAATTCTGGCTGGACACAATAGCTCCAGGAGTTGTTTCCAGCCAACACGAGGTGGCCAGGCTGAGATAGATGGACTTTACACACCCAGAACTGTCAGATCTCCATAAATAAGGTCTCACCTGGGTAGAGAACCAGTCCACATTCTTATCATAATCAATGTGCATGGGGATGTGATTCATTTGTGTGACCCAGACAAACCAGTTGCTTTCTATAAACCTGTGCAAACACAAAAAAAAAATCACAGATCACACACTCATGATGTGACAAGTCAGTACAAAACACTTGGGCACACACCAGCTGGTTGTTGCCTGACAAAATGAACACCAGGAACCCCAAACATCTGCTCAGATCAGACCTACACACACCTTCCACCTCCTGCAGCCTGACAGGAAACCACCCCTGTCCCACTGAAAGGGTCAGGAGAAAGAAGAACAGGGAGTGACAAGAAAAATAATCAGGGACCTGGAGAAAAGCTGACACAAAGGATTGATACAAACTGGGAAGAGAAAATGTTGGAATTTTAAGTTGGATGATACCTGACTAACAGGTGGAGCCCCAGGGTACCCTTCAACCCCAGGAAGGGCAGGTAAGTGAGGAAGAATCGAATGTAGAAGGACAGCATCCAGGCCAGGTCCTGTAGAACAGGGGACAGGAAAACTTCATTAAAAGGAAGAATTTCTGGCTTCCGAATTTACCATCACTCCCTTTAAAAACCTCCCATAACATCTTCTGATCAATTTTTCCTCCCCAGCCTCATACCAAAGCAACCTGACACCAGCCATTCCCTGTGCCCAGGAACTATCCTGGTTCCATGAGGCCAGCAGAGGGCAAACACCAGACAGAACATGCTCTAAAGCACCATGTTTTCCTCTGGATCCAAAGCAGAACCAAGCAGTGAGAAAACCAAAACCCAGAACACCAGAGAACATCTTTTGTTACCTAATGGATCCTTCACAAAGAAAGGCTGTGGAAAATCCCCCTTGACAAACACCATTCCCAAACCTATACCCACATCCTTTGTTGCAGACACACACAACTCCCAGTAAATCTGGCACTGGAATTCACCCCTAAACTCAGGAGAAGCCCCCCTGAAGATGACTCACCACCCACTGCTTCCGCTGCACAGCAAAGTAGAAGACGTACCACTGGAAGTAAAGGGGCACCAGTGCTGGGGGACCGACTGGAGGGACAAACAGAGCCATGAATTACCCCAACAGGATGGGACGGAATGGGAAAACAAGTGGCAGAGCGACTGCTGGCCATGGAACTGCAGAGGGGGAAGTTACTCACTGATGAAGAAGTACTTGTGCTGGTGGTTGTAAGGCATGAATTTCTTCTTTTGCACACCAAGCTGTTAAAATATACAAATAGGCCATGAAGACACCTGTGCACACACTCCTAAACTTCCAGAAGATGTCCTATCCAACCAAGCCAGCACACACCATCCCCTGGAACCTCGGCCTGGATGAGTTTTCACCCTGCCCTGGGTGCAGAAGGGGCTGGGCAGTGCCTTGCACACACACAGTGATCTGCACAGGAAGCTCTGCCCCTACAGAGGGCACAAGCTGCCTAAAAATGCTGAAATAGAAATCCACACCAACAATTTGCTGACAAAGCAGAGCTCCAGAATTAAAAGAACCCCAAACTGTGTTATGATGGTACTGTTATGATACTGTTAATGAATATGGAAGTGTATGGAACTCACACCTTCTTGCAATTAGTCTGGAAAATAGAAATGAGCATCTAGGCATGACACTGTGTCCACAGGAATGAGGGTGAACAGATTATCTTCCCTCTGAGGCTGCTCATTTTTCAATGTTTGCTGCACAAACATAACAGATCAAGCCACTGCCTTCCTCGAGGAATGCCACGATATCCCTGTACATATTCAAACTAATTCCCAATAGCTCTGTCCTGGGTTATGGAATCAAAAATGTGTATTCTATTTTCATCTGTTGAAAGCAGTTGGGGAATTGTTCTTCACCCCTTGTAACCTTGGAAGGAGGGGGACGGGGGGAGGGGCGGGTGCCTTTTGGTAATGGGCCATTAACAGCCTATACCCCTGGACTACACCCGCTCCCCCCAGAGCCCCAGAGCCCCATCTGCATGCATGGTCCTATTGTGGGATGCCCCGCCCGGTGGGGGGAGTCAAGGATTGCAGCCAGGAAAAACGGAGGCGGGGGGACGGGAGTTCACTTGCTTCACCCGGATTCCTGGGAGGAAGACGGCACCCCATCTCATCTTCGCCAGACCCCATCTCATCATCGCCGGACCCCATCTCACCATCACCTCACCCCTGGACCCCTCCTCATCACCCCTGGACTCCTCCTCATCACTCCTAGACACTTTTTTGGCTACAGGATCGTCCCTGCTCCAACAGAGCCACGTCTGCCACCCCAGGAGGACTCACTTCTGGACTGCTTCCAACACCCTGACTAACAGGGTGCCAGGTGGCAGCTCTGATACTGTCAGGGCTTTCCCAAATTGTTGTTGTTTGTTTGCTGGTTTGGTGGGGTAGTTTTGTTTCCTACCACATTTGTATTATTGATATTCCTAGTAAAGAACTGTTATTCCTATTCCCAAATCTTTGCCTGAGAGCCCTTAATTGAAAATTTATAATTTGGCAGGGGTGGGAGGTTTGCATTCTCTATTCTAAGGGAAACCCCAGTTTCCCTAGCAGATACCTGTCTTGTCAAACCAAGACAAGCTCATTCCTTAATTTCAATGCAAATCAGAGCATTTAAAGTGACACTATGAATTTACGTAGCTATTTTTTTTAAAGGACAGCAAATGGTAAAACCACTCAATTAACTGCAGAGCTGTACCAAAACCAGAGCTGGACTGCAGATGGGAACCACTGGGACACCCACTGCCAGGCTGAGACCACCAAAATAGCTTCTTTGATCAGGAATTGTAAAAGTTCCAGACAGCCCTGGCTTGTCATCTGCTGCTTCCATCCCCAGATCGCTACAATTAGTCACACTGATCTTGGTAAAAGAGAACAACTTGTAATTCTGATCTTCATAAAACTGAAAGTATCTCATCAAGGGAAATAGGAACTTGCAATCATGGCAAATATTTTGTTCTTATCTTCCAATGCTGCAATAGTAACTTTGAGTGAAGTTTTAAGAATATAAAGATCTCAGAATTGCTGGAATATTACTGAGGAATATTAGGGACTAGTCGAAGGCAAAGTAACACTGTATAAAATCAAATTAATTAGTGTCCAGTTTCTCAGCTCTCTGCAGCTTCCCAAATTTGAATCCTACTGCTGTCACCTCCGAGCTTCCCCCAGGTCTCACCTCTACAGAGAGGGTTTTCCCCAAAGCAAAAAACAAGGGATGCATGTTGACATCGGGATCCTTCCGGAAGCAGTTGGGTTTGGCGTGGTGCTGGAAGTGGAGGTGATTCCACCAACTGGCCGGGGCTCCCTGTGGGAATGGATGAGAAGAAAGTGCCCTAGAGAAGGTGGATCTTCTGCCCTTAGTTCTCTCCTTATTCTGGGATTGGTTTTGGCTGCAGAGCAGGGCTCTGGCAGTCCCTCCCCACACCCAGTGCTCACCTTGAGATGGCCGATGACAAACTTGTGCACCCAGTGGTTCCACCTGGACTTGCTGAAGACTGATAGGTGTCCAAAATCATGCTGGAGCCAGCCAGCCTGGGCCTGGAATTAAAAAAAAATACAACGGTGCTGGTGGGGGAAAAGAACTGTCAGGAGGGTCTGTGTCTGAAAAGGGCTTTCTTCTCCCACTCCCACGTTCCTCACAATGTATCCCTGGATAGCAAAAGTGCTTCCAGTGCCAGGGGCCCAATCCCAACTCTCCTTTTTCACTACACACCAGTGCACTCCAGACTCTGCCTAATGACTTTTAGTCCTAGACAGTTGTTTCCATGAGGAAGGGAAAACAAGTCATGGGAAAAAAACAGCCACAGAGCTGAGAACCAGCATTTATTCTCTCACAAAACTGCTCTGAAATCGGCAACAAAGTCTCCTTTAAGGAGCAGCTTGCTGCTGCCTCCTCCAAGCACTTGTAATTCCGAGGGGATCAGCTGGCCACGGGAGGAATAGCTGGGGCTTTGAGAGCTGCTCTGCCCTCTCCTCCAACTCCCTGCAAGTTCCCATGGGAACACAGTGGCTTGGCCCCTGCACACTGCCTTGGAGTCCTGGCACCGTGGAGCTCAGGAGCGGGACACGGCTTTCATCATGTGGGGAAGGCTGGAATAAGGAAGGCTTTGATGGAATATGGGTAGGAAAAAGCAGGGCAAAGACTGCTCTACCACAGCAGCATGTGTGGTTTTGCCCTTTCTCTCTGTGAAATCCAGAGAGAAGCAGGATTTGGAAAAGTCCACGATGATAAGATTTGTCCCCTGCTTACGGCAACAAGCACCTAACTCCCAAATCTGGCTTTTTGGGGCTTATTTTGTGCAGTTGCTCACCTGGACAGTGCCCAGAAGCACCGCAGAGAAGAGAAAAGGCACCAAGGATGCTCCAAAATACCAGATAATGAGCCAGGCTGCGACATCCAGCACCAAGATGTGGCAGAGATAGAGGATGAAAAAGGCGTGGTTGGGCTGGAGAAGCCCCATCTTCTCCACGGTTGCACGGAGCTCACGGAAATCTTCCACCAGCTTTTTCTGTGAGGAGACCCAAAAGAATCCACTGGTCGGAAAACACCTCAGGAACATTAATAGGAGCACAGTTTTCCCTCTCAGGGATGAAAAGGGGAAAAGCTGAGGGTCACCTGGAGACAAATCTTTGCTAAAACTACAAATAATGATGTGAAATGAAGCTTCAGCCAACAGTGATTCCAGGAGATCCTATGGCCTATGTGCAGGGACTTCTGCCTGCCCATCAGAGAGGTTAAACAGTATCATTTCAACCCCAAATCCAAGTTTTTATGACACTCACGTTCTTGCTGGGCTCAAAGCTGGGCTGATCTGGTGCCAGCTCCCCAATAAGGAGGGGGTTCATGTACTTCCTCACCAGTGCCTTGTCAAGATGAAAAGCAATGAAAGGATCCTGAAACACAGACAGAGGAACAGGATCAAGAAAAACCATCATTCAGGTGCCAGCAAAAGAAATCTATTCCACGACATGCTGGACCATTCAAAAGATTCCTGTTGGGGAAACCAGTTACTTTCATTATTTAAATGTGGTGTCAATCTCCATGGCAACCAGGTGGAAAAACCCACTAGTGGCTGTTATCACTACACACTCTGTCCCTGCATTTAAATTGCAAATCCTGTAGGCACACATGGCACTTTGGCATCTAATTCTTGATCTCCCATTTACCTCCTTTTCGACATTTCTCTCCTGATGCCCAAATTAGCATATTTTTACAGTCTCCCTCAACCTAAGGATGCGGGGGTTTTTAATTTTCTGGGACAATATTTGCTTGCTGGGCATCACTTTGTAAGATTCCTGTACCGTGCATTGTTTACCACTATAATTATTAGTCCATCATTGTGTGCTTTTTAAACAAAATGTGCTTTTAAAAAATCTCTTGTCAGGAAAGGGGTTAAAAAAACTGGCTGGTGTTGCCAGCTCTGGGTCAGCTGTAGTATCCTCAATGCTCAGGGTCACTGAATAAAGGAGGGAAAATGAGAGGGGAATCAACACTTGTATCTTCTCATTTGAAAAGTGGGAGGGGAAATGGAGAGGGCAGAGCAGGGGAGGATGGTACCACACATTTAGACCAATCCTTTCCATGGAGTCTATAAAACCTGGAGAGCAATCCCAGCTGGGGGTTAGGGGATGGCTGATTGCACCTTCCAGAAATCAGAAAAGTGACCCAGAGTTCTTCCTTTACTTTGCATTTTCTCCTGGTTTTGTGGAGTCTTGTTCTTTTGATCCCCAGGGGAAAAAAAAAACACTGGAAAATAAAACTTGGCAGGGATTTCTGAGTGGTCAGCAGTTCAACTGCACCCAGCAGTGGCAATGATATCATAACCCAAAGAATGCAGCTGGCTGCAATCCCACCATCCAGACCTGCACACTCCATGGGCTGACCTTTTTCTGGTCACAGAAACACAGAATGTTTGGGTGGGAAAGGCCCTTCAAAGCTCATCTCATTCCCTCCTGCCACGGACACCTTCCAGGTTGCTCCAAGCTCCACCCAACCAGGCCTGGAACACTTCCAGGGATGGGGCTCCACCACCTCTCTGGGCAACCTGTGCCAGTGACAGGGCTTTGAAAATGCACGTGTGCCCCCTGCCCTCACTAAATGTTGTAAATTCACTTATTATTTTTGGCTCTAAGTGATATTCATACTATGGGATCTTCACGTGGAGATCTCAAGTTCCATCCTGACTGAAACATAGTCCATCAACACCATCCTTACAGGTAGATTCCCTCCCCATTATCCACCCTTGGGTTCAAAGACACGCATTTGGAGAAATTCATGGAAAAGGCACAAGCAGACAAAGGAAGGAAACACCACTGGCAAAGGCACCCCGCACCCAAACTCCAACAGCATTTACTCCGCTCTGCAACAGCCGCTGGCACTCAGACAGGAATGATTCATTACGTTTTCGTGACTGAAATACGACTTTCAGTGATATTCTGCTCTAGTGCCATCTCTTGGGTTGGGGAAGTTCAAGCAGGGTGAAGGCGCCCGTGGTTGCAAACAATAACTCTGTCACCGCGTGTGCCACACGGGTGGCAGCATCCCATACTCTTATGTGTGCAAAAAATTACCGAGGGGATTTGGATTTGGTTTGGGGTTTGGGGGAGGAAGTTTTGTTTTTTGGTTTTTTTTCCCGGCTGCGGTTTTCCGTCATTGCTCCAGCAACGCTTCCTTGTATCGACAATCCCAAACAATCCCTGGCCGAGCGTGCGCCCTGCGCGCTCCCGGCGTACGCGTGTGTGGAACAGCCGAGGATCCCGCCGTGCCACACACACGGCTCCCTGTCCTGCTCCCATCCCCGGGGATCCTCCTCCGCGCTCCTCCCTCCTCCATCCCTCCCTGCCCGCGCTGCCGGGGCCGCAGCTGGCCGCTCACCGTGGCGTCCTGCCCGGCGTAGTGGCTGATGACCCGGGAGCCCCCCGGGTGCCTCCGGCAGAAGTGGCTGATGTCGTACACCTTCCTGTCGATCACCAGCCAGCGCTCCTGCGGCGCCGGCCCCCGCCCGTTCCGCTGCCCGATCTCCTCCCAGGTGAAGTGCCGCATCCCCTCCCGGCCGGGCTCCGAGGAACCCTCCATGGCTGAGATCGGCTCGTCCGGACCCGGCTGGGCTCGGCCCGGCCCAGCTCCGCCTCCCCGGAGCCCCCCGCCCACTGGGCTGCGCTCGCCGTGCGCCCGCCCAGGGGCCGGAGGGGGCGGCCGGGATGGTGGGGCAGGCGGGGGTGGGCGCCACGGGAGGGAAGGAAGCCCGGGCTGTCCGGGCTGAGGTGGCTACCGGAGTCATTTTGTTTAGAAAACCTCTCTGAGAGCAGCGAGTTCCCCAGCACTGCCAAGCCCCTCAGTCGCAGAATCACGGGGTCGTTGAGGTTGGAAGGGAGCTCCGGAGATCATTCAGTTTATCCCCCTGCCAAGGCAGGGTCACCTGGAGCAAGTGACACAGGATCGTATCCGGGTGGGTTTGGAGATTCCAGAGAGGGAGACGCCACGTCCTTCCTGAGGTTCCTGAGCAGCTTGTCCCAGTGCCCTGCCATACTCAATGTACAGAAGTTCTTCCTCACGTTGAGGTGAAACTTCTGGAGTTTTAGTTTCTAGCCATTGCTCCTCTTCCTATTGCCGGGCACCACGGAAACACGTCTCCAAATGCCACATACACGCGGCTTTTAAATCCCCCCAGCTGATTCCACCACTGCCCCGGACAGTCTGTTCCAGGGCTTGCCAACCCTTGACAACAATTTTCTCTCATATCCAACTTAAACCTCCCCTGGCACAACTTGAGGCTGTTTCCTCTTGTCCTGTCACTTATTACCTGGGAGAGAGACCCATCACCATCTGTCTCCTCAGTCCTTCGAGGGAGTTTCCCTTCCTCACACCCAAGTTCCTTCTTTTGACCCACTTTTACAACCTGTTTCTCCTTATTTCTAGTCTGATTATGACTTATCTTCCCTACCCTTGATCTTGCTTCCCTTTTCCAGCAGATCCCTTCCTCTCTTCCGTCTGTTCTGCCTCTCCCTTCCAGCTGCCTCAGCCTCTCCTGTTCCTAAGGCTCCTTTTGGCTGCTCATGCCTGGATATGCAGCCAGAGGGAGAGAAGGTGTTGCCACAGGTAAATGACATCAAACCCCTGCAGATGATTTTTCAGACAGCAGAGTAACGCTGGAAGAGTGCATGATGCTAAAACAGACCAATCCTTCTGGGTGGGACTTCATCCATATGAGTTACAAATTAAGATTCTTCTCCCAACACTCATCATCTCCCTTTTCACAACAGCACCAGCCTTCCTCGTGAACTCTCCTTATTGATCCAGGATTTCTTTGTTTCCATTCACACCTTCCAATCTGACCTAGTTACAGCAATTCCAGTTGAAGGTAACCATAGAAACAAAGAGCCACCAGGCTGCATCCCCTTGCGTTCTGAGCATCACCTGATGGCTACATCACATCTTGGAATTCCGTGCCTGCAAAACTCTGGATCAAACATTCCTATTTCCTTTCCTTCAGCAATTCCTACTAATAAACATTAATAGATGTTTAACATCTTTTTTAATGTAACAATTATATTCAGAACAGTGCAGTGATTCTTTCAAATTCTGTTTTTCCCCATCATCAATTGCACAACAGAATATTTATCCTAAATTTAGTTGATATTTATGACCTTTTATCATGAATATGGGGGACACACAGAGATCAGTTTTCTTTTTTCCTATATTTGCTAAAAGCAAATAAATTCCATCTTCCTACATGAGTTAAACCTTTGGATACTTGCTTTGAGGGATCTTAACAGGCTAAAAGCACCACTAAACTTGATAAAATCTACTCTTGTTCCCTTCATGTGCTTCCTCTGGTTTCAGCAGCTATAAGGACTGTTAATACCTTATTAACACACTTTCCCAGACAAATTAGACAACAGCCTTTGGAATTCTCTTCCAAGCTCCTTCTGACATGAAATCCCTGGCTGTGATTGTTTTCCCCTCAGCAGATGATTCAAGACAAGCTGTGGAGGCTCCTGGAATCACCCAGCCCTAAGCAGTGAGGGTTTCTGTGTCCTGCCAGTTGCCAGCAGTGGTTGTTTCCCCTCTCCTTGCCCCACTTGGGATCTCAATGGGTGCCTCAGAGACAAGAATGGGACCTTTGTCGTGAAAACTGCCAGGGAAAAAAAACTGCTGCTGTTATAGACTCCCCAGCATCCTGCATCCAGCTGGGATTCCTGGCATCATTCCCTGCTGGAACACAATTAACCAGGTAAAATGAGTCCTTCAGTGCCCTGACTCCTTGTTTTAGCTTCGCTGATTCCACCTCCATATCTGCTGTCACCATCAGGCTGTGACCCAGCTCCCCAGACTACCAGGAACCACCAAAAATCCAAGGGGAGGGAAGAAATGCGCTTTGGTTCAGTCCTCTGATCTGCCTGGAAATCTGGTGACTGGAGATGACCAGAATTTGGAGAAGATATATTAAAATTCCTTATTTCACTACCGTGATTTGGCTGGAACATGCTTTAAAATACCCAAGTGAGCTGCATGGTGAGGAATCAATAAATATTTGGGCATCTGGTGACCAAACCAGTAATCAGGGAAAGAGGGAGATGGGTTGAAAGGACTGCAGCCTTTCTTTTCTCCTTTTAGAGAAAATTAGTTACTAGGATGGATGGTGAGGTCTGAAACCACAGGGAAAAAAAAATAAAAGGAAAACTAACAAATGTGGAGAAACAGTTTAAAAGGGCAGAGTCTAAAAGAAGACTCAGTTCTTGGCTTTGGTTCATCCGAAGAAAAACTGAAGATTCCAGGCACAGGGGAATTGCGGTGGCGTGGTTTACAAGCTTCTGTCATCAGTGCAATTAAAACAGCCACGCTGATGAAGCAAATGCAGCAGGAAACCACTAATTTAGTCATTGTGTTACTACCAGGGAAGAGCCTGAAGCTCCTGACAGCTCCCTGTAACACCATTCCTACACCAGACTTAGGATCCACTGCAAGGATCTGTGTAACACCAGCAGAAGAGGGAGAAACTGGAAATATCCCCTTTATTCTTGTTGTATTACTGGGAATGAGCTGGAATACTGGAATAACTTGGCCTAAATGAGTTAGTGCTGTACCCAGAACTCTTTGTTTGGGTTGCTGACACATCATACCCACAATAAATTCTTGATTTTCCATACAAACAGTGTGACTTCATGGAATATTTGCTCAGCACTCCTCTCTAATAACTCAACTGATTGCTAAAATTTAGATGCAAAAAAGACTGAGGTTTGGGAGGATTTTGCATCTTGACAGGAAAAGCACCCAGGAATTACTCTGTGAAAGGAAGGAGATAAAAAGAAGCTTATCTTTTCTCCTTCAGAAGTCATAAATTCAGATTAGCAACGGAGGGAGCAAGGTGGTGATTGTTTAGAGTTTTATACTTTTGAAAGCAAAACCTGAATAAGGAGAAAAAAAAAAAAAAAAGGAAAGGATACGATGATAACATGGGAATACCAGTAGGATTTTCACTAGAAATCACTAGAAAGCAGCATCAGAACAGAGCATTTCTCTCCTTATTCCTGCCCTGCTGCAGTGTCTGATGCTTTCTGAGTGTGATTCCCTCCTCTGCTCCCCTGGCAGCCGGAGCAGTTTGTGCCCTGACCCTGATAATCCCACTGGCAGCCCAAGATCCACTGCAGAATGTGGAATCCCTGCCAGCCATGGCCACACAATGGGGATTTCTGTTCCTTTGTTGCTTGTTTCCCTCGTAAAGTTCCTCAGCTCTCAGGACTGGGAAAAAAAGTAGAATATGTCAGAGTAAAAAATAATCTGGAGTAAAAAAATATCAAGGAAATCTTTGGTAGCAGTTTGTTCTAAATCCATGGACTGTGACAGCATTCCCACCTAATCACTGGTTTCACTCACTTTAGGCTCCAGACCTCATTCCCAGCATTCCCCACTCTGTTTGAATTTATTATTCAATTTATTATTTAATTTTTATGTTCACAGCTCCTCAGCCTTTCCCTCTTGTGAAAGACAGGGAAAACCTGGGGTCCTTTCTCTCCTTACATGTATTTTCCTTTGGTAGAAAGGAAAAAAGGTATGAAAAAGACTATTAAAAGCATCAGAAAGTTTAAAGGTGCAGCTAAATCTGGTTTTCACTCTATTTTTCTCCCCAAATCCTCAGTCCCTGCCTTTTTCCCCTTCAGAAAACTGCTCCATGTCTTTCCCTTGTTCTCTCCTGCTGCCTCCTTTTCCCACCACATGCCTTGGAGCCATCTGGCCTTGCCAAGTGATGGATCTCATACTATAAACTGGGGGGAAAGGAGGATTTTCCCTGCATCCATGAGGACTGCAGCACAGCTACAGGACATTTCCGTGTGCTGGTGCCTGTCTGTGTGCTGCTGTCAAAGTCTAGTCCTTTCTAAACGCCAAATTAAAAGAAACTTATCAGACCTCGCAAAAAAAAACCTTATCAGACCTTGCCTCCTATATAAAACCCAACAAAGGGATGAGACAACAAACAGAAAATGATGGGGTTTTGCTACATTTTTAAAGTGCTTTCCTCAGGGAAGAGGAAGTTCTTTTACATTAAACCAACGCATGAGACAGTGTAAAGATACCTGAGCTACCAATTTTCCCTGCCTTTTCACCATTCCAACCCATTCCAGTAAGACATCCTTCATTGATTCATTAGCTGAAGAGCAGACACACCACTTCTACGTGTGTTCCCTGCAAAAACTCTTCCACTTCTACATCCCCCTTCCCATACTTTGTTCCCTTTCATGTTCCTCACCTTTTTTGCCCACATCTCGTGACTCTTTGGTTAAACTCAGGGCTTTTATGTCCCTCACACAAGCTCTTTGTGCTGCTAAAGCTACACCAGGCAGCAACTGCAGCCTTTCACCCACTTGGCCTTAGAGCAGAGCCTGTTCTCCTCTCTTTGCTAGGGCTGGTTTGTGTCCCAGAAGCCAAAGAAAACTCGGAACAAGCACTGCCTAAAGCCTGACAGCCTGGCTGGCTGTGCTGCTGGAGGCTGAGAGCAGCAGGGATTATTTTAGAGGCATCTTTCAATGGCTTGTCATCAAGTTATGATGCAATTTTCCATGGGAAATATCCAGGTGCTGACTTTGCTTTTTTGTCCATCTACAGGTAAATTCCAAAGTAGACCTTATCAGCTCATTTCATAGAATCAACATAGAATCCAGGAGTGGTTTGGGTTGGGAGGGACCTTAAAGCTCATCCCATTCCAACCCCCTAGGAACAACTTCCACTGTCCCAGGTTGCTTCAAGCCCCATCCAGCCTGGCCTGGGACACATCCAGGGCTGGGGCAGCCACAGCTTCTCTGGGCACCCTGTGCCAGAGCCTCAGCACCTCACAAGGAAGGATTTCTTCCTGAATTGTACATATTCAGTCACACCTACAGGATTAAAATCCCCAAATTCAAAGAACTCAGCAAACTTTTCCCTCATCACAAGCAACAAGTTTCAGGTCCACCTTAATGTGGTGTCTGGCTGTAATTTAGTCTGATCCTTGTCACAGGGCTATTTTGAACAAAACTAAATAAAACGAGCAAGTCTTAGCAAAACATTCCTGTCATTTCTGACTTTCCTCACCCCACGCCACAGGCAAAGATTCTTTAACAGGCTGAAGCCATCCTGCAGTATTAACACCAGGCAAAAACAGAGGAAAGCTCTAGCATTGCTTGGCACAAAGCTAAAGAGGAGAGATTTGGATTGGAAAAAATCCTTCCCAGTGAGGTGCTGAGGCCCTGGCACAGGCTGCCCAGAGAAGCTGTGGCTGCCCCATCCCTGGAAGTGCTCCAGGCCAGGTTAGATGGGGTCTTGGAGCAATGTGGGCTAGTGGAAGATTTTCCTGTGCATGGCAAGAGATTGGAACTGGGTGGTCTTTAAGGTCCTTTCCCACCCAAATCCTTCTGTGATTCTACAGTTCACCCTGTTGGGTTCCTCCCCCTGCTTAGGCCCGGCCTCTGCCACCACAGAAAGGGTTAATAATCCTCCCACTTAATCATGCCAAATATTCACAGGAAAAGATTCCTATCACCAGGAAAGCTGGGGATCACACCTGGCTGGCCCTGGAAAGTGGCCACAGGTCCTGTCAGAGGTGAGCAAAGCCGCAGGGAAAGCGGCCTGTGTTGTTTTTGTCTTTGCAACGCCACACCTTGCGTAACCTAACGATGGGAATTGTGTACAATAAAGCGCCCCACGGCAAGGAAAAGATGGCAAAGATGCCATTATCCCACCTGCTAATAAAAGCATGGCCTCAGGCAGGAGAGCTCAACCAGCCCTACTTGTGCCACAGGAAAGCTGTGAAGTCTGGCAGCCTGGCAAAAATAGAGCGAAACAACGCAGATTTGGGGCAGGACAGCAACAGCTCCTTTCTGAGCTCAGCAGTGACAAAGTGGAGTGAGAAGTCTGGGAGGAAAAAAGGCAGGAAAAGGAGGGGAAAGCAGAAAAAATATGAAAAAGAGGGGGAAAAATAAAAAAAGGTTAAAAAAGAGTAAAAAAAGTAAAAAAGGTAAAAAAATAGTAAAGTGGTAAAAAAAAGAGTAAAAGGAGAGGGAAAGGAGGAGAAGGGTGGAAAGAGGAGATGCAGGAGGAGGGGTGAAGGGAAAAAAGAGGGAAAAGGAGTGGAAGGGCAAAAGGTAGGAAGGGGAGAAGGAGACAAGGGGAAGAGATGGGGAAGACAAGGGGAAAGAGATGACAAAAGGGGGAAAGAAGAAGAAGGGGAAACGGGGGAAAGGGGGAAAAAGAGGAAAGGGGGGAAAGGTAAGAAAAGTGGGAAAAAGAAGAAGGAGGAAAAGGGGATAAAGAGAGGGAAAAGAGAGGAAAGGAGGGAAAGTGAGAAAGGTGGGGAAGGGGAGGGGGAGAAAAGGGAGGAAGGAGGAAAGAGGAGAAAAGGAAATGGAGAAAAAAAAAGAAAAAACAAGGAAGAGGAAGGGGGAAAATAAGAAGGGGAAGGGCAAGGGAAGAAAAAAAAAAAAAAAAAAAAAAGCGGCGGGGACAGCTCTTTAGAGCAGGAGCCAAAAACTCTGGAGGACACGAAGCTGGGAGCGGGAGGCGGAGGAGAAGCAGGCGAGGGGCTCCCACCCTCCCGTGCCCCGGCGGTCCCGGCCCGCAGCCGCTTCGAAAGATCGGGACGGGCCAATGGGCGGGAGTGGGAGGGCGGCGGGACAGCCGGGATTGGCGCTGGGGCTCGGCTGATCCCGCGGGGAGAGCCCCGGGCACCCAGCGGAGAGCGGGGGGGTGCCGCGGAAAGGGGGGCGGGATGGCGGGCAGGGGGAGGAGGATGCTGAGTTTCGGGGGGAGGGGGTGATGCCGGGAGGGAGGAGAATGCCTGGGAGAAAAGATGATGCTGGGAGAGGGAGGGGATGCCGAGGGAGGAGAATGCTCGGGGGAGGGGGGGATGCCCGAGAGGGGGGTGGTGTGGGTGGAAGGGGCCGAGCTTCCCTCAAAACACAGGGCTATGTGCGAGGATAAAGTGCATCAGTGCGGGGACAGCCAGCCTAGGGGGCACTTCCGAGCAGGCGGAGAGAAGCGAGAAACAAAGAGAAGGGAGGACATGAGCGAAGGCGAAGGGAGGGAGCAGGGGATCAGCTGAGTTCAATCCCGCCAAGAAAGCTCTTCCCCTCCGGCACATCCCTGAGCGCCGCAGGGACAGGTTCCCCCCTCCCCGCTTCCCCTCTTTGGTTAAGAAGACAAAGAATCGAGTGGCCCCATGGGGAAAGGGGGTGAGCAAGGGGGGGATTCGGGGGAGCCGGCGGCGCAGATCCGCTTCTACACCTGGAAGGAGATCCAGAAGCACAACCTGAGGACGGACAAGTGGCTGGTGATAGAGCGAAAGGTTTATAATGTCACCAAGTGGGCAAACAGGCACCCGGGGGGCCAGCGAGTGATCAGCCACTGCGCCGGCGAAGATGCCACGGTAAGGACCGACCCCCGCGGCTCTCCCGGCTCCAGCAGCATCCTCTGACAGCTCCTTCCCTCCCCGAAGGGAGCCAGCTGCCTGCTGTCCCCTGTCCCCCTCTCCCCAACACCTGCTGGACACCCGGCTCAGCCTTTTCGCTGCTCCCAGCTCGCTCCAAGAGGATGCAGGTCCCCCTCTGGAGCCGTGGTTTCTGGAGGATGGGTTGGTAGGGATCGCTCTGCTTAAATCCTGCTCGTTTGCCTTTGTGTCCTGCTTGTACCGTGCCTCGAGCCCTGAATTCGGGAGCAAAGTGTCCCAAATCTCCCCTTTTCCAGTGTGGAGCTTGTGACATGCAGAGTCACACAGCCAAGCACAGGGAGGGTTTAACAGAGGGCAGGCTGTGTCTCAAAGTTGCTTCTGTGAGGAGGCTTTAAAACAAGGAGCTTTTTAGCTTTTTTTTTTTTTTTTCTCCAGGAGAAAATTCTCTGGAGAATTTGGTTACAGGTTGCTACAGAGAGGGAAAAAAAAAGAAAAAAAGGCAGCAAACCATTTGCTGCTGCTCCAGCTGCTTCTTTGCTGGGTTCAGCCACCTCTCAGGTTTCAGCAATGTAAAAGATAAGAAACCAAACAACAACAAAAAGAAACCCCAACCTTGAAACAGGAACAAATTAGAAATAAATTGTTTGTTGTCTGGAGTTCCCCTTAAAACCATCTTCCTCAGAAGTGCATCCAGAGGGCATGTTCTCTCCTTAGGGCGTGTTAATGAAATCCAAGCTGCCTTAGAGCTCTTTCCAAAACGTGCAGAGACCAAGCAGGAAGAGGAACTGATGGTCTCCCATGCCTCCTGACACCTTAGCAACAGGAGGCTCCATGTGTGACAAAATTATTTGGCAGAACCTTCCCTTTCCATCAGCCCCCATTTCCCTGTATCCTGTGGTTATTTTCCATTCTTTTCCTTGAAGCACTGAGCTGCACTTTGGCCCTTCTGTCCCTTTTCAGTAAATCCTCTGAATGAAAAGCTTTCTCCCTCAGAAAGATGGGCTAGGTTCTGCTTTCAACTGCTGAAACACAGAGCTGCTGAAAAAGGAGGAGTTTACTCCTATCCCCAAGAATTTAACTCCAATATCTCCATTAGCAACCAAAAAGCATCTGCTATTGCAGTTGTCTGGAATCCTTGAAAGGGAGGCTGAAACACAGGTTGGTGGTTCCAGGATTGCTGGTTCTCCTCCCACCTCCCCACCCCACATTGCATCTCACACCCCATGAAGGCATGGCCTTAAAAATGCTCTGAAATTGTTAAATCTCCCCTCCAAGCACTAAACCAGGATTGGCATCAGTTTTGCAGCTTCCCTGTGGTGAACAATCATTTACAGCCAGAAAACCCTCTCACATTCAGGGGAAGAAAGGCTTGGCCTTGACCCTGTGTGGGTTTAGATTGGGTTTTAGGAGGAAATCCTCCCCTGTGAGGGTGGGGAGGCCCTGCACAGATTGTCCAAAGAGGCTGTGGCTCCCCCATCCCTGGACATGTCCCAGGCCAGGTTGGATGGGATTTGGAGTAACCTGGTCTGTGGAAGGTGTCCTTGCCCATGGCAGGGGAGTGGAATGAGATGATTTTGAAGTCCCTTCCAAACCAAAGCATTGCATGGGTCTCTGATTTTTTTAAACACAACATCTGAGTCTGGGCCAGCCTGTTCCGGTGTCACCTCATGCACAGCACACAAAGGCAGGGACACTTGGCAGTGTCTCTGTCTCACAGGTGTTCAGGAATGTAAAAGAAAGTCCTTGTGCTGACTGCTCTAAGCACTCCCAATGCTCAAGTGCAGCTCATATCTCAATTATACAAAGCTTTTTTTTTTCTCACCAAAAGCAGCTGGAATGATTCCCACATCCCAGAGAACACTTTGGCTTATTTGGTCAGTAGATCACAAAGTTGGGAGGTCGAGTACCAGTATCACACAGCATTTCCCAGGGATTATCTTTTCCCTTTAGCTTTTCATCTCCTGCAGTACAGAACTGAGAACAATTCCAAAATTCAGGTGCTATCTTATATTTGGGACCTAGTAGTACAGGAGCTTCATGAGATATACATAACAAAAATCCAATCCTTCCATCATTTGCAGAATTTCCAGGCAATAAGCACCCAGTCAGACCTCCAAATGCTTTTTTATTCCCAGCAGTTAAAATAATACTGAATCAACATTTTTAACACTTCTTATGTGTCATCCTCTCTCTTTTTCCCTTTCTTCCTCTTTTTTTTTCTTTACACAGAACTGAAGAGCCTTGCAGTAGGCACAGTGTCAGCTATTCACTGCCCTCCTCATTCTGCTTTTCCTTCCTCTTTCACATCTTCTGCAATTGTTCCAGAGAAAGAAGCCAGGAATGAGAGTCAGCATTTCAGTGACACATTTCTGGGTCCGGGTTTCTATTGATTTTGGTGGACTTTGACCCCGAGGTGGTTGCCTGGCATTTTTGAATGCCAGACTTTTGATGGAGGGCAGCTCCCAGAAGGGTCAGCTGGACACAGGGAGCACCTTCCAGTCTGCTCTTTATCTTTAGAGCCAGGAGGGAGATATTATTTGGTCCCTACAATTGTTAGGCAATGGGACAAAGGTGGAAAGGCTGGAGCGTGGTTCTCCTGACTCCTGTTTTTAACGATTTTTTTTTTCCATGCTCTCTTAGCACTTCATGGAACCAATCTTTCCTGTTCTCCCAGGTGAATTCCAAGAGCTGACTCCAGTTCTGTGCAGTAAGGAAAGGGCAAGGAGAGAGTGAGGGTTTCTGATCTGGGTCAGCTTTCTGTCCCAGCTGCTGTCCTTGGGGTTAAAATTCCAGCTGTGCCATGTGGAAGGACCTGGCCAAGATCTTACTACGAGCATCAGGCACCTGGTGGGATACAGGCAGACAAAAATACGTGGAAAGGGGAAGGAATAGAGAAAGAGCCAGATAAACTCAGGAATGCCAGGATCAAAATGACTACACAAACAAGGCATTATTCTTCTGAAAAGTCACCACTTTTTCCTCAGCTGTTTTACTGCTGGGATCTACAGGCCGGGCCAAAACACCCAGGAGTATTTTTTGTGTTTGCAGTCACATCCAGCTTCAGTCACCACAGTCACCCCCTCTCTTGACTTGCCTCCAGGAGCAGACTTTCCAAGGGTATTTATATCCTATGAGGGATTTGCACAAATTCCCCTCTGCCTACCTTCTAAGGGAATTAACAGGATTTAAGTATTTAGTTGCTTAGAAAGAATTTCTTGAGCTGCCTTTCACCATATGGCTGGATGCCATCCCAGGTCTCACCATTCCCAGGACAGCAAATTCATCAGGCTTTAGTGGAATTAATGTCCCAAAAAGTGATCACAGAGCTGGAGGTCACCTGGCCCCTCTCTTCCACAGGTTCCACAACTGTTGGAAGTGGGTGGGAATAACACAGTGAATAGGAAGCACATCTTATCCCTGGATCTCACACAGTCCCTCCTGTTTCCACTCCAGGATGCATTCCAGGCCTTCCATATCAATCCCACCTTGGTGCAGAAGTTTCTCAAGCCACTGCTTATTGGAGAACTGGCTCCAGGGGAGCCCAGCCAGGACCGAGACAAAAACGTGAGTATTTATTCCTCAGCTGGGGTTCAGGGTGGCTATTCCCACCATTTTTTCCCTCTTGGGATGTTCTCCAGAGAGGGAGAGAAGTTCCCAGCGACTGAACTTCTCCATGTAGAGTATTTTCATCCTATCATGGATTCAAATATGTGTGGAAAAGAGGTGACACTTTTGGCTGTACAAACCTTTTCTTTCCCACAGAGCCACCAACAGCTGATTTCTGGCAGCCCATTTCAGGCACCCAGGCTGGACTGAGCCCATCCTGAAGGGAAATGGGAACTGAGACACAGGGAATGGGAAATGTGCACCAGCTCTGGTGACTGTGGTGCCTTCTGCTGCTCCTTTGCTGGTGACCAAGCACCAAAACACAAGTCCCCAGATGTCTCATGTCAGTGGCCTTGCTAAGGAGCAGCAGCCAGTGCCCATCACCAGGGCATCTCTGTCCCTGCTCATCCATTATTCAGGCCCAGAGCATGGCACAACTGGCTCTGGCCAGGAAACTCAATCCTGCCCTGTTGTTTGTGGCTGGCCATGATTGTGATATATCTGTGTCACTGACAATAGAGGGGACAACGCTGGCACCCAGTGACCCAGGAATGCTCCTCATGGATGGCTGCACAGGAGCTGGCCCATGGATTGAATGGATGATGGGTGATAGTGGGTGCTCATTATCAGAGGTCTGGAAAGAGGCACAATAGCACTGAATTCCATCTTGCTCCAGCTTCTCCTTACTGCTTAGGAAGGTCATTCAGACAAGAGCCATCAGGTGATGTGAGACTCAACAGAGCTTGGGTTACTCTCCTGGCTCCAGGTCCAAAAGGTCAGGATGTGGGTTCTGACCGGCCAGGATGTTTATTCATAGGAATACAGGGGAAAAAGCTGGAATATGGAGCCAGGGTCCTTAGCATGGAGCTCATCCCTCCTCCATCCATCCCACAATTCAGTCAGGCTCACTTCCAAGCCTCACCCTGTTCTTGCCTGTGCTGTTGCAGTCCCAGCTGGTGGAGGATTTCCGGACCCTGCGGAAGACAGCGGAGGACATGAACCTGTTTCAAGCCAGCCCCTTGTTCTTCTCCCTTTATATGGGCCACATCATCGCCATGGAAGTTTTGGCTTGGCTCCTGGTTTCCTACTTTGGGACTGGCTGGATTACAACCCTCGTCCTTGCCTGCATCCTTACAACTTCCCAGGTGACAAAGAGAGATCTTCTGCACACTCCCAACATGCCCTCCATCTCCATTTCTTTCCTGCTTAGCTTTGATTCCCAATAGCTTCCTAACTATTTGATTTCCCCTCATCCCAGGCCCAGGCAGGGTGGCTGCAACATGATTTTGGACACCTCTCTGTCTTCAAGAAGTCTTCCTGGAACCACATTGTCCACAAGTTTGTCATCGGACACCTGAAGGTAAAGGGAATTATGGAGCCAGAGAATTATGAGAATGCATCACTTTGGCCGTGGCAGAGTAGGAAAGGGAGGCTCTCAAGCTTCCCAGAGTGAGCAGAGGCACAAAAAAAGTTGGTGACTACTGCCTACGGAGCAACCTGTGATAGTGGAAGGTGCCCTTGCCCATGGCAGGGGTTTGGGACTGGATGAACTTTAAAGTCCTTCCAACCCAAACCATTTCAGGATTTTCTGGGAAGACACAGTGACCTGTAACTCTCTCAGAGTGACTCCACCACTCCCTGCTTTCTGCCTTTTCCAAAGTAAAACCCACTTCGGCCACAATCTGAGTCACTTTAGTTCCTATGAACGATTGGGTAATCCCAGATCGGGAGGAGCTCTCCACTGATGAAAACTCCTTGTTCTCCTTGTCCAGGGTGCTTCTGCAAACTGGTGGAACCACCGCCACTTCCAGCACCACGCCAAGCCCAACATCTTCCAGAAGGACCCGGATGTGAACATGAGGCACCTTTTTGTCCTGGGAGACACGCAGCCCGTCGAGGTAAGGAGAAGTGGGGGAAACACGGAAAACAACTGCTGTCCGAGAGGGAGAGAGGTTGTGCAAATCCAGGAGTTGGCTCCCATTGTTAGACATGACTTACACAGGCAGGACTTCCAGGAATGCTAGAAAGGAAACGCTTAATCCAGGGATTTTGTCTGGCTGTGTTGTCTGACAGGAGTTTGGAGCCAACCCTTGGGCTGAGGAGCAGCACAGACTACTAATTACCAATCCATTTCCTTTCCCCTGACCACAGGAGAAAGTGTCCTGGGTTAACTTGGGAAAAATAATGCAGATGGGATTGGAGAGAAAGCAAAAAGCCACTACAGGCCACTTTATCCTGCTGGCTTGAAGTACCAAGATGAGGGGGAAATACAGTGTTGCTCAGCAGGGAATTCCAGCAGGAACATTTCAAAACTGACCTGCCATTTCCATAGCAAATATCTTCCAGCATCAAGTGATTTTAATTTTAATTCAATCTACCCCTCCAGAGCCAAAATATTTACTGCCTGCTTATAAAAACCTACCCAAAGCACTTAAATCATGGTGTTTTTCACAATGGAACAAGGATTTCTAGTTTTAAAAACAAAACCCCAAGAAAATGGACAAGCAGCAAAGACAACACAAGGAAATACAACATTAAAAATGGTTTTTCAGCCAGAATTTGTATTATTGAGAAAGAAGACCACAGAAGACTACTACTTAAAGGAAAACCTAAACATTTGCAATAACAAGGAAAACTGGATTTCCACCTCAAAATCAGTCTATCCCAATATTCTCACATTGGTATAAAATCCTTTTCCAAATGATGCCTAGCACACAGCCTTGCAGAACTCAGCCCAGAGGGAATAAGGTGCCTGATTTATTGGTGTTACAAGCCTTCCCTTCCAAAAAAATCAGATTTTAGGCCTATCACATTCATATTAGTAAAGATGGAGGTGCTGGCAGCCCTTCTCACGGACACAGGGATGGCAGAAGGTGAAGTGCCTTAAAATTCCACCAAGTGAATAGAAATTATCTTTAAAAATTGAGTTTACACCTAACACAATGACAAAGTCAGGATATTTAATCACAAATCTCTTCTTACCTGCTGGTGGGAATTCAGTCAAAACTCCCTGGTCAATAAATTAAGAATTATTACAGAGAACCTACTTTTACCTGGGAATGTCCCAATCCCAGGCTGAGCTGTCTCTTTGTGTCCTGCAGTATGGCAAGAAGAAGCTGAAGTACCTGCCTTACAACCACCAGCACGAGTACTTCTTCCTCAGTGAGTATCCACCCTCCTCTCTTCCCTTTTCCTGGAATGCCACTTGTCCTTTCCAGCCCTCACTGTGTGAGCAGAGCAACTCCTCAAATCCCAACTCATTCCACCCTTCCTCAGGACCCTGTGCAGATCCCAAGATCAGCTCAGGGATATCCAAGCACCTGGAACATTGCTCTGTAGAGCAAGGGAGCAGCTGAGGCTGGGAATAACCTCCATGTGAGAGGCTCCATGGAAAAATTGCACGTTCCAAGTTCCATGGAAGCAGTCCCTCATGCCACACACCCTCCCACCCCTCTGATGGCCAAACCATTTCCCTTTGCCTTGCAGCCTTCCCGCCTCTGCTCATCCCTGTGTATTTCCAAATCCAAATCATCTCGACCATGATCAGGCGCAGGTTCTGGGCGGTGAGTGAAACATTCCCTCCATCCTTATGGGGTCTGGCTGGAGACTGGAGGAGAGAGGGAGGCCAGGGGGCAGGCAGGAATTACCCAGTGTTCCCAACATCACCAGCAAGAATGTGTTATCTGAGATGGACAAAGTGATTCCTGGTGTTTTCTTTGTCCCCCCAGGACCTGGCCTGGGCCATCAGCTACTACCTGCGCTACTTCATCACCTACATCCCGTTCTATGGAGTCCTGGGATCCCTGTGTCTCCTCACCTTTGTCAGGTAGGGGCTCAAAGGCATCCCTGCTGCTCTCCCACCCCTCCAGTGCTGTCTGAGCCTGGCCTCAGCTCCGCTGTGTCCCACTTCCCTGTCAGCATCTCCCAGTTCCAGCCCCTCTGGCACTCTTCCTGCATCTTCCCCTGCCCCACGATGGTCCAGCCAGGATTCTCCTGCCTTTCCTCATTCCCTGATCTCACACACTGCTGATTCCACTTTGGTCATGGCTGGACCCTCCCAGAGTGCCTCATCCCACCCTCTTCCCAGCTGACTGCGGAGGTAATTCTGTGCATGCTCCAAGTTGGAAAACTTATCACAACCAGCCCATTATTCACAAAATTTTTGATGAAACTAAAAGTGCAAGGGAAAAAAAGCTGAACTGCAAAATTGGATCATCTGCTCTTGCAGAAAGCAAGTGTGCAACAAGGATGATTCCAAGCAATTCCTTGTCAATATCCATCCAATCTCTGCTGCTCCCTGCAGAGATTGGATGGATAATTACCTAATGTCCCCAGGTTCAGTAGGAATTGTCATGATTTTTCCTGGTTTTGCAGGTTTCTGGAGAGTCACTGGTTCGTGTGGGTCACCCAGATGAATCACATTCCAATGGAAATCGATTCTGAGAAGCACAGAGACTGGCTGAGCTCCCAGGTAACTGGGAGGGGGGAAAAACACCCCTGACTCACCCCAAAATGGGATTTACTCGAAGCGTGTGAGAGTTACCACCATCCCCAGTGTTACCACCACCCCTTACTAGGATGGAGTGTCTTGTCTATGACTTCTCCCAAAAAAGTGTTCTCCCCAGAGCCAGCAGGAATGCTGGGGTAAGACAGGGAATTCCAAAGTTCTGGAACTGCTTTGACAATCAAAAGGTTACCTCCTCCTGAAGGCAAGTCCAGAGAGGGGGTGACTGAGGTGACTGAAGCTGGATGTGACTGCAAATCCAAAAAACATTCCTGGGTGTTTTGGCCCGGCGTGTAGATCCCAGCAATAAAACAGCTGAGGAAAAAAATTTGACTCTTCATTTTGGAGCCTGTCTTTGTCCTTTTGTTCTGGAAGATGAGCGACTGAGTGCTCCCTTTCCTCTTCTTCATTCTAGAATAAATATATTCTTGATATTTTGGCAGTTCTATCTCCCTGTAAATCCAAGTAAAATGTGTGAGGGAGGAACCCAATCAAAAATTTGGTTGAATTTTAAGAAAAAAATCTAATCTTATGATCATTAATGGCAAGAATACCAAAGAAATATTCTCAGAATATCACACTTAAGGCAAACTGGGCAATAATGACATGGAGATGGGGAAGCTTTGTGTCCACGCTTTTTCCTCCTGTTTTCCATCTTGGTACTGCTGTCAACCCTCTGATCTACAATGGGAGAGGCTGAGATTTAAGAATCTGGGCTTGGGCTGCTACATCACTTCACCCCTAGTGAGAATTTGATTACCTGAGGCCCTGAGGGAGGATTGATGCTCCCCTTGCTGCACACATCAGCCCTAGCAAGGCAGGCTCTGCACTCCCAGAGCTCAGGGAAGAGGGATTTCAGCCTGATTTTGGGATGAGCCACCCCTAGTCCTCACAGTTTTCTCTCTCCCTGGCAGATGGCAGCGACCTGCAACATTGAGCAGTCCTTTTTCAACGACTGGTTCACTGGGCACCTGAACTTCCAGATCGAGCACCAGTGAGTACGGAGCCAGGATTAGGAGGGCACTGCCAGCTTGTCACAGCCCAGGGGAGGGAATTATGATTGTATACCAAGGAAACAGAGTCTCAGACTACACAAGGGTGGAAGCTGTGGCTGCCCCATCCCTGGAAGTGCTCAAGCCCAGGCTGGATGGGGCTTGGAGCAACCCTGCATTAGTGGAAGGTGACCCTACCCGTGGCAGGGCAGAAACTGAATGAGCTTTAAGATCCCTTCCCACCCAAACCATTCCATGATGGTCTGCTTCTATTACACCCACAACATTTTTTCTCTCTTGCTTCAAAACTTTCAGTCTCACAGCCTTAATTTAGGGTTTAATTAGGAGTTGTCATCATGCATCTACCAGTTTCAAAGGCTGTGGGCTCAAATCCCAACCCTGCACCTCAGAAACCTCCCCTCCCCTAAAGGAGGACACACCAGTGTTTTATAGAGTGTGGGACTGTGTAGGATGCTGGGTACCAGATTCCAGAAAAAAAATGGAAAACAGGGCCATATGGACAGTCTGTTGCCAATGGCAACAGCAAATGTAAAAGAAATGGCTTTTAGGGTGAGGCTGGCTGGTTTGGGAGCCAGCTTAGGAAATCTCCATGGAAGAGCATAGGGCAAGATGCCCCCAAAATCCTTCTTTACCTGCTTCCAGAAGTGGAAAAGCAGGTCACTGGGAATTCAGTTCAGCAAGAAACAATTATTCTCAGAGGAATGGGCAGCCATCTCTGAGGCTGTTCCCTCACTCCTGCTGCCCTCTCATTGCACTCACGTCCCTTCTTGCACAAACTGGCTTTCAGTGTGTCCTGGGCATGGCTTTGCTTTGGGCATGACAGGAAAATCAGTTTTCACCACCTCCTTGAGACAGAGGAGTGTAAAGCAGGGGTATCTCTGTGCCTCCCTCCCTTTGTTCCTGCAGCTTGAGGAGGAGGCACCAGCGATGAGCCCATGAGGATGCAAACCCTAATGCGCATCCCTTGTCACTTGTCTCCTGAGTTTTCTCAGCTTTGTTTTCTCTCTCTTTCCTCTCCAGCCTGTTTCCAACAATGCCACGGCACAACTTTTGGAAGGTGAAGCCTTTGGTGAAGTCATTATGTGCCAAGTATGGAGTCCAGTATGAGGAGAAGCCTCTTGGGAAAGCGTTCGTAGACATCGTTGGGTAAGGGGCCCTCCTGATCCCAACTGCAGCTCAGTTTTCCAGGGACACCTGATATTTTCTAGCACAGAGGATCCAGGACATGGCAGACCCCTCAGAAATTTGTGTAATTGCTGTCAAAGTACCAACCACTTGACCTATAAATGGGTACAAACCTGATTGTGGCATTTGGGGACATGGTGGCTCAGCAGGGCTGGGGTCGATCTTAGAGGGCTTTTCCAGTCTTAATGATTCTGATTTTTATACCACCCTGCTCTGACAGCTGCTGGCTCCTGCTGTTGAGAGCTGCCAGCAGATCTCCTGCTGCAAAGTGAGATGAATCAAAGGGAAACAGGTCAGGTTACAGCCCCTGCTGTGTCCCCTGAGATCTCTGCCAGCACAAACAGGCAATTAATTCCCTACAGGCAGAACTGCAGACGAGTCTAACAGTCCTTGTCAGCAGCCTCGGTGTGTTAATGTTGCTGTCTCAGTTCCTCCAAGGGGAATAATTCATGGCAGGGAACATGAGAAAGCTCTGCAGTCCAGGCACCTCCTGCACAAACCACTCTGAGCATGGGCAGAATAAAATGAGGTGGCCACAATGGGCAGGAGAGCTGGTTCCAGAAAAAAAGCAGGTGCTTTTGCCCTCAGATCCAGTCAGGACAGGCCCATGTAGCACCAAGGCTGTGGAGTGAAGCCTGGAGGCTCCCAGGAGAACTTAGAGCCCTTTCCAGTGCCTAAAAGGGCTCCAAAGGAGCTGGAGAGGGACTTTGGACACTCCTGTCTGTAGTGACAGGACAAGGGGGAATGGCTTCACCCTGACAGAGGGTGGGTTCTGTGAGTGTGATCCTATGATTGATTTTAAAATTCAGTAACAGCCTTCATTGCGGGAAAAACACGACAGAGGCAAGATTCCCAAACTTCTCCTTTTCTTCTCACAGGTCCCTAAAGAAATCTGGAGATCTCTGGCTGGATGCTTATCTCCATAAATGATCATGAATCTTTCTGGGGAGGTGTGAGTGACCGGGAGGGCTGGGGTGGGGTGGGGGGGTGCGTGGGGGGTATCACACTTGTGTCTTTTACTCTCATATCTCAGTCTAAATCCATGGTTGGAGGGGAGTTTCCTATCTTGTCAGCTGCTTCTGGTGCAGGCTCAGGCAACCTGTTTAATCCAGGCAGATGTAAAATGTGCTCCAGAGGGTGGAATACGAGGCCAGCAGTGCAGGGAAGGGAAGGTTGGGAGAGGATGATGATGAATGTTTAAAAAAGGGGCATTAATATCTGACCTTGACCTTCTTTTCACAAGATTCGTTCTCATTCTGCCTAAAGCACACAAACCCCGATTCACACCTAAGGGGTTTTTAGGCCTCAGTGAGTGTTTGCAATCCATGGACATCCCAGTCAGCTCATGCCTCTTTCCCATGTTTGTGTGAAAGAGGATTCACATCCCAGGGGACTGACAGCTGCTGGACTGTGCTTCCAGCCCTGTCCAGAACCCAGCTCCTTCCTTTCCCTGCTTCCTACCCTGCTCTAATCATAGCATCCCTTTAGCGCAGGCTGTGACTCTGGCCCTGCACAGCTAACCCCTAACCATAGCAGGGTTAACATATCCTAAAAACACGGGTCAGTCCCTCTTCCCAGGGGTCGGTAGAAGATTTCTGGGTTTAAACAGCAAAATGTCTCCTTTAGGAGAGGGTCTGTTTTCTCTTTAATGAGCAGCAGGTCTGGCACAGTGAATTGCCAGTAAATCACACAAAAGACCAAAACAATCACAGAAGCAAAACGTGCTAATTGCTCCTCAGTGCTCCAGGGGAACCACAAATGGCCTTTTCACCATCCTGCCCTGCAGAAACCCAGAGTTCTGCCTGTCTGCACATGCCTGGCAGGCACCAGCCTCTTCCTGCCTGCCCGAGGCCAGCAGCTATGGCACTGTGCACCCTTCCCTTGGGAAGAACCACAGGAGAAAAGGAGTTCTCCGGGCAAAAGGAGGAGCTGCTCAGCCAGTCCCAGCTGGAATCAGTCCTGCCCAGGCTGTGCTGCTGATGTGAGACCTCTGGAGAACTCTCTTACAAGTTGTCTAAAACTCAATTTTCTGCCCACAACCTAATGACTAAAATTCACTAATGGCTTATCAGGAGATATGGTTGAACAGCTTCCAGGTGCTTCTGGAACAGGTAACCTGACCCCAAATAAACCCAGGGGTTCAGGTTCAGCTGCAACACAACAGAAGAGATATTTGGTTTAGGACAAAGGGCCATGGTTCCAAAAGCAGCCTCCAGCTCCAGCATCTGCCTCGGTGCTCCCTGGAAACACCAGGAAGGAGACTGGTTACTCTGCACGCCTCATTACTTCCCTCAACTCTGAAACTGGATCTTCTCTATCAAATCCCTGAATCCTAGCTGCATCCCACAGAATCAGCAAGGTGCTTCATCATGAACAGAGACGACTCTGGGACTGTGGCCAGCATTGCAAAAAAAAAATAAAAAAGTATTCCCTGCCTGCCTTCTTTGGAGAATAAAATGAGATTTTATCTTTGCTTACAGACGGGGAATTCAGCATCTTGCAACTTTAGCAAGCAATATTTATGGTTTGTAAAGGGCTTGTTCTGGGGGTCTTGCTCACCCAAGTACCACCAGGAATGTTCAGGGTGAAAAGCTACACAAATAACATCCTTCTGGATGCTGTGATTTCCCAGGCAAGTAGTTAAGGAGCTAGCCTGGAATTTGGTTAACCTCATCAGCACTGTCTTAATTTGTTCATCCCTTCCTTGAATGCACTTCACTGTGCTCCAGCAAGGATGACCACAAGCACAGTGGCAGCAGCAGTGCAAGCTTTTAAATATTCAGCTTATTCTTCTGACAGCCCGTGGGGTTTTTTCCAGAGTAAATGTTTTTCTCCTTAGCCCTGTCCCCTTCTTCTCACCTTTCTTCTTGGGAAACTGTTTAGGTTGATCTTGGGGAAAGATCAGCTCTTAGGCAAATGGGTATTTTTTTTCCCCAAAAAAAGTATTATTTTTCCAGGCAAAGCCTCTCTGGCTCACATAGCTTTTTCCTCTCCTTCCAAAAAATCCCAGCTTTCTATCTTGGAATTCGAACTGCTTTCTATGTGCCTTGATTCCTTGTTGACACCCTATCCCTGCAAGTGTTACAGGCCAGGCTGGATGATGTTTGGAGCAACCTGGTCTAGGGAAGGAGTTCCTCTCCATGGCAGGAGGGTGGAATTGGATGTTCTTTATTGTCCCTTCCAACTCAAACCATTCCAGGATTCTACAAGCTCTCCACTCTTTAACTGGAGCAGGTCAAAAAGATCCCAGACAGAGAGCCCTGGCAGTCTGGATCAATCTGCTTTGTTATCATTGTTCTCCAAGTAAAATTAGGTTTATCTGGAGATATTCCAGAAGTTTCAGTAAGACTGGAAATGTAGATGGAGATAAATTTCCCATGAGCTTTGCCTCCAACAAGGCAGCAATGAGTGAGACACGAGCAGGTTAAAATCTGCCATCAAAGTGATCGAAACACAGAATTTTCAGCACAGCTTTGCCCAGCTTTCTGAGGACTCTTAACTAACCAGGTTCTCTGACAATAATGAGATGAAATCTTGTCCACTTTCTCTCTTGATAAAGGTCATTCATTTGCACTGTAATGAGACACAAACAAAAAAGAAAACTCGAAGCCAGTAAGAGGTGCTGGGAGCCTGCCAGGGTTTATTGAACCCAGTTACACCACATGGCAATGGGGAGCTGGAAACACAGAGCTGGTTTCAGGGCAGAGAATCAAACAACAGCCAGGGAAGGACTGGATTTGTTCTCCCCACTCACTGTGGGAAACTGGAGTAGGAGCTGGAGGACCAGGATGATCAAGGATGCCAGAGAAAAGCACAAACTGCAGCAAAGAGAAGCCTCTGGGTGTGTTTTGGGAGGAGAATGAGAGATGGGAGAAGTTTGGGAAGGTCGGGGGTTGGGGAGGGATGCATGAGAGTGGGAGAAAAAATACTGAGGGGTGAAGGGGGAGAAATTTGGAATCAGGTGTCCCATGATCTCCCAGCATGGCTGGAATCTGCCTGAGGGGCTGTGCTGGAGACACGGGGCAGGACAGGGCAGAGCTGGGGCTCAGAGGGAGTGGCAGGGACTGGTGACATCCACAGGCACCTTGGAGTGAGCTGGATCTCACACTGAGCCCCCCTCCCACAGCTCTGGAAGCAGGGACTCACTGCCCCCAGTTTCCAGGGAGAGGCACAGTGGGAATTAGGGGACTTCCCTTGGAGTTTTCCCTCCAAGCATGGATTTGAGGAGTCCAGATCCCAACTGCTCACTGAAACAGGGCTTGGGAGGCTTGTCAGGCCCCATGCCCAGGCACCCTGCTGCAGGGGCTGAGCTCTCTGGCTGGATTTGAGGTCTTCATTAGGGCAAAGACATCCTTTTCCTTAGTAGATGCTTTCCCAAGAAAGCCTTCCTAACAAAGCCCTAACATTTCCAATGTTAAAACAGGAAACCCACATTCCTTATAGGACAGCTCCTGGGGTTTTTTAATTCATAAAAAAAAAAAAAAAAAAATCCAGTAACTCAAAAAGAACATTTTTTCCCTTGTGTATTCTACCGCTCAATAAAATCATAACTATTTGTTGACCATACAAATGCCTTATGTGGTTTTTTCCAGAGTCAGTGGTGCTCAGGGAATTTGTTCCCTCTTGGAGTGCCTTCTGCCATAGAAACCCACAAGCAAGTGGCATGGAGATGCCAACTAAGCAGGTTGGGACATTTCTAGGGTGGGGATGTCACCATCCAGGTTTTGCTCTGAGATCAAAAACATGTTCAAATCCAGAATTGTAAAGAGTCAGGGTAGGATTTGACATAAAGGGTGATTCAAGCTTCAATTTCAGATTTAGCCTTTTAACTGTTTTTGTTTTTTAGCAGTTCAAAATCAGATCCCAAGCCAAGAACACAGTGGAAGCAAACTAAAAAAGGACCTGGATCAGACTTGCTTATTATGGCTTCCCTTGGTTTTCCTGGGGCTTTTTATGGAGGAGCTGTTAGCTGGTGAGTGTGGAAAGTCCTTTTTCCACTTCACGTGGTAAAATTAGGGGCATTACTTTGATACCATTGACTTTAATAGCACAGATGGATTTCTTTATTACCCTTCACAATCTCAGGATCAATGCTGCTGCTTCCCCTCACCCTAGGAACAAACACCAAAGGAAAGGAGATTTTCCTGGCCACTCAAACTCGGCCTCCAGACTGTCTGAGGAGGCAGCTGAGAACAAAATTGCTGTGAAAATTTCATAGAAGCATTTTACATTTTTCTTAAAGTCTATTTTGTGCCCATTCATGGCACATTTCTGGGGTGTGGCAAGCACCTTGCATCAGCTTTTTCAACCCAGAGCTCCATCCGATGCTTTGGTGGGTTTTGGGTCAACACCAGCAGTGGATTTTAGGTCAAAGTTGTTTTGAGGTCAGCCCAGAGCCGTTAAGAGCTGGTTCTGCCAAATGAACCCATGAAACCTGTCCCATCAGGTGGAGGAGCAGACAAAGGAAACTCACAGGTTCTCAGTCCAGGGTCAGGAAACAAAGTGATGGCCAGATTATCCTTATCTGTCCCCTAAAACCAACACTGGAACTTGCCAGAGTCCACAGGAATTGCTCCACAGGCAAACTCCTCCTGCCCAAAAGCAGGTGCCACGAGGTGTCACAGAACTCAAAGCAGAAAATGACCCTGTTTTTAGGGATTTCATTTCATCCCAGAATAAACAGATTCCCCTAATGCAAACACAGGGGGCTCTTACACAAAATTTAACTCTTACACAAAGTTTAGCTGTTATGAATTAATAGCTTCATCCATGAACAATATTGCTTTTAAAAATTCATGTTTTACTCACTCTGCAGGGGCCCAGTTCTAGAGGTTTCAGGAAACTTCTTCACAACGTAATTTGTGTGTGGCATCAGCATGGGGAGAAACTGCTTCATGGTGTTCAGATGTACAGTATTTATCCCCTCCAAGCTGGCCTTGAACACTGCCAGGGATGGGGCAGACACATTTGTGAGCTTCCTTCTTGCAATAGATTTTTAAAACTCCGTTAAAAAAAACAAAACGAAACAAAACAAAAACAAACCAACAAAACAAAACAAAACCCCAAACAACAGCAAGCTCAACCTCTGAAAAACTCTCATTTTTTTTTCCAGTGTTCATGCTGGGTTATATTATGTTATCATATAAATTTCATTGAAAAATTCACCTAAATTCCTCAAATGTCACATAGAAACACTTCCATACTGAGTCCTCCCTACACCATCCCTCTGTCCTGGGGATTCTACAGAACAGGGCATTGTTGGAGCTGCTGTAAGGTGAATATTCCGTTCACATTTCCAGCCACACAATTATTATCCATTTGGAAACCATGTTGCAAAGAGCATGAAGGGAAGAAACCAGAATTCCAGAGCAAGACAGGAGGTGAATCATTGTCCCACAGCAGAAAGTAATATATAATAAATTAAGTATAAATTATACAAATAAAAATAATATAAAATAAAAATAAAGGTGTTCTCTCCCCCCCCCGCCAGAGGTTGGAGAGTACAAACGTAAGCTTCACTGGGGTGAAGGATGATGTGTTCTAAAATACTCTGTGTCAGAGCTTTTCCACCTTCTGCCATCCACTGAGGTTTGAAGGTTGAGGCCAGGCTGCTCAGGTCAAGTGAGGCTCAGCAGAAATCTGACAAAGGAGTGGGAGAAGGCCAAGAAGAAGGATCCTTATCTGGAAGCACCACCTTCGCCTGCAGCATCCTCCTGAGCACAGTTAGGTAACTCCCCAACTTCTTGGCCAGGTGCTGGCTGTGGGGATGACAATGAGAGGATTAATCACAGTAATTGCCTGTGATTGCACCCATCCTCCTTGGAATGGGTGTGGCTGGTTCACTTACCTGATTAATTTAATTAGCCTCAATTAGCCTGCCTTCATTAAGCAGCAGTTGTTTTTTTTATAAAATATAGGAGCCATATTGCACTTTCTCTGTGTGCTTTATTCCCTTATTGCTTACAGATGCCTGATAAAACCTGGAAGTTTGGATTCTGAGCTGAAGATGCTGTTGGTTTCTCAGCTGGAGCCAGTTCCTTGGTCCAGCATCTCCAGGTAAATCACTCAGAGTTGAAATTATCATCCTTTGCAAGTCCACAAACCTTTAGGCCACGCTCACAACTCCAAATGGAGCAAAGCAGCACAACCTGTGCTTTACCCTCACCCTGGGGAGAGGGAAATAAAGTGTGAACAGAAATCAAAGCGCTGCTGCCAATTCCAATTCCATGCCTTGCTCGTTCTTGTCTCCCCATCTTGTCTCCCCACTCAGCGAGTGCTAAAATTGAACACCTGATTTGGTGAAGGTATGCGAGTGAAACGGAGTCCAAGAGCACTAGAGGGCAAGGAATGGTGAAGCCACAGTGTTCCAGCAGCATTCCAGCACCATGACTCCTACCACATCCCTGCAGAAAATCAACAACTCCACAGCAACAGGATGTCTGGGCTTGAATGGTGCAGCAGGAGCTTCTGGGCAAGTCCAGAGCTGGATGATCTGATCTTTAGAGATTCCTTCCAGCCCAAACCATTCCCTGGAAACGTTTCTGTCTGCATAAAATAAAGGAAGAATTAAAAGCAAGGAGATGTTGAGCCTGCTCTGCCCCATGATGCACAAATGAATCAAACACAAAACAGAGGACAGAGATTAAGAAGCAGTTTCCTTTCTGCAATGTCTCTAAACAGAGAGGAACAGTTTTTAAGGTCTCTTTTGAAATATTCAGCAAATGGTTTCAGAGAAGCTCTCCTGGATGCAGTGGTCTTGGGACAGGGATGAGTCCCACATGCTGCAGTAAGAGAGAGGGTTTAAGTCATTTGTGTATTTTGAATGTGCAAGCCAGGTTTTTAAAACCAGCACGGTGAGGTAAAGGTAGCGTTGTCCAACTGTTCACAACAGAAAAACGTGGGTTTGGGTTTTCCCAGCTCAGTTTGTTCAGGCACTACTCAAACACAGCCCACGAGGTCTTCTCCAGAGAAACATCATTCCAGTGTGAAATTAATCAGGTTTGGAACCCAGTTTCCCTCTCCTATTGAGGACTAGTATCTGCCAGAACTGCCAAGATTTTGGGGTGGTTGCAAAACTTCCCTTGCCCAAAATCATCATACACTGCTCCAGCTCTCCTGAGGCATTATTTATCACTGCCCTCAGTTTGATGGGAAGTTGGGTTGGTGCTTCCCTCTTTCTCCTGGTTTTGCCAGATGGCACTGGCAAAGGGAAGGTCCCCAGCGGCAAGGGACAAGTCACCTCTGTCGAGGTGCTGATGCAGAAAGAGCAAAGGTGGCACCGAGCTGTGACCCACCTAAGTCTCCATTGGCATGAGGCACCTTAAACTGACTCTAAGGTGATTAACAGAGCAGAATTAGCACAGTGAGCCAGGGGAATTAAGGGCAGGGAGCTGTCCTTCAGCCAATCCCATGGCTACATCTGCCAGAGGGGAGCCTGCAGCCCCAGAACCAGAGAGGGAGCAGAAGCTGGAGCATAAGCAGAGTTAAGAGCTCAGGATGTTGTGTGTGCCCACAGGGACATCCCTGGAAGCTCTGTGAGCAGCACAGGACTGAGTGCTGGGGTTTGCACTGCAAAGCTTGCTGGGGAACACCTCCACCTTCAGCTTCCTTCTCCCAGCTCCCCGCTCTGGCACAGTCCCATGGGGAGCTGTGTTGGGACTTCTGCACAAATGGCTTTTCCATCACTGGCGTCACTTGTAAGTAACCACAAAGGTACCAGTGACTCAGCTTTCCCCATGCAGCTGATGTTTTCTCCTACAAGGGGAATAATTTCAAGATTAAGCCAAACAAAAGCTAAGGAGTAGCTTTTCCTTCCTAAACTTTCCCTGCTGTCCCTCTGCCCCATCATGCCAGCCAGTGCTCTCATCTCTTGAGCCAGGACACCACTGGCAGCTCAGATTTATCACAGAATCCCAGAATGGTTTGGGTTGGAAGGGATCTCAAAGCTCATCTCATTCCAAACCCTTGCCATGGGCAGGGACACCTTGCACTACCCCAGGCTGCTCCAAGCCCCATCCAACCTGGCGTGAAACACTTCCAGGGATCCAGGGGCAGCCATAGTTTCTCTGGGCAACCTGTGCCAGGGCCTCAGCACCCTCACAGGGAAGGATTTCTTCCCAATATCTCATCCAAATCCACCCTCCTTCATCTTAAGGTGACTCCAAAGCCGTTTTTCCTTCTTCCCCTCGCATCCAGCCCACTATTAGGCAGAATCTCATTTTTTTTCTACATTCCTTTTCCCTCCTAATCCACTCCCAAAGGAGGTGAAGCATTCTCTGGAAGTTATATAAACCAGCACAAAGTCCAGCTGCCTCCTCAGCCTAGCTGAGGTCAACCTTCCAGCTCAGCCCAGTGAGCCTTGCACAAACATGGGAATATTGACATGATAAACAGCAAATCTGACCTCTTGGCTCCCAGCACTGGTGGCACCACAGGATTTGCTCCTATTAAGAATGGGTTGCCTTGGCAGAGCTGGCCAGCCCCAGCCCCAGGTGCCACGTGCACACTGAGCGTTGTGCCAGGACATCTGACTTTGTCCTGGCAGGGCCACGCTCCCTGCATGTCCGAAATGACTGGAATTTCCCCATGGCTAGCCCAGGGTTGCCTGTTCTGAATCCTCACTGCTTGGATGGATTCATCCTACAGGAAGGTCAGGAAAGCTTAGAAAGTCCTGATTTTTCTGAGGCCAGCTGCTTATCTTCTCTCTTTTCCTTGATTGCACCTCGAGCAAATAATAATAATAATAATAATAATAATAAACCCCCCAACACTTTCATTTGTTGGTTCCTGGGAACAGGAACTATCCATCTCTGTGGGCGTGTGGGGACAGCCTGACCAGCTGCACAAAGAGAGCCTGATTTACAGCCCTGGAGCAAACCTGGAGCAATTCCACAGGCAGGGAAAGGACACAGCCAGCAGACACAGGGAACTGCCAGGAGTAACCAAATCTCTCTGGTCTAAATCCCAGTTTCTCAAATACTAATATCCAAATGCTTAAAAACACCTCATTGTGCACAACACTAACCTCCACCATCATCCAAACATCCATATATCCCTTTTCTCTCCCAAACTCGAGGGAAACAGGGATGAAAACAAAATCAAGCAAGTCAAACACATCTATTAGAGCAGATTTTTGAACTCCCATCCCTTTGAAGCTCTTTATTTCACCCCAGGACAGACTGGCAGACCGTTTGTGGGGGCAAATAGACGTAAAGAAGATGGCAGGAGGTACCAGAGGACCCAGAAACTCTGCTCAAACTCTGGTTTGTTTATGAGGGGAAAAACAGCAGGAAAGTTCTGGTGGAAAAGGGTGGGAATAGGGACATGATGTCTTCTCATACATGAGAAGTTTAGGAGCCAGTGTCACAGGGAAGTTTCTGACAGCAGTCCCTGCTGACATTACACCAGAAGACCCAGACACAGCAAAACATTCCCAGTCTCTCACCTGACCATCCCCTACATAAATCCAAATCCTTCCTTTCCTTTCCACTCTCCAGCTGTCCAATTCCTTTCCCAGCTGCAGGAATGTTTTCCTGTCAAGAGGCTGCAGGGAGGGTCAGAAGTGGGTGGGACCTGGAGATGCTCCATTCTCCCAGGGAAGACAGGGAGGGAATGAGGGAGGGAGGACAGTCCCTGCCTGGGCTGCCTGTGCCCTCTCGTGGCTGCCTGACCGTGCTGCACAACCAGATTCTCGCGTGGCTTTTTGATAGAAAATGAAATTAAATCCCTTTCCGTACACAGCTCTCCCACTGTCATCTCCCAGAGAGGATGAGGAGATATTCCATGTTAACGTGCAGAGCCGAGCAGGGAGGAGAGCAAGTGGTTTTAGCCAAACCAGAGTGACCCAAAACCTCTGCCTGCTGAGAGGAGAATGGGGGAGAGTGATCTGGAAAGAGGAAGGAAGATCCTCCAGTTACCCAGCACCCGTGCAGTGCTTCAAGCCAGGAAATTAAAGGAGACACAAGCGAGCAGAAGCCTCAGCTTCCCTCAGGGGGAACAGGTACCTGCTCTGATGAATAAAAGCATCCCAAACCCCATCCTGTAGGCTTTTCTCTTGCACCCCAATCCCCCAGCTCCAAGCAGGCTTACAAAGGTTAATAGCAAACGTTTATTTTCTTTTATGAAAGAGCAGGGTGCAACCATCCCGCGGCGAACGGAGTGAACTTCATCTTCCTTCACAAACTTCTCTCTGCTTCGTCTGAAACGCAAGACAACCTCAGACAAGGCATTGCTCCGGTTCCTTCTGTCTCAAAGTGCTTTTCAACGTGAGGGGGGGGAAAATATCCCACAGACCAAAAGATCTCCCACCCAGAGAGATCATTTCATTCCCAGTGCTGCTTCCTGTAGCAGCTCACAGCACAGGAAGACTTGGAGAGATCAAAAGGACAGGGGGAAGAGATGCAGGGAGAAATTCCAGGGGTGGAATTCACCTGAGCTGAAATCCACAGCTGGGGAAAACCAAAGCTGTGTTATTTCTCTCTCCCCTAGACAAAATCCAGCAGCTCAGTGGAAGAGAAATGGAGTTCCTGCTGTTGGATCCTTTGGGAGAGGATGGAATTACGAAGCTGAGGATGGGCACCAGCTTGCTCAGGGTGGCAGAGGGTGACAACCCTGTCAGAAGTGAAAACCCCAGAGTGGGTGATGGCTGAGCTGATTCCAGAGTCATTGAAAAAAAAGGCTAAATTAGCTACAAAATACTGTCATGGCTTTAATAAACCTGGGTCTGAGTTCAGGATGTGTCAGGCTTGTGCATTCCTACAGCTCCAGTGACATCCCTCCCTCCCAGCACACTTTGGGGCAGGTAGGAACCTCAGCCACATCCCTCATGTGCACACAAAGAGGTCTCAGATTCCCTCACCAGGGAATGGCAGCCCAGGAAAAGTTGTGATTCCCAGTGGACAGGCACATCCAGGTCTGATGTAACGCTGGGAAGGAACCTCTGGGCTTTGGGACTGGCCAGCCTGGGCACACTCCTCCTGGAGACACAAAGAACCCAACCTGGGAACATGGGTTCTGCCTGAAGAGTGGGAACAGGACTGCCCAAAGCTCCCTCAAGAGCAGGAACAGCTCCAAGGCTTGTTTGTGGGCGAGATTTGTGTTTAGGAGCACCATGGGGACCTCACACCAGGGACTGTCACAGGGTCCTGCATCTGCCTCTGACAACTCCAGCAGATTCCCCAGTCCAGAGGGAAAAAAATCCTGCAGCCAGCTGGGAGTTAGGGAGTTTTCCTGCTCCCTTTTTTCTGCTGGAGGCCCCAGGTACACAGCTCCAGCCATTCCCCAGCCTGCATAACCCAGTGCCAAACATCCAGCTAAAACCAGGAACAAATCCCTCTTTGTGACTCTGCTGGCAACAAGCTTCTCTTGCAGGCTCCTTGAAAAGGAACAAGGAAGTACTTGGAAACAAACTGTTCAAGATTATTGTGTTCTGCTGGCATTTTCAGGGCTGCTGTGGTCAGCAGGACCTTGGGGACAGCACCCTCCATCCCAGATAAACAAGTGGAACAGACAGCCAGCATCTGTCCTGACAGGCTGGCTCACAAGGAAAGTCCAGAATTCCCACCCTGCTCGGGCCTGGCCTTGGGTTATGCCAAAGCAGGCTGCATATAAAAACAAAAGGTTTAAAAAAATGGATATAGACTGCAATAGGAGACTCCAGAGTCCATGGAAGGCCATCCTGGAGCAGCCAGGGCCAGCCCAGCTCCAGGGGCAGCGTGGCAACTGAATTCCAGTCACACTTGGAGGGGTGGAACAGCTGAAGGTGGAACTTGTGCCTCTTGCTCCTTGCTCCAGGCAGAAGGAAGGTCGGAGGGAGCAGGACAGGCACTGCACTCCAAGCCCTTCCTCCAGGACAGGTTTCCTTCACTCTCAGGGCTCTGCTTACATCTCACTGGGATAAAATCCAAGTTTGGCCACAGACATCTCCCTGCGGAGCCGCATGACCTCCCAGTACATCAGCTCCACTGCAAAGCACAACGGGGGCAGAGAAGGGGGGAAAAACACCAAAAAACCGGTAAGGAGGGCACAGCTGGCCACCAGCTCCTGCTCTGTTGTGCTCCCAGCATTCCCAAAGGAGAGAGAAGCAGGACAGGCCCATCAGGTCACCCCTTACCAGCTCCACCCCAGAGCAAAGGTCCCAGGAAGCTGATAAGCAAGGAAGAGATGCTCCATGCTTTCTTTTTGTCATTTATCTGCTTCTCAAAGACACCCCCCTAGCTGGGCCCACTCCTGTCTCTCCAAATAGCTCCCCCCAATTCCTCCCAGTTGCCCCCACAGAAAGCATCCCACTGGAGCCAGCTCTTACCATCCTGCCTCACCAGGCCTTGCTGGATGTAGCGGATGTAGGTGAAGAAGTTGCACACTGCTGTGATCTGAGCAAAAGAGGGAAAGAGGGAAAAAAAAAAGGAACAAAGATTTGAGATTGCTTTGGTGCAAGTAACGAAAATGAGTCAAACCCATGCACAAAAAACCAACTTTTTGTAGGATCTGCTCTTCAAAAATGCAGCTCAGGAAAGAATTAACTTCTAAAATCCTCCATTGAACAAGAGCCTCAACAGCAACATTAACAAATGATCCACCTTCTCCCTGCCCTCCACAGAAAGGACAGTTTGTTCCCACAGCCAGGCATGGATCTGACTGGAACAGCAACAGCCTCTAAAGAGCAGAAAATGATTGTGTTTTACAAAGGGGAATTAAATAATAACAATAAAGCCAAACAATCAAAGCTCTGTACTGAAGAAAATCACGGAAAGTGAACACACTCAAGGTTATCTAAAAGCAGAAGGAAGAGCTGGATCTGCCCCCTAATCACTATCAACTAAGAGCCACCTCAGCCTCAGGAACGACCTCAAATCCCACAGTTTTTCCTCAGTTCCAGGGCTGACCCTCAGGAACTTGTCCACTGCAGAGCACGGAATAATTCTGGAAGGTCAAGGTACCCTGGAGAGGTGAAGGACTCACCCTAGCCCTGCAGGAAGGGGAAATGTAGTAGTAACTGCCAGAATCCCCCAGCATGATCCGGTGCTTGCAGGTCCTGGGGAGGCCACTCAGAGCACATTTCCTGCAGGAAAAGGGAAAAGCACTTCAGCAATCCAGTGGAACAGCATAGATCCAGTAATTCAGCCACCTGGAGAGATGGAAGTGAGAGATCAGAAGCCACTCCTGGGTCAGGCAGCATGAAGAAGAAAAAAAAAAAAAAACAAAAACACAAAAAAACCCTTGGCTGATACTCTTTTGCTCCTGGAAATATTCCGTAAGTAGCAAGTTTAGGAGACTTTAGGTGAAAGCACCTTTTCCCTGACACACAGCCCCAGAGGAAACCACAGGAAATATTAAAGAGGTGAGGCTGGAGCAGAGCACAACCAATGTCCCCTGGTCTCTGCACATGTCCCCCACATTCCAGGGCAGGTTCAGGTGTATCAGCTTTCCTGGCTGAAATGTAAACATGCTGGCTGGGCACCAAAGCTGGCCTCAAAACAGGTAAATCCAGCATTTGAGCAGGATTTGCACATACCAAGAACTCAAAACAAGCCAACCCCTCCTTGGGCAGACAGGAAAGGAGCTTGGCTTTCCAATTTTGAGATTTCAAAGAGTGAAAACAGCCTTTTCCAAACAATCATCAGCAAGGGGTGCAGCATTCTTTTATTTTCTTCCCTTTTCTCCTGCTATCTGCAAGCCAGATTATCCCATCAGCACTTCAAGCACTGAAGCAGAATTTTCTAGTGCACAGGTATCACCACATCCCTCAGGCACTCAGAGAGAAGAGGAACATCACTCCCAAACTGGAAAAAAACTTCTCTGGGGAGCCACAGGTGACAGCAGAGGGGAGCAGAGAGCTCCTGAGCTTGTCCCTAGGCTTGTTTTCCACTGCTCTCGAGGCAAACATTAGCCAAGAGTGGAAGCACGGGTTCCAAGTGTCCTGATGCAAGGAGAAATAATCATTGACCAGGTATTAACACAGCTTGAGGAGCTTAAACTCCCAGGAGGTGCAGAATGACCAAAAACCTTTGTAAACAAGATACCTGTAAAGAGCCACATATTTGAGTATTGCAACATCCTGGAAAAAAGAGTGACTCTTGCTTGATTGGTACCACTTGGTGTAAAACCACAGCTTTCACAACCAATCTAACCAAAATTGCCATGAAAATCAGTGTTTTGCATCTGGGAATAAAAAGGGAACAAATTCCTTTTGGGTCTTTTATTGCAAATGAGTTCCTTCCCATCCTGCCTGGGTAGAACTTAAACAGGGCTAAAGAGTTAGGTCAGCTCAGCAAAGGTCTCCAAGCTGCCACATGGTGCTGAGTTAGTGACTTGTTAATGCTCCAGAGACCTTTGATCACTGGCTGAACAATAAATGTTTCACTTACGTTAGGATTTGTGACTGGAAGCCACTGTGAAGTAAAAAAAAAAAAAAAAAATTAAAAAATCAAAAGGAAACTGATAAGGATAAACACAGGCTGGGTTGTTTGGGGAATAATTTGCAGGAGAGTAGTAGGAAACCTGCACATCCCTTCTGTCACAGGGACACCTTGGAAGGTAAGAAAGGATTTATATTCAATATCTGAATACAATCCCTCCTCTTTGTTTGGAATATCACATCACTCCTGCTAGTGTGAGGTGGCCCCAAGCTGCCTGTCACACCACAACAGGGGACAAACCAGCAGCAAGGAGGGGACAAGGCAGAGAGACACAGTCCTTACTTGGGGTTACCACACTCCTCTGCTGCCACCTTGCCCACAGGGACAGTGTGGGAAGCCACAGGCTCGATGGTGAGGGTGTTCTGCTCCACGGCCACTCGCACCAGCTCTGACAGCTGCAGCAGAACAAGGGAGAGCGTGAATCAATTCCAGGGAGGTAAACACTCCAGAGCTGCCAGCTGCTCCTGCTTGTCCAGCACTCACCTCCTGCTTGGTGAAGTCCAGACAAGGTCCTACATCTTCTCGGTAAATTCTGTCCAGGAAGGAGCAGGATTTGTCCAAAGTTGGAGATTCCTTCCAGGCCTGGAACTCGGCAAATAAAATGGAGTCGACCTGCAGTAAATGTCCAAGGGGAGGGGGAAGAGGGAGGAACACCATATCAGCAGGTACCTCTCACTATGCAGGAAACCCATGAAACATCTGCTCTGGCATCTGGAGAGGCTCAGACATCACAAAAGCATCTGAGGGAAGCTGCCTGGCTCCAAGAATCTCTCATTTCCCACCCAGCAATAGTTCTGTGTCAGAGTGGCACAGCCACCCTGGGCTGTGTGTGCCAGAAGCCTGCAGGCACCTCTCTCCCATTTTCCTCCAGGTGGCTTTTCCTCCTTCCTGTGGCTGCAGGAAAGCCATCACACAACCACTGAATCGATGGAGCGCACGCTCAACCCATGGCAGGAATGATGGGAGCAGCTGAGGAGCAACAGAAGACTCTGTGGGATCTGGCATTTAAATCCCAGATGGAGCACTGGGCAAAGCACCAACATGACTGACAGAGCAGCTCCTACCACCTGAACAAAAGCTTCTGAAAGGAAAAAATAAAACAAAGCCAAGCAACACAAAGAGCATGAGTGAATGCCACTGGCAAAGTCCGGATTGCAGCACATCCCCTCTGTGCCATGGAGACTGCTCACCTGGGACCAGCAACAGCTTCAGAGCCACAAGATGGAAAAATAAATGGAGAAAAACAAAATGAAAGAAAAAAAAAATTGAGATTAGCATGAAAGGAAGCTGGAACTGAAAGGCTGGAAGCGTGAGAGGCAGGTGGGTCCCACCCGTTCCCAGAGGTTGGTTACCTGCCGTGAGGAGGAGGAGGAGGAAGCATCTGCTCCCAAGGCCTGCCAGCCTGGCTCATAGGTGATGTGGATAGCCTTCCCAGGGAGGATGCAAAGGAGCAGGGAGAGGAGAGCAGGGAAACCAGACTTGGAGGGCAGAGGGAGAGACAGACAGTGAAGGAAGAGGTTTAGAGAGACAGGCAAAGAGGGAGGTAAAAAACAAGAGATACAGAGAAAGGCTCAAGTCCTCCCCTGCAGGAACTTAGCATGGTCCTGAAGGCACCACAGGGCCACAAGCTACATCTTTAGACTTCAGCTTGAGGAGCAAAAAGGAAACCATTTTTAGGCTCAATTTAAGATCTTTCCCATAGAGCACCAACTCTCTGAATGCCAGGTTCCCTTTTTTCACCCCTCCCATAAGGATTCTGAGGGACAAAAAACCATCCCATTCTTGATACATAACACTGGGCACTCTAGAGGCTGAGCCCTGAAATTTGAAACCCCAGGAGACCTGCACCCTGTGGAAGCTGCCTCCATGAAGAAATGACAGATCCAAATCTTTAACAAGCCTTTGTATTCCCTCAACAATTCTTCACGACACAGGCCGCAGCTCCCAAAAAATCACTAGTGAGACATAACCCCCCACCACATTCTTCTTCAGTTTCATTTTTCCTGACCAAGTGCCTCCTATTTTCTTCCCAGGACAGCTGTGTCCACATCTGGCTAGTGGAACTGGCTTCTTCTCAGCAGCTCTTGCTATCCACTCACAGCCCTGGCACCCCCTGCATCTGGCCCTCAGCGATCCCTCAGCTGCTTCCTGTCCCGACAAAGAGGAAATCCCCACAAAAGGAAACCCTCCAGCACCAGCCTCAGCACAAATTTAGGGAACAAGGCACAAACAGCTGCTCAGTGAGAGCACAGAGCTCTGTGGGAAGCCCGAGCCTGGTGTTCCCAGGCCGATGCAGCGAAGGTCCCTCACCCACCTCTTTGCACTCCCGGCTGACAGGCTCTGGGGCCACGTTGTGGCTGGCAGCTGACACCATGGCACTGCTGGTGCTCTTGTTCCGCCCGTGGCCCTTCCTGAAGCCAGCTTTGGAAGGGCTCTGCAGCTGCGGGTGCAGCTCCCAGTTGGGGGAGGACGGTGTGGATGTGATCACCAGCGTCTTCAGGGCTGTCACCTCTGCCTGCAGCATGTCAATCTGGGGACACGAGCAAGAGTCACCCTCAGCACCTGCTGGGCTCCAGTTTGCTGCACCCCACTGAATATTGAAACCAAAGGGAAGCAGCTACAAGCCCAGCCAGGAAGCCTCTTCCCATCCTCCCAGTGCCACGATCATTCCAAATTTTAAACAGCAGCTGTTTGGGAATCTACCCCTTTTGCCCCAGGCTCTTTTCAGAAGCAGAAACTCCGAAGAAATTTCTCTCTCCTCAAGATGGAGCCATCTGAGCAGGCCTGTGGCGCAGCCATGTCAGGAAATTCCAACTCCCTGGGCCCCTCCTCTACCCTTCCATCCCAGAGCTGTGACAATTAATCTCTTTATTTCTCTGTGGATCCATTTCCCAAATAAGAGCTGGATCGACAGGAGACTGCAAGGATGTCTGTGAGACCCTTTCCTTCTCACTCAAGTGTCTGCTGGAAAGGGACCAGAGCAGCTCAGAGAGATGAAGCTGCACTTCAGTCTGCTCAGCCAACAAACAGCCCTGTGGCCAGGCTGGGCAGAGATGCCACCACACCAACCCCAAAAATGAAGGTCACTCACTCACCTTGCCCCGGGCCTCCCTAAGCTGTTTCTCTGCTGCAGCCTGTTTGGTGTTGGCTTCTCTCACCATTTTGTGGGCTTCCTGCACCAGAGAGAGTTTTAATTTACCTGCTGCACCCCAGCTCACACAGCCAGACCTGCTACATCACATGTTCCAGGCAAGGGGACAGACATCCCTGCCACATCCAGGGGGTTTGTTCCTCAGCTGTGCAGAGCCTGCCCTCAGAACTTCCCAGAGAAGGCTCCCAGTGCCAGAGCCTGGAGTGCATCCCCTTTCCAGGAGTGTAGCTGGCCAAGTTAAGGAGTTTAGCTAGCCAAGGTCATCTCTCACTGATAGGGGCTGCTGAGAAGAATGCCAGAAGCAAGGAGCTGCCTTTCCTTGTCCTTGGGAATTGCTTTAACATTAGAACCCACCTGTTCCACACCACAGCTGTGCCTGCCCCTATTCCAACAGCTCTGTGACTCCAACCTCACCTCAGCCTGGTTCCTGCAGCCACTGCAGCCTTGCTGGGTGATCCCTGCACTGATTCCTGACCCTGACTGCTGCTTGTGGCTCTGATCCTGAGCCAGACTCACTGCTCCACGTCTCATTGCTCCTGCCTGCCTTGTTACTGCGCTTTGCTCCCACTTCCCTTTCGGAGCAGCTGGTCCCCACTGCCCCAGGCATGGCTGTGACACAGCAGGACCTGGAGCTCAGGTGGGGACCACATGTGGAAACTGGCTTAGAAGCTTCTCCCACAGGAAGAGGGGAGCAGGATGAAGCCCAGCTAGGGCCTCCCTGAAATCTGGAAGCAGCATGGGGCCAAAGCCACCAAAGAAAGGAAGGGGACAGCCCTCGGCTACACAATCTCCAAGATCACCCTGTGCTCAGGCAGCCAAAATTTTGGGAGGGGGGTGCTGTCTTGGCTCTCACAGTCCTGTGTTTCAAAGGCACAGATGGGCTCTGGCTTTCCTCATTATCCAGACAGATCCAGACATTAGAGCTGCTGGTGAATGGGATTTTGCCAGGATACAGCTTGGCAAGAATCACATTACAACAAAAAAACATCAAAACAAAACCAACAACCAGCAGGCCTTCTGGACATTCACTGAAACTGAGTGGATGAGGACATCCAGCATGGTCCCACCCCCAGCAAGGGCTGGGATGAGCCAGGGAAGCATCTCTATTACACAGCAGCTGCCCAGACTACAGAGCAGGCATGGAGAGGGACAGGGAGCTGTGCTTGGCTCCAGCTTCAGGCATTCCACATTTTGAAACTGCAACTACTGTGCTCTTTATGCCACCCCACAGCTGCTAGAAGGGGAAAGAAATCCAGGTAAAGGCTCCACCTGCAGCACTGGCCAGGTCTACTTCTCCAAGTGGGAAAGAACAACAGGGGAGAGGAGGAAATTGTGGGAGGAGATGGCTGGAAGTCCAGGGAAAGCCTGTCCTAAAGGAGCTGGATGTAAGCTTAGCTTAAGAAATGATGGGAAAAGGAAGAGGGTGGTACCTCAAATAAGCTGGCTGTTAACTCCTCCAGTTCCTGCTCCAGCTGTTCCCTGACTTTTGACAATCTCTCACATTCTTTGTCCTTGAGCTTCAGCTCCTGCAGAGGAAATGGAGAGGGATAGGAATGTCCTGTCCCAGCCTGTCAATCACAGCCCTTCCTCCCCACCCCTGCACCTGATCCCTGACCCAAGATTCCTGTCACCACCTCTAGGAAAGCCCCCCCTGCTCCAACCTCCCCAAGAGTTCCCAAAAACCCTGGGGCTCACCTTCTGTGCTTTGTGCAGCTCATCTCTCAGGAACTCAGAGCCCTTCTCCCGGATCTCCACTGAGGAGCTGCGCAGCCGGGACATGTTGAGCTGCTCTGTGGACTGGGGTTCATGCACACCTCCAGCATCCTGGCACCCACCCTCTGGCTCCTCCTTGTCGCCTTTGGATGGCATCAGGGGCTTCCAGTGTCCCACAGCGGGTGGATTCTGGCTCTCTTCCTCAAAGCTGACTTGGCTATGGGGTAACAGCACAGGGAAAACGAGCGTAGGGGGTAATCCAGAGCCTTCCTCCAACACTCACAACACATCCAGGCACAGGCAGTGGGAATGAGGCAGGGAGGGTGATGGGGAAGAATTTGGGCAGCAACAGCTGCACCTGTTCCTTTGCCCTGCACACCTGTGGAAGTGCTTTATCCTTTCTGGCAGACTGTCCTTATTAACTCAGGATAAGGCAGGAGAGCTAAGGACAACTCCGCCAGGGATCCCATTCTCACCTGCTGTCCAAGAGAAACATGCTGCAGATGGATTTTTAGGATTCCAGGATACACCCTACTGAAGTAGCAAAAAAAAAGGAATACAGCTTTCCCATTTCTATTATAAAGACTCCAATCCCCTACAGTGCCCAATCCAGCCTTCCTCTACCCCCTGCACCTGCTTCAGAAGGAAAAAAACCCCCTATTTTTAACCAATTTTAACCTATTTTCCCACCTATTTCCCACTGAAATCCTCCACAGAGCTGTCTAAACCAGTGTCTTTTCCCCAAGCTGGGTCAAAGCCCTATTTTTTAGTTTCAGTGGCCAGCAAGCAGAGATATCCTAGAAAGAAGAAACCAGAAGAGTCCCCCAGGACACTTCACCCCAGTGCTCAGTAGGGCTCTGTCAACTCCCAAATTAACAGAGATGCTGGAGAAGTTTTAGGCATGGAAAACATCATTTGAGTGCCTGCATGCAGGGCACTGCTGTCACTGCGGTGTTTGCATTTCTCCTCTTCCTCACTGAACTCTCTCCATGGAATCTCCCTCCATTTGAAGGCAGGGGCAGCGTGTCCAAGCCTTCCCCACATGGAAGTTTGCTATCCTGCCCAGACACAGACACTGCCCTGCAGATTAACCTGCTGCTGCTTTATCTCTGGCTCACAAGCCCTGGCTGAGCTGGGGTGACCTTCTCTTTGTGCACCTCTTCCCACACTCCTGGACACTGCTCCTCGCCCACCACCTCCTCCTGCAGAGCAGCAATCACCTCTTTTTGCTCAGGTTCACTTTTTCCTCTTCTCTTTGCCCCATCTTGGTGTTTTCCTCTCCTGCATTCCAGCCAGGCCACACTCCTTAGCCTTACTCTGACTCCACACAGGCTGAGCTTATCTCCTCAGTGTCCTATCGCCTTTTCCACTCTAATTTCTCCCTTTCTGTGCCCCACAAGCTGTCCAAGACCAACAGCTGTCCACAACCACCTTCCAAAGAGGGAGCAAAGCAGCAGCTCCCAGCTAAATCAGCTCAGGTATCATAGGCAAGCATGTGGAAAAGCACACGTGGAGAACTCTGAACACTGGGAAGAAATCTCACCAGAAAGGAGAAAGGAAACCAGAGCACAGAGGATGAAAATAATAAATAAAAGAAGCAGCAAGGAAAAGGGACATTTCACCAGTCTACTGATACAAATAAACTTAATCTAACCCACAGGAAGAAAAAATAATGTTGTTCCTTTATGGCTCTCTAATTCTCAGCTGAAAGTTGCCTCAGGAGACAGATATTTCAGCGTATTTCCACATGCTACGGAAGAAAACTGGAGGATATGGAGGAATTAAACAGTCCCACCCACACTCTGTAATGCCAAAAAACATATCCTGGAAAATCATCTATGATGGAATAGCTCATTCTTTCTCCATGCCGTGCAAACAGAATCCCTGTGGAAGCCTTGGTTATGCTGGATTCTGCTCAGTGTCCAGGTGGGGCTCTGAAATCCAATCCCACAGACCGAAGGACCACCACAAACACTCCCTCTCTTGCTGACTGGTAGCTAGCTGCCTTTCCAGGAAAAATGGATCATATCCTAAGTGTCACGCACTGACACAAGAAATGCAAACCTACACAAAAAAAAAAAAAAAAAAAAATCCCCAACACCCCACAACCTTCTACAGTTGGTTTCTGTAGAAAAAGCAAAAAAATGTGCAGGATCTGCACTTTTTCCAGCAGGCCCCACATGTTTCCTGCAGCGCTGATCTGACGGGGTTGTTTCCCGTGGAGGCAGCCTCTGGCTCTCTCCAGGTTAAACTCTGACCCGCAGGTTTGGGAGCAGGGATGGATCTTTTCCAGCCCCACCGGGATGGATGCCCGACCTGCACCAGCATGGACCAGCATCAGTCCGGAGTGGCCCATCATCCCGTCTGTGCTCAGCATCATCCCTCAAGTGTTTGGCACACAATCTGGCAGTAATTTATGTTATTTTTATGTTATTATATTCTAGCAGAACACACATTGGTGTTTCTTGTCTTTGCCTCAGCAATGAAACGCCAAGTCCTGCGTCTAGGGATGCTGCTGCCTCCTTATTCCATCTCCTTACTTGGCTTACACGCAACTTCTTCCCTGTGAGGGTGACGGAATGGATTTCCCAGAGAAGCCGTAGCTGCCCCATCCCTGGAAGTATCCACGCCGGGTTGGACAAGGCTTGGAGCAACCTTGTCTAGCGGAAGGCGTCTCTGTCCGTGGCAGGAGATGAACTTTAAGAGCCTTTCCAACACAAACCGTTCCAGGATTCTACGGAGACACAGAGCCCTGGCACACGCACTCCTTCCCCGTCCAGACCCGCACCTACCCCCGCAACATCGCTGTGTCCCGCTGCTGCCGATGCTGCTCACGGCGGAGGCGCGCCCGCCGCCACCCCCATGCCCGGGGCAGCCGCGCCGGGAGCGGGAGCCGTGCCCGGGCGAGAAGCCGGAGCTGTGTCCGGAGGAGACGCCGGAGCGAGGAGCGGAGACGCCGGAGCGAGGAGCGGAGCCGCGGCCGGAGGAGCCGGAGCGGGAGCCGTGCCCGCGGGGACCAGAACCGGCGGCGCCGGCGGCGGAACGGTGCCCGGAGGAGCCCGAAGCGCTGCCCGAAGGAGCCCGAACCGGCCCCGAGCAGCCTCGGCCCCGCCGCCCACGTGACGCCGGCGCGGCTGCGCCCTGAGTGCCGCCCGGGCCCGCAGGGGTCGCTCTGCGGACACCGGCAGGGCCAGGACGGGCTGGAGCCGGGAATTAGCGGGGATTGACACCCAGCAGCGCAGCGCGGGGCATGAGGAGGGAAAAGGAAATGTCCAGCGACCGTCCCTCCGCTCCGCTGCTCGTCCCCGGCTCGGAATCGCTCCGGGCTTCCTCCGCCTCCTTCCCGACAGCGGGATGGGGAATCGGGGCTGCTGCCTCTGCTGCCCCTTCTTCCTCAGGAGGAGGATGCCTCACGCTCCGCCCCTGCTCCAGCGTGGGGTTCCTCCCACGGGAGAAATCCTCCTTCTCCAAGGAGTTTTTCATGCACTGCCGCAGTGTGGATCCCTTCCACAGAGTCGGTCTTTCAGGAATCGGCAGCTCCAGCGGGGGCTCCTCTCTCCACGTGTCCTGCCCGGACCCTGTGGGGTCACAGCCTCCTTCGGGCATGCCTCTGCTCCAGCGTGGGCTCCTCCACGGGCTGCAGGTGGATCTCCGCTTCCCTGTAGCCCCCCACTACCAAAAAGGTGCCCCACAAAGCCAATACAGAGGGGAAACCTGGGATGTAAATGCCGGAAGGTGGAATGATGGGGGAAGTATGGCTGAGGGGAAAAAGGCTGCTGATTGTCCAGGGGTTTTATACTTCAAGGGAAGCACTGGGCTCGGAACCCAACAGGCAAATCACTCCTGCTGTCCTCCCTGTCCCACAGCGGATCCCATTGCCGCCTGTGGATTGACAGCTTTGGAATTTTGAACCAAAAACTGCTCCTGCCTTCAGAGGACATTTGCCATCACATCCTACCTTGCCATTGCCCCAGGCTTCCCTCCAGGCAGCCGTATGCCTTCGGAGCCTTCACACACAGCAACAGCTCCCTCCCTGCTCTCAGCTTGTCCATCCTCTGCCTCTGGGACAGACCCAATGCCAGAGGCAGGAGAGTCAGACATGGTGATCCTCGTGTCCACTGCAGGATTTTGCTGTGGGTACCACACAGGGAGCAATCCTCTGTCCCAGCATCTCCTGAGTGTCCATGTCAGCTCCAGTCCTGCCCTGCCTCATGGCTGGGATACACGGGGACAGCACGGGCCAAGCCCATGCTCTGGGAACAGAGTGTCCGGGATGTTTGTGTCTCTGGCTGCAACCTTTGCTATCTTCAGGGAACTTTTGGGAGGAGGGGAAAGATCTTCAGCTCTGCAAAGCAGCACTAGAAGTAATTAGTCTTTGTAATTATTAACTCCCAAGGCTTGGCCAGCAGCAACAGAAGGTCCTCAGATTAGAAAGGTAGAAGTGCTCCCAGGAGCCAACAAAGGCAGGGAGGATGAGAACCGATAGTGCTGACAGGAAGCTTTGAGAGGGATGTGCTGGAGATGCTGAATCCTAGCCACTTGAAAAAGTAACTTGTCACAGGGGGGAGAGTGGCATGTGCTCCCCTCTTCTTCCCAGAAGAGAAGCAGGAAAGGAAAGGAAAAAGGGAAAATAAAAGGAAAGGAAATTACAAGAAAGAAAAGGAGAAAGGGAAAGAGAAAGGAAAGGGGGAAGAATGGAGGAGAGGAAAAAGCCAGACAGAGGCTGGGAAGGGAAAGAAGAACAGGGATTATCTTTGAGTTTGGAAAGCAGGATCTGACCTGGTGACACCCCTTACCCAGCAAACTCAAACCAGATGTTATTGCCATGGAAAGGAGAACAAATAGCCTAAGACTGCAGGCTCCATCCACCCCCTCCTGGCTGGCTCCTCGGCTATGCCACATGTTTGCTCTGCTGGCTGCAAGGGCTGCAGCGAGGCTCCTCTGGGGTCTCTGATTTCCAGCACCAGCACATTTGAATCTCCCTTTGGCACCTTATCCCCACCACAATTCCTACGGCAAGAGGGACCTCGCTAAAGACTCCTCCCTCATTTTCATGCTGTACACACTGCAACATCAGAGGGAAAGTGAGAGATTTGTTACCATCCAAGACCCTAAAAGTATAATGCAAAGGGTCAGATGGATCTTGGCACAGGGACAGGCACCCCCAGCTCCCAGGGCAGCCCGGGGTGGCACAGAATTAGTGAGGAATTCTGCAGCATAAGGAGAACAAGCCTGGGGGGTCCTCACAAAAGCACTGCAGGGTGACTGCACCCTCTTCAAACATTTCTGTCCAGCTCCAACCTCTGAGTAAATCCTCTCCATGAAAAACAGCATCTCCCCAGACACTTCCCACTTCAATTTTTTAAAAATTGTATCAGATTCCAAGGAAGAATGTAATTTGGAGAGACACCTCTGATGCCAGCTGCCTCTGTGTCTATCCCAGCACTGAAACTGGAGAAGAGAAACAGATTCACCAAGCTTTGGGACCTGCTGTCCCTAAAAACACTTACTATTCTCTGGGAGAGGGCAAGGAGGGCACTGTGACTTTCCCAGCCAGCTGCTGCTAACTCAGCATTGAGAGTGACCCTTTGGCATTCCCAAAACAGGGATTCAACTCCCAGCACAGCAACTCAATCTCTACATCTTTAGCATGGAGAAAATGAGGATGATTCCAGGGCTCTGAGGCTGAGGATGGATATCAGCACCTCTTTGCTTCCTGCTCTGCTGAGCAAGGCAGGCTTTCAGACCATCCTCTTCCTCAGGGTCTGAGGCCACAAGGGATGTGGAAAGAGATCCAAGCAGCTGATAGCCCCTCAGTTATTTACTTCAAAATATTAAATTCCACACATAGTTCCTGCTGTCCCAAAGAGCTGCCAGCACAGCTGCCCTCAGAGGAGGGCAGCAGAGGCCCCCAGATCCCTCCACAAACACCAGGACAGTCAGGGGGTTGTTGTTCCATGTCCCCAGGAGCAGCCAAACTGCTCCCAACAGCTGCAGGAAATGTCTCACCTGAAGCATTTCGGTTTCCCTGCTGTATGTGGGGATGAGAGTTCAGGCACTAAGACCCTCAAGATCTGTCTCAGCCTCCTGTTCACCAATTCCATCCCTGGAATTGGACCACATTCCCTTCACAGAGGGTCTCCCTACTCTCATCTCCCTTCACAGAGCACCGAATCCCATGTTTTAAACTATGATCTCCCTGCCACTGGCAGCAATTCCCAGGACTGCACCAGAAAGCTCACATCAGCCATATGCCAGGCAGCACCTGCTCCAGAGGAGCAGTGAAACAACCCACTCCCCTTGTCAAGGATCAGCCACAGGAAGGAGAAAACTACAGCTGGGACAAATTGATCCCAACTACTGATGTTAAGTAAGTGTCAAAGACAATGCACAAGAGATAGTTGGTTATTACAGGAGCCTGGGTCTCCAGCTGCTCTTACCTGCAACAATCAGACCTGTGCTCCCTCTCCACAATGTCCCACAGCTGCCTAAACGATGGAAGACCAGTTCATTAAGAAAAGATTTTGATTCAGAGCCTCATGGAAGGGGAATGTCCTAAAAACCTGACCAGAGGCATTGAGGGAGGTGGTGGAAGGGAAGGATGGTCACAATTGGGAAGGAGCAGGAGCAGAAAAGGGACTAAGGACCCTGGAAAGACAGAGGGAAGGAGTCCCCTGGCCCCTTGAGGGCAAGGCAAGGACCAGTGTTTCCCAGGATGTCATGCAAGGAAGCACAGCGACAGCTCTCAAGCACTACTGGAAAAGCAAGAGCAAAAGAAAGCAAACACATGGAAAGAGTCTCAGAGAGCCAGTGGCAGAGTGGAAATCCCCAGCATCCAAACCACAGCTGGAAGAGGTGGCAAACTCCTCCAGGGACAGTAAGGGATGTGGGGAAACATCCTGTGAGAACCAGGGCACGGACCAGGTGTTTCACTGACCTAGGGAAGGGAGGGCAGCCCCCAAGCGTGCCACGTTTTACAGCCTTGGTGGAAAATTCCAGCCCTGCATAATCTCCTGGGGTTCCTGTAAGATTGTGACACAGAGAGAGGGACCAAACAGGAAAGAATTAGAGGAAAAATGCCTCTCTCCTGGCAGCCACCATGGCTGTGCCAGGAGTTAGCAGCAGTGGAGCAGCCAGCCCTGCCTCCCCCTCCTCCGTCCGCCTCTATAAACACGCAGGGCTTACTCAGAAGATTAGGAGAGAACGGGGCAAAAGACAACAGAGTCTCTTTTGTAATGAGGAGGGATTACAGCATCAAGTGACCGGCTGCAGCTCCCAAGTGGGTCTCAGGCTCCTTAGCACACCGTGTGGGGCAAGTCCAATCCCCCTATGAGCCAAGGGGGCACGAGGAGGCGGGCAGTGGTCTAGGCCACAAAGGACCCAGCAGGGACACGTGCAGGACCAAACCTCCCCAGCCTCCAGCACGGCTCAGGAGCCCATGACTGTGAGTATCTGGTCCTCCTAACAGCAGCAGGAGGATCACTCTCTCCTGCAGAGATCTGTGTTCCTGCCTATCCGTGACCTCCTCTGGCTCTGTCCCTCTGCTCTGTCTGCTCGTTGTCCGTCTTTGCAGTACCTGCTCGGGTCTGTTTGCGGTGGGTGATGCACCTGATGTCCCAGAATCTTGCTTGCTGTGGGCTCCCACAACTGAATTCCAGGTCAGTTGATTCCCAGGTGTGTTGGTTAGTCCAGAGGGATGAGCAGGAGATGCAGGCAGTGGCAGGCAGCAGCTCCCTGGGTGGGCTCTTCCTGCCCATGCCGACTCTGGTGTGCCAGTGAGCCACCTCCCACCACAGACCTCAGCCACAAATGGAATGTGCCAGCTGCCCAGTGACATCCCAGAGCAGCCCAGCACAGGCTGGCAGGTGGGCAGGGAGGTTTCTTAACCATTCAGGGCTGGAGGGAAAAGCACTGGGAAAAGCCCCATATCCCACATGGGAGCAGAACAGAGTAGAGATGGGCGACATCCATTATTTACATGGACAAGAGCTGGAGTTTTCCTTCTTTGGTAAAAAAGGGAATCTGTATTTGAATTACGCAACAAAGAATCTCCCTGAGCGCTTTCGAGCCCTAAAGCCCAGAGAAAAGACGCAGCTTTGTGTAAGGGGCCCCAAAAATGTACGGGGTTTGGGCATGCTTTTCTCTTCTGGGCAGCCTGTGTGTGCAACCTCTGGGGCAGTTAAAACCCACTCTTCCAAGTTCTGTGCCCATATGGAATGGACACGAGGATTTGCTGAAATGGGCATTTGTGCAGCTGGGGACAGGGACGGCTCTGCTCTTCTGTATCACCCTTAAGAGGGGACTTGGGGACTTGAGTTACGACCCAAAGGAGGAGCAGCACCAAAAAGCCAAACCCATATTGCGTTTGATGACAAAACCAGCCAAACCCAGACTGGGTTTGATGATTTGGTTTGATGATATCTTTGGGACAAAAGTTCTGCTTGGTTGAAATAGCCAAAACTCCAGACTGCTAGTTTTCTTTTGGGCAGCAGCTCCCTGGGACCTGAGTTGTCCCCACCTAAGTGTAAATCTTCCACTAGGATGCTTAAATGAGAAACAAATGATGAACATGGGCCCAAACTTACCTGCCTTCAGGTGCTTCAGGGTGTGAACTGTCCCTGAAGTGCTTCTTCATCCCCATCATTCAGGGAAGAGCCCAAGGCCCCACAACCATCAACATTATTGCCTCTGTTAAATAGCAATGCCTGGTGACATGTTAGGATTCAGAAATACCAACAGCTTCACACTGGATAATTATTTCTAACCCATGAAATCATTCACCAATCTGCCTGGCACGGATAACACTGGTGTCTTGTTGTTTGTTGGGGTGTTTTTAAAATAAAGTCAGGTTTATGCAACTATGAGTCTGATTATTAATTGATTATAAAGAATTATGTATGCCAGTTAGGCTAGAAGTGCAATGGGGATGCTGCATGTCTGGGGAGCATTTCAGGAGCCTGAGTGCCTATTTTTCAGCCACTGTGATTTATTGTGCAACATATGGTTGAAGGAGAGGGGAGGCGGAGCTGCTGGAATTCGGGCCCTGTGAGCCTGGCCAAACTCCATCCCACAGATCTCCAACAGGGAAGGCTGCTCTGCCTGCAGGACTAGGACCAGCAGAGTGCAGACAGCTATCCTTGCTGGGATGCCTTCACCTGGATCAGTCCCAAGAAAGCTTTACAGGGTTTTTCCTTTCCTTTGGGTTGGTTGTTTTTTTTTCAGTATTCCAGGAAGATGTTTCCCAGCAAGTAGGTTTACAGAAACACATTTGGACCAAAAACTGTATTAAGAAAATTACTGGAATAAGCATAAACTTTGGAGTTTGTGACCCTGATATTAATCTTACCACAACTATTTTTTGGAAGTGGGTGGCAAAGGTGGGCTTTGTCTTCTCCAACCAACCAGCCCCACTTAAATGCTGACAAAAATCAAACACTAAAAACAAAGGGATCCACCAGAAAATACATCCTTGGTCACCATAACCAGCTCAAGGACAGAGGAAAGATGGCAAACTCATCAAATTAATTGCCTGACAAAGATTGCCTCCTGGTTCTCTGTGCTGCTGCCTCCATTTTACCTGGCTTTTGATCTCAGCTCATTCTGTTTTCTCCTTCCTTTCCATCTTGCTTGGTGGGACACTTGGGATGTCCCTGTGTCCTCCTCCTGCTCAAGCTCCAAGCCCTGCTTGTCATGTGCCTGCACAGGAGCTGTGATGACAGTGACCTACACCAACCGTGTGGCTGATGCCCGCCTGGGCACCTTCTCCCAGCTCCTGCTCCAGTGGAAAGGCAGCATCTACAAACTGCTCTACTCCGAGTTCCTGATCTTCATCTCACTCTACTTCACCATCAGCCTTGTCTACAGGTGAGCAACTTCACATCCTGGTCTGGGGCAGGACACAGGAGAAACACAGCATTAGGGATCCTGCTGGACAGGCACTTGCCAGACTCTCTTCCCAGGAGGGAAGGGAAGGGGAGAAAGAGAAGGAGAGGGAAGAACTGCTTCTGTTTGTCCCTTTTAGGCTGATCCTCAGTGAGAGCCAAAGGGTGATGTTTGAGAAGCTGGCACTGTACTGCAACAGCTACGCTGAGCTAATCCCCGTGTCCTTCGTGCTGGGTAAGGAGCTGTCTGGAATCCAGCAGGGAGGGGGACGCCATTTCTTCTCCTTGGTTCAGCTGAGCTCTGCTGGCAGAGCAGGTCCCTTCCTCTGCCTTTGTAAAACTCCTCAAGTGGAATACATCCCTTTTTGTCACAGCTGTGGGTGTTCAAGGCCACACTGGGTGGAGCTCTGAGCAACCTGGTCTAGTGGAAGATGTCCCTGTCCCCAGCAGGGTGTTGGAATGATATCATCTTTAAAGTCCTTTCCAACTGAAACTGTTCTGATTCTATGAAGCAAAGTAGGAAATCCAGACTCCTTTTATCATGGGGGACTGAACTCCCCTCCAGACATTCCTGCACCCACAGGGAGCAGACAGTGGCAGGAAGAAGCTCTTTTCAGATGCCTGACTCTCTCAGCTCCTCTCTAGGTTTCTATGTGGCCCTGGTGGTGTCCCGCTGGTGGGCCCAGTATGAGAGCATCCCATGGCCAGACCGGATCATGAACCTGGTGTCCTGCAACGTGGATGGGGAAGACGAGTACGGGAGGCTCCTGCGCCGCACCCTGATGCGCTACAGCAACCTGGTCAGCGTGCTGATCCTGCGCTCCGTCAGCACCGCCGTCTACAAGCGCTTCCCCAGCATGGAGCACGTCGTCAGGGCAGGTCAGCACTGCTCCTTGCTGCTCCTCTAGGGGCAGGGGGCCCTGGGAAAGGTTCTTTGGAAATGGGGTGGTGCTGTTCCCTCAGGGCAGGTGGGAATTTGAGCCCCAGGTCTCTGAGCTTAACTGCTGGGCACCCTGAATCTTCTTGGGAGATGCTCTTCAAGGTGCAGCGGTTCCCAGTCTGCCTACATTGTCTGGGTTCCCTTGGCAGTCCACAGAGATGTGATGTTGTTGGCCTCTTAAAAAGAAAACCCACTTGAGGGATACATATTATCCCATTCTCAACATTTATCTATGGACAGCAGGCAGCTGCACCCTCAGCAGTGCTTTATCTCCCTGATGGCTCTGATCTGATGTGCTACAGACATCCAAAGTGAAATCCCATTATCCCACCTCCATGACTCAGTGTTTTAACAAGGGGACTTGTCCTTCTGCATGTCTCCCCAAATTCTGAGTCGTTACTGGGATTTTTAGGGAGAACCAAGGCATCCACCTGAGATTCAGATGTTTTAATTTCAGAGCAGATCAGTTCCTTCTGCCCTCTATGTCCATCCTTCTCCCATCTGCTCTTTCCCATCCAGGCCTCATGACACCAGAAGAGCACAAGAAGTTTGAGAGCTTGAATTCCCCCCACAACAAGTTTTGGATCCCATGTGTGTGGTTCTCCAACCTGGCAGTGAAGGCGAGGAATGATGGGAGGATCCGGGACAGTGTGCTGCTCCAAGGCATCCTGAATGTGAGTGACAGAGGAGACAGGCAGGTCTTTGAGATCCTGGGGAACAGGAGGCACTTGTGAAGCAGGTCCTTGACACATTCCAGAACAGCCAATGCCAGTGGAGGATACAGATGGAAAGCCACAAGGAAGGATGTATCTGGAAGTCTAGGAGAGGTCAAAAACATCCTCAACAACTGAGGTCCTGTAGAAGACTTTGCTATTAAAAACTCTTAGATAGTTTTGGGCAACAGGCCATGCTCCACAGGCAAGACCTGGCAACAATCCCTGCCCAGCTGCACACAAAAAGGCTCTGGAGCAGCTCATCCTTCTTGGTATTCATGTGCAGAGAAAGTCACATGGTTTCTGTTGCCTGGAGCAGGATTCGTCTGCCCACAGAGAGAGAAATCTCCCTCTGGGACATTTATCTATGGACAGGAGAGACAAATGGATGCTCCTGAGGGCATTCTTTGCCTCACCTGTTGGCTGCTCATTTTGTGAGGAGAAACTCTGCTGTGAAGTGAGCTAGGAAGGTATTTTGGGCTCAGGGGAAGACACCCAGGCAGCAGGGAATTCCTCCAAGGCTGAGATTAAGCCCCCTGTTCCAGAGAAGGTATAAGCAGAAGGGAAAGGGCTGGAGCAATGGAGGACAGTGGTGCTGGAGAGGCTGTGCAAGGAGATGGGAAGTTATCCTGACATGCCATTCCCTTTTCCCCACTGCAGGAGCTCAACACCTTGCGCAGCCAGTGCGGGAAACTCTATGGATACGACTGGATCAGCATCCCCCTGGTCTACACCCAGGTGAGAAGGGAATCCCCACAGCCACTGCTCCACCACCGCCTGTGCACATCCCTACTTACACCCACACCTGGAATTCCAGAATGGTTTGGGTTGGAAGGGACCATAAAGTTTATCCAGGGATACCTTCCACTATCCCAGGTTGCTCCAAGCCCTGTTCAACCTGGTCTTGGGCACTTCCAAGGATGGGGCAGCCACAGCTTCTCTGGAAAACCCATGCCAGGGACTCACACCCTCAGTAAAGAATTCCTTCTTCCTATCTAATCTAAACCTGCCCTCTATCAGATTAAAACCACTGTTCCCTGTGCTGTCACTATCTGCCTGTGTAAAAAGTCCCTGGTCCTTCTTTTGGGAAGCTCCTTTAAGGTACTAGAAGGCCACAGCTCCCCAAAACCTTCTCATCTCCAGGCTGAACAACCCCAGTGCTCTCAGCCTATCTTTGTAGAAGTGCTTCTTACCTGACCCACCCATGAAAAATGCAGGATGTTCTTGAATGCCTCATCCCCACCTGCATACATCATCTCTCTTCCATTGGTACCTCAGCACACACTCAGCCCAGCCTCCTTTCCCTAACTCAGACACATCCCCTTCTCCAGTAGAGAAGTGGTAACTCCATTTGTAACCCTCCAGGGGTAACAACTCCACACAGATCCATGGAAAGCACAGGAGCACACAGATGCATTCCCTGCACCACCTTGCAGGGATCACATCCTGGGCAAGATCCTGGGAAGGTTGTGCCAGGCGTGTACTCAGCTGTTTATCAGCCCAGGCAGACACTTTGGCACCACCTTGCTCCTTTGTCTCCTACAATCCAGCTGCTCAGATAACAGGGATGCCCTTCACCATGAAACAGGAGCTGCTCTGGCAGTCCCAGAGGTTAATGGAGAAAATGTTGGAAAGTATATTCCTGTTTTGGACCCCCTTGTTTGCATCAAGGGATCACATGAGAGTCTTGGTTACTTTTAACTTGAAAAGGGGAAGTTTGCAGCCCTGTGGTGACAGGGAAAAGCACAAAGCTCAGCATAGCCTGAAATCCAGGCAGGCAAATATTAATAAAAGCTCAGCATAAGGAGCAGGAAGGAAGGAGCAAATAACAATGCCAAAGTTCCCTTCCCGGACTTGAAGTAGCCTGCCAGCATGGACTGAGCCATGAGACAGCTTCCAGTCCATCCAGGATGGCATGTGCTTGCTGCTGCCACTGGCCTGTGACACCTGCACAGATACCATTCCAGGGACAGCACACAGTGTAGGTAAAAGCTGAAGGGGAAAGGGAGTTTCTGTAGTTTTCTGCAGGGATATGCATCCTCCTGCAAAAAGCCTGTCAGAACTGAATCCAAGGCTTTCCAGAGGCTACAGAGCCTGGCTTTGGAGCTGTGTGGGGTGGAACTGAAGGCAGATGCTGGGAACTCATGCTGCCCTGGTGTGTCCCTTGGCATCCTTCCCAGGTGGTGACCGTGGCTGTTTACAGCTTCTTCCTGGCCTGTCTGATTGGGAGGCAATTCCTGGATCCAGAGAAAGCATATCCTGGCCATGAGCTGGATCTCTTTGTGCCTGTCTTTACGTTTTTGCAATTCTTCTTCTACGCTGGCTGGTTAAAGGTAAGTCCAAGAAAACATGACTGGAGCTGGAATCTGACCCAGCCAAAGGTTTTTCCCAGTGTGAGCTCACCATGAACCCAGCTGTGTTCTTTGATCTATGGGCAACAACAGGAAGCCAAGAAGGGCTGAGGGAACTGCCAGGACTCTCTAATTTTCCGACTGTCTCATTCTGGACACCAGTTGCACTTTTCCTAGGCTTTGGTCCCAACTAGAGGGAAAAAAGGAGCTCCTTAAGTTGCAGAGGGTTGTGTAAGCAGGGGGAAAATGACGAATTCCAATGTCTCACAGCCCCTTGAATGCCTCCACTTTTAACCCACCCCCTTTTGGGAAGAAAAACAGGGCTTGGAACTTGAGGGACATCATACCTGACTTCTCCCTATAGGAAAGGGGCAGTGGTGACCTTTGTTGTGTGCTCTCCACATGCAGGTGGCTGAGCAGCTCATCAACCCTTTTGGGGAGGATGATGATGACTTTGAAGCCAACTGGCTCATCGACAGGAACCTGCAGGTAAAGGGGAGGAATATAGCCCAGGTGACTAGTCCCTTCTCACCTGAAGAACACCAAGGCAGGACAGTGACCAAATTCTCCTGCAACACCTCTGCTCCCACCTCCCTGCCTGCAATGGGAGAGATCCCCCCAGTCCACACCAGGGAATTTGGGGCTTCTGGCATACCTTTGTACACAGAGGCCGACTGCAGCTTCAGTCCATGCTCTGGCACATGGGATGGATCCAGGCTGCTTGTTTCAGGCCTTAGCTGCCTTTGTCATTCCTGCCGCTCCTTGCTGTCCTACCCCGTGTCCATCTACAACTGCCTCCTCTGCTTTCTGCCATGCAATAACTGCACCTCCTGCCCTTCTGGCCTAGTCTCCTCCAGCACCATTTTCCTTTCACTTAATCAAATCTGTGTGTGAGAAATGACCCAAATGACAGGAAACCACAGCAACCCCAGCCACTTGCCTGGCTTCTGTGCTGCACCACTTCCTCCAGCTCTGTGTTCATTTGTCCTACGATAACATGCACACAAAAGGCTGCTCACTCCCTGTGACATTCCTGCTCTCCCCTGCAGGTCTCCCTGATGGCAGTGGATGAGATGCACCAGGATTTACCCATACTGGAGAAGGACCTGTACTGGAATGAGCCTGACCCCCAGCCACCCTACACTGCAGCCACCGCTGAGTACAAGCGCCCATCCTTCCTGGGCTCCACCTTTGACATCAGGTGAGTGCAGGGACAAAGTGTCACAACACCTGGAACAGGTCTTGTGTAGGACATTACACTTGAGGAGCTTTTAGACTCCACAACAGCCAACATTCTCCAAGGAAAAGGATAAATCTCACCTCTTTTCCTCACTCACCTGTATGATGAGCATCCCTGTTTAGGAGGGGCTAATGGCAGTAGAGGGAGAGGTTTGCCACTGGCAGCAGCATTCCCAGTGCTGCCAGCCTCCCCAGGAGATCCCTCCCCTCCCTCTGTGGCTGTATAACAATCCACTTTGCCTTTCCCAGCATGCAGAAGGAAGAGATGGAGTTCCAGCCCCTGGAGCAGATTAAAGAGAACGAGGAGGCCAACCACTCTACTCCTTTGCTGGGACACCTGGGCCGCCTGCTGGGTGTCCAGTCCCCAAACTTCTCCAGGTCCTCTTCCCGGATGAACCTGCTGCGCCGGCGAGGAGATCCTGCGTCGCCCTTCTCCCATTACACCTACCAGGACATGGGGAAGGCCGGAAGCCCTTGTGGCATCAATCAGCCACGGGGAGACTCCCAGGAGCAGTGGGACAGCGAAGAGGGAAAACTGAGGGAGTTTGATGCTTTCATGTCCACGCCCTTTTACGAGAGGCCCGGGTTCTACAGCGCTCCACAGACACCCATAAGCTCCATCCCCATGATCTTCCCTTCCCGACGCCAAGGGCGCAAGAAGCCGCCGGCACTCTCCAGCATCGCGGCGTGCTCCACTTCCCTTCGGGATGTCATCGTCAATGCCTCCCCTTCCAGGGCCAGCGACGTGGACAAGAGCCAGAGCTCCCTGGGCTCTGCTGCAAAGGAAACCTTCGTCTGGCCAACGGAGCGGAGCAAAGGTCCTGACTCCGTGGCTATGACAGTAGAAGAAGGAAAGAGCAGCTCCAGGGAAGCTGCCGTCACAGGAAGCCCAGAGGCGCAGTCCACAACATCCAACAGCCCCAAATTCCCCTTCCTGCCAGAGCCCCCCGAGCATGAGAAGCAAGGCAGCTTCAAAAGCCTGAAGAGCTCCAAAGCCTCACACCCACCCTGGCTAAACCTGGAGAGCACGGCCTCGGCCACTCCCAATTCGGAGCATTCCAGTGCCTTTCACACCCCCAGTAACAAAACCCCTGGAGGCAGCACCTCCCTCTGCTTCTCCTTCACTCCTGTCACCTCTCCAGCACTGGAAAGGTCCCACAAGAGCAACCTGGGCCCTGAGGCTTGCAGCCTGAGTTTGGAAGATGCAGCCAGTGCTCCAGACCAGCACCCAGAGGTTTCCAGGAACATGAGAGACACTGGGAATGGAAACACTAACCCCCCAGCTCCCAAAGAGCCCAGGAGAGCAGAGAGCCCATCCCCCAACGACTCTGGAATCTCCTTAGCCGAGGGTGACTACGTGGGGCTGATGGAGGTGATCCTGGAGGCCAGTGAAAGCCCAGGGGAGGAGCAGATGGACCAGTACAGCTAAAGGGGAATCCATGGGATACCTGCCTTATCCTGGCACCCACCCAGAGGTGCTGGACATGCAGCTGGAGCCCAGCCTGGGCTGGAACCAGCTCTAAGGACATGCTGCTCCTGGCCTCAGCTACAGCAGCAGGCACAGCTCATGTTGCAACAAGAACAGAAGCACCAAAACCCCCAGTCTGTAGCAAAAGCACAAGACTTCTGAGTGTTAAATATTGCAGGTACCAGCCTGACCAGCCACGTGTAGCCCAGAACAGGAGCACAGTTCATGTGGATACTTCCCTCCTCCTCACAGCAATGAGAACTTGAGTCCTTCCTCAGACAGGACTTGCACTCCTAACAAAATACTCCAGGGAAAAGTAAGGGGCTGAAGGAAGTCCCATCATTTGTGATACACACCCACAGTGCCTCTTCCAGCCCTGTCTGGCTGGTATTTTCCAGTACTGGGGAAGTACTGGGATAAGGCCAGGGTAAGGGCCTGCCAGCACAGGCAGCTGCAGCATCTGCCCAGCACATTGCTTCCTTCTGAAGTTCCACATTCCCCACCACGGATTCGACAGTGCTCAGAGAAACCTGGATGGCAGCAGACACCACTCAGCTGATTTTTACTGCCCACCCTCAGAAAATAAAAGTGAGGCTCAAACCCAGGACCTTGGTTTCATTTCCTCATTTTAGTTCCCTGCAAGGAATTTAAAGAAACCAGAGGTTTACCTACTTCTGCCTTCAGCAGCAGTTGCAAATTCCCCATGTCACACAACAAATTGACCTCCCACTGCCTTCACTACAGCTGCCTGCTCTCCCTCCAAACTAAACAGGAAAAGCCAGCTGGAACCAAGTCACTTTATTGGCTGGAGGGCAGTACATAAAACACAAAGAAAGAGGGGATATTTGGTACAGAGTATGGAACTGTTTCTCTAGGTAGCTGAAGCTGCATGCATGGCTGGACAGTAAGTAGGAGTCCCACTGAAACCCAGAGCGTGGCTCGTGGCAAGGCTTCAGCTGTCACAGTCCCCCAGGGTGTGCTTGTCGAAGAGATACTCTGCCATGCCGTATTTGGGGGCCCCCATCTTCCGCAGGTTGGTCACATGGTCACCCAGCTCCTTGATGGCTTTCACCTGCTCATCCAGGTAATGGGTCTCAATGAAGTCACACAACTGAAAGGGAGACCAAGAGATTTAAATTCAGGCCTGAAATCCTACTGAGGCTCGCTAAGGGAAGGAGAGGATGCAGAGTTTTCAAGCTGAGAGGAAGCAGCCTCTAATTTTGATGCAGAACAAGATCAAAGTGAGCCAGGCTTACATAAGATCACTTGCTCCAGAACCCCAAAGAGCCAGGCAGCCTCTCCTCTTCCTCACAGAAGGAAGCATTAGCCAAGCTCCTGAACAGACTGAGACACTCCCACCGCACAGCAAACTCATAGTAGTGAGGATTTACACCTCTGGTTTTAAAGAGTCCCTCTAACTTAGGCAGGACACTCCTAGGAGTGCTTGAATTCTCACACATTAATCTCTTCCTGATACTAAGCAACCTCAATCCAGCCTTGCCAAAAAACTTCCATCTGAGAAGAATTTTGTGTTTTCAGACACTGTTTTGAAACATCAGGGCTTTTAATATTCCGAAGCAGCTCCAGAATTTTGTGGCAAAAAAGCCTCATGACAAAAAGCCTAAAAAAGATGGAACTCAGCCTCCTCAGAAATGGTCTCCATAGAGACTGTTCACAGACACTTCAGAGGAAATTATGCAGGTCCCTGCCACCTTAAAGCTCCTGGAAGGACAGCAATAACCCCACCAAAGGGCTCCGAAAGGGCTGCACCCCTGGTTAACACCTTTTAACAACACCAGGGACACACAGCTCTGCCCTAAAGCCACACAATTAGAAGACACGTCCTTGGACACCACATTGATCCTCAGCATGAACTTACGTGTGGGTCGTTCTTTTCAGTTGCCAATTTGTGCAGCTCTAGCAGTGATTGGTTCACGTTTTTCTCCAGGTGCAGGGCACACTCCATGGCAGTCAGGCCATTCTCCCAGTCATCACGGTCTGGCTTCTGCAAGGGGGAAAAGCACAGGACGTTTTCTGTAAGAACCCACAGAGCACCAGTGTGGAGGATCTTTAGATCACTCTCAAAACCTGTTTAGACCAAGTTTAGGCATTTATGCAAAGTCAAAAATTTGAAGCGCACTCTTGGAACAGAACTGAGCAAAGCCTCAAAGTCCCACTTCTCAAAACAGTGCACAGAGCACATCTGCTCTTTGTTAAATTTAATGATGGTGAGGAACCAGTTGCCTTCTGGTTCTGCCCTCATCCCACAGCAAACAACCTGGGGCTCAGCGCCTTCTCCTTACACAAGAAATACTTTTTCATTAGTCAATCAGCACAAATAATCAAATTGCTCCACATCTCAAATGACTGTGCCTCTCCAGTGTCAGCTGCTGCTCCTTCTGGGGGAGGACCCAGAGGACAATTCAACCCCTTCCAGCTGGGCAGCCCCCAGCTCACCTTGATGTCCTGCAGGAAGATGCGCCCGCCCCGCTGGTTCTGCAGTTTCATCAGCTTCTCAGCATGCTCCCGCTCCTCGTGGGACTGATGCAGGAAGTACTTGGCAAAGTTTTTCAGGGCCACATCATCCCGGTCAAAATAGTAGGACTGAAAAATAAAGAGTTCACAGGCTCTAAACCTCTGCTTCAGGATGGCTGCAGTCCAAGCCCAGGCCTGCGAGGCAGTGCAGAACAACTCTCCCCTTAGTATAATTCGATTTTTCCAGCTAGGATTAAATTTTAACCTGTATCCCTACAGAGGGCACAAATAAATGGTGTTTGTGTCCTTGGCTCAGCTCTGAAAATACAAAAAAAACCCCGAAAGCCCACAGATGCCTGTTCTGAGCACCATTAAACTGCAGCCTTGAAAAGCCTTTTTCAAGGAGAAATCTTCCCTTTGTTGGCCTGAGCTTGTTTACAATGATCACACTGCAAGTCAGGGTCATGACTTGCAACACCAGGTAAAGTGAGCCAAGAACTTTTAGGTACTTCTGCAATAAAGCTCTCTGACCTCCCTGGGCTTTCCAGGGATTAGACTAAGGAATATACTTCCTACTTTTTTTTAGGGGGGGAAAACAGTCACATTTAAAATACTAGAGATAAATTGAATCACAATATGAATTCAACAGCAACTATTTTTCTGAAAGCCAAAAAACCTGTAACAGCAGTTAGAAGCCGTCACACAGCTTGTTTATTCCTTGTTCAGAGCCATTACCAGGCTTCAATGGAAAGTTCTGTATCAACTGCCAATTATTTATCAACCTACTACAGAATTCTCTGCTCTTAAACCAGTGACCTGGAGGTTCAAGGCAGGGCACCCGTGCTTGTGTACCACTATCACCCACCAAAAGAATTTCAAAGCAGGGCTCAGAAACAAATTAACACAGGAAAAAAACACAAAACAAGTGCCAAAGCACAGCACAGTGTCATTAGGAAGTCTCAATGTCCCAGCACGCCCAAAGCACCAGGATTGCTGCACAGAGGTCAGGGAACGGCTAAAACGGGCGCCTCGGGCCAAAGGAGACATGTAAACACAGGGCCCAAGGAAACCACGGATTCCTACCGATTCGTGGAGGAAAACCCGAGCCTGGGAGGCGAGCACGCCTGCGGGAAAGGTGCCAAGCGCCCAGTGAGGCACCTCCCGCTACCCAGCCCGGCCCCAAGGGCAGAGCCGCCAGCGAGGCGCTGAGCGCGGCTGATAACGGGGCCGCCAAGGGCAACGGTCGCGGCGGGGCCCGCGGAGCGGGCGAGATAAAAGGCCCTCACCTACACCCAGGGGACGGTCCAGACAGGCCTGAAGGCAGAGTGGGGGAGGAGGAGGTGGAGAAAAAGAAGGAGGAGGAGCTGGGCCCGCAGGCACCGCCCGGCACCCAGGAACCCCCCGCCGGCCAAGGCCCTCGTGCAGCCCCTTCGTCCCTCGTAGGACCCTTCCCTCACCCCGCCGCGCCCGCTGTCCCCGCGGCCCTCACCATGCTGAGGTACACGTAGGAGGCGTAGAGCTCCAGGTTGATTTGGCGGTTGACGGCGGCCTCGCAGTCCTGGTGGTAGTTCTGGCGCACCTGAGAGGGGGGGCGCTGCCATGGCTGGGTGCTTAGGTGGTGGGTGCTGCGGTGATGACTGTGTGAGCGGTGGTGTTGGGGGGGAAGGCGCGGCGGGCCCGAGCGCGGCCGGTTCCGTCCAAGCACTGTTGACGCAGGAACCCGCTTCGCTCCGCCGCCGACGCGCTGTGACGGCCCCCCGCCCGCCGCCGCGCCTTTTATACCGCCGCGCGCAAAGCCACGCCCCCAGAAAGGGGCGGAGCGTCCCAGCGCCCTTCTGCTGGCCCGGCGTGACTCAGCACCCGCCCAAGCCACGCCCACAAACGGGGCGGGGCCCTGCGCGCCCCCGTTTCCCGCCGGGCGCGCGCCGTCCATCACGGAATGGCCTGTGTTGGGAAATCCCCCCAGAAATCACCAAATCCGGCCATTTCCCCTCGGCCACGCTGCTGAGCCTGCCGCCAGCCCGTGTCCCACATCCTACTTCCCTCCGGGGCTGGGGCCTCCGCTGCTGCCCCGGGCGGTTGGTGCCAATGCCTGACCGCCTTCCCCGTGAGAAGAAAAAGTTCCTAAAATCCAAGTTAGATCCAGGAACTGAAGGCCAAATGTCAAAAACTGAACCTGTTGGTAATGAGATGGATATTTCAGCTACTTCTAGTGCTATCGCAGTCACTCGGGGTGTGTGCCATCATTCATTTTCAATAAATATCGGGTTCTTCAGTCATTCAGTTCAGTCACTAATTTACAATAAGCACTGGAGTCTTTTAGTTTCTGCTTTCTTAACCAGATTACAAGGGAATAGAAACTGCTTAAACTGAGATCATCCCATAGCACTGAACGCCCCAACCCTGGTTTTTCCCAAGCCAATGTTCAACCCTGGTTTTTCCCAAGCCGATGTTCCTGCTGAAATCCATCAGAAATGCGATTTACTGAGCCTGTAAACTCAGAATAAATATTTTTTTCCTCTACGTATTGAGCCTGCAAACTCAAATATTTTTTTTTTCCTGTATGTACTCAGACCATGAACTCAGATTAAATAAATGTTTTCCTTTCACCAGTTCTTTCTACACATTTTTATCCGGTCTCTGACCCTTCCCGGCACTGTGGGATGTCCCACGCGTAACTGCACAAGTGCCTGTGTGTGGGTACAGGACAGCACCAGAGCACTTTACTTTTCCAGACACTCCAAATGCCCTGGAGGGAAATAGGGAGCCTCGGCCTCCCTTTGTTTCAGGGTTTTCTGCTGCTCCTGTCGGTTAACCATCACAAGTAATTAAGATCTATAAGATAACGTGGGTCATACCTATGCTTCAGCAGGCTGCCAGGTACGTTTCAAATCTCCTGTTCTCCTCCCACAGAAAGGCTTATGTAAAAAAAAAAAAAAAAGAAGAAGAAAAAAAAAAGTAGCTGCTGGGCAGACTCTTTTTTTTAAATTTTTTTTTTTATTACTGTGTTCACAGGGGACTGTCTTCATAACAGGAACATAAAACAAACCTCCATAATTGCAAAGTTTGTTACGGGAATGTTTCCTCTGCAGCTCAGACAGTCTGTGCCATCTGTGATCACACGTCAGTAGGATTAGGGAAGTCCTAAATTCTGCTTTCTGGAGTTGCACAATGCGCGTTGTTTTTGATGACAGGAGATTTACGTGGACAGGAGAGGAAACACGGGGTTGCACAGCCAGGGGGGTCACATCTTGGTGACCAAGGTGAAGAATTCAACACTCTGCTCTCATATGGGATAAGGTTCAGCCATTCCCAAATCTTTCCCATCTCAAATTACTGTTTCAATTTCGACTTTACTTCATACTGTCTCCTCATGGCTCGGTTCAGGCCTCCTTTGTGAAAATGCATTTAAAATAAAATCCCTGAATGATTTGGGTTGGAAGGGACCTTAAACATCATCCTGTTCCACCCTTGCCATGGGCAGGGACATCTCCCACTATCCCAGGCTGCTCCAAGCCCCATCCAAGCTGGTCTTGGACACTTCCACGGATCCAGGGGCAGCCACAGCTCCTCTGGGCACCCTGTGCCAGGGCCCCACCACCCTCACAGGGAAAAATTCCCTCCTAAATGTGAAAGTCACTTGATGGAAAACCCAGCCTGAGTAAGGTGATGCTTTTAACAGGCTTCTTCCCAAGAATGCCTGTAAAGTTCTTTAGGAAAAAAAAAAAAAAACCAAAAAAAACCAAAAAAAACCCCTTTACTGTTTAGGAAGAAATTCTTCCTTTGTTTTTGTACCTTTTTATCCCCCAATATTCCCAGCTGCCTAAGGCCTGTCCCATCCTCTGGGCAGTGTGTGAGGATTTTGAATTCATGTCCCTCTCAGCTGCTTTCTTGGGCTGAAGTAGAGGCATGTTCATGCTGCCCACAGGCAAAAACAGTGTATTGTCTGCCTACACAAGCTTCAAATAGCTGAAGACAACCCCTGTTTTCCCTTGGATGGTATCCCATCAGGAACAATGGAGCAAGCTCTCTTGTTGTTTACAGCTTAGCTACTGGACAGAAGGCACAGACCCCCAAATCCGCCAATTTGGGGATAGTAAAGCTGAGTTTTAAGCAAGCAAAAATAATCAGAGCTTCTTTGGTGAGTGTCTGCATATGATACAGAAGATTATTAGGTCAGAGATCAAGATATACCCAAAGGGAAAGTTTCCGTGACTCCTACCTCCACTTTAATATCACTTATCCTGACTCTACCCATGCCCTTCTCGTGCATGACCTTTCCTAAAGGGGCAGAAAACAGGACTCCTAAACAAATACTGGACAGTATTTGCTGAAAGTAAATTCTGAGACAGATTTTTGCTGATACAGTCCCTGAGCAAAAAGCTTGGCATGTGCCTTAGGCATCCAGTTAGACCTTCAGTGAGAGGGCTGCCTTGGTATCAGCAGAGAGCAGAATGCCCAGGAATGCACAAATTTCATTTCTCACCTGTAGAAATGGTTCACCTCTAGCTTTAAAACACTTGATTTTGCCGTGCTGGTTGAATGGCCAGAAAAATAACAGATCCCAGTTAAAAATCAACAACTGTTCCAATTCCAGTGAGCAAGAAAGTGCTGAATATGCCTCAAATGTAAAATAAATAAAAAATACAGTAACTTTTTTTCCCCCCCAAAGCTCAAAGTCCTGTAAATAAGAGAAATTGCATCCAGTCAAATATTTGTTATGGAGAACCTCCACTCCATCCACAAACTTCAGTGTCATTCAGCTTCCAGGCTTTATGTAAACACAAAAGCAACTCTAAACTTGGCTCCACGTTGATCATGTGTCTGGAAATTTGACACTGGTCTCAACTGTGAGTTTTGAAAGCTGTTTACTAAAAACATCTGGGCTCCACTTGCTCTGGGAGTTTAACTGAAAATTCTTTTCTTGTCACTACTCCTTGGGCAAAACACTCAGTGCAAACTTTTCAGTTTGTTTCTTTTAGGTGCCCGAATTTTTCCAAGTGGGAAACCCAGGATTTAGGCAACAAGTTCTCACTGGGTAAGTTACAGCACAGAATGCAAATGACTGGGGTACACAGAGCTGCTGGTTCCTGGAAACTCTCCAAAGGGAGACAGACAAAGGATGTTTGAAGTTCTGCCGGGAAATTTGCTTTGGAGACCGAAGACGAAGCTGTTTTAATACAGGAAGTCCCAAACACAGAATAATCTGTAGCTTTGTACTACAATATTTTGTAGACAAGGAATATAAAACCCTCTTTAGACAGACAAACAACTTCTAAGTTGTGGCACAGGAATTTTTCTCTATGGAGTATTTTTACACACAGTCTAAACAAAATTCTGTAGGAGATTTGCAATTCTGTAATATGCCCAGAACACCCTTTATTTTTATATCTTTCACAAACCTTGTAAAAATACATTTAGAGCCAAGAGAGTGAGGAAGAACAATGTTAATAATACAGTAATTCTGTCAGCGTAACCAGAAGCAGGATCTGGCAAATTTGCTTGGATGTATCATCCCTTTTAAAACTGATTTCCAGACTGATTCCACTGCCTGTGAGGGAGAAGCTCCATCCCTGATTCCAAAGGCAGCCTGTGCCCCAGGTGCACGTACAGGAGCTTTCACAACACGGATTTGCCAAGCTGCACAAGCCACAATAAATTTGATGTTGACATTCCACAATCCACAACGTTTGCTCTACTATCATGATCCTCCCGTAGTGCCATCCACTCTTTTTTCCCCTCTCTCAGATTTAGTGTTAAAAACAAGGGGGTGGGGATCATTCCAGTTCCATTTCTGTTGTATTGAACTTTTTCTTCTTCAAATACTGTACAAAAATTGCAAATAGACCACCCATCTAAAGTCAACAAGTACGGGGAAATTTCTCAATACACCACAAAAATCACCTCATTCTGAGCATGAATCCCCTGGAAAACACCAGTGAGTGTTCAAGCTCTCATGGATCACCAGGCAGCTTTGATTCTAAATACAGGGGTGAATTTATTTATTTTTTTAAGAAGTTTTATTTGGGAATCAAACAGGCAAATGGTTTTGTCCCCCCTGAGGCCATCAGGTAGTTTTGTGAGGATGCACAAAGCTGTTCCTTGGATTTAATGCAGAACTGAGTTTGAGCAGACACTAAATCTCTCAGAGGAGGCTGCTTTTATACTCAGCCACCCAAAAAGGGACGAGCAGCAAATGCTTTCAAGCATGAGGGGAAGAAACAAGCTCTTACAAGGAGCTGGCAGTTAAAGGACATGCAGCAGCCTGATAAAACACCACAAGAACAAGCAGTGGCCCATGGCTGATCTCTGTTGGGCAGGATGGGTGGGGGGGCACCCCCAAACTGCTGAGCAGGTCTCTCCAGGAACTCGTTCCATGACTTTTTCAGAAGAAGTGAAGGGGTAAAATCGATGTAGAGGGATGTTCTCAGCAGAGGTGAGGCACAGGGAGAGTTTTGCCTGGGAAAACTGGTTGCTGCTCTGCTCTGCTCTGCTGTGAGAGGATACTGGAAACACTCCTGTGGTTCATGCAGAGGTGCAGCCACAACTCCACAGCTTCCACACCCACATCCACCTTTCCTGCTGGGTGTAACTTCCTCCTAGGCCACGTTCAGGCCCTTGGCATCAAAGCAAAAATACTGAAAAGCAGCTCAAGGGGCTCAAGTTGGGCCTGATCCTCTGTGTGCTGCTTGTGGAGCAGCCAGACAGTGCTGAAGTGTGGAGTGTTGTCTGGCAAAGTCACCTCTGGATGAGCTGGACACAGCTCCTTCCTCAAAGTGGGAAAGCAATCTGGTGGTACTTTCCCTGCACACTGAACAAACTGGGGGAAAAAAGGCAAGGAGATTGCACAGAGAGAGAAATAAAACAGGGACAATCATCTCTGTTGGGCCAAGAAATGGCTGTGACACTTTAAATCGGGTTGGACTTGAGGACCGCGTTGAAGTTGTGTTCAGCTCAGCAGATGTTGGGCCATGCCCACAGATATCAGCATCCCAGCAGGCAATAAAGCAGTGACAGAGAGGCCACCCACTCGGTGGGACAGGGAGATAACAGGGAAGGGCAGCCACAGGAACCCCTCAGCAATCACACATGGCTGTTTCAGATGCTCTGCTGGACTGGGCAGAACCCTTAACCCCAGGCAGACCACCTTGGCCTTATGGGCTCATGGGCAGTGTCCTGGGGAGATGTTCCCACTAAAAGCTGTGGAGGCAAAGCCCTCAGACAGCAGCCAGAGGAATGCTCTGCCTGGCCTAAGGAATCTTCCACCCAGTTGCTCTATGAGTAGCTTGCTCAGTCATGCGTGGCCACAAACCTGTCTAAATAGGCAGTGATGACCAAGACTGAAACTCAAATCAGGAACTTTCCAGTCTGACAAGTAAAAAATAAAAAAAAAAAAAAATTTCGCTCCACACATGCTTAGCGAAGGCCAGGCCCTTCCTTGCCTGGTGTTTGGTGCTCTTGGTTCCTTCTAAAAGCCTCTGAGAAGGGACACAACCCACAGCAAGCTCAGAGGAAAGAAGATGAAACACTCCCACAGTGGCTGCATTCCTCACACAAACACCCACACACCGCATTTTTCTCTTTTTCCTGTCTCCAGCCTCCCTGCTAACCCCTTAAGAGTGTCTCTGCAGGCTGTGAACTTAGCAGAAAACAGCATTTTTGACCAGTTTCTAGGGCTGGCCTGGCCACTGGGTGGGTCTGAAAGCTCCAGAGTTACGAGACACACGGAGGAGCTCAGCGACTCGAGGGCAAAGTGTGATCACAGAGAATTTCACCAAGATACCAAGAGCCTGAGGAGCAGGGAAGATGTTCAGTCAGGCCCAGAGGGGAAGAGTTCTCTGACACAGCATTTCTCCAGTCAGGAGGTGCAGGTTGAGCAATGGGCTGACACCAGCTGAAACAACAGCCTGGGAGGGAGCAGCGGGATGCAAAACCACGAGGGCATCTCTGAGGTCACCAAGGAAAACAGAGTCTCTGACTAAGAAGGAAAAAGAAGCCAGAATTGCGGCATTGTTACTTAATCCAGGGAATTTTGTTCAATCAAGACCAGCAGGCTCAGCATGACCACACAAAAAAAGCTACCAGGATTTTACTGGAATTCCTGAGTGCCTGTATCCCTGCCTCAGCCTGGTTTAACTAGCAGGGGACTCCGCCAGGAAAAGGCAATTCCTACTTTATTCCCTGCCTTTGTTTACTCTGATCTGCTCTGGAGTCACCAGGCCCTACTTTCCTTTCACATAAATACAAGCATTTCAAGAGGAACAGGGAGGTTGTCAGCCTTGGACAGGAAAAAACATCCTCTTCCGGAGTTTTCTGCTGGAAACTCTTCTTCGAATCACCAGCCTTGCTGTGGGTGAAAAATTTTGTCACCACAAAATTCCTCAGGTGGGAAGGGTTCAATCCTTTCTTGCTGTATTCCAGAGGTCAGGAAAGCAGCTCAATCCAGAGAAAGAAGCACTTCCTAAACTTATTTCAACCTAAACTGTCACACAGCCTACAGTGAAAAGGATGGGAATACAGCAGGGAATTCCAGAGATTGTAAAAGGAGGAGGAAGGGGACTGAGAATCTGTGTTTTTACAGCCACATCCAGCAGGAGAAGCACCAGTGCATAGAGAGCCTGAGGAGCAGGAAGAGAAAGTGACACCACCATTACTTTACATCAGCTGGAAACTTTCTCTTCTTGTTCCAGGTCCTTCAGAAGTCGCTTTTTCCAGAACTGGGAGAAGATAGTTCTACCCCTTTCCCCGTATCACCCTCTGCCAAAACCAGACAGATCTCTGTTTCAGGCAGTTCCTGCTTTCTCATCAGATGGAAGGATGGGGATTGAGCAACAGCTCCTCCAAAAGCAACCAAACCTCGAGGATGAGGAATTGGGAAGTGGGTGGGATCTCTTCCCAAACATCACATGATTTTTACTCATTCTCCTCCTGGGGAATGAGGTAACATTCCATTTTCAGACAACGTGCTTTGCCTACAGATATCTACAAGAACCAAACTGAGAACATCATGATACTTTTGAAAAGCATCTTTATTTCACCTGCAAAAACTTGTGTTATATCATAAATAAGGGAATAAATGAAAGGTTAATTAGCTGTGATTTCAGTTCAGTTGCTCTGTGAGGGATGCTGTCCTGTTACAGCTCTCTCCATGAAGATTCCAGGAACTTCATTAACATTTTCATCGTGTTCCAGCAGTAAGATTACAATCAACAAAGAGGGCATTGAGAGGCTGGTCACAACTCCCAGCACCCTTCCAAGTGAGACTTCCACCTCACCTGCCTGCCAGAGGCTGCTTGGAAAGGGAGGAACCTCCCTGCTGTGTCCCAGAGCTCCTCCTGCTCACTGTGATACGGGAAGGCAAGGGAAAGGAAGGGGAGAGGGGAGGGAAGCGACCAAGAGCAATAGGGATACGAGGGAAAATCCTGGACCTAGGGTGTCAGGAGACAGGCAGAGAGGTGGAAGAGGGATGGAGGGAGAAAGGAAAGGCATCTGGAGCCATGTGCCTTTTCCAGGCAGGGAACATCCGAACTGGGAAGAAAAGGAAAGGGAAAGGAAGAGAGAAGAGATGAGGAGAAAAGGAAAGGGAAAGGAAGAGAGAAGAGATGAGGAGAAAAGAGAGGGGAGGGGAGGGGAGGGGAGGGGAGGGGAGGGAAGGGAAGAGAAGGGAAGGGAAGGGAAGGGAAGGGAAGGGAAGGGAAGGGAAGGGAAGGGAAGGGAAGGGAAGGGAAGGGAAGGGAAGGGAAGGGAAGGGAAGGGAAGGGTAAGGAAGGGAAAGGAAGAGAAGGGAACCACTGCAGCACCTGGCCCCGTTCCCAGCCACCAGACTCAGCACGGCTCCCTCCAGGCAGCCGGGGCGAGGCCCCGTCGCACGGGAGCGGGGACAGCCGGGTTGCCCTGGGTTGTCCCGGTTTGTCCCTGTTTGTCCCGGGGGGTCCCGGCCCGGCCGAGCCGCCACGTGGGGGCGCCCGCGCTGCTCCCCGCGGGCCAATCAGCGCGCTCCATGCGCCGCTGCCCCGGAGCACGCCGGGAGTTGTAGTCTGCACGGCGCGACGGCGGAGCCGTGCTTACCAGCGGCTTCTCCGCGGTTCGGCGGGGTCGGCTCCACCGCTGTTGTCTCCTCACGGACACTCGGGGACCTGCAGGATGGTTTCCGCCATCCCGCAGCGCTGCCGGGGCGCAGCGCCGCAGGTTTCGGGCATCGGTGTCGCGTGTGGATGACGTCACGGCAGGCGTGGGTGGTGTCATGGCCGGGGGGGAGTTGTTCTCTTACAAACCCCCTCAGTGCGGGGCAATGAGGGAGGGCGGTGCCCAGGGCTGTGTAAAGGGGAGCACACACTGAGATAGTGCCAGTGGAACCTGTGCCAAACATAAGATGTTGCAAGAGTCAAATTGCATCTTATGTTTTATAAGGAGCAGGCATACACGCAACATTTGGTTCCTCTGAGAAATCACCATTCCCAGTGTTTATAGAAGTCCTGATTATCACAGATTCACAGATTTATTTGGGTCGGAAGGGACCTTAAAAACCATCACATTCCAGAGTGATGGGCACTTTCCCCTACCCCAAATTGCTCCAAGCCCCATCCAACCTGGCCTTGGACATTTTCAGGGATAGAGCAGCTACAGCTTGCCGTGGAAATCCATTCCAGTGCCACAGAACCCTCACAGGGAAGATTCCTTTTCCCAATATTCCATCTAAACCCACCTTCTGTCAGTTCGAAGCCATTCCCACTTGTACTGTCACTCCAGGCCCTTGTCCAAAGTCCCTCTCCAGCTCTCCCTGAGCCCTTTTCATCACTGGATGGGGCTCTAAGGTTTCCCTGGAGCTTTCCCTTCTTCAGGCTGGCCATTCCCATAACCAGCAACAAGCATTTTGTTACACAATTAAGCAGAAATAAAAACCTAATTATGCTGTGAGAAGGGAAACAAGGGCTTGTGGTCTAGAGGCAAAAAGAGAAAATAGAAAAATACATGAAAGTGGTGAAATCATCAAGAAAGCAGGATGAGAACAGGCCTGAAGGATGTTTGGTGACAGCAGAACAGGCCATAAAAATATGATTATATTTATATAAATGATATTCCTTTCTCTATAGAGGGCATGGCAGAGCTGGCAAAGAAAGGAACTATTTTCCCTATACAAAAGCTTTTAGTTTTCCAAGTTTAAAATTAAATGTGGCATCTGATTCTGGGATTTCTCACAAATATTTTGTGCATTTACTTTCCTGAGGCTGATTCATTCTTAAGTAATTGATGGAAAGCAAGCCATGAGCATTGTTTTTAAATATTCAGACCCAAATAGCTTTAGATTTTCCAAGCAATTCCCCTCACACTTCTTTTTTTACCTGAAACTTGAATTTGAATTGGACTCAGTCTGCTAAAAAAGGAATTCTGGGTATTATTTTAACCTTCCAACAAAAAGCATATAATTTAACCCTAACTTTGCAAAAGTTAATACACATTTCTGCTGATGCCAGGATAAATTCTAGCCAGGGCAGAGAAAGGAAGCCTGGATGAGCAGTATAAATTCCAAAATTTTAGGTGGTTACCCTTGAGCGAGACAACACAAAGCTGTCTAAAATGGGAGTAATAAACAACCAGATTTTTACCACCCTCAAAGGGATAAATTTCATCCCAATATCCAATCTAATTCTTCCCTCCTTCATCTTAAAGCCATTTAAAGCCAAGTCTTTAAAGAGTGGCCACAGAGAGGATGGTCTCTTCACAGGGAGCCTTGATTCTATGAATCCATTTTTTTAATAAGAATTAAAAAAATAGGGAGGAAAGGGAGGAGAAAATAGCACTGACATGCCAAATGCAACTGGTTTTTGATTCCCAAAGTCCTGGGAATTTTAAAGCCAGAACTGTAGCCCAACCTGAATTTCACCAGTGGATGCTATTTTTAGAGGAGAAAAATAAGTCATCCTCTAATCGTCACATCCTCTTTGATGTTGCATGTTTTCATATCTGGCAGCACCATACAAAAAAAAAAAAAAAAAAAAGAGAGAGAGAGAGAAAATCTGCCCTGGTTTCATTGCAAGTAATAAAATCTGCACATAAATAATATAGTTGGACTCTGCTTAAGGAAAAAAAGTAAAAAAGTGGTTGTTTTTGTTGTTGTTTTCTTTTTTGTTTTCTTTTTTTTTTTTTTTGAAGGCACATCAAGAATTTCAGGAATCCTTTATGTTTAGGAATAGAAAAAAATGAAAGTGGTTTCTCACTAGTTACATGAGATCAGCCAAATAATAGGTGAAATCTGATTTTCAGTGGCAAAAGCAAAGTGTAAGTGTGCAGAGGATCATTCATATGGGAATTTCATTGATAGAGTATTTTTCCTCGATTTATTTGGTGGCTGTCTGTACTATCACCCCCCATTCCAACAGGGCAACTCCACTTCTAGGAATATGAGAGGAGCTCTGTGGTGATGAGCCAGTCCAGGGGTATTGATTTCTGAGAGCAGACAAAAATAGACACTCAGGGAAAGAGGAGCAGAAACTGGGTGAATGCATTACGATCCTTCCCTGCTAAATTTTTCCGGTGCTGCCAAAGAAAATCACAGCTGTCTCCTTCCAGTGTTAGAGGTTACTGGGCATGAGGAAAATGAAAGAGGATATCACGGTTTTGAGGAATGTTTAGGGATTAGCGCCTCAATTCGTGAAAGGATGATACAGCTCATGATAAAGAGTGAACCTCTAATGGACACTTCCCACCAGGCCAGGTTGCCCCACGGTCCATCCAGCCTGGCCTGGAACACTTCCAGGGATGAGGCAGCCACAGCTTCTCTGAGAAAGAAGGAGAAAAGAAGGAACATATTCCTTGCTAAATTACCCAACAACTCTATCCCAGCTTTTGCTGTGAGCCTTGTTTGGTCCACTGGCAGCACACAGCTCCTTACAGTGGATCTTTTTGGGAACACATGGCTCTGGTGGGTGGAGAGGGAGGGAACTGTAGCATAATTAGACTTGATAATCCAATCTTTCCACCTTCACAAGCCAGGAGAGGCATCAAAATCTCTCATCTGGACACACTGAAAATCAGGCTCTAGTTTGGTACCTTGGAATTCAGATTTGTCTTTTAAAAGGCATCCAGGGTTTGGAACTGCACGCAGGCTGATGTCCATCCTTAGGCATCTGTCCACCCAGCTATATTTAGATTCCATCATCTCTGGAAAGAGGAGTATTCAATCCTGCAGGGAGCAACCACCCAAGGCCCTTCATCTTAACAAGTCCTTTTGGGCATCCTGAAGAAGCCTCTAATGTCTTAAAACCTTCTCAGGAAGCTCCTGGTGGACCTCCCTCATCCTTCTAACAAGTCCCTGGGGACAACTTCACAGGCACTGAGGAGAAGGAAGCTTTCCTCCTTTTTAAAGAAAATGAAAACTTCCAAAGCAGTTCAGTTTGTCACAACTTCTCCACATCTTGGTTGGAGAATTCATGGCTTGGCCAACACCTCTCCAGTCCTCCACTTGGTTAGTGCAGAAGTTGTGGCAGGAATTTGAAGGATAATTGATCCTTCATCATTATCCTTCACCAGCTGCACCAGCAGCTGTCCCTGGACAACAACTTGTAGTTGGCAGAAGACCCTCAGAACCTTGTGAAAGTGCCTGGGACATCCCAAGGGGGCCATCAGCAGCCTGGAACAGATTCTGGGTTCCAGGGGTTCTGGTCAGGAGTAAAGTTGTGCATAAAGACTGTCATGGGTTAAGAATAGTCCAATCAAAAATCATTTTTATTTAATTGGCAGATAGTTTGACCATTCAAAAGTAGGTTACGACTTTTGGGTAATACTCATATAAGCCGAGAGTGTGGGGAGGAGCTCCCTCTTTTCTTCCGGCTAGATCACAGGTAACATCGAGCAGCACAGAGCCCGGCCGGGCTCGGCCCAGGCCCCGCTGCCCCTGGCCGGGCCCGGCCTGGGCCCCCTGAGAGCGCAGCTTGGCTGTGTCTGAGCCTGGGAACAGCAGCAGCGGGGGAGGGGAAGAGAAGCCCCGGCAGCAGCCGCTTCTGTCACCGGGGCCGGGACCAAAGAGTGTTCCACCGTCGCCGCCCCCCCGCCCCCAGGCATGGCCCCCGGGAACAGCAGCAGCAGCGGGGAAGGGGAAGAGAAGCCCTGGCAGCTGCAGAATGCTTCTTCCCCCCCCCCCCCCCGCCCCACCTCAGGCCGAAAAGAACAGCGCGGCCTTCAGACTTTTTTAGTTCCCGCTGCAACGGAATCACGTGAGCAGCCCGACAAGCCTGACAAGTTTAACTCTTTCTCTGCTAGCAAATGGATTTCTTCTGAGCACCGGCCTTTCTCTGAACGAAGGACAGATACAGTGATTAGACCATAAGAAGACACAGCATGGAGCTGAAGTCAGTGGAAAGAGAGTGAAAAAGATTTTAAGGTGGAGGAAGAGGAGTGGCTGAAAATTCTAGCTAGACTTCCTTGGAACATAGGGACTGAACTGGGTTGTTCCTTTAAACCATGGAAAGATGTGTAATTTGGGGAGGTGATTGTTTTATGTGTAGATTTTTGAGCAAAGGTATTGTGTGATGGACTGAGTAAAATTGATTTAATGAAGAAAAACCCTTTGCCTTGAATGAGACTCCTTTAAAAGGCGACACCCCAATGTTGCAGTGTATTTGAGTACAGAGCCCACGTGTTCAGTATTGAAAATACTGTAAGTGAGTAGGATTGAGTTCTTTGAACTCCTTGTGGACAAAGTCTCTATTGAAACGGAGAGACTCCTTTCCTGAAGAATTGATGAAAGATTATCTTAAAATGGTAAACTGGCTAAGGTTGCAGGTTATGTCTTTTTATGTTGAGTGTAGAAAAGAAAACTTGGAGAGGGAGGGAAAGATGTTTTGAAGGTTCCATTTGTTTTTTTTTTCCTTCCTATTTTCATCCTTTCAGTGTGTGTAAATAAACTATCTTTGTAATTTAAGATAAGCCTGTTTCGCTTTTATATTCTCCCAGTCAAATGAAATATAGAATGTGATGAAACCATCACAAAGACAAATCCAACTCCTGTGGCCTGGTTGTCCTGGAACAAGGATATTTTTTTTTTTTTGGCAAATGAATTGTTCCATAAATATCCTGCTCACAGTTGTAATCCCGTTCACATTGATAACTTTTCTTGCATTTCAGATGCCTTAAGGCTACAATTAATACAAAGTCTCATCACAAAATGAAAGTATGTAAAAAGTCAGAGCCACTTGTAACTAAATAAAAGAGATTTTGTTAAACCTATCTCATCAGAAACTTTTGAGTTCAATCAAGTGACAATAATCTCAGCATTTTTATGGGATGACTTATTATTTCTCTACAAAGAGGAGAGGTGGTGAAGAAAGGGGTGAGCTGCAGAAAGCAGCATCACCTCTCTTTCCATTAGGATTTGATGCAGCAAGGAGAAAAAAATGGGAAAAAGGAGAAATGTAGTGGCAAACGTGACTCCAGAGATGGAACTCTGGAGATTCCAGCAAACAACAGACACCCAACAAGGAGAGAGAGAGAGAAGAGAGATTTCAGGGCTGAGCCATAAAATATAATTTAATATATTTGGAGTTTAATTTTGAAAGGAATATAAACCACGTACAGTGGTTCGTAAGTGTGCCCGAGTACGAATTCCCAGAATTCTTGCCCTAAAATATGCATCCAACACCTGTCTACTCTCACCTCAGCTTTCTCAGTGTTCAGTGGAGAACAACATTCCCAGCTGGATGCTTCTCCTCCCGTGAAAGTGACCTAAAGCTGTGCCATGCAATTCTGGAAGTGCAGAGTTCTCCCTTCTAACTGCAGAGGGAGCCAAAAGAAGGTGTTTTCAGCCCAGAGGAGGAGTTTTGAGCCCAGAAATACGAATTTGGATTCCAGCATCTAAATTTTAGATGTCAAAATTAGAGAAGACCAGTCACAAACCGTAGTTTCTACCCAGCTGATGGTGGAGACTGAGCGAGGTTTTCTTGTCTTGTTAAAGCCCTTCTCACCTGGCTGATCACTCTTTTTAGGGCACATTTTACCTCTTTGTTCCTGAGGCTGTAGATGATGGGATTTAGGAGCGGGGTGAGCATTCCGTAGAGCATGGACACGACCCTGTCCCGATGCGGGGAATAGGTGAAGGAAGGGCGGACATAGGTGCAGATGGTCGTCCCATAGAAAAGGCAAACTACGGTCAGGTGGGAACCACAGGTGGAGAAAGCCTTGTGCCAGATCCCAGGGGAGTTCCTGGCCAGGATTTCCAGGAGGATATAGATGTAAGAGACCACAGTGACCACGCAGGCACTGCTCCCCAGCACCCCGGCCACCACCAGGGTCACCAACTCCCTGCTGTGGGTGGACGAGCAGGAGAGGGCCAGCATGGGAGGAATGTCACAGTAATACTGCTGGATTTTGTTAGGTCCACAAAAAGAGAGTGTGAAAACCAGAGAGGTGTGCAGCAGGGAGTTCAAAAGCCCTGCTGCCCAGGTGCCCACGGCCAGCTGAGCACACAGCTTCATGCTCATGATGCTTGGGTACCTCAGGGGGTGGCACACAGCCACGTAGCGGTCGTAGGCCATCACGGTCAGGAGGAAAATCTCCGTGCCCACCACAGCAATGAGGGAAAAGTGCTGGAACAGGCAGCCAGAGAAAGAAATCTTTTTGTGCTCCAGCAGCAAGGCCCCCAGCATCTTGGGCACGGTGATGGTGGGACATAAGAGATCCAGCAGGGATAGGTTGCCGAGGAGAAAGTACATAGGGCTGTGCAGGTGGGAGTCAGTGCTAATGGCAACGAGGAGCGTGGTGTTGCCTGCCATGGTGGCCAAATAAATGAGCAGAAACAGCACAAAGAGAAGCAAACGGATTTCTGGAGCGTCAGAGAGGCCCACAAAAACAAATTCGGATACTGTTGAGAGGTTGGCCCTCTGCATCTTATCTCTCATTGTGGGAACGGGGCAGAGGTTTCCCTGGAATAAAGAAGGTGTAACTTAATCACAATCTCATCCCCATTTTAAAGGTTGTGAGGGGTTTTTGTCTTTTTTGAAGTTCAAAACCATTTCCAAATCCACATATTCCTAATGCAAAAGGCAAAATATAGGTATTAAACTTCGCAGTGATTAATCCAGAATGTTAGTTTTTGCAAGTTGCCACCTCAGACTGAAGAGCTGCAGGTTGAAGTTACTTTCCCTGTGGTGTCCAGCTTGGACACAGCCGGCAACACATTGGGGCTTTCAAGGTTCTCTGAGCAAGGGGAGTATGGTATAGATCCCTAAAATTCCTTTCATCATAAATTATTTAGTATTAATAATATCACGAAAAGGGTCTAGATTAGCAACTGACGCTAAAACTTACTTTTTAAGGGAGTAATCAGAGAAGATTACTGACCGAGAAGAATTAAATCCCTCATAAGCAGCAGATAGATGCATTTTAGGGCTTTTTTTCCAGCTTTTAGATGGGGTTTGCAGCAACCTGGTCTACTGGAAGGTGTCCTTGCCCATGGGAGGGTGTTGGAATCAGCTGAACTTTAAGGTGCTTTGAAACCCAAACCATCCTATGATTCTATCATTAAAAAAAAAGTTACAATTTGGCATCCCAATAGAGACCCCCCCAAGTTTTCTATAAATTTTACCCTAAAGACTTCCATAGTACCATTAGTACTTCTAGCATCTATCTGGACTTTCCCCCCATCCCCTCTCCCCAATTCAAAGAAGTCTAAATGTGGCATTAAAGGATCTTCCCATTTACCCTGTGTTGCTCCATGGAATGTAGCTCAGTATTTATAGTAAGGATTTACAAACCAGCCCTATAGCAAAGTTCAGTCCAAATGCCTCCTCTTTGGGAGACTTTGGGATTGATTTTGAGATGGTGGGAATATTGTACTATGTTCTCAATTGTTAGAGATGCAGGGATATTGATGAAATATTTCATCTGGCCAGGCTCCTCTGTGGTCTCATGTTCTTCCAGAAGCTTGAGAGGGAGCAAGGTCAGGGTTTAAACTGCATAAGAAATAGTTAACTCGGCAGAAATAAAAGGGACATCCCTTTTCCATAAAACGGTGATCTCATTCAGGTGAAATAGCACAGAAACAACACAGAAATACTCACTGCTGCACAGAATTAATTACAGATGATTTATAATTGTCTGTATCTCCAGGAAACAAAACAGTCCTTTTTCTTCTTTCTACATGTGACATGAGAATGATTTCACTCCTAAGGAAGAGATGAATCCCGACAGAGCAGCGTTGGAATATTCACACAGACACCTGCCAGCACTGGCACAAGGGCTGGCTTGGCTGCAGGAGTAGGTGCCTCTCTTCTTTAATGAGGTTTTATAAATATGATGGAGCGTCTGGGGACAAGTGTGTCTGGCACTTTTTTTGGGTGTTCCCTTAATTGCATGTATGAGGGGTTTTTCAGAACATTGCCAAAAGGGGCTGGTAATCAAAGGAACCTAAATTACCAGCACTTCTTTGAAGAGCTAGCAGAATTTCCCCTCTGGTTCCATTAAGCATCCATGTGTGATTTATGGGAGTGCCATTTCCCATGTGATGTCCAGGGCTGGGAACAGGCCTGTTCATATTCCAGCAATACCTGACCATAAATTCTGCACTGTTCACATGAAGGACTCTGACTGACCATTGTTCTTCCAGCCTGTTTGCTCTGTTTGCAAACTCCTGGAAAATTAAAGGTTCTGCATCTTACACAGGCAAACAGTGATAGGACAAGAGGGAATGGTTTTAAACTAAAAGATGAAGGATTTAGATTGGATATTAGGAAGAAATTCTTCCCTGTGAGGGTGGTGAGGCCCTGGCACAGGTTGCCCAGGGAAGCTGTGGCTGCCCCATCCCTGGAAGTGCCCAAGGCCAATTTGGACAGGGTTTGGAGGAACCTGGGATAGTGGAAGGTGTCTTTACCCATGACAGAAGGCGGAACAACATGAACTTTAAGGTACATTTCAACTCAAACCATTCCAGGACTCTATAAATTGGAATTCTCCAAGGGCCACACAGCAGAGGCCTATCCTGCCATGGGAGTGCAGAGCTTTGGCTGGAATAAATCCCCATGGTCCAGACCTTTCCCTGTGTGCTGCAGTTAGCCCAAGGACCATCAGGCATCACACTTCCCATGAAGTTTTGCAATAAAGAATTTTGTAATAAACCCAGATGCCAGAAAGAGATACAGCAAAGAAATCCATCCATCACCTCTCCCTTCCAAGCCAAACCATTCTGTGATTCTGTTCCCCTCATAAATCTTAAATGTTTCTTATGGGGTGGGATGCATTGGCCTCATCAAGCTGCCGGTCACCCAGGCTCTCAACTCTTCATCTAAGTTGCTTATTTACAGGGATAATCTTAGCTGGGTTATTAGAAGTAGAAAGACAGAATAGTTTTTGAGATAAATGTTCTGCCTTATGCAGGGTAAATAAATAAAATTTATATTGCAATATATTTTATTATAAAAATTAATTTAAAAAAACACTCCCAAACAAATAACAACAAAAATATCTCTATTTTCAGAATCCAGATGTGCACTTATTGATGGATTAGATGCCTCTTTCCCTGTTGCCCACCCCTCTGTGCCATCACAACCAAAGTGATTTGATTTTGTCCACTTGTAGGACTACCCAGATTTGTCATTGTTTGAGATTTCCATCTAGGAATGCTTATGATGAGCCCAGACTGATTAGAGTCTGCTGAAAATGCTCCCTTTTCTCTGATGTCCATTTGTGTTTCAGTTTCATAGTCTTTAAATAAAATTGATTAGCCTGGGATCTCCTCACGCTTCTTGGGATTTAACAAAAGCCTTTTAGAGACCCTGTCAGTTCTCAAAGGATTTTTTTCCCTTTGAGGCCCTTTTTCACTGTCCTCTAGGTGAGGGGAATAAATCTGAGGGTAAGCTCATAGAGCTGGTAATTTCCAGGAGAGAAAGAACTTGGGATTTTAATGGTGCGCAGTGGAGCCTGTTTACGCAGAGGGGCAAACTCAGCTGCCAAAGCTGCCCCTCTGCAATTTGTCAGGCACCAACTTTTTAACAGCATCTTCTGAGGCCTTGTTAAAGTCGTCCCAAGATGTTTCCAGGGTAAAAACAATCAATTATATTAAATTGTTTGTCTTCATAGAATGGTTTGGGTTGGAAAGGACTTTAAAGTTCATCCCATTCCAACCCCCTGCGATGGGCAGGGACATATTCCAGTGGATCAGATTGCTCCAAGCTCCTTGTATTGGAAATCCAGCTCCCAAAAATATGGGATTTTTATTTATTTTATCAAAATTGGAGCAATTCTTTCAAATCAGTTCATTGTTGATGCCCTCAGTTTATGCCTGGTGTACTAATTGACAGCAAAATAACTGGACCACAGCTCCTATTTGCCTTGCATTTATTTATAAATAAAATATTTATAAACACTTTATTGGAATGTTAAAAATTTATCACAGTGATACATTTTTTTTCTCAATTAAAATTTACCCTAATTGAATTAAAAACATTTTAATTTTTCAACATTTTTTCTCTAATACTAATGAAAATGCTCCCTTCCAACCCAAGCCATTCTATGATGATCCTGAATAGAAATTCACTGTTAAAAAGAAATCTCATTTGCAGAAGGATGGGAGATGTTTGGAAATCTCTCTTAACCAGGAGGATCAACGACTCATGGATGCTCTGATCCTCCTCTTCCTACAGGTATGGGAGTGAGGGCTAATTTAAGGCAGCACAGAGAGACAGGCAAAGTCTGTCCTTTCACTTCCTGTGCAGCAGTTTAAATTGGATATTAGGAGAAATTCCTTCATGAAAAAGGTTTTCCAGCCCTGGAATAGGCTGCCCAGGGCAGTGGTTGAGTCACTAACCCTGAAGGGATTTAAAAGCTGTGTGGATGTGGCACCTGGGGACATGGATTAGTGGTGGCCTTAGCAGTTCGGGGGAATGGTTGGACTTGATGATCTTAGAGGGCTTTTCCAACCTCAGTGATTCCATGATTTTATTTAGGTGAGATGAATCCAATCCTAAATCATTCTAGCACAAAGAAACTGATAGTGCTCCCCTCATGGCAACCACTGAATTTCTATTCCTGATGGATTTGGTGATGTAACTGCTGCCCTCATAGAGGCAGTTTGGGTTGGAAAGGACCTTATAGACAATCCCATTCTAACCCTCCTGCCATGGGCAGGGACACCTTCCACTATCCCTGATAGCCCATATTGCTCCAAGCCCCATCCAAGCTTGCCTGGAACACTTTCAGGGACAGGGCAGCCATGGCTTCTCTGGGAAACCCATGCCAGACCACCACAGGGAAGAATTTCTTCCCAATATTCCATCTAAACCCACTCTGTCAGTGTGAAGCCATTCCCTCTTGTCCTGCCTCCATGCCCTTGTCCAATGTCGTCCATCTCCTTCTCCTTCCTCTATATATTGTGCCTTGTATGATTTTAGTAATTCACTTCTGTGAGAGAATTATGATTAAAAATACTCTTATATGTCTAAAGAAAACCCTACAAGCAGGATTGGTGTCATCTCTATCATCCAGTGTCAGTGGGTGAATTTGGGGACACTTAGTGCATGTGCCTCTGCCATCTGCTGTCACGACACAGGAAAAGCATGTCAGAGAGGGAGACAAACCTCATCCTGGATTCATTTATTTATTTGAAAATTATGATCCCACACAAGTGAAAGTGTTTAGGAAGTTTGGGGTTTTCAGCAAGGATTTTTATTATTTTAAATATTAACAGTTATATAGGTATATAAATGTACTTGTATATAATTTGAAGTCTGTAGGCTTTAGCCACTAAGTCATTATTGTGTAGGAGTGTAGTAGGAACGTGACTCCAATTGTAACTCCAGGGTTTAACTCTAGCTGTAACTCTGGGTGTAACTCCAGGGTTCTGCCAACCCAGCTTGTCTCAGAAGGCTCTGCAGCACTTCCACAGTCTCCACATGGATTCCTTTATCTCACTGCTCCTCAGGGTGTAGATGAGGGGGTTCATCATGGGTGAGAAGATTGTGTAGATGACACAGACGTACTTGCTGGTGGGCAAGGTCCCAGCAGGCCGCAGGTAGGTGAAGATGCAGGGCATGAAGAGCAGGGTGACGGCCATCACGTGTGAGGCACAGGTGGACAGTGCCTTCCAGTGCCCCTGGGAAAGGTGGGCCTGGACCTTGGCCAGGATGAGCGCGTAGGACGCCACCAGCACCACGAAGCAGCCCAGGGATATGAGGCCGCTGTTGGAGGCCATGAGCCACTCGGTGAGGGTGGTGTCAGTGCAGGCCAGGCGGATGATGGGTGGCAGGTCACAGAAGTAGCTGTAGATCGTGTTGGGGCCACAGAAGGGTAGCTGGAGCATGAGCACAGTCTGGACAATGGAGTGGATAAAGCCCCCTACCCAGCAGGCAACGACCAGGGCCCTGCAGGCCCCGCGGGCCATGATGGCCATGTAGTGCAGGGGCCTGCAGATGGCCGTGTAGCGGTCGAATGCCATCACCGTCAGGAGGAACATCTCTGAGCAACCCACAAAGTGCAGGAAAAACAGCTGGGCCATGCAGCCCTCGAAGGCAATGGCCTTGTGCCCTGAGAGCAGGGCCACCAGCACCCTGGGGATGGTGACAGAGGTGTAGCAGATATCAATGAAGGACAGATTGCAGAGGAGGAAGTACATGGGGGAGGAGAGCTTGGGGTCAGTCCTGACTGTCACGATGATGAGGAGGTTGCCCAGAAGGACCATGGCGTAGGCCAGGAGGAAGAGGGTAAAGAAGAGGAGTTGCAGCTCCCGCGTGTCGGAGAACCCCAGGAGGATGAATTCAGTCACCCGGGAGAAGTTGTCCTGTGCCATTGCTGCAGCTCAGGCTCCCATGGCACAGGTGGCCAGGAAGGGAAGGGAATGTGCTGCAGCTCCAAGGCTCATGGATGCATTTGCTGCTGCAGAAAGCACAGTGTCATGTCATAAGTGACAGAAAGCAGAGTTTGCACTCACCCCTTCTTCTGTCCCTATTCAGGTCTTTGGCCCCTCCACATTGACCTTCTCTCCTGAACTCACTCTGACCACTATTTTCTTGCACTGTAGCTGGTGTGCTCCCATTCTGTCAGGGAAAAGTCACAGGATCACAGAATTATTAAAGCTGGAAAAGCCATTCAGTCCGATCATCCCCCCAGCACTGCCAAACCCTCCTCTAAACCATATCCCCAAGTGCTACATCCATACTGCTTTTAAATCCCTCCAGGAATAGTGTTCCCAGCACATCCTGCTCTCAGATAACAAGAGCCATGAATGCTGGAAAAGTACTGTGCTGTACTTTCACCTGCTGGAAATCTGAAGTGCCATGACTGAAGCAAATGCTGCCATTCTCAAGCATGAGCTGTTCCATGTTCTGATCCTAATGACACTCCTCTAAACTGAGGAAAGGGCTCTCCAGTTAGCTTATCCACTCTGAAACTGGGAATGCATGGACAGATACCAGGTCTGGGAGGTTCCTCACTGGAGAAATTTGGGTTTCTAACACAGCAGAAGCTGCAAAACTCTGCATGGTTTCTCCACCTCTCTATTTTTTAAAGGAATTTTTGAAGTTCTTCAGTAGACAAATACACTCAATGTCCTGTGGAGTTTAAAGTGGGGCCAGCAAAGGAATGCATTTGTCCATTTAAAATCCCTCCAGGAAATCCCTTCTCTGCTCATTTCTGCTGAGGAGTTTATAACTCAGCAACCAGGAGGTTACGAGTAAGAAACCAGATGTCTATGATGCTAACAGCATTAAATAAACCTGCCTTAAAAGATCTAAAAGGCCAAATCATTAGACAGGGGACATAAACAGGACACACACATTGTCCTCTGGTATGTTGAATATCCACTGTATTTCTTCTGCTATATTTTTGGGACAATTTCAGTTTAAAGCCAACGCTTCCCTGAAGGAGTAACAGTGAAATCCAAGCCAGAATATGTCACTGATGTGTAATAACAAGCTCTGATTATTTAACTGAGGAGGTGGTAGAAATAATAACCAGGTCCTGGCTGTGGTGTGGAACACCCCGTAAATACACCTGTAGTGACACTGGGATAGTGAATGAGATGTTGGTGGCCCTCCTTTACTGACAAATGCCCACAAATCCACCCTTACAGCGTTCCCATGCAGAACACAAGGATCACTAATGTGTGATATTCCTGGTCAGTGGACCTGCCCATGGCAGGGGGTCAGAACAAGATGAGCTTTAAGATGCCTTCCAACCAAACCATTCTGGGATTCTAAATGTGTAAGCAATTTTTTAATGGTTCTGTTTCTAAATCATAAAATAGCCCTCACAAAAGTCACTCACCAGCAATGCTGCTTTGCAAAGGCAGGATTTCAGTGAGGCCTGATCAAAATGAAGGAACAATCCCAGAACAATTCCAAAGAGTTCACTTGCTGTCATTCCTCTGACGACCTCCCGAAATCACTTCCAGAGGTTCCATCAGAACTTCTCAGTTCTATCAGAAACCTTCTGCAAGGTGCTGCTCAGAAGTTATGAAAGCAGCTCTGTGTCTTTGCCAACTCTGAGCCCTGAAAAGAACAGCCCAACCTTCTGTATTTCCCATTCTGAAAGAAAAAAAAAAAGAACCAAAAAAACCAACCTCCAGGAGCATCTTCAAGTACAGTTACTACTGTAGCAGAAATAGTTCAAGTAAATCACACAACAAAAGCACAAGGCTATCAGGAGTAATGAGATCCCAGAGGCAAAGAGAGTTTTGTCAGAAATCATCAGTGGACAAGGAGCTAAAATTGTTCTTTGGGTAGTTATCAGTGTAGTTCCCCGGAGAGAGATGTTGGAGTAAATATGTATCTTACATAGGACATTTATATAAATTCATACAAATTTTACTTTCTGTCCTAAGCCAGTATTTCTCATCTACAATATTATTTCTTACTAATTGACATGTTGACAACACAAAGAAAAAATATCACTGATGTTATCACTTAGACACCTGACTTATAACTGTAAAACAGGAAGTAACTCAGAAAATCACTTCAAAAAATGCACAAAAGTTTGTGGTGAACTTTCCTCGCTCACCAGGTATTTTTACTGACACAGTAAAGCACAGAAGCAACTTTTGAGCTCAAGTATGAAATTCTTGTGAGAATTCTTGGCAAAGTGTAGAGGAGCCTGACACTGTTTCCAGTGACACCTTCCATAAGCTATGGGTGAGTATTTACTCAGCAGCACCCAGAAGCGAAACCTCTAAAAAAACCCTCTGGTGTTCACCTCCAAAGAATTAAAAAATGCATTTATTTTATTTAGTGCTGTCTTAGGCAGAGAAAGGTGAAGTAGATAGAATTATAGGATAATTATGGAATTGCAGAATAGCTGTTTGGGCTGGAAGGTACCTTAAAGACCATCTCATTCCAACCCCCTGCCATGGGCAGGGACACCTTTCACTAGACCAGGTTGCTCCATCCAGCCTAGCTTGGAACAGGGCAGAAAGGATTTGTTGAAGTGGGAGAGAAAGGGGAGAAGTTTCCCCTCCTGTTCCTTCATCAGCAAACCACCCAACTAGCTCTTAATATTGGGGGGTTTTGGTTTTGTTTTTGTTTTTCTTATGGGATGCTCTACCTGGACAACATTTTCAGTATTTTTTTAACAGTATTTAAGCACTGGTGTTGCAGTTGCTCATGAGGCCGTGGTCTGGGCCTGTGCTTGTTGGCAAGAAATAGGAAGGGAATTCCAGAGTTCCCAATGTCTTTCCCATCACAAAAAGACCTTCTAGTGCCTTCCTAATTACAGCAGGAGCCAACAGTCAGCTCTTCTTTCAAAGGCATATTTTCAGGTATTGCCACAGAGGAAATTAATACCAAAACATGCTTGGTTTTCTCCGATCCTTTGGGAACATGACCACAGCCCTACCCCTTTCCCATTTCCGCTTCCCACTTTCCTCCTGCACAGTTGCCTCATGGCTCCCCTCACCTCCCCATTGCAGAGGGTGTATGTCGCTCTTGACATAAAGAACTCACACCCACACCTTGCGATGTTTGAGGCAGAAAAGAGAAGGGTTTATTTATAGAATCAACATTTATCGAACTCCAGCAGTGACCATGGATTGGAGGAAGAAAATCTTCTTCTCCAACCACACTGGACCATGCAACAGTCCATCTACAGTCTTCTCCTTATGAATAGAATGTAAACATCACTAGATTTTACAATAACAAGGAGCTTGTTTATACGAAAGTGTATCTGACTCCAAAAACACAGAAGGCTAAAAATAAGACTTTTACAAACTCCTTAAAGGGGACAGAGGAGAACGGCAAAAACCCAGAAAACAGGTGTAGATGAAGGGGTTGAGCGTGGCTGTGATGAGTGTGTAGAATACAGCCACGCTCCTGTCCTCGGAGAGGTCACTGGATGCGCAGATGTAATCAAATGTGCTGGGCCCAAGGCACAGGATCACCACAGTGACGTGGGATCCGCACGTGGACAGGGCCTTGTGCCGCCCCGCCAGCGTTTGGCCCCTCAGGGAAACCAGGATCACCACACAGGACATGACCAGGATGAGAAAGCAGCTCAGGGAGATGACTCCACTGTTGGCCACCACGGCCAGGCCCTCAGCATGCGTGTCAGCACCAGCCAGGTGGAGCAGGAGCTGGACATCACAGGAGTGGGCTACTTTGCTGGGGCCACAGAAGGGGAGCAGGGTGGTGGGAAGGATCTGGAAGGTGGTATGCAGGAAGCCCCCTGCCCAGGAGACCCCCACCATCCGGCAGGACATGAGCATGGGGTGGTGCAGGGGCTGGCAGATGGCCACATAGAGGTCATAGGCCATGGCTGTCAGGATGAAAACCTCTGCACAGCCAAAAAAATGAAGCCCAAAGAGCTGCCCTATGCAACCTGTAAAGGAGACGGTGTTATTTTCCATCAGGAAGCCAGAAATCATTTGGGGAGCTGTGACAGAGGAGAAACAAACATCTACAAAGGACAGGTGGCAGAGGAGGAAATACATGGGGGAGTTCAGGTGCCAGCTGCTCCTCACAGTGAGAACTCTGAGGAGATTTCCTGCCATTGTGAGCGTGTAGAAAAGCAGGAAGACCGCAAAATATATTTTCTGCACCCCTTGGTTCTCTGAGAGGCCTAGGAGGATGAATTCCTTCATGCTGCTAGAGTTTTCCTTGCCCATCTACTGGGCAATGTGCAGTGCAGAGCCTGGAAATGTGGAAAGATAAAGACAAAATGATTATCATTTTTTTCATAAAAATTAATTCTTTATCAGAAGTGCATTCTCTCTGAGAAATACACAGGATTAGAATTAAGTTCTTTAGTGCTTTTAAAATGTATTTTGGTTTTTGTTTGGCTGTCTGTTGCTCTTCTCCCTCTATGTATTTAATTTGCCTTGTATGAGACAGCCATAGAATCATAGACTCCTGGAATGGTTTGGGTTGGAAGGGACCTTAGAGATCATCTAGTTCCAACCCCACTACCATGGGCAGGGATGTCACCCACTGGATTTCTTATGGGATTGGATCCATCTGACCCAGGCTCCTATTTTATGATTTTAAAATAGAGCAAAATCAGAAACTCCTGTAGAGGCAAAAAGCTGATCAAGCACCCACAGGAAATGCTGAAATGTAGAAAAACCAAAATTGCTCTCAAACTCAAAAAAGTGAAGCCTGAAGAGGATGTTGGGAAAGTTGGGACTTTTCCTGTGCTTGCAGTTTTACTGGCAGGAGGTAAAACATAATCAAGAAAGGGGATAAAAGAGGGGTCTTACCCCTAAAATCATCTTTTCAGTCACTGACTAGAGGTACATGATATGGTGCAATCAATTGCAGTATGAAATAAATACAGTGTGGACTGTTATAATTAAAAAAAAAAAAAAAGGATAAGGAATTGCATCATCCCTTATTGCAAGGGTTTTCCCCTAAAATCTCAGGTGGTTAATTGAAAAAGAATTCAATAACCTGATTTGGGACTGCAAAACCAACCAGTTCTGCACATGGTTACAGCCAAAGAGAGCCAGAGATGGTTGACAACTTCAGGGGAAATTTCTTTTTGTATTTTCACATTTGTCAAGAAGATTGGGGGAGGGGGGTGGGGGGGGGAAGAGGAAAGGAAATCAGAAAAAGGAAAGAAAAGAGGAAAGGGAAAAGATCCTGGAAAACTTATCTCTCTGTGTTTGGAGATCTAATTTTTGTTTAAGGGCTGTAAGATTTTATGTCCCCAACATCTCCCCTTCTGGTAGAGGCTTTAAAGAACATAGAACAGCTTCTGAAAAGCTTCCAACACTTGCTTAGGAGGTGCCTTTTTTAATCCCACCTCATTTAATTCCTTGCTTTCCTGTATCACCAAGTGTTTTCCTGCCCATATTAGAGCTGCTTGGAGGGAGTATGGGCACTGAAGGGTGCACACACAGCCCAGCAAGCAGAGAGAAAAAAACTGTTTAAGTAACTTTCTTCAAACCTCCCCAAGGAGATCTTCCTCCTCCAGGGCTTAATTCCCTGTTTATGCAGACCTCCTCCACCCTCACCAAGGAAATCTCCCAGTTCAAGGGCTCGTGGGGCTGGAGGAAGGACATGTGAAAGCTCCGTGGTGAGAAGGAGAAGAAATTAATCCCATCCTGCCAGGGGAAGTTTAGATTGGATTTTAGGAAAAATTTCTTCACTCACGGGGTGGTCCAGCCCTGGCACAGTTTACCAAGAGCAGTGATGGAGCCACCATCAATCTGGAGGGATTTAAAATGTGGATGTGGCACTTGGGCACATGAGTTAGTGGTGGCATTGCTGGGGAATGGTTGGACTCAATGACCTTGGAGGGCTTCTCCAACCTTAACAATTCCATAATTCCTGGAAAAAACAGCCAGTAGATTAGCTGGATAATTAATTGGGCAAGCATGTGATGTGACCTGGTCGAGTTAACATTCCCAGACTCTGCCATTAATCCATGCTTTGTGCGTTTCCCAAATGTAAAGGCCCCTTAGATCCACAGCTTAGGTTTTATATCACTGTAAGAATAAAATTGTGAGGATTTTTTAAATCATTGGTATCTCAAAAAAAAAACCAAAAAACCAACCAACCAACCAACTCCACAAGCCCTCATGAAAAAAAATCTGGGAGGTTTCTAGAAGTAAGTAGAAGAGAGACAGAAGATGGCTTGGGTCACTTCTTGATGACCTTCCAAGTCCCTATTTTGCATGAAATTTCATTGCTGGTAGCCCAGGGAGTAAGGCCTTTTGCAAGAACTTGCACGCCTCAGCAAAGGTCAGTGAAGTAAAGAGTAAGTAAAAAAAAAAAAAAAAAAAAAAAAAAAAAATCTTATTTTACAAATTGAGAAAACTGAGGGAGGGGAGGAAGTCAGCTTTTGTATATCTGCAGAAGTCAGCTGAGTTGAGCCTTTGCCACTCCAGGCTTTCCTCTGGAAAGAAACGGATCTATTCACCTAATCAGTTAGGGGAAATGGCTTCAAATGACAGAAGGTGTGTTTAGATGGGATATTGGGAATAAATTCTTCCTTGGGAGGGTGGAGAGGCCCTGACACAGGTTGTCCAGAGAAGCTGTGACTGCCCCATCCCTGGAAGTGTTCCAGGACAGGTTGGATTAATCTGGGATAGTGGAAGGTGTCCCTGCCCATGGCTGGGGGTGGAACTGGATGACCTTTAAAGTCCCTTCCAACCCAAACCATTTCCAGAATTCGATGAATTTGGAACTCATCACTACTCTGAAATATATTGTGTATTTTCAACTCATTATTTAGGTGCATCAATAAATAGTTTCATCCACTGCCCATCCCTGTGTTTCACTGACATTTACTGAAATTCAGAATGGCCCAATAACAATAAAGGCATTTTGCATGTCTCCCAACATGGAATGCCAGCAATCCGTGCAGAGAAAATGGAAACTCTCAAATTAATGAGGTGATTAAACAGAGCTGTGGATAAAAATAGCCTTTTAATTTAAATATAATTTTACACCATAGCCTGGAGTCCTGGCCAGGTTAATGAGGGTTGCCAGTAACCACTATAGAAAACAGGATTGGGTAAGAAAGTAAAAACGTTCTTATAATCTTTGCGAAAGAAAGAGGAAGAACAGATGACAACAGAAGCTGAAGATGTACAAATGCATTTCTGATCTGCTAAGCAAATTTGGGCTGGATCTGCCCGTTCCTGTGGCCACTGACACACATGGCAGCAATTTGGGTGGCATCACACTCCTGTCCCTTTATTTCCCTGGCCCAAGGGACTAAGAGGGGAGGCTGGCACCTCCTCAAAATAGTTCCCTGTAGGGATGTCAGGAAAGGAGAAAGGTGTTTTCTCTGTTTCCATGCCTTTTGGCAGGTGGATGTGAATGGCTCATGGATGTGGAGTGTGCATGGACAGGACTGGGATGTTTTGTGTGGGTGGTGTTGGGTTCTGTCCATTTAGGAGACACAAGGTGAGGAAGAGCCTGGAGCTCTGTTCAGGGGGAAGTTGTGAAAGTGGAAGTGAAAGGCATGGGGATGGAGAAATTTTGTGAAATTGGAAGTGCCTGAGGTGTTGAAGGACTGTGCTGAAAGGCTGTGGCTTGTGAACGTGCACTGAAAGGTGCTCCTGACCCCAGAGCTCCATGTTGAGGGCAGCACGAGCAGGGTTTGGGCATCTGGAACTGCTGAGATGGGAAGTGTGGATGCAAGGTTGGATGAAGCAGTAGGGACTCCATAAAGAGCTGAACTGTGCTGGGAGAGGCTGTGCGTCAGAAGAGGACCCACTGTGACGACAGGTGTGTGACAGCTGGGCAAGGACAGGAGGGAACGAGAAGTGCTGAGGGAGGTTGTGAAACCTCCAGCAAAGATGTTATGGGAGAGGACTTAAAATTTCTCTGCTTGAGCAGCACTAAAACATCATCTTCAGGGGCTGTGAAACCAGAGCATCTCAGGGCCTTGAGTAGGGCACAACACCAGTGCAAGGTTTCTATGGACAGCTCTTGCAAGAATGGCTGAGGAAGGGGGAGGTAGTAATGTTTCCATGACACTGCAAAGAGGGAAGGGGGAAGTGGTTCAAATCTGACTGATCATACCCACACAGAAGAGGTATTTCCCCCATGAGTGATTGGTTGCCTGGAGGGTCACGCTGAAAACACCATGGCTTTTTAAACAGTGGCTGCCCAGCCCAGCGCTGCAGGATGACACAAGGACTCGAGTTACACTCTATGTCACACAATCCAGGGGACAACATTGCTGGGCACAGGCGCTGAAATTCCCAGGAAAGCAAAAAAGGTGAGGAATTCTGAGGTGGGTCTTTGCCATTGCGCTCTGATGGTTTCTGTCAGGCTTTGGGGAAGGGAGGAGAAACAAAAACAATGGAGGAAAAAAGATCAAATATTTACTTCCTTTGCTGGACAGAAATTTGCTGTAGGTCAGGAATTGATGATAATAATTTTCAATATAAGGAAAGCTTCATTTCAGTGACACCTTTCCCCGTACAAGTGCTCTTGAACTGCTCTAAATGCACCTCTGTAATATAAAAAGTCATTACTCAGAGACCTGGCATTGCAACAACATAACTTTCTGTCCATAGCCTGAGACATCTTTGTGGGGTCAGGGCTGTTCTGCCTCAGGAACTACAGGCAGGATTTGCAGGCAAACCACAGGGAGGATGTTCAATCTCAAGGGAGAAAAAGACCACCTGGACTCAGGCTGATGCAGTTTAAGGAGAGGTTTCACTTATTAGTTACATAAGGAAGTAGAATCACGTCTTGAATGTGTCTTGGAGACAGGAATTCAGTCTTTCCAAGGGAATATGATAAATAAATGAGAACGATGAGTGACTTTTGCAGTGTTCTTCTTCACAGCCTGTAGAAATAAGAGAAGGATGTCATCACTTCCGTTACACCAGAAGGCAAAACTATTGATGTTTTGTCGCTTACCCATTGCAGTAGTTTCTGTTCCTGGCAGTCTTTATGCACATACAGCACCTTCCAGTGCCTAAAGATGCTCCAAGACAGATGGAGAGGGACTTTGGAGAAGGGTCTGGAGTGACAGGACAAAGGGGAATTGTTTTAAACTGGAAGATAGTGGATTTGAATTAGATTTTGGGAGGAAATTCTTCTCTGTGAGGCTGGTGAGGCACGGGTTGCCCAGAGGAGCAGTGGATGCCTTATCCCTGCAAGTTCCAAGGTCAGGTTGGCAGGGATTTGAAGCAACCTGGCCTGTGGAAGGTATCCCTGGCTGTGGCAGGAGGTTGGAACAAGATGAGCTTTTAGATCCCTCCCAACCCAAACCAGTCCATGATTCTATGACATGATCAATGGCACAAAGCCTTTTAACATTGAGAAATAATCATCTGTCATTCCCTGAATCCCCAGTGGAGAGAGATGCACCTGTGGAGGCTGCAGAGGGCTGAGACAGAGCTTAGGTGACACATGTAGAAATTTTGTTGCACAGAAGCCAGGAAACCACTTAACCACTGAGCCTTCCTCTGTTCTCGCAGCAGAAAAGCTGCGCAGAACTTGAGGCTCTTTCTGCTAATTTCTGTGAAAATGTGCTCATTTGTGGCCGTCCCTGGAGCAGGTCGTGAGAGAGAAACAGCCACAGGGCTGGTCTCCAGAGTCTTCATGTTAGAAGTGCTCAAGGTGCCATAAGAGCTGAGGATGGGATCATCCAGCCCAGCCAGAAGTTCCCTGGTTTCAATCAAACCTATAGGAAATCCTAGAATCCTCAAATAATTCGGATTGAAAGGGACCTTAAAGCCTATCCAGTCCCATCCCCTGCCATGGGCAGGGACACCTTCCACTAGCCCAGGTTGCTCCAAGCCCTATCCAGCCTGGCCTTGAAATTCCCTGCACCACATGCTTCTTTTCCCTCTGTCCATGGGGTCAGCCTGCCTGGGGTGCTGGGATGGAGCAGCAGTGATTCAGTCTGTCACGTTCTGGGTGCTTTCAGAAGTCTGTCTCCATGTGTGCTGCTGCACCACAAAGAGAGAACAGAGGATTCATACTGGCTACATGGTTCAATGATTCACATCTTCCCAGAAAACCCCATTTTTTTGTTCCTGTCCTTTTTTTAAGTTCTCTGCCTTCCATGTCCAATTTAACAGCTGGTTGGGAGACAGCAGAAGAACCATTGTATTTGTTCTCATCAGACCAAAAAAATAGGTGTTAAACACATTTTTTTTTCACCCCCAAGATTCTCAATCAGATCTCAGTACAATGGGGAAGGAAACAGTGACCTAACTCATGGAATGGTGTGGAAAAGTTATCAGAGACACAACTCCCATGTCCTGTGAGGACAAGATAATCTATGGTTTCTTACATTGTGGTTCTTGCAGTTTCTGAGGGAGAAGCTGAGGGCTCTGCCAGATCAAAATGTTTATTTGTTACTGTACATGGGACTCAGGAGAACCACATCAAGTGGCACTTTATTATAACAGAAATAACTCATCAATTAACATAACAATCAAACAGAAAAAACTATCATTTTTTTCTCATGGAATCACAGAATTCCAGAGTGGTTTTGGTTGGAAGGGACCTTAAAGATCATCCAGTTCCAACCCCCTGCAATGGGCAGGGACACCTTCCACTATCCCAGTTTGCTCCAGCCTGGTTTTGGATACCTCCAGGGATAGGGCAGCCACAGTTTCTCTGCGCAACCTGTGCCAAAGCATCACCACACTCCCAGGGAAGAATTTATTTCCAATATCTCATCTAAACCCACACTCTGGCAGTGTGAAGCTTTTACCCTTTGTCCTGTTACTCCAGGCTCTTGGTCCCTTCCAAACCAAATTATTTTGAGATTCCATTAAATCAAGTTCTAGCTACAAAGCCTGGAAACAAACCAAGGAACCCCTCCAGAAAAGTCACCCTAGAGTTACCACCTCTCCCCTCTCTGCTCCCAGGTCTGCATCGCCCATTATGAGACCCTCAACCACACCAATCCCCCCAACCACAGCCATCCAGGCTGCTGGGACCAACCAGAGCGGGGCTGTGGGACAGCCAGAGCCATCCTATACTGTCCTCAAGTTCATGGAGAGCTTCTGCCTGCTGAGTGCTGCTTGTGGGATGGTGGGGAACGGCCTGGTCCTGTGGTACCTGGGCTTCCGCATCCGCAGGAACCACTTCACCATCTACATCCTGAACCTGGCGGCCGCTGACTTCGGGTACCTGCTCTGCATCGCCGTGGAGACTGTGCAGTACCTAATGCAGTTCAACGTGGGGGTGCAGTTTGGAATATTCCTCTTCCTGGATCTCTTCATGTACGGCACGGGCCTGTACCTGCTGACTGCCATCAGCATTGAGCGCTGCCTGTCCGTCCTGTCCCCCATCTGGTGCCGGACACACCGCCCGAAGCACCTGTCTGCCGTGGTGTCCGGCCTGCTCTGGGCCCTGTCCCTGCTCCTGAACACTCTGGGATACGTTTTGTGCACTCTTCGCCCCTCTCCCAGGGTCTGCCAGCGCCTGCTCGTTGCCATCGGAGCCTTGGATTTCCTCGTCTGTGCACCCCTCATGCTGCTCTTCAGCCTCACCCTCTTCCTGCGGGTCAAGTGCAGCTCCCAAACCTTCCAAACAGGCCGGCTCTTCACCGTCATCATGCTCACCATCCTCCTCTTCCTCATTTTTGCTGTGCCCCTCAGTGTCCTCATACTCCTGGACTTCATGGGCTACAAGTTCCTGTATTCCCCGGAGATTGGTTTTGTGCTGTCCTGCGTCAACAGCACCCTCAACCCTGTAATTTATTTCCTGGTGGGAAGCTACAGGGATCGGAAATTCAGGCTCACCCTCAGGCAGGCATTCCAGAGGGCCTTCCAAGACTCGGCAGATGACAGAGACGAGCGGGAAACCCGGGACACAATAACCATGTCCTCCTAAAATCCTGCCTGGGATGTCTTGGCAGAACTGAAAGAACTCTAAGGTACTGGGGAAGGTTCATCTCACCTGACCCTCAGTACTTCCTTTGTAGATATTTTAGGTCATTATTTTAACTCCCCATCTGTGGCACATAAGCACCTGGACCACAGGATTTACCTGACCTGTATTTAGGACACATTAAAAGTTCCTGTTTCTTTCCAGTGACTATTAAATAATATTCATTTGATAAGGTTGAAATGTCTTGGTGTCTGAATTTCATCAAAGGTATCCTGCTCAGGATAAATCCTTGTCATTCACAAACACATAATTCTCGGTGTTGCTTTTCACTCAGATCTCTGAAAATGAGATTGGTACCAACAGTCCTCCTATTGGAAGCAGACATAAAATTCCTGGAAGGAGAATCCATCTATCCCTCTTAATTTAGAATTCCCATGTCTGAGCACACACACAGACCCATTCTGGGCTTCCTAATGTGAGCATTTCAAGGGCTGAAAAGATTCATATCCAACAAGTCCATTTCTTCTCTGAACCAGGGAAGTTTCCACACCACAGAGCAGAAAAGGGCTCCATCTTTTTCCAAGTTGCTTAAAAAATTTATTCACTGAGTTTCACCCTCCCTTGTCTTGTATTCCAAAGAACTACATGACTGGAGATAATTATTTTATATTCTTATATTGTTGCATGTTATTTTAATTTCCTCCAGCCCTTGGCAGACTCTCTGCATTTATCTACATCATGCATTGGGTTGTTTTTTCTTCCTTTAAAAGAACAGATCAGAATCCATGGCTTTTACATCTCCTTTACCAATAGAAATGAATCAAAGGATAGTGGAAAAAATACAGAAGACAGAACAAGGTAAATAAATACCATGATTTGCTACAAATTATTCTCCAAACCAAATCCTTTGAGGGGCAAAATGGGATTATTCGTGCTATCAGACTACCTAACATTTATTCCTTTAACCAAAATTGTTACAAGAAGTCTATGTGGGTAATTTTCTCTGAAAAACCTCACAAATTCATTTTCAAAATGTTCTCTTTTTGATATCTCAAATGATTTTATCATAGGGACAAACAAAACACATTTGTATTGTTAAAAAGACCAGAAGTCTCTTTTTTGTTGTTGTTTATTTTTTTCCCAAAGGGATAAAAATTGAATTGAAAGTCGTTGCTTTTGTTGTTATCTGATTATTCAGCTGATAAAAACATAAAGAATATAAACTCAGATAAATATATTTTTTTTTATTTAAGCCACAGGAAGAATCTTCCACTCAGTGTTTACTGAAAAAGGACAGAAAAGCTAAGTTTATTTTATAACAGCTAATTCCAGGTGGCTTCTGGGCTTAGGTGAATAAACACTGCTGGGCTTAGGTGAATAACATTTCCTCCAATGATTCCAGAGGGAGCAGAACCAGCCCCTGTGTGACTGACTCAACTATTTATGGGGATTTAGCACACTAGGGATATCCTTCTTCATCTGTCCTGTCCAGGCAAATCCTTTGTTGTTTTTCTCTGTTTATTTCTAAAGTTTTTCCAAAGTTCCTTCAGCCTTCTATGTTTACCTTTTGAGATGGAGTTTCTCACGCATTTTTCATGTAAATAATGATTGTTTTTCATTCCTTTCTGGAGGAGGAGAGAATTGATGGACTGTTGGGTTGACCAGTGTGGTTGGAGAGGAAGATTTTCTTCCGCCAATCCATGGTCACTGTTGGAATTCTATAAATGTCGAGGTCTGTAAATAAACTGCTCCTTTTTTTGCCTTGGACATCTCAGTCCGTGCCATTTCTTTTGTGTCATATTGTGACACTTTGCCATTCTCAATATTTATTTTTTACTTTCACCCTCACTTTCTTATTTTATTTCATTCTTTCTTTCTCTGTTTCTCCCCCATTCATTCTCTTGATTAGGTTTCTTTTTTTTTTCTTGGATTCATCTTTGTTTATTCTTTCTTTCTTTTTTGATTTTCTCTCTCTTTCTCTCTCTCTCCCCTTTTCTCCCTTTTAACCTTTCTCTCTCTTTCTCTCTCTTTCTCTCTCTTTCTCTCTCTTTCTCTCTTTTTTTTACTCTCTCTTTTCCCCAAATTGTAATTTTCACCCAGTTCTTACCCCCTACACCCCAAATCCCATCATCACCAAACCAGCACCCCTTGCTCTGCCCATTTTTGCAATCTTTGCTTCATCAGCAGAGTTTATTCCCTATGGATACACAATGGGGGTCATTCCATGGGGAGTACAGGAACAGGACTGAGCTCACAGCCATGTGCTCACATACTTCTGGCGGTCTCTGAGGTGCCACATGTCCAGAAGTGCCTCACACAGCTGTCACCTCCACCACAGTGTCTCCAGGGCCGTGGCTGCCCTCGTCACTCCCAGCTCTCTCCTCAAACACCCTCCGCAGAGCGACTCTGACCGAGCGCTGGAAGCGGCGTCGCCGGCAGCTCCCCACCAGCACGTAAATCACCAGGTTGAGGGTGCAGTTCAGCAGTGCCAGCAGCAAAGAGGGGTCTTCTGGGAATAAATCACCAGAATCAGGGAGGTTGATGAAAACCTCCATGCAGAAAGGGACGCCAAAGGCAAAGAACAGCAGCACGTTGAGCAGGATGGCCACAAAGAGCTTCCCTGGCTGCCGCCTCCGGGAGCCACAGCGCAGCTTGAGAAATAGGAACAGGTTGGAAACCAACATCATGAGGGAAAAACCCACAGAAATGGCGAGGGCTACACCTGCAAGGATGGTCTCAGAGTCTTCAGTGTAGGTGTAGGTGAGGTAGAGGGAGGAGACCAAAAGCCCTGCCAGGGCCCAGAGGGCCCCGCTGACAAGGCCCGAGAGGTGCCGGGGGCGGTGGCAGCGGTACCAGATGGGGCAGAGGACGGAGATGCAGCGCTCCACGCTGAGGGCTGCCAGCAGCCCCAGGCTGCTCAGGTCAAACAGGTGGCACGGGAACCCAAGGACAAACACAAAATGCTTATAGTGGTGAATAAGAGGCAACAAAGATGTGCAAAATGCTGCTAAGGTCAGAAAAGCCAACATAAGCAGGAGAAACAGGAGGAGCAGGGAGAAGTCAGCAACAGCCAGATTTAGGATGTAGACAGTGAAAGGGCTCTGCTTTGTGTGGAAGCCCAGGAACCACATGACCACCGCATTCCCTGTCAGCCCACAGAGTGAGATCCCCAGGCACACTCCTGCAAAGGCAATCAGGCTGGAGGGAATGCTGGAGCATTGATCTGTGATAAATTCCTCCCAATCCAGAGATCCATAAAGTGTATCATTCATGGTGAAGTTTGCTGTGCTGTTCTCCTCCATGGTGAAAGACTCGGCTCCCAGCAGCTGCCTTCTCCCTTTCCCACCACCTCCTAGGGAGAGATGGGCAACCAGAGGGAAATAAGGGACATCAGCATTCCCAGCACTTCCCATCTGTCCACACAGCCCCACGCCAGCCCCAGGAAGAATCCCCACCCCTGCAGTGCCCAGGACAGGCTCCCACCCCTCCAGCCCTGACCCTGGACAGGAGGCATCTCCCACCATTCCATCCCTGGACTCCTACCTCCAGCAGGAGCAACGCTGTCGCAGCAGCACCAGGAGAAAGGATTTGGGGATGGCTGCTGGAACCACTGGCTGTGCTTCAGCCTCATCCCTCGTGCCTGGGTGCAGCCCTTGGCCCAGAGATCACATCCCATGGTCAGAGCCTCCTCTCACAATCTCCCCACATCAGTGACAGCTTCCCCTCACATGTCCCAGGGACAGAGATCTTGTCAGGAGGAGGTGGCCAAGTGACTTGCTTCCTCTCCTCCCCCCAGTTCTTCATGAGGAGCTGCTGATCTGTTATGTAATTAACACAGGCACTCAGACTTTAGAATTTTAAACATCATTAACTGGATCTAAAACAACGAAAATGAGAGGACAGCACAGGTAATAATATGTCCCTTCAGGTGCTGGGAATTCTGGGTGAAAACCCTCCTCTGGTGAGGGCAGATAACTGTCCATGGAAGGGGTACTCCACTATGATCCATTCAGCTATTACAGGATTTTCTGAACCCCTCAGAAATTCCAGACCTCATTAGATGACAACAGAGCCCCTGAGGAGCAGCTATGGGGATGAGCATTGTCCTTGTGTCCACTTGCTGTGGGAAATCACCAGTGCCCAGACATGGGACTACATGAAGGCTTTGCCCACAGCCTCTAATGCCATCCTGAATAATCTCAATCATCAGTCTAATCCCCCCTGCTGGGCATGTGTCTCCTTAGAGATTAGTTTTGTGGCATTCACGGTGCTGCCAAAGCCCTCTTATCTCTGAGTGGTTCCTGCCACACAACCTCAGCCTTTCACAGCACGGGGTGGCATTTTACTGCTTATTTTCTGCCCCTCTTTCATGTGTTTTCCATCTCATCTGGAGTTGTATCCTGTGCTTGTCATCCCCAGGACTGGTGGATATGTTAATGCACAAGGTCCATGTGCTCTCCTGGGTGTATGGCCTGGAGCTTCAGGATTTGGAGCTAGAGGAAGACTTGAAACAAGGAGAGAACTTAGGCTCAGCATCCATCCAAGAGAGGGAGATGGAGAAAGGTGCAACTCCTGGAAGTTTACCCCAGAAGGAAGTAGGAAGAAGACTTTGAGCATGAGCTATATGTCACCAGAGGCACTGAGCAACTTGTGCTGTTGTATGCGGGGAAAAAAAGGGGCATCACTCCATGACCAATATGACCAAAGTGAGCCGTTTATTGCAAAATAACAGTCTCTTTTATGCAGTTTCAGGATAAATCATGTGTTACGTGCTGCGTCACAATTGGTTGCACTCTAAAAGAACACGTTAGCCCTTTAGCTCTAAGTGGCTGATTGCTCTTCCATACGCAGCAGATTGTGCAGTCTTTTATTGGGCTCTCATCCAGTCCTCACATCACTAGAGTTGTATACCTTTGTATATCTTTTGTTCTTCCATGTACATGACTTTTGCTGCCCTTGAGATGGTTACAGGCCGTATTCTCTCAGATAAGCGGGATTGCTCACATGCCCCCATTTTTGGAGGAACTCATCCTCCACAGTTGTATGTCTGCACATTAGTGATTTCTCACTCCTGAAGGTCTCTGGCTCATCTTTCTCATCCCTCTGCCATCTTCCATCCCTGGGAAAGATCTGTACCCCCTTCTGCATTGATGGATAGACACACACAGTGAAAGCCAGAAGCCCCTTGCAAGGTGGGATGACACTGGAGAGTGGCAGAGGAAGGGGGTGAGGTGGCCACCTCCTCCTGACAAGATCTCTGTCCCTGGGACATGTGAGGGGAAGCTGTCACTGATGTGGGGAGATTGTGAGAGGAGGCTCTGACCATGGGATGTGATCTCTGGGCCAAGGGCTGCACCCAGGCACGAGGGATGAGGCTGAAGCACAGCCAGTGGTTCCAGCAGCCATCCCCAAATCCTTTCTCCTAGTGCTGCTGCGACAGCGTTGCTCCTGCTGGAGGTAGGAGTCCAGGGATGGAATGGTGGGAGATGCCTCCTGTCCAGGGTCAGGGCTGGAGGGGTGGGAGCCTGTCCTGGGCACTGCAGGGGTGGGGATTCTTCCTGGGGCTGGCGTGGGGCTGTGTGGACAGATGGGAAGTGCTGGGAATGCTGATGTCCCTTATTTCCCTCTGGTTGCCCATCTCTCCCTAGGAGGTGGTGGGAAAGGGAGAAGGCAGCTGCTGGGAGCCGAGTCTTTCACCATGGAGGAGAACAGCACAGCAAACTTCACCATGAATGATACACTTTATGGATCTCTGGATTGGGAGGAATTTATCACAGATCAATGCTCCAGCATTCCCTCCAGCCTGATTGCCTTTGCAGGAGTGTGCCTGGGGATCTCACTCTGTGGGCTGACAGGGAATGCGGTGGTCATGTGGTTCCTGGGCTTCCACACAAAGCAGAGCCCTTTCACTGTCTACATCCTAAATCTGGCTGTTGCTGACTTCTCCCTGCTCCTCCTGTTTCTCCTGCTTATGTTGGCTTTTCTGACCTTAGCAGCATTTTGCACATCTTTGTTGCCTCTTATTCACCACTATAAGCATTTTGTGTTTGTCCTTGGGTTCCCGTGCCACCTGTTTGACCTGAGCAGCCTGGGGCTGCTGGCAGCCCTCAGCGTGGAGCGCTGCATCTCCGTCCTCTGCCCCATCTGGTACCGCTGCCACCGCCCCCGGCACCTCTCGGGCCTTGTCAGCGGGGCCCTCTGGGCCCTGGCAGGGCTTTTGGTCTCCTCCCTCTACCTCACCTACACCTACACTGAAGACTCTGAGACCATCCTTGCAGGTGTAGCCCTCGCCATTTCTGTGGGTTTTTCCCTCATGATGTTGGTTTCCAACCTGTTCCTATTTCTCAAGCTGCGCTGTGGCTCCCGGAGGCGGCAGCCAGGGAAGCTCTTTGTGGCCATCCTGCTCAACGTGCTGCTGTTCTTTGCCTTTGGCGTCCCTTTCTGCATGGAGGTTTTCATCAACCTCCCTGATTCTGGTGATTTATTCCCAGAAGACCCCTCTTTGCTGCTGGCACTGCTGAACTGCACCCTCAACCCGGTGATTTACGTGCTGGTGGGGAGCTGCCGGCGACGCCGCTTCCAGCGCTCGGTCAGAGTCGCTCTGCGGAGGGTGTTTGAGGAGAGAGCTGGGAGTGACGAGGGCAGCCATGGCCCTGGGGACACTGTGGTGGAGGTGACAGCTCTGTGAGGCACTTCTGGACATGTGGTACCTCAGAGACCGCCAGAAGTATGTGAGAACATGGCTGTGAGCTCAGTCCTGTTCCTGTACTCCCCATGGAACGACCCCCATTGCATTGGCCCCAGGGAATAAACTCTCATGTACTGATCTTTTTCATTTTGTTACTACCCCTAAATCAGATTTGGATTTTGCTTTTGCTTCTTTTCCACAAGTTAACTCCGGCCCCTGATTTTGTTGAATCAGCATCTGGGGATTGCTACAGAGCTTGTCCCTGCTAAACAGTGCCAAAAACGGCTCATTTCCTTAGGTTTTCCCATTCGAAAGCCTCTGGCTTGGCTGTGAGGAGAGCAGTACCTGTGTCATACTGGAGCTCTTCCTAAGGCTGGTGCCTGCAAGCGCTGGAATGAGCCGTCTGTTGACAGTTCCAAGAGTTCCTAATTTCTTTTGGGAAAAGCAGTTTGTGTCAGGTTCCTCCTGGCAACCCAAATCTTGAAAATCTTGTCTTTGAACAGACTCAAAGTGCCCCCTCTCATTCCACAGGTGGATTTTAAGGACCCTGCAAGACAAACCCTATGATTTCGATTTCTAATCTCACTTTGCCACTTGTATTCCACAATTTCAGTGGTACTTCACCTTCACCATGCAGTTTCCAAGGACATTCATGGAATAATAACAGATTCTGTTGTGTGAGCTGGAGCACAGGCACACAGCAGAGGGATGATTTAGGATTCCAGCAATGCCATTTCTTCTGAGATGAGGCAAATCAATGCTGCTCTCTTGGCTGCACCCTTAGAAAGGTAGAGGTTTCATCTGAGTCATCTTCTACACTCCCTTGGGAGTCAGACAGTAGCCTACAATGAATTCCAAGGAATTCCTAGAAAGCTGAAATGACGTGATTCCTACCCAGGCTGACATGCCTCAGGGCTCTGGGATCCAGCTCCTGCTGGAAATTGGTACGTGTGGTGGCCGTGGGACCAGAAGTGTCACCTCTCTTCCCTGCTGACACCACATTTATGTCCCCAGCTATGGAATCTCACGTCCCCTCACCAGGCCAGTCCTCTCAAGGGCAAACACTTCATGATCCCTGTGCTCATGGGGCTCCAGGAAAGGTGGAGAGGGACTTTGGACAAGGGCATGGAGTGACAGGACAAGGGGGAATGGCTTCCCACTGAGAGAGGGTGGGTTCAAATGGGATGTTGGGAAGAAATCCTTGCCTGTCAGGGTGGGGAGGCCCTGGCACAGGTTGCCCAGAGAGGCTGTGGCTGCCCCATCCCTGGAAGTGTCCAAGACCAGGCTGGATGGGGTTTGGAGCAACCTGGGATAGTGGCAGGTGTCCCTGCTGGCACCGGGACTGTACAGGATCAGGTAAAAACATCCACAAGTGCTCCCAGGAGTGAGGAGGAGGAGGAGGAGCTCCGGTGAGGGGCTGGAAGGGGGCTCACAGCAGCCTGGTCTCTAATGGCCTTCATTGCCTCATCAAGGGGATTGGCAGTGATTGGGGTGGGCTCCCAGTGCTGACAGCTGGGCTGCAAGCAGCTGATTGCTGTCCTTCCCTGGGGCTGTGTGAGCCTGCACTGGAATGACAGAAATGGGAGTCCATGGCCCAGCGGTGCTCCCAGGAGCCCAGGGCAGCTTCTGGCAGTGATTCTGGAGCTCTTCCCACAATGGGAGCTGTTTTTGACAAGCAGCCAGGTGCTTCCCCAGCGCTGCCAGCACTGCCAGCATTCCAGAGCCACCAGCACCACCAGCAGCCCTCTGCTGCTGGAGGGACAAGGGCCCCTCAGGGAAGGGAAACCAGGAATGGTAGAAGCCTGTCAAGTGAGGGAAGGAAGGTGCAGAGTGGGGCACTGTCCTGGGAAGGAGTGTTTCTGATTAGGGGGAAATGAGGAGCCATTCACACATGTTATAAGCAGGTGGTGTGGTGATTGGCTCTGGCAAATGTTGAACGAGCACTGTGTGGGTTATCATGTTAAAAGCAGCTCTGTTCAGATTGGGAGTGTTTCTAACACGAGTGCTGTGTTCATGGTGAAAGCTGCAATGCTGATCTCGGAGCATTGCGGGGAGCCGAAGGCAGGAGGGCTGCAGGAGCCCCGGGAAGGCGGGACGAAGGAGCACTGTGTGGGCAGAGTGGGATCTGTCTGAATGTGGGGGTGGCTCAGCGAGAGCATCGAAGGCTTGTTCCTGCTGTGGGTGGGTGCGTCTGGCCGTGCCTCTGCTGCGGCTGAGTGCCCAGCAGTGCTGCTTTTGCCTTCTTTTGGCCCTTATGGGAGTGGAATAAACTTTTGTAAATTTTAAGCAGCGAGGCGTCGTTTCCCACAACAAAGAAAATGATCACTTGATTTGCAAGGGGAAATAAAAAAAGACTTAAGCACAATAACCGCGAGGCTGTGGCACTCGGATGGAGCCAAAGTTGTAAAAGCATTTCCGACTGCCCCATGACTGCACCGAGCCTTGGCAAACAACAGCAGGAGAGGGCAGGGGAGGAGGCAGAGGGAAGGGAGTGGGGAGGTCCTGGTGATCTTTGCACTTTCCCCTTTATGTTCCTGACCTGGGGGGAGCCACTTTACGATACGGATCCCAAAGGAGCACGAGGTACCAGGAAGCGCTGCGGATCTGCACAGACCCCCTTGGCTTGCTGCTGCCCCACTGTGAACAGGTCAGTGGAATGTTTTCCCTCCTCCCTACCCCACCTCCCTCTCCTCCAGCAGCTGTTCTATTCCTGCCACCCTCTTCCGGTGACCGCAGTGCCCTCCCCAGCTCTCCCTCCTCTGCCCTCTGCATCCCTTCTGCATCCCCTGCATGACGCTGCTCATTTGCCTCTGTGGCCTGGTTGGGAACGGGGCTGTCCTTTGCCTCCTCGGTTGCTACTGTTTGTTCAGGAGCAGCACCATCTTTTACATCCTCAGCCTGACTATTTTCTACTTCCTGTTCCCCCTCCTTCTGGTCCCCTCCGCTCTGCTCTTCCTGCTGGAGGGTGTGTCCTGCTCTGCCATCCTGTCCCTGCTGTGCTTGCTTTTCAAGGTGCCCCTGCTGTCCTGTGGCCTGTGGCTGTACACGCTGACATTCATCAGCACCAAGAGCTGCAGGTCCATCCACTGACCACATTGTGCCCTCCCAGGTGGCTTTCCTACCTGCCTCCATCCACAGCACCATCAACCCCTTCATCTGCTGCTTGGCAGGGAGGTGCTGGAGGCCCTGCTCCGTGGGGTCCCTCCGACTCTCCCTCCCGAGGGCCTTTGAGGAGCCAGAAGAAAACAGTGCCCACAGCAATGACCCTGCCATGGACACAGGGCTCTGAGCCTGGTGATCCCTTCCCCTGCACTCCTGAGGGACCCTGGGACAGAGGCTGAGAGGTTCCTTGAGTCACCTGAGGAATAAATATCCACAGTGTCACCCTCCCTCTGCTGGAGCATCCCCCTTTCCAGGCCGCACTGGGATCTAAGAAAGGCTCATCAGGCCTCAGCCTTGAGGAGCAGCTCCTGGGCTCAGCTCCTCTGGCACTTATCACAAACACCCTCTGCTGCCAGGAACTGCTGCTGTCCAGCCACCTCTGGGGTTTTAGGAACAGCCTTGGGAGTTATTTTACTGGCCTGGATGGCACAACATCCCTGCTCTCACACTTGCACAGAAAGCTGCCAGCCCCAAGTGCGGCCAGGGTGAAACATTGTTGTGACTGAAGGCCATCTCTTGGGGCCCTGTGAACAGGAGTCCAAAAGGAGACCCTTGGAGCTCTCCTGGGCCCCAGCAGCGCTGACAGAACCTCCCTGGGAGTGGGGCCTCTCAGAGCTGGGATCTCTCCCGTTGGCTCAACTTAGAGAAACCCTGAACAAAGACGGTTCCTGGGCCAATCCCCCACTGCTCACAGCTCCACCCTTGGCCCAGTGAGGAGATGCAAAGGCACCTAGAGTGAGCATTGCACTGCCTCCAAGGGGAATTTCTCACAGGGACCTTACACTGCCTCTATGTCTGTGTCCATACATACGTGTCATATTTCTGGTTTGATTGACTGCATTTCTTTGGGGGTATGGGGTTTTTTCCTTGCTGTGCCTGTCTGGTCAGTGTAAGAGTGAACCTGGCCAATGAACTCTGTTGTGCTGTCACTTAATATTAAACACGATTTTTACTGATTCCCCTTGGCAGTGATTTCCCCAGCGATCTCCAAGGCTCCTTTGGAACACTCTGTGGTGCAATCCCGCAGGAGAATGGAGAAGCAGCATGTGGGAGGGATGCTCTGAGGGGAGCACACGGGAGCAGGGCTTTCCTCCTCCCTCCCGGCTCCTAGAACGCTGTGGCCGGGAGGAGCAGAGACACTGCCAGGGTCCCGGGTGGAGCGGGGCAGCAGCAGCGCTGTCAGGGTGGAAGGTGGCCCGGGGCGGCTCTGGGGTGTCCGAGGAGGTCAGGAAGGGTCAGTAGAGGGTTGGAGGGGGTCGGGATGCCGGCAATCAGTCTGGATCCCAAATATTCCCACTGAGGGCAGCAGAGCCTGGCAGACCGCGCTCAGAGCAGCGAAGCCGCCGCCAGCCGGGAAACCTGCAGGATGGGAGAGGATGGGGTGAGCATGGAGAGCGGGGAGGGGCAGCAGGGATGAGGATGGGATGGGGACAGGCAGCAGGAAAGAGGAGGCGGGATGAGGATGGGATTGGGATAGAGCGAGGAAGCTCAGCTGAGCATCCTTGGGCCCAGGGCAGGTTTTGGCAATGATCAGGGAGCTCCTCACAGAATGGGAAATGCTTCTGAGAAGAGCCCAGTGCTGCATCAGCACTGCCAGACCTCCAGTGCCACCAGCATCCCTCTGCTGCTGGAGGGACGATGAGCCCACAGGGAAGAGAAATGAGCAATGGTAGAGGCCTGTTGAGAGAGGGAAGGCAGTTGGAGAACGGGACATTCTGCAGGGAAGTGGAATGTTTCTAATCAGGAAGAAACGAGTAGCCAATTGCAAAATTCTGTATGTGGAGCGTCTGACAAAAACCACTTCCTTAGAGAACAAAACCAAAAAAAATAACATGTCAAATGACTGTAGAAGTGGAGCTCTGACGTAGCCAAACATATAATTTCTGACTCCCCTGTGACTGCATAGAGCCTTGAGGAGCAACACCAGGACAGGGCACGGAGAGGAGCCAGAGGGATGGGAGTGGGGAGGTCCTGGTGATCTGGGCACTTTCCCCTTCATGTTCCTGACCTGGGAAAATCCACATTGGGATATGGATCCCAAAGGAGCACGAGGTACCAGGAAGCGCCGCTGATCTGCACAGACCCCCTTGGCCTGCTGCTGCCCCACTGTGAACAGGTCAGTGGAATGTTTTCCCTCCTCCCTACCCCACCTCCCTCTCCTCCAGCAGCTGCTCTGTTCCTGCCACCCTCTCCCAGTGACTGCAGTGCCCTCCCCAGCTCCCCCTACTTTGCCCTCTGCATCCCTTCTGCATCCCCTGCTGAACAGCCCAACCCTCCCACCTCCCTCTCCCACCCCACCATTCCCACTGCCCTCCTCCCCTGCACATCTCACTTCTCCCCACGGAATCCTTCCCACTGCAGGGAGCTGCTGAGGAGCCGCATGGTCCATCCCTGGATTCTCCAAGCACTGACTCCCCATCCACTCTGACCACAGCCAGGGGCCACATCCCACTGCCTGCCCAGTGTCCATCATGGAGGTGACTGTCATGTCCCCATCTCCTGCCTCACCCATTGAAGGAGACGATCTGTGTGAGACAGATGTCACTGATGTGGCCATACACAGTGTGACACTGCTGCTCTGCCTCTGTGGGCTGGTTGGGAACGGTGCTTGCTTTTCCTCCTCAGACTGGAAGGCTGTAACACTGGCATCTATCACCTGGCTTTTGCTGACTTCCTCTTCCTGCTCGTCACAGTCCCCTCCGCCCTCCTCTTCCTAGCAGAGGACCTCTCCTGCTCTCCTATCTTGCCCCTGCTGTACCTGAGTTTCCTTTTCCAGCTGTCAGTGGTTTCCTACTACTGGGTGCTGTTCCAGCTGACAGACACCTACAATACAGTCAATATGTTCAAGCTCTGCTGCCGCTGCAGAGCTCGAGAGCGCCTGCGGTGGTTGGTGGGCAGTTTCCAATTCTGGGCCTTCTTTGCTCTCTTCACTGTCATTCCTGCAATGAAAAACCTGTGCCCAGCACATGAGCAGGGGCGCTGCCAGGCAGCTCTCATCTTTGTGTACGCTGTCATCCTGCTCTTCTTTGCTGTACCCACGGTCATTTTTCATGCAAGCAACTTCATTAAGGCCAAGTGGGGCTCCGAGAAGCAGCAACCCAAGAGGCGTGACATCATTCTCTTCCTCATTCTGCTCTGCATTCTCCTCCTCAGCCTCTGCAATTTCCTGCACCAGCTTGGCTACACAGTTGTGTCCTCTCAGGTTTTTTCCCTGCTCAACTGCATCTACAGCAGCATCAAACACTTCATCTACTTCTTGGCAGGGAGGTGCTGGAGCCCCTGCTCCCTGAGCTCCCTCCGGTTGTCCCTCCACAGGGTCTTCGATGAGCAGAATGAAGAAACTGCCCACAGCAATGATCCTGCCATGGACACATTGGTCTGAGCTTGGTCATCCTTTCCACTGCTCTGCTGAAGGAGCCCAGGAGGTTGGCTGAGGGTTTCCTTGAGCCACCTGATGAATAAACACCCACAGGATCCCGCTCCCTGTGGTGCTTTATTCCTGCAGGAGAAGGGAGCAGGGGCATTGCCTTGGATGACTTCTGAGGGATGCTCTACAGGGAGCACATTGGAGCATGGCTTTCCTCCTCCCTCCTGGATCCACATGGCTCCAAGCAGAGCAGATGGGCTCAGTCCTGATCCCCAGCTCTATTCCCCAGGGAATGACCCTCATTGCCTCGGCCCCAGGGAGTGAACTCCATCTCCTTTGGCTACTCAGATGAGTTTCATGGTGTTTTGAGGGATCTCTTGCCTGCAAAGAATGTGACACGTTCAGCCCTGGGGACACGCCCAGCACATGGCAGGGTGGCAGTTATTTCCCAAATCCCTGCGAGGCTGGTGCCTCCCGATGGCAGGAGAGGGGTTGGGATCCCACGGAGCATCCTTCCCCTTCTGTCCAGCACAGCCAGCCCTGCATTCCCAGCTGATGGGAAGAGACACCAGGTGGGGCTGCAGAGCTGGAGAGGAACACCAGCATTCCCTTCTTTCTGTGGGAATTTGTCACATTCCTGAATTCTAGAATTAAATCCTTCTGAGTAAAGTGCAGAGTTGATGGTGAACTCCACTGGATCCTTGTGCTCGTGACCAAGAAGAATATGGAATATGGAAATTCATGTCACCAGATGCTTGGACCATTTGATTTCACAGGAATGAGGGGGTTGTGCTGCTGTTCTGCAGAATGGGGCCATCCTCTGGTGCCCCAGCATCAAAGTCCAAGGAAGCCCTGGAGCACCTCCATCCTGAACCTGGCCACCCTCAGGAGGAGCTGAACAGCCACTCTGCACAGCAGCTGCAGCCAAAATCCATCTTGTACTGATTTTTGTCCTTTTGTAACTCCCTGCATATTAAGTTTGCATTTATGTCTTTTGGTTGTTTCCAATGTGGTAACTCCAAACCCAAAATTTGGTGAATAAACAACATCTGGGCTTTGCTACAGAGTCTGTCCCTGGTGAACAATGTCAAAAAATGGATCATTGCTCACTTCTCACAATATTTATAGCTTTTAATACCCTCTGGAAGTTTCTTAAGTGAAAAAAAAGGCATGACCAGTGTAATATATGTTGTAAAATAATACAATTTTATTGTAAATGTGTAATATAAACCCATGTAAGATTCAGAAACTAAAACACTCAGGAATCTTGAAACCCCTGCCAGCACCCAGGGAAACCACATTAGCATAGAAACTAAAGGCATCCAGGAATTGTGAAAACTCTGCCAGCACCCAGAAATTCAACATTAGCAGAAGAAAGGAGGGTGGCACCGAGAGGAGATGGGCCTTTGCCACAGATGGGTCTGCCAACGACCCAGTGCTTTGCACCAGATATGAATCATATCTGCTGGGCCTTTGCCACAGATGGGTCTGCCAACGACCCAGTGCTTTGCACCAGATATGAATCGTATCTGCATTGTCAAGGCCATGCATCCCAATACAGGTTCCCCCGTAAATCCTATCACAGGCTCTTCCTTCTCAGAAATCTACTCAACTGACTGGCAGCAAGAAAACAAGTATACATGATTATGTATCTAATACAAAGAAGACAAAAGACTGAAGCAACCTACTGTACAGCCAAAATCTGTATAAAAACCAGCTGCACAGTACAGAGTTTGTGAACTCTGGGGGACTCGGTGCGATAGAGGCCATGTCTGAGGTTCACCCTGTGTCGATCCCAGGCTCAGCACTGACCTTTGCTTGTGGCTTTCTCGGACTTTTCTTTTTCAATTTTTCAATAAATACTTTTATTGATAAATTGGTTGCTTTCATTTATAACAACCAGGTTCTACCTCAATGAGGGGCACTGATTGAGTTGAAGGAGTAGAGTCTGACCTTGTTTCCTCTCACAGCCTGTGATAGTATAGGGTTAACATGATTTTTGTAGAACTGTAAGCGGGTAGCTAAGGGGGATGGTGGTTTGGAAAGGTAACGGTTGGGAAGGGAAAGGCACGGGCTTGCTGGTTGACAGGGCCTTGAGAATGGAACGTTAGCTTTGCTATAGTTGCCATAGCTAAGGCCATTGTTTTAACTAAAGCAAGTATGACTTTGTTTGGGGGAATTGAATATGATCACTGTTTGGCTAAATTACAAGAAATTTTGCTTAGGAACAATCTAGGGTAACCAATCAATATGTAGGTGTGTGGCAGAAGGGTATAAAACGGGTGTGTTGCTAATCACTGTCGGAGTCAGATTTGGGTTTGTCTGTGTACCCCGGCTCCCGGAGCTCCTCAATAAAAGCACCTGCATATAATCATTCCGTGATTATGTGTTTCCAACGCTAACATTTTGGCGACTCCAGACGGGACCTTGTGAGCACTGCTGAGGACCACATGACCCGATCACGCTCCAGCCAGCACCGAGGGATTCTCAGGGAGCCCATCGCGCTGTGACACCCCCACCGCTCACAACGTTCCCTGGAAGGTAAGGTGCTTTTACTCTGGTATGGGTGCCTGCCAGTAAGACGCAGCAAAAGCTGCGCTTGGTTGTGCTAAGGAATTCCTGGTTTGTGCCTAGGCGCCGTCCGTCAGTCAATGCGAAAGCGTTGCAGGTTCGGCATTGGTGGTATAACTGTAGTTTTATTATGGAGAAGCTAAAAGGATTAAAAGGGGTTTGGGCGGCAATGCCCCCATCCCGGGTGCTTCTCCTTTGAGTTGTTTGTTGGCACATTGGAAAGAGGGGAATTTTGGTCAAGAGTTACAGAAGGATAAGTTGATTGATTATTGTAATGTATGGTGGCCAAAATATATTTTGCGGAATGGGAAAACGTGGCCGGAAAACGGGTCTTTGCAACCTGATATGATTTCACTGCTTATAGTGTTTTGTAAACAAGAGGGGAAACTAGATGAAATTTTATACGTTAATTTGTTTATCTACTTGCGAGGGAAACCAGTTTGGCTGGTGGAGTGTGGTTTGAAGGCACTGAGGCTTGAAGATAAGCACTGCTTGGCTTGCATCCAGGATAAGCGCTGTGTAGAACATTTGGGTCTTGGGAGGGGGGGTAGACGATTTGGATGTTGATTTATTAGTGGGATCCCTGCTAACATCTCCTTGGCATCGGGTTCCACTCCATTTGCCCTCACCCCACCAGATTCCCTTACCCCTCCCTCACGTATTCCTGCCCAGAGTTCTGTTCTGCACGATTTTATTCTACCAGATTCTCTCACCCCTTCTCTGCTTATCCCTGCCCAATATACCTCTCCTCCACCTTTGCCTGCTCAGGGAAATCTCCTCTTTCCACCTAGGTCTCGTCAAGAAAATACCTTTGTGTCTATCTGTCAGGGCTATCCTCCTCCCCTGCCAACGCCTGCTCAGAGATTTATCCCTTCACCGACAGCTACTCAGGGGTACCCTACTCTCCCACCTACGCCTCCTTCACCGGCTCCCGTCCCCTCTGTCTCCCTATACCCTCCTCTGTCGGAATCTCCCACTGTTTCTCTCTCAGGTGGCAATCAGGATTTGATTGTGAGACAGGGACGGAAGGGAGGGGGGTATAGAGAGGACAGGGCAGAAAGTAGTGACAGTGAGGATGATAAGTCAGATGCCCCAATAGCCCACCGTACACGAGGACGGTTGGCCCCAACCTGGCCCCATGCAAGGAAAGGAATATTGAAATCAGGCAAACAGAAGAAAATTATTATTGCACCGTTGAAGCAGGGAGTGGGAGCTGAGGGACCAGTTTTTGTAAAGGTACCTTTTTCACCTGCTGATTTGGTCATATGGAAACAGTGAGCTGGATTGTATAGAGATAATCCAGATAAAGCAGCTCCTGTGGTTAGGATGATAATGAAAACTCAGAATACTGATTGGGAAGATATTCATGTGTAATTTTAGACACCCTGAAGGGTGAAACAGAAAGGGGACCGAGACAACCAATCAATATGTAGCTATGTGGCAGAGGGGTATAAAACGTGTGTGTTGCTAATCACTGTTGGAGTCAGATTTGGGTTTGTCTGTGTACCCTGGCTCCCGGAGCTCCTCAATAAAAGCACCTGCATATAATCATTCCGTGATTATGTGTTTCCAACGCTAACAGCTGGAGAACTTCCCCACCCTGGACTCACCTCACCTCACCTCACACACACCAGCTGCTGTCCAGGGGTCAGGACCTTCAAGAGGTTCCCTGTAGTGGTGGCTTGGGAAAGGGGAGCAAAGTCCGCATGCTGAGCTGTCCGGCACGGGCTCTGTCCCAGGTCCTGCCACAACCCCTACTCTCCCTGCTGCCTCATCTTCTCCAGGGCTCTCACAAACAGGGAGCTATTCCACATCCTCTGATGGCATCAGGGCTCTGCTTCTAATATGCTCTTGGCTTTCTCCAGGAAATGAGCAAGAGGAGAGAGCCTCAGCAAAGAGGCCTATGGCAAAAGAACTTTGTCTCCATGTCAGCTTCCTGTTTTGTTTAAAAGCAACCCCAATCTCAAAATTTTGTCTTTTGAACGGCCTGAACTTGGCCCCTCTCTTTCCTGGGCTGGATCCTTAGCACTCTGCATGCACATGTGCTGCTAAACCTTGATTTCTGTTTCTAATCTCACTTTGCCACTTGTACTCCACAATTTCAGTGGTACTTCACCTTCACCACTCAGGTTCCAAGGGGATTAATGGAGTAATAACAGATTCTGTGTGTGAGTGGAGCACAGGCACACAGCAGATGGATGATTTAGGATTCCCGCAATGTTATTTCTTCTGAGATGAGGCAAATCAATGCTGCTTTGTTGGCTACAAGCCTTAGCAAGGTAGAGGTTTCATCTGAGTCATCTTCTACACTCCTTTGGGAGTCAGACAGCAGCCTACAATGAATTCCAAGGAATTCCTAGAAAGCTGAAGTGAGGTGATTCCTACCCAGGCTGACATGCCTCAGGGATCTGGCATCCAGCTCCTGCTGGAAACTGGCACATGTGGTGGCCGTGGGACCAGAAGTGTCACCTCTCTTCCCTGCTGACACCACATCTGTGTCCCCAGCTATGGAATCTCACATCCCCTCACCAGGCCAATCCTTTCAAGGGCAAACACTTCATGATCCCTGTGCTCATGGGGCTCCAGGAGAGGTGGAGAGGGACTTTGGACAAGGGCATGGAGTGACAGGACAAGGGGGAATGGCTTCCCACTGAGAGAGGGTGGGTTCAAATGGGATGTTGGGAAGAAATCCTTGCCTGTCAGGGTGGGGACGCCCTTGCACAGGCTGCCCAGAGAAGCTGTGGCTGCCCCATCCCTGGAAGTGTCCAAGGCCAGGCTGGATGGGGTTTGGAGCAACCTGGGATAGTGGCAGGTGTCCCTGCTGGCACAGGGACTGTACAGGATCAGGTAAAAACATCCACAAGTGCTCCCAGGAGTGAGGAGGAGGAGAAGGAGCTCTGGTGAGGGGCTGGAAGGGGGCTCACAGCAGCCTGGTCTCTAATGGCTTTCATTGCCTCATCAAGGGGATTGGCAGTGATTGGGGTGGGCTCCCAGTGCTGACAGCCGGGCTGCAAGCAGCTGATTGCTGTCCTTCCTGGGGCTGTGTGAGCCTGCACTGGAATGACAGAAATGGGAGTCAATGGCCCAGCGGTGCTCCCAGGAGCCCAGGGCAGCTTCTGGCAGTGATTCTGGAGCTCTTCCCACAATGGGAGCTGTTTTTGACAAGCAGCCAGGTGCTTCCCCAGCGCTGCCAGCACTGCCAGCATTCCAGAGCCACCAGCACCACCAGCAGCCCTCTGCTGCTGGAGGGACAAGGGCCCCTCAGGGAAGGGAAACCAGGAATGGTAGAAGCCTGTCAAGTGAGGGAAGGAAGGTGCAGAGTGGGGCACTGTCCTGGGAAGGAGTGTTTCTGATTAGGGGGAAATGAGGAGCCATTCACACATGTTATAAGCAGGTGGTGTGGTGATTGGCTCTGGCAAATGTTGAACGAGCACTGTGTGGGTTATCATGTTAAAAGCAGCTCTGTTCAGATTGGGAGTGTTTCTAACACGAGTGCTGTGTTCATGGTGAAAGCTGCAATGCTGATCTCGGAGCATTGCGGGGAGCCGAAGGCAGGAGGGCTGCAGGAGCTCCGGGAAGGCGGGACGAAGGAGCAGCTGTGTGGGCAGAGTGGGATCTGTCTGAATGTGGGGGTGGCTCAGCGAGAGCATCGAAGGCTTGTTCCTGCTGTGGGTGGGTGCGTCTGGCCGTGCCTCTGCTGTGGCTGAGCGCCCAGCAGTGCACCTTGTGCCTTCTTTTGGCCCTTGTGGGAGTGGAATAAACTTCTGTAAATTTTAAGCAGCGAGGCGTCGTTTCTCACAGCAAAGAAAAAGACCATAGGATTTGTAAAGGAGAAAAAAAAAATAAAAATACTCAAGGTGAATACCCCCGAGGCACTCGGAAGGAGCCAAAGTTATAAAACCATTTCTGACTGCCCCATGACTGCACCGAGCCTTGGCAAACAACAGCAGGAGAGGGCACAGGAGGAGCCAGAGGGACGGGAGTGGGGAGCTCCTGGTGGTCTGGGCACTTTTCCTTTCATATTCCTGAGCTGGGAGGAGCCGCTTTAGGATACAGATCCCAAAGGAGCACGAGGTACCAGGAAGCGCCGTTGATCTGCACAGACCCCCTTGGCCTGCTGCTGCCCCACTGTGAACAGGTCAGTGGAATGTTTTCCCTCCTCCCTACCCCACCTCCCTCTCCTCCAGCAGCTGCTCTGTTCCTGCCACCCTCTCCCGGTGACCACAGTGCCCTCCCCAGCTCCCCCCTCCTCTGCCCTCTGCATCCCTTTTGTATCTTGACGTTGAAATCGGGTGAAATAAACTTGCTATCACAATGGGAAGCATTGGGAAGCAGGAATTCTTTACCTGCACAGGACACACAGAAGAATCTCTCCTTGATCTCTGTGTGTGGTGCAACTTTACAACAGGGATTTTATGCATTAGAACCACACATAATCATTAATACGTGTTTCTTATCTAATACACAAACATCACTTTCCTGGAACTATTTCCCATGTGTCCTCCTCCTACTGGAAGCCCTGTAATGCTCCTGGAAGATCATTCAGAGGGGTCTCTGGTGCTCATATTCACTGAGTGCTGCCATATTAAAGGGGACCTTGCCCAGAACTTTTGCTTTGGCCATGCGCTGTTGCTTCATGTTACAGAACTTGCCCCAAAACCACTGCAGGTCTCCTTATTTGTTTCTCCACTGGCTCCAGGCACATTTCTCATTCTGTGTGCTCCTGAGAAGCACGTTGGAGCTGGGCTTTCCTCCTCCCTCCTGGGCCCTAGAACACTGTGGCCAGGAGGAGCAGAGACACTGCCAGGGTCCCATGTAGAGTGGGGGAGGATCGGGGCTGTCAGGGGAAAAAAGCAGCCGTGGGTGTGTTCTGGGGTGTCAGAGCAGTCTGGAGGGGTCAGGAGAGGGTCAGAGGGGGTTGGAGGGGATCTGGATGCTGGGAAACCCAGAGGAGAGCAGAGCCTGACAGGCCACACTCAGAGTGGAGCAGCGGCTGCTGTCTGGGAAACCTGTGAGATGGGATGGGATGGATGGGATGGGATGGGATGGGATGGGATGGGATGGGATGGGATGGGATGGGATGGGATGGGATGGGATGGGATGGGATGGGATGGGGACGGGACAGGGAGGAGCTCAGCTGTGCTTCCTTGGGCCCAGGGGAGGTTTTGGCAATGATCCCACAGCCCCTCCCGGAATGGGAGTTACTTCTGAGAAGCAACCAGCTGCTTTATCAGCACAGCCAGCACTGCCAGCATTCCAGTGCCACCAGCACCACCAGCATCCCTCTGCTGCTGGAGGGGCCAGGATCTCTCAGGGAAGAGAAAAAACGAGGAATGGTAGAAACCTGTTATGAGAGGGAAGGCAGTTGGAGAATGGGACTTTCTGCAGAAAAGTGGAATGTTTCGAATCAGGAGGAAAGGAGAATCCTTTAACAGAATATTTCATTTGGAGCTTTTGGCAAAAGTCACTTTCTCTGTTGAAAAAAACAACAGAGATAAATAACTCTGAGAAAGTGAAATTCTGACGTAGCCAAAGATGGAATTTCTGACTCCCCCGTGACTCCACCTAGCTTTGGGAAGCAGCAACAGGACAGGGCACGAAGAGAAGCCAGAGGGACGGGAGTGCGGAGCTCCTGGAGATCTCTGCACTTTCCCCTTCATGTTCCTGACCTGGGAGGATCCACATTGGGATATTGATCCCAAAGGAGCACGAGGTACCAGGAAGCACCACTGATCTGCACAGACCCCCTTGGCCTGCTGCTGCTCCACTGTGAACAGGTCAGTGGAATGTTTTCCCTCCTCCCTACCCCACCTCCCTCTCCTCCAGCAGCTGCTCTGTTCCTGCCACCCTCTCCTGGTGACTGCAGTGCCCTCCCCAGCTCTCCCCTCCTCTGCCCTCTGCATCCCTTCTGCATCCCATGCTGAACAGCCCAACCCTCCCACCTCCCTCTCCCACCCCACCATTCCCACTGCCCTCCTCCCCTGCACATCTCACTTCTCCCCACGGAATCCTTCCCACTGCAGGGAGCTGCAGAGGAGCCGCATGGTCCATCCCTGGATTCTTCAAGCACTGACTCCCCATCCACTCTGACCACAGCCAGGGGCCACATCCCACTGCCTGCCCAGCGTCCATCATGGAGGTGACTGTCATGTCCCCATCTCCTGCCTCACCCACTGAAGAGGACGATCTGTATGAGACAGATGTCAGCAACGTGGCCATACACAGTGTGACACTGCTCCTCTCCCTCTTTGGGCTGGTTGGGAACGGGGCTGTCCTTTGCCTCCTCAGCCTGGAAGACCGTAACGCTGACGTCTATGAACTGGCTTTTGCTGACTTCCTCTTCCTGCTCGTCACAGTCCCCTCCGCCCTCCTCTTCCTGGTGGAGGACCTGACCAGCTCTTCTATCTTGCCCCTCTCGTACCCGAATTTCCTTTTCCAGCTCTCAATGGTCTCCTACTACTGGGCATTGTTCTGGCTGACAGGCGCCTGCACTTTAGTGAATGTGTTCAAGCTCTGGTGCTGCTGCAGAGCTCCTGAGCGCCTGTGGACGTTGGTGTTCAGTTTCCGACGCTGGGCCTTCTTTGCTCTCTTCACTATCATTCCTGCAGTGACAAACCTGTGTCCAGCACATGAGCAGCAGCGCTGCCGGGCAGCACTTATCTCCGTGCACACCGTCTTCCTGCTCCTCTTTGCTGCACCCACAGTCATTTTTCATGCAAGCAACATCATTAAGGCCACAAGGGGCTCAGAGAAGCAGCAACCCAAGAGGCGTGACATCGTTCTCTTCCTCATGGTGCTCTTCATTCTCTTTCTCATACTCTGCAATTTCCTGCAGCAGCTCCGTTACATCATTGTGCCCTCACAGTTTTTTTTCCTGCTCAATTGCATCCACAGCAGCATCAAACCCTTCATCTACTTCTTGGCAGGGAGGTGCTGGAGGCCCTGCTCCCTGAGCTCCCTCCAGCTCTCCCTTCAGAGAGTCTTTGATGAGCAGAATGAAGAAACTACCCTGCAGCAATTCTGCTGACGAGAACATAAGCCTCAGGAGTCTGGCTGAGATTTCCCTTGATTAATAAATATCCACAGGATCCCCCTCCCTGTGGTGCTTTATTGCTGCAGGAGAAGGGAGCAGGGACATTGCCTTGGATGATTTCTGAGGGATGCTCTGCAAGGAGCACTTTAGAGCACGGCTTTCCTCCTCCCTCCTTGATCCACATGGCTCCAAGCAGAGCAGATGGGCTCAGTTCTGTTCCCCAGCTCTACTCCCCAGGGAATGACCCTCATTGCCTCGGCCCCAGGGAGTGAACTCCATCTCCTTTGGCTACTCAGATGAGTTTCATGGTGTTTTGAGGGATCACTTGCCTGCAAAGAATGTGACACGTTCAGCCCTGGGGATATGCCCAGCACATGGCAGGGTGGCGGTGATTTCCCAAATCCCTGCGGGGCTGGTGCCTCCCTGATGGCAGGAGAGGGGTTGGGATCCCACGGAGCATCCTTCCCCTTCTGTCCAGCAGAGCGGCCCTGCATTCCCAGCTGATGGGAAGAGACACCAGGTGGGGCTGCAGAGCTGGCCAGGAACAGCAACATTCCCTTCTTCTTTCTGTGGGAAACTGTCACATTCTTGAATTCCAGAATTAAATCCTTCTGAGTAAAGTGCAGAGTTGATGGTGAACTCCACTGGATCCTTGTGCTCGTGACCAAGAAGAATATGGAATATGGAAATTCATATCACAAGATGCTTGGACCATTTGATTTCACAGGAATGAGGGGGTTGTGCTGCTGTTCTGCAGAATGGGGCCATCCTCTGGTTGCCCAGCATCAAAGTCCAAGGAAGCCCTGGAGCACCTCCATCCTGAACCTGGCCACCCTCAGGAGGAGCTGAACAGCCACTCTGCACAGCAGCTGCAGCCAAAATCTATCTTGTACTGCTCTTTGTCCTTTTGTAACTCCCTGTATATTAAGTTTGCATTTATGTTTTTGGTTGTTTCCAGTGTGGTAACTCCAAACTCAAAATTTGTTGAATAAACAACATCTGGGCTTTGCTACAGAGTCTATTCCTGTTGAACCATGTCAAAAAATGGATCATTTCTCACTTCCCACAATATTTATAGCTTTTAATATCCTATGGACGTTTCTGAAGTGAAAAAAAGGCATGACTAGTGTAATATATGTTGTAAAATAATTCAGTTTTATTGTAAATGTATATATTATAAACTATGTAAGCTTCAGAAACTAAAACACTCAGGAATCGTGAAACCCCCGCCAGCACCCAGGAAAACCACATTAGCATAGAAACTAAAGGCACCCAGGAATTGTGAAACCTCTGCCAGCACCCAGAAAAACAACATTAGCAGAAGAAAGAAGGGTGGCACCGAGAGGAGATGGGCCTTTGCCACAGATGGGACTGCCAACGACCCAGTGCTTTGCACCAGATATGAATCTTGCCTGCATCGTCAAGGCCGTGCATCCCAATATGAGGTTCCCCGTAGATCCTATCACGGGCTCTTCTTTCTCAGAAATCTACTCAGCTGATTGGCAGCAAGAAAACAAGGATACATGAATATGTATCTAATACAAAGAAGACAAAAGACTGAAGCAACCTACTGTACAGCCAAAAACTGTATAAAAACCAGCTGCACAGTACAGAGTTTGTGAACTGTGGGGGACTCGGTGCGATAGAGGCCGTGTCTGAGGTTCACCCGGTGTTGATCCCGGGCTCAGCACTGACCTTTGCTTGTGGCTTTCTTGTACTTTTCTATTTCAATTTTTCAATAAATTCTTTTCTTGATGAATTGGCTGATTTCATTTATAACAATTCTGGTCACACCGATGTCATTTGATTCAGGATCCAGGGACCCCTATTCCCTCTTCAGGGGGCGCCTCGTTGTTTCAGCGACCCGGCAGAACAGGGAAATCCTGGTGGACCAATCAAACAATGAATCAGATCGAGATAAAAGGCCACAATCAAAATGGGGAAAGAGCTAGCTCAGGAGCTCTCTGAGAACTCAGGGAAGATCTAGGTGAGGGGTCTTCTGAGCTGCAGCATAAGCTTTCACTCTTAAAACTTGACATGCACGGAGAATCCATGCGGGAAAAGGAGCCGTAAGTGCTATGTGGTTGAGTGGTGGTGATTGTGTGTGAACGAGACGTGATATTATCACGAAGCGAGTGTGGACCCTGCGACTGCAGTTCCATTATCCCACAAGGGAAACGGTTGGTTAAGTGGAAGCAAGTGGAGGAACAGTAGACTAAAAGGAAAGGGATGTTCCCGGGGGTCGGGAGCTGGTAAGCCTTTTAGTTTAGGATCCAGGTGAGGTCCGGGGAAATCAAAGCATGGTAGGCTAACAGGGAAAGAGACGTTTCCAGATCGGGAGCTGGTAAGCCCTCTAGCCTAGGATCCAGGTGGGGTCCAGTGTAGGAATCCTTCACTGTTCACACACGCCTGAACCTCGGGAGGTTCGGGGTCGATCACCGGAGGCTAAAAGGAAAGGGACGTTCTTGGAGTTCGGGAACTGGTAAGCCTTTTAGTCTAGGACCCAGGAGAGGTCCAGGAGAAATCAGGAAAAGGAATAGAGAGAGCTAATTACCAGAGAAAACCCCACTGATCGGTCCCCTGTAGAGCTCGTAGTCTGGTAATATCTAAGAAAATTGGGAAAACTCGGTACCAGTTGAAATTTAGGCACTTTTGTAGGAGGTCTTTCTGAGTTTGGCTCAGGAATCAGGAAAGTCAGGTAAGAAGCAGGCAGGAATTGCAGCAGGTTTTTTCTTTTCAGGAAAATGGGGCAGAGAAAGAGTAATATCCAAGGGAAATTCTCAGAAAAATCCAGGAAAAAGTCAGGAGATGGCATAACCGAGACCCCGTGGGATAGCCCACTGGGATGGTTGCTAGAACATTGGGAGGAATGCCCTATGCGGAGGAAGAAGTCCAAAGAGAGGATGATCCACTTTTGTGTAGAAGTTTGGGGAGGAGAAGAAACAAGGAAATATGTAATATGGCCCGTATTTGGTACATTTGAGAGATGGGTCTGTAGAGCTTTGACCATCTATGTGGGAGATAAGTTAACATGGGAGGGGGGGAAGGGGAGGAGTATGAATATACCAAAATGTGGGAAAGGGCAGACATCAGAATCTACCCGATGAGAATTGGAAACCCCGCCACAACCCAGGGGGATACATGGGAACCCATAGACAACCTCCCACTCCCGTATCTCAACCCCTTTCCCCAGCCAGTGCAAGCTCAGGCTCCCCCACCGATGCTCCCTTCACCGTGGGGGTGGGCGGAGCCCCAGTGGCTTTGCCTTGGAGGGAAGCATGCTGAGGAGTTAAGTATTTCGCAACCTCACCCAGACCCTGAGATAACAAAACAACCCCTCTGGTCACGGCAACCTTTCTGAAGACCCACAAGCCCCTTCGGGACCCTATGTAGATCTGTTGTAACCGATTGGCTTTGTATACTTCCCCCCTCCCACCGGTTTCCCTATAAAACCCCCTAAAGTTTCACTGATCGAGAGGGCTTCTCGTCCTCGGCCACCTTCGCTGATGCCTTTGTAATAAAGCTGTTTATGCGGAACTGCTGAACGAGACCCTCTCTCTCTCACTGTCCCCGGCCGGCTACAGGGGAAGCAGTGCAGGAGATGAAACCACTGAGCTGAATCACAGGAGCTAAATCACTGCCCCCCTGCTGAGTTGCTCCCCGCCAGCTGAGGGAGCACCCTGGCCCCCTGACGAGTCCTTTTCGAGGAGATACTTTTCAGGGTGGCTCGGCCTCCTGGGGTACAGAGATACGGACCACCTCTACCAGCTGGAATACTGCACCTCCGCCCCAACCCTTGCAGACGGTCCAAACCCCTCCGGTGGAGGCTTCAGCACCTCTGCTAGAGCAGCTGACCCCACAGGTGGGACTGCTGCCTCCATTAGAACACACCCCGAAGCTGCTAACCCTGCAGATAGCTGCTCCCCTGCCTCCACCACGCCCAGTCACACAGTCCCTGGAACACCTACCACCGGAGCTGGACTCAGCAGTCTCTCCCAACCACTGCCCCCAGGCAAAAAGCTTGCAGAAAGCCATCTCCACCCCACCAGCCAGGAGAACATGGTGAAAGTTGAAAAAGATAGCAGAGGAAGATAGTGAATGTGAGGAGGACAGGCACAACCTCCTCCCATTAAGGGAAGTGCCAACTGCCCCGGGTGTTATCGGATATGTGAATGTACCGATCAATGCTGCAGACGTGAGGGCTTTCAAAAAGGAGATGGGGAAATTGATGGATGATCCTCTGGGAGTCTCTGACAGACTAAATGAATTTTTAGGCATGAATATCTACTCGTATGATGTATCATGGTGATTTTAAGATCGCTATTTAACAATGAGGAGAGGGAGATTATGAGACAAGCAGGGATGAGGGAATGGGAGTGGCGGAACCTGCAGGGAGCACCAGGGGAACAGAAATGGCTGAGCCAAAGACCAGGCTGGAGTGCTCAGACGGGGGAGGGTGGACAAAACATGATAGATCTAAGAAACATAGCAATCCAAGGAATCAGAGAAGCAGTACCCAGGGGACAGAATATCAGTAAGGTGTTTGGAGAATGCCAAAAAAAGGATGAAACACCTTCTGAGTGGTTAGACAGGCTAAGGAAAAGCTTACAGGTGTACTCAGGGACAGACCCGAATTCCCCTATAGGAGAGGTACTGTTGAGAACCCAATTTGTAGCAAAATCTTGGGAAGATACCCAGAGGAAGCTTGAGAAAATAGATAATTGGCAGGAGAAAGGGTTGCAGGAATTGCTCAGGGAGGCGCAAAAGGTTTCTATGAGAAGGGAGGAAGAACAGCAGAAGACACAAGCAAGGATACTGGTAGCAGCAGTCAGGGAAGCACAAAAACAAGAGCGCTCCCACGATTCGGAGAAACAGGGAAAGAACAGCGCTAAGAGAACAGTCACCCCCTCTGAGAAGGAGACCTAGCAATCAGAAAGAACTTCCATCCTGCTTCAAGGCAATAGGTCACGTGAAGAAAAATTGTAGGATGGAAAGATGGAAAGATGAAAAGATGTTCAAAGAGGATTAGGGGTGTCGGGGGCTTTTCATTCTGGGGTCCTGACCATCTAAAGAGCCCTTGATAAAGTTGAAAGTGGGACCTCAGTGGGTCCTTCTTGTGGACTCTGGGGCTGAGAGAAGTACTTTTAAGCAGTTACCCCTAGGGTGTGCAAAGAGCAAAGAAACCATGACTGTGATTGGAGCAAAGGGCAAACCTTTTCAGGTCCCAGTAATAAAAAATGTAGAAATAGAATCAGATACCAAGATTTGTTTAAGGGATATGTTGTTGGTAGAAGAGGCTGATTATAGCTTATTAGGAAGTGACCTGATGGTAGCCCTTGGAATAAATTTGATCATCAAGGATTCTCAGTTGGTAGTAAGCTTATACAAGTTAACTATCCAGGAGGAGGATAAAATAGACCCAAATGTCTGGCATACTCCAGGAGAAGCGGGGAGGTTGGAAATGGAACACATTCAAATCGAGCTAGAAAGACCAGAGGACCCGATTAGAATTAAACAACACCCCATTTCATTGGAGGGAATAAAGGGATTAAAACCAGTGATAGATGATCTCATAAAGAGGGGAACTTTAGAACCCTGCATGTCTAGGCACAACATCCCTATCCTTGCAGTCTGAAAATCAGATGGGAGTTATAGGCTGGTCCAGGACCTCAGAGTCATAAATGAAAGGACCAAACCACATTTTCCTGTGATGGCTAATCCATATACCCTCCTTAATTAGGTCTCCCCTGAAGATATTTGGGTATAGTGTGATAGATCTGAAAGATGCTTTTTGGACTTGCCCCTTAGCTGAGAGTAGCTGAGATTATTTTGCTTTTCAATGGGAGGACCCAGAAACTTATAGGAAACAACAGCTCAGTTTGACGTCTCTTCCCCAAGGATTTCTTGAAAGTCCCAATCTATTCTGTCAGGCTTTAGAACATTATTAAGCCAATTCACCCCACAGGAAGGAACTAAGATTTTAGTATGTGGATGACCTACTGATAGCGGTTCAAAAGGAAGAGAGTGTAAGAACATGTACCATAGAACTGCTAAATTTCTTTGGAAATAAGGGACTGAAGGTTTCAAAATCTAAACTTCAATTTACAGAACCCGAGGTGAAATATCTGGGACACTGGATCACAAAAGGTAAAAAGAAATTGCATCCAGAAAGGGTAGCAGGCATTATTGAATTACCTCCCCCACGAACTGAGAGAGAGGTCAGACAGTTATTAGGGCTTTTGGGATACCATAGACAGTGGATTGAAGGATACCTCGAAAAGGTGAAATTTCTGTACAAAAAAATCACCACAGATAGATTAAAATGGACAGAGCAGGATGAGAAGAGGTTTGAGGGATTGAAGGAGACACTGATCACTGCTCCAGTGCTAAGCCTCCCAGATCTGAGGAGACAATTTCAATTGTTTGTGGATGTTAGCAATCATATAGCTCATGGGGTACTGACACAGGATTGGGCAGGAACTAAGAAACCTGTGGCATATGTATCAAAATTTTTGGATCCAGTAAGCAGAGGATGGCCGACCTGCCTGCAAGCCATTGTGGCAGTGGCACTATTAGTAGAGGGGGCAAAGAAAGTTACTTTTGGAGCACAGTTGGTAGTGCACACCCATCATAATGTGAGGAGCATTTTACAACGAAAGGCAGATAAGTGGCTTACAGATGCCAGGCTTCTGAAATACGAGGCTATATTAATTCATTCACTGGGGTTAGAATTAAGAACAACAGCTGCTCAAAACGCAACCCAGTTTTTATTTGGAGAAGCGCTGGAAAAACCAGTTCACAATCATGCCAAGATAATAGAACTCCAGACAAAGATAAGACTAGACTTAGAAGAAGAGGAATTGGATGAGGGAGAAAAATGGTTTGTAGATGTGTCAGCAAGGGTCATAGAAGGGAAAAGGAAATCTGGATATGCCATAGTGGACGGCAGGACCAGTGAAGTAGTGGAGTCCGGTCCACTAAATGCTAGTTGGTCAGCACAGGCTTGTGAGTTGTATGCAACTGTGGACACTGAAAAGATTGAAAGGAAAGAAAGGAACGGTGTTCACAGACTCCAAATATACTTTTGGAGTAGTTTCCTTTGGGAAAATTTGGGAAGAATCTGGTTAGTACCAGAGGACGAGGGTTGGTCCATGAAGAACTAATAAGGTAAATTTTAGAAGCAGTAGGAGAGCCCGAGGCAATCTCCATTGTACATGTAAAGGGACATCAAGTCGGGATGAAATTGCAAACCTGGGGAAATAATTTGGCAGATGAGGAAGCCAAGAGAGCAGCACTATTAACAGTGAAAGTCCCAGAAGTTAAGGGAGATGAGATTCAGGAATACCCCGCAAATCCTTCTCAGGAGGAAATTGAAGGGTATAAAAAAGATAGGAGGGACATGTAAACAGAGAAGATGGAGACTACTAGATGGTAGAGAATTGGTATCCAGGGAATATACCAGGAAGATTCTGAAGAGACTTCACCAACAGACACATTGGGGGGCACAGGCTTTAGCAGAACAGTTTTTAGATTCTTTGGGTGTAAGAACTGGGGTGGACGATGAAGAGAGATCTCTGGAGTCAAGGCTGGTCTTGGAGCATGTGGTTTATTGCATAGGGCATGGGTGAAGCGGCCCTGCTGGGAGCTGCCAGCTGCAGCTCGGAGCAGAGCCGAGAGAGAGAGAAGAGCAAGAGCAAGAGCAAGAGAGCGAAGTAAGAGGAGTAAGAGAAGTAAGAGGAGTAAGAGCGCTAAGTTCCCGTTACAATCCATTAAATCTTCTATACTGAATAGCCTAACTTACACCAACCAATCTAATACAAGATACAAATCCTATAGCATTTACATACAGCCTGTAAGAATCATTACATTACCATACTGTGTTATATTTTAAACCCTAAAGACTACTCTTTGCACCCCTCCTGCCAAGCTAGTAGGGTCTGCTCTGACCCTTGGACTTTTGGTGAAGAGAAGGGCATTGTTCAATCAAAAGGGGATTACCTTCAGCCAGCCACACTATTGTTCTCCAGTTGTCCAATAACTAAGGCTTCAAACATCGAAACTTGCTTTCAATTCTATTTCACTTATACGTTTCATATTCTCAAGACCTAAGCAGTCATATTTATAAGGCTTTCCTTTTTCATCTTCCCCAACACTTGGGTGCAAGGGAATCTATGAATGAGCAAAACAAGAAATACTAGGGTGTATGATATGCAAAAAGATAAACAGGACCAGGGCAAGACAGACACATTTAGAGGGACACCCCTTAGCTTATTGCCCGTTTGGGAGGATTCAAGTGTATTACACTGAATGCCTAAGGTAGGGAGATATAGATATCTCCTGGTGATAATCGATCAATTAACTCATTGGGTGGAGGCTTTTCCTAGCGCAAGGGCTACAGCTCAGCTAGTCTCAAAAGTAATACTCGAGGAAATTGTTCCTCGATATGGAATAATAGATTACATTGATTTGGACCAGGGAACACATTTTACATCTAAAATAATTAAACAACTAGCAGAAGCCTTAGGGATTCGGTGGGAATATCATACTCCTTGGTACCCTCAGAGCTCAGGGCGAGTAGAAAGGATGAATCAAACACTGAAAGCTCAACTAGCTAAATTAATGCTGGAAACGAGGATGTCTTGGCTCAAGTGCCTTCCCTTAGCCCTTCTGAACATTAGAAAACAGCCACACTCCAAGACAGGATTATCACCTTTCGAAATGCTCTATGGTATGCCTTACGAGCATGGGATGCCAGTGGGGCACCCGACAATGGTGGACAGACAGATACAGCCCTACCTAATAGTAATAAACAAGAACCTGCAGGAGCTACGAAAACACAGACTCAGTACTCAAAGCACCCCACTGGAATTCGCTATTCACAAGATATAACCAGGAGACGAGGTGCTAATAAAGACCTGGAAAGAAGTCCCACTGACACCTCACTGGGAAGGTCCTTTTCTTGTTCTTTTGACTACAGACACTGCCATTCGGACAGCTGAAGGCGGCCGGACACATGCTTCTCGAGTGAAAAAGATCGAACAACGAGAAAGCCAGCCTGAGTGGAAAGTCACCTCCTCGCCAGGGGATCTAAGGATAAAACTCCAGTAGAGTTAGATGATCCAGGGAAGTTGCTCAAAACCAGGATGTCCGTGTTATCCATGTATTCACCTTGAGAGTAATTATTGCTGTGAAATTTGGGTTGTCCACTGTGGAGGGGGGTATAGACCTAGGGGCTTGTGCACCAAGTGTCTGGAAGAAGAACAAACCCTGACCAGCTGTATCTTAGTGCTCGCTACGAGCCCGGGCTTATTGGAACGAGACTCTCCAGAGTGGCTCCTGTTATATCAAAAAGGGATAGGGGGAAAATTGGACTCACAGGCACAAGTCCTAGCAATTGAGTGCCGTAGGTCAAGTAATGTGCCCTGTAATGCAGATACAGCAAAGTTATCTAGGTGGGGCGCCTTTAAGAGGAGGTATGCGGCTTGATCGAATTACAGAACCCCTGAAGAATACCCCTGCTGCCAAGAAGATGGGTTACCTTGCCGTTGATTGCAACCCAGTGGGTGCAGGCAATGGCAGAGTGATACACGGGTGGGGAATCCTGATGGTCCTGAGCCTAGTCGTGTGCCCGACAGTTGGTCTGAACCCGGAGAGGCGGCTCGACGCTGAGGAGCAAACCCCAGCAGATGAGTGCGAGCCATGCCTTAAAACCATCCCCGAGGGAGACAAGGTAACAAAGGGATTGGCATACCAAGCCCAGTATGATTGTCCAGATGACAGGGAAAACGGGTACTGCACCTATAATGGCACTTGATTCAGAATGTGTCAATTGGAAGGGGAAGTGATTATAATATATATATATAATTCCAAGATGAGAACTAAGCACAAGCAGTCAGAGTTATCACCGGGCAAAGGAAGGACTTCAATCCATACAGTACGAAAATGGGACACTGAACAGATACCTAAAATCCCTACCTGTGTCCGGTGTAACCATACAGTATGGATTGGAGGCAGGAAAGAGTCCACCTTTGTAGCCTATTTTCAAGTAAACAAGCTGTGTTATGATAATAGCCAGTTGGAAATGTGTATGATGAATGGAAAAACTTATTGGGTAGGGAGAAATTTGAAATATGAAAAGGTATTGAGAGGCTAAAAACCTTGAGTAGCAAATATGAACAATTGGAGAAACAATACAGCGATTGAGGTTTGCCCGCTTCAGATAAAAACTTGTTTATAGATTTAATGCAGGAGGTTGCCACAGAATTGGGATTGTCTAACTGCTGGATTTGTGGGGGTTTAAAATCCGCTGAAAAACGGCCAGGGAAAGGTGGGGTTTAACTCCAGAGCAGCTTCTCAAATGGAATGACACTCAAATATCCAAAATAATGGCACGACCTGAGGGATGGATTTTGGACCAAAGAATAATTGGATCATTGTGCATTAGTAGAGAGGGAAGACAATACACAATACACATTGATGACTATGGGGAAACTATCAGAGATCTGGCAGCTGAAATTAAGAAAGTAGCACATGTTCCGGTACAAAAACGGAATTCCATATTACAGGCCTCATGGTGTGTGATAAATGGTAATTCATGTTTTCATAATACTGCTGTTATAGTAGGTAAAAATAAAAATGTTGGTTTTGAGAAAGAAAACTGTACTCTAAAAGCCTCTTGCATAAGGCAGAGGGCTGGATGTTAGGCTTTTGCAAGGAGCTCTCACCCATCTCCAGAGGAGAGGACAAAGGAATTAAAATACAAATAGAAAGTGGAGGACAAGGCTGGAATGAAGACACTCAACTCCTGATAAGACTTGATGGCTCAGAGATGGTATCTTATCAGGACCATTTGGACCGCTCAGGAGTCTCCCCCACCAAGGAAATCCTTTCAGGAGGACCAGACCGTGCTTTCAGAAATTACATCAACCTCCAAAACGAAGTCACTGAGAGACAAAAGAACTTACAGAATTTCGGACGCACATACCCCAGCCAGAAAAAGTGTAAAACCGGCTGGCATGGGCTCAGTCCTTCATGAAACTCATGTAATGCAGTGCGACAGAGACTGTATTCCCAATTTCATCCAGTGACGAAATCCCAGGACCGTCACTGTTTCCGTGATTGTGGGCATTGACAATTTTGCTGTCCAAATTCTCTGGCAAATAAATCGCTTTCGATTAAATTGGCTCTCTGAATTTATAATGTGGTGGGACCAATTGTTTGAAGGAGCTTGGTGGAAAAAGATGGGCTTCTTTATATTATGCTCTGTGGCTGGGATAATATTCTTACCATGTTTGATCCCATGCTTTATCCGTTTAATACAGTCAGTGGTGCAAGGAATGCAGATAGCAGCCTTACCAACAGATCCAGAAATGGTCACAGGAAAAGCGGGTAACATACCTAAAATAATGAAGTTAGAAGAAGGAAAAAAAAGAAAGCAGAGCAGCAGTGGTCTTAGCAAAATTTGAAGCATGGGTGAAAAAGGAAAGAGATACTTATATGAGTTATGGCACAACAGTACAGGAAAGGGGAAATGATTCTGAAGAAGGATTTGAGCAAAATCTTTTTTTTTTTACTCTAATAACCCTGTGAAGAAATTGATAATTTTTCCACAGTGTAATACTAGGATCAAGAACTAGAATTGACAACTAGTAATGAAAAATAGGCAACAAAACAAGAATTAATGTCTTAATATAGATTGAGAGGGACTGTAATATATGTAGTAAAATAATTTGGTTTTATTGTAAATGTATAATATAAAGCCATGTAAGCTTCAGAAACTAAAACACTCAGGAATCTTGAAACCCCTGCCAGCACCCAGGGAAACCACATTAGCATAGAAACTAAAGGCATCCAGGAATTGTGAAAACTCTGCCAGCACCCAGAAAAACAACATTAGCAGAAGAAAGAAGGGTGGCACCGAGAGGAGATGGGCCTTTGCCACAGATGGGACTGCCAACGACCCAGTGCTTTGCACCAGATATGAATCTTATCTGCATCTTCAAGGCCGTCCATCCCAATACAGGTTCCCCCCCATAAATCCTATCACGGGCCTCTTCCTTCTCAGAAATCTACTCAGCTGACCAGCAGCAAGAAAACAAGGATACGTGAATATGTATCTAATACAAAGAAGACAAAAGACTGAAGCAACCTACTGTACAGCCTAAAACTATAAAAGCCAGCTGCACAGGATGGACTTTGTGAACTGTGGGGGACTCAGTGCATTAGAGGCCCTGTCTCACCCCGGGCTCAGCACTGACCTTTGCTTGTGGCTTTCTTGGACTTTTCTATTTCAATTTTTCAATAAATTATTTTATTGATAAATTGGTTGATTTCATTTATATCAACCAAACTCTACCCCAATGAGGGCCACTGATTGAGGTGAAGGGGAAGAGTCTGACCTTGTTTCCTCTCGCAGCCTGGAGAACTTCACCACCGTGGACTCACCTCACCTCACACACACCAACTGCTATCCCTGGGGCAGGACCGTCAGGAGGTTCCCTGCAGTGGTGCCTTGGGAAAGGGGAGCAAAGCCCGCGGGCTGAGCCGTCCGGCACGGGCTCTGTCCCAGGTCCTGCCACAACCCCTGTTCTCCCTGCTGCCTCATCTTCTCCAGGGCTCTCGCAAACAGGGAGCTATTCCACATCCTCTGATGGCATCAGGGCTCTGTTTCTAATCTGCTCTTGACTTTCTCCAGGAAATGAGCAAGAGGAGAGAGCCTCAGCAAGGAGCCCTATGGGAAAAGCACTTTGTCTCCATGTCAGCTTCCTGTTTCATTTAAAAGCAACCCCAATCCCAAAATCCTGTCTTTTAAATGGCCTGAATTTGCCCCCTCTCTTTCCTGCCCTGGATCCTTAGGACTCTGCACTACACATGTGCTGCTAAACCTTGATTTCTGTTTCTAATCTCACTGTGCCACTTGTACTCCACAATTTCAGTGGTACTTCACCTTCACCACACAGTTTCCAAGAGGATTCATGGAATAATAACAGATTCTGTGTGAGCTAGAGCACAGGCACACAGCAGAGGGATGATTTAGGATTCCAGCAATGCCATTTCTTCTGAGATGAGGCAAATCAATGCTGCTCTCTTGGCTACAAGGCTTAGAAAGGTAGAGGCTTCATCTGAGTCGTCTTCTACACTCCCTTGGGACTCAGACAGCAGCCTCCAATGAATTCCAAGGTATTCCTAGAAAGCTGAAGTCAGGTGATTCCTACCCAGGATGACATGCCTCAGGGATCTGGGATCCAGCTCCTGCTGGAAACTGGCACATGTGGTGATCCTGGGACCAGAAGTGTCACCTCTCTTCCCTGCTGACACCACGTTTATGTCCCCAGCTATGGAATCTCACGTCCCCTCACCAGGCCAGTCCTCTCAAGGGCAAACACTTCATGATCCCTGTGCTCATGGGGCTCCAGGAGAGGTGGAGAGGGGCTTTAGACAAGGGCATGGAGTGACAGGACAAGGGGGAATGGCTTCCCACTGAGAGAGGGTGGGTTCAGATGGGACATTGGGAAGAAATCCTTCCCTGTCAGGGTGGGGACACCCTGGCACAGGAGGCCCAGAGAGGCTGTGGCTGCCCCATGCCTGGTAGTGTCCAAGGCCAGGCTGGATGGGGTTTGGAGTGATAAACGTAAGGACCCAATAATTGGTTGCCAATTGGATAAACCTTTATTAAAGCAAGAAGTCGAAGCAAGCAGCGCGCTGGGAAAGCCAGAGAGCACAAGTCTCAACTCGTGCTCCACGAACAGCTTTGGGAGTTTTCCCCACAGTTTCCCATTTTTATAACATTTTGGTTTACACACACCCCTTGCTCCCTCCCCAGTCCATGTTTTTCCATATTTGGTCATAGTTGAGTCTTCTAACTCCAGGAGTTTGGGGTCTTCTGCCCTCTCACGGTGGTTGGTGGATGAAGTCTCTCCTCTTCCTCGCAGCATGTCCATGGGTACTTTCCACTGTGGTCACCATGGTTTCACCAAATCTCCCTTTTTCTCCCTTTCTCCGTGTTTTACGATACAAAGTTACATTACATTATCCTGCACCAAGGCCAGGCTCTTTCTCATTTCTTTACTTCTGCGGTTTCTGCAACTACAATTATTGCTAAATATCTTCTACATATTTACAATTTCTGCAGTTTGCTTAATAGCCTCTACATATTTATAATTATTAACTATAACATTTAACACAAATTACCTAAATCATTGATTTCATCTATAACAGTCCCCCTTCTTTATTAATTCATAAATTCATTAATTGATTAATTTGTGTTAATTCACTAATTTGCTAACTTGTATGATCATATATAGCTTCTGTTAATACTCTACTCTAATGATGAGCAATTATACAAGTTGTTAATTACAGCTCTGGCTTAAAGCTTATCCTTATAAGCATTCCAAGGTCGTGTTCTGTTCTCATTGTGGGTTTGCTTTTTGCTTATGTTCTTTTAAATTTTTTTCTCTATCTTTACCTGGGTCTCAAATTTGATGAAGAGTATGCTATAAAAATTGATCCCATCTTATTCCTCACCCCAAACAGTATGGTTACACTGATTACAAACAGGGATAACGGAGTGTGATTTTTTTTTAATTTTTCTTAGTTTATTTTCCTCAGGGGTTGCAGTTATATTGTGACATGCTGTGATGCTTCCCCAACACCATTTAACACATCGAATGCTATTATATTTACAAACTCCCATGCTAAAGTTGGCTGTGCATCCCAAGTGGCAGAGTCACAACACCCAGCAGTATTCCCCACTTTAGTAACCCTCTGCCTTCCCTAACACCTCTGGTTTTTGGTTTTGCTTTCCAGAGCGTGGATTTCCATCTTCTCGGCGGCAAGGAAACTCTTCAGGGGTACCTGGGAGTGACTGCTGCTTTAAATGTTTGATTTTTTCCTTGTACTTATTTTATTTTTATGTTTCATTTGTTCTGCCCAGTAAAGGACTCGGGAGTATTTTTGGCACTTTATTATTTCAGCTTGGGTATCCAATTGACCCCTCACCCCATTTACAACTAATTGCCACCACTCTGAAAATCCCTCTTCAAGTCTCCCTATGTGTACAGCCAGGTATAATGTTTCTTTTGTTATCTCTAGCTCCTCTCTTCTACAGGGAGGGCACAACCCCTTAGGAAAATATCCTGCCCTACAGTGTGTCCACTACTTTTCTTTACAAGTTGCCTTTACATTGCCTTTCCCCACAATAATAGCATTCACAACTTAAGCCTTTCGGTCTACTTGGTTTACCCTTCCTCTCCTCCTGCTTCACACATACCAATTTTTGCTCTTCTGACTGCAGCTACCAACAGTCTTGCTTTTGCTTTCACTTTCTTCTTCTCTCTTACACTTTGTGCACTTCCCTCAATAAATCTTGTACTCCCTGCTCTGCCACCCTTCTAACTTTTCTAATTTCCTTCGTATGTCTTTTCAAGATTTTGCTACAAACTGTGTTTAATTAATTAATAATGCTTTTTCTATGGGAGAACTTGTGTCTACCCCTGAGTACATTCTCAAGCTATTTCTAAGCCTTTCCAACCAGTCAGTAGGGGATTTATCCTTTTTCTGGTGTTTACTAAAAGCTCTGTTAATATTCTGTCCTATGGGACTGCCTCCCATATCCCTTGTCAATGGGACATTCACAAAGCCCAGGTGTTCTGGTTTTATAGGAACTTCCTTTAACGGCAAAAGCTGACCCCCCTTCGTGTTAATTTTGCCCTTTGCACCTTACTTCTTGTTTGCCTGGGCGATGGGATAGCCCCTTGTTCAGACTCATGGGTAAAAAGCTTTTGGATTCTTGGTGGGGGGGTAGGGAAGCCGTGGGTAAAGGAATGGGGGGTAGGGAAGCCGTGGGTAAAGGTTGCCTTTGAGGACGGTGGGGGCAGGTTGTCCAAGGGGTCCCAATCCTCTTTTTTTTTAGATTTTCCATGTTTTGTCGGGACTAATGGGAACAATGAAGCCTTAGACTCTTCCCATAAAACTATATAATCACTGGACCCCACCCATAAAGCACCATAATCGACTTGTTGTTGTTGTTGTACTGACTCCTTAGTGTTTACATAAATACTGAGTGCTTGACATACCCAATCTTTAAACTACTGAAATGGGCTAAAATAGATGCTCCCTTACCTCTTTATTACCCCATACCTCCATACAGTAATGAATTATACTCCCCTTAGTCTTCTTTTCCCGGGACAGCCAATCGTCCCAATTTTCAATCACTCTCCCTAAGGGGCTATCTTGGGGAATATCAGGTAACTTCCCCCGCTCTTGCATCTGAGGTTGCCCAGGTGGATCACCTTTGGATTTTTGAGATTTACTTCTCCCCTGACCCATTGTCCCCTTTCCCCTCGGGTGCTTCACTCACTCTCTCATTCACTCCCTCCTTCAGTGGCCCGGCCCCTCGCGGGACACGGGAAACGCACTCAGAAGAGTTCCGCTCTCACTTCGCAGCCCCTGCCGTGTCTCAGGCACACGCATCCTTACAGGCACCTTTACATGCACCCTTCTTTATTACACATACACAGGCATGCACTCTGGTGGATCACACTCACACAGAAGTGGTGTACTTCCCGGTTACGCTCTTCAGTCCCCTCATCAGGCCCACTCCCCTGGTGTACCCCCAAAACAGGCACACCCCCCTGGTGTGCCCCCAAGGCAGGCACACTCCCCTGGTGTGCCCCCAAGGCAGACACACCCCCCTGGTGTGCCCCCCCACCCTCCCAACCAAACAATCGACCTTATCTCTTTTAGATCATCCGGATCTCCGTGCAGGAGAATTACAGGAGCTTTAACGGCCGATGTATAAGGAAGCTTCCTCTGATTTCGACCCCTCGCAATTTAGTGTCCTGAGAGGGGGTGGGGGAAACAGCACCTGTCAGCAATGTAAGCTCATCAATAGATGAGGGTGGCCCCCGGATGAGAAGAGGCTGCACCCCACAACCCCCTATCACGAGGGGTCACCAACTGATAAATATAAAAGACCCAATAATTGATTGCCAATTAGATAAACCTTTATTAAAGCGAGAAGTCGAAGCAAGCAGCACGCTGGGAAAGCCAGAGAGCACAGTTTTCAACTTGTGCTCCACGCACGGCTTTTGGAGTTTTTCGCGTCGTTTCCCATTTTTATAACTTTTTGGTTTACACACTCCACTTAATCCCCCCCCAGTACATGTTTTTCCATATTTGGTTATAGTTGTGTCTTCAAACTCCAGGAGTTTGGGGTCTTCTGCCCTCCCACGGTGGTTGGTGGATGAAGTCTCTCCTCTTCCTCGCAGCATGTGCGTGGGGACTTTCCACTGTGGTCACCATGGTTTCACCATATCTCCCTTTCTTCATGTCTTATGATACAAAGTTACATTACACTATCCTGCACCAAGGCCAGGCTCTTTCTAATTTCTTTACTTCTACAGTTTCTGCAACTAGCAATTATTGCTTAATAGGTTCTACATATTTACAATTTCTGCAGTTTGCTTAATAGCCCCTACATATTTATAATTATTAATTGTAACATTTAACACAAATTACCTAAATCATTCATTTCATTTATAACAGGAGCAACCTGGCATAATGACAGGTATCCCTGCTGGCACCGGGACTGTACGGGATCAGGTAAAAACATCCACAAGTGCTCCCAGGAGTGAGGAGGAGGAGAAGGAGCTCTGGTGAGGGGATGGAAGGGGGCTCACAGCAGCCTGGTCTCTAATGGCTTTCATTGCATCATCAAGGGGATTGGCAGTGATTGGGATGGGTTCCAAGTGCTGACAGCCGGGCTGCAAGCAGCTGATTGCTGTCCTTCCCTGGGGGCTGTGTGAGCCTGCACTGGAATGACAGAAATGGGAGTCCACGGCCCAGGGGTGCTCCCAGGAGCCCAGGGCAGCTTCTGGCAGTGATTCTGGAGCTCTTCCCACAATGGGAGCTGTTTTTGACAAGCAGCCAGGTGCTTTCCCAGCGCTGCCAGCACTGCCAGCATTCCAAAGCCACCAGCACCACCAGCAGCCCTCTGCTGCTGGAGGGACAAAGGCCCCTCAGGGAAGGGAAACCAGGAATGGTAGAAGCCTGTCAAGTGAGGGAAGGAAGGTGAAGAGTGGGGCACTGTCCTGGGAAGGAGTGTTTCTGATTAGGGGGAAATGAGGAGCCATTCACACATGTTCTAAACAGGTGGTGTGGTGATTGGCTCTGGCAAATGTTGAACGAGCACTGTGTGAGTTATCATGTTAAAAGCAGCTCTGTTCAGATTGGGAGTGTTTCTAACACGAGTGCTGTGTTCATGGTGAAAGCAGCAATGCTGATCTCGGAGCATTGCGGGGAGCCGAAGGCAGGAGGGCTGCAGGAGCTCCGGGAAGGCGGGAGGAAGGAGCAGCTGTGTGGGCAGAGTGGGATCTGTCTGAATGTGGGGGTGGCTCAGCGAGAGCATCGAAGGCTTGTTCCTGCTGTGGGTGGGTGCGTCTGGCCGTGCCTCTGCTGTGGCTGAGCGCCCAGCAGTGCTGCTTGTGCCTTCTTTTGGCCCTTGTGGGAGTGGAATAAACTTCTGTAAATTTTAAGCAGCGAGGCGTCGTTTCTCACAACAGAGAAAACGACCACTTGATTTGCAAGGGGATATAAAAAAAGACTCAAGCTCAATACCCCTGAGGCTGTGGCACTCGGATGGAGCCAAAGTTGTAAAAGCATTTCCGACTGCCCCATGACTGCACCGAGCCTTGGGAAACAATAGCAGGAGAGGGCACAGGAGGAGCCAGAGGGCCGGGAGTGGGGAGTTCCTGGTGATCTTTGCACTTTCCCCTTCATGTTCCTGACCTGGGGGAAGCCACTTTAGGATACGGATCCCAAAGGAGCACGAGGTACCAGGAAGCGCTGCGGATCTGCACAGACCCCCTTGGCTTGCTGCTGCCCCACTGTGAACAGGTCAGTGGAATGTTTTCCCTCCTCCCTACCCCACCTCCCTTTCCTCCAGCAGCTGCTCTGTTCCTGCCACCCTCTCCCGGTGACCACAGTGCCCTCCCCAGCTCCCCCCTCCTCTGCCCTCTGCATCCCTTCTGCATCCCCTGCATGACACTGCTCATCTGCCTCTGTGGGCTGGTTGGGAACGGGGCTGTCCTTTGCCTCCTCGGTTCCCACTGTTTGTTCAGGAGCAGCACCATCTTTTACATCCTCAGCCTGACTTTGTTCGAGTTTCTCCTCCTTCTGGTACCCTCTGCTCTGCTCTTCCTGCTAGAGGATGTGTCCTGCTCTGCCATCCTGTCCCTGCTGTGCTTGCTTTTCAAGGTGCCCCTGCTGTCCTGTGGCCTGTGGCTGTACACGCTGACATTCATCAGTATCAAGAGCTGCAGGTCCATCCACTGCCCACATTGTGCCCTCCCAGGTGGCTTTCCTGTTATGAATGGGCCAGGAGACCAGCTCCTTTTGAAAGGCCTTTATTAGAAGTCAGGTCTGGGCAGGGGGCTTGAGGGGCCGCGCACGCCGCCGCTGCTCCTACTGGACACCACGGAGGAGGAGGTGCAAGTCGAGTCTGCAGCTCGTGCTGCAGAGTCGGGATTCCTTCCTCACGAGAGTTCTTAGGAAATTGCTTGGCTCGGTTTAGTCCAGGGGTGTCACCTTTGTCCAGTACTCTCTAGGTCATGGCAAGTAGGGGGGAAGCCTTCCACAGATGGCTAGATGTCCTCCTCGCACGGCAGTGTCCTTTGGAGGTCCAGATTTTGAGTCGGCTCGTTGTTTTAGGGGTCTTTTTTCGGGTCAAATGGACTTCCGCTTGGAGCGGTGCATCATGGGAGCCTCTGGATTTGCCTATTATGCGGGGTTAGCAGTTTGACGAGCATGCGGGGAGCAGCAGAGGCCTAACCCGACGGAAGGTAAGGGGGAATTTGGGATCTGGGGAAAGGGAATACACAACTTGGAATAGGAAACATGAGATTTGAGGGTACAGATCCAACACAAACAGTTTGAAATTAACAGGTAAGTAACAGCATAACCTTTTTAACTACATGGTAAACAGTACAACAATACAACATACAACATCAATACAACATACAACATACAATGCATAACTTGGAGCCCTTTATTTATTTCAGTCCCCCCTCTATTTCTTTAATCAGGCTTTTGCCCGCATCAATTGGCTATTTCTGATTCATAGGAATAAATTTTTCTTAATTTTTGATACTGGTTATAAATTCTTTTTGCTGTGTCTAGTTCTTCTTCTTGGGACTCTAGTCTCAGTATATTTGTGGGTTTTTGAATGATTACTTTGGGAACTTGGAGACTAGCTTGAACAGTGGTGGTTATAGTTCGAATTAGACAGGGAAGTATGCAGGGGAGAAGTAGGAGACTGGCAAAGGCACTTATTACAATGAACACTACTTTCTTCCACCAGGCTCCTTTCAAAGACGAGAAGTTGTCCCACCAGTCCATATTAATTAAGGGCTTCCATTCCTGGGTACCTACGTATGCAATTTTTCGTATTTCTTTGGAAATATTTCTGATTACTTCACTTTTGTCATCAATCTCGAGGCAGCATTCAGAGGAATTAAATTTTCCACAAATGCCTCCTTCATTGGCTAATAAGTAATCAACTGCTAGCCTGATCTGATAAACTACTGCTCTTGTTTGTGCTAGTTGGTTACTGATGTGATCAAGAGCAAGGGCTATTTTGTTTGATAGTATTTCTAGTACTGCTTGCAATCTGATGATTCTATTTAACATGTAGATTGGAGTTCGGTACCCCCATGACCCATCTTGTGCCCAAGTTGCTGGTCCATATGTTTTCACTATTTCTTCAGGTTTCCATATTTTACCCTTCCAATTTTGGGAGCTGCCCATATCAATTACAGTTCTCTTCTTTTGGTTATTTTTTTTAAGTTATCATATAAGGCTATACCTAGATGGTTTCCTGATTCTCGTGGGAGGAGGAAGAAGGCTGGTTTAATAATTCCTATGGTGCAGCTACCCGCCCAATCTCCTGGGAGATGAGTGTAGGCTTTGTCCCCACAAATCCAAAAGAGGTGTTTTGGGGCTTTCCAGGATGTGTTCTGTGTGTCCAAGGGGTGTTCCCAATATTTTGAGATTTCCCTGATTCCCCAAAAAGGGTTGGTTCCTTTTTCACAGCACTTATGTAGACCATATCGTTCATTATAGATGCACCCTGATTCTTTTCTTTCAATGGACCAATGTGTATCAGGTTCCCTGGGGATCCATTCTTGTTTTAACTCCTTTATTACTAAATACCTCTTACAAGCCATTCTTCCTAGGAACGTTTTATACCTTTTCCCTGTCCTCCTTATACACTCCTCCCCAATTACTTTGGATTTTAAATCCCATTGCTCTTTTCTCCTTTCCCCTTTACCTGGGGGTTCTTGTTTTATCAATTTCCATCTTAGGATGTCTAGGGGTGATAGGCTTGTCCCTTCCCAGGGCCATACCTCAGACATTTGTGTGCTTCCACATATCCAGCAATTTGTTATATTTAGTTCATGGCTGATTCTTTCTATCAAATCAATAAATAGGTTTTTGCCAAGGGGTTCATCTATTTCACTTTTCTTTATTACCAGTGGTTTTTCTGTTATTAAATCTGCTGCTCCTTCGGGGTTTTTTAATTCTTCAAAACAACCACTCTCTGATAGGGCACTCTCCAATAAGGCGCTGCTTAAATGTTGCAGCATTTCTCGCAATCCAACATTGTTTTCCATCCTCTTGACAGGTGGATAATTGGGTTATATCAAAACACGTGGGATTCACATGGGTGTGAACTCTTATAAGGGATTGTAGATTCTCTCTGTCATAAATAGGATGGTAGCATTTGGAGCAAGCTCCATTTGTAGATTTGCTCATTAATAGGACTATTATCAGTCCCCCCCAGGAGTCCAGTATGAACCATTTTGTTTGTGGGTCTCCTGGTCTCACCTGGCCTTGCCTCTTGGGTTATCAGTCCCCCCAAGAGTCCAGTATGAACCATTTTGTTTGTGGGTCTCCTGGTCTCACCTGGCCTTGCCTCTTGGGTCGGGGAGTTCTTGAGCTGGATTTGTGGAGTTCTCCCTTGTTTATTCCCACTTTCCTTTTAGTTTTGGTTAGCTCCTTTTGGTGTGCCCTATGAGAGATTTAACTTTTGAATTAATTATAACTGTTACTCAACACTTTTACATTAACACCTTGTAACTGCTTACTGTAACAGCTTATAACTTTTGATTCAATTCTTACTTAACATTCTTATGTTAACCCTTTGTAACTGCTTACCATAACAACTTATAAGGATTCTTAACAACGATAACAACAACCTGTAATAACTGCTATAGTCTCTTATTGTCCTTAACTGCTTTTTGGTTGTTTCCTGAGAGTTATTTTGAGGGTGTCTGGATCTCGAATGGCAGTCCACTCGGAGGGGGCCCTTGTTGGGGTTGCAGAGTTTGAGTTGGATGGGTCACTTGGGGGTGGTAATGGTCCTTTCACTCTGGTAATGTGTGTCCAGCCCTTTTCCTGAGTTCGCACTGCGGTGTGAGTAGTGAGCAAGACCTGGAACAGACCTTCGAATTTGGGGGTTAGTGGGGTGGTATTCCAGGATTTAATTAAAACCCAGTCCCCTGGTTTTATTTGGTGCATGTCAGTGTCCAAGGGGGAGGTTTGAGGAAGATACCCTCTTCTTTTAAGATCTGCCAATGTTTTTCCAATTGTTTTTACATATTCTTGAGTAGCTGCCTCGCCTTCTAAATAATCTGCAGTGCTATAGGGGGTTAGTAAGAAGGGGAGTCCAAACATCATCTCATATGGTGAAGCCCCTATGTCGAACCTCGGTCAAACTCAAATCCGCAGAAGGGCTAGGGGCAGGCACTTGAGCCAATTCATTCCTGTTTCAGTTATCAATTTAGTCAATACGTTTTTGAGGGTTTTTTTCATCCTCTCAACTCTTCCTGAACTTTGGGGATGCCAAGGTGTATGCAACCGCCACCTAATTCCTAAGGCTTTGATAACATCTTGTAGGATTTGGGCTACAAAATGGGGGCCTCGGTTTGAATCGATATTATTCACTAGCCCATACCGGGGGATGATGTGTTCTAATAATATTTTTATTACCACTTGTGCTGTTTCCTTTTTAGTAGGGAAGGCTTCTACCCAATGGGTTAAGTGATCAACTATGACCAGTAGATGTTTGTACCCTTGTACTGAAGGCATTTCGGTGAAATCTATTTGTATATTTTGAAAAGGCCTTAATGCCATTTGTCTCCCTCCTGCTGTATGCTTCCTCATTACTTTTTGATTTACTTTTTGGCATATTAGGCATCCCTCAGTAACTGCTTTGGCAAGACTGTATACTCCAATACATAGATGTTATCTTAAGAAATGATCACATAACCCTTGAGTGCCCCAGTGGGTCAGGCTGTGTATTTCTGTTAGCATTTTTCAAGCTAGGGCCTTGTTTAAGAACTTTCGTCCATCTGGGGTTAACCATTCCCCTTGCTTTCCTTGGTGTAACCCTAACTTCTTTCCGGAGCCCGACGGATTGCTTGAGCCCAGGAGTTCTGGGCTGCCGTGCGCTGTGCCGAGCGGGCGTCCAAGCTAAGGCCGGCCACTGGGATTCTGGAGCCGAAGCTACAGAGGGTCTGAAGCTAATTACACCCCCACAGAGAAAGAAATCTTGGCCGCCTATGAAGGAGTTCAAGCTGCCTCAGAGGTGATTGGCACTGAAGCACAGCTCCTCCTGGCACCCCGACTACCGGTGCTGGGATGGATGTTTAAGGGAAAGGTTCCCTCTACCCACCATGCCACTGACGCCACATGGAGCAAATGGATCGCCCCCATCACTCAGCGCGCCCGTATTGGAAACCCGAATCGCCCTGGGATTCTGGAAGTGATCACCAACTGGCCAGAAGCTGCAAACTTCAGTCTCACCGATGAAGAGGAACAAGAGCAAGTAACCCAGGCTGAAGAAGCTCCACCATATAACCAACTTCCAGCAGAAGAAACATGCTACGCTCTTTTCACTGACGGTTCCTGTCGCATCGTAGGGATGAACCGGAAGTGGAAAGCAGCCATGTGGAGCCCCGCAAGACAGGTTGCACAAGCCACTGAAGGAGAAGGTGGGTCAAGCCAGCTTGCCGAACTCAAAGCTGTTCAATTGGCCCTGGACATTGCTGAAAGAGAGAAGTGGCCAAAGCTCTACCTCTACACTGATTCGTGGATGGTAGCTAATGCTCTGTGGGGCTGGCTGGAAAGGTGGAGAAAGGCCAACTGGCAGCGTAGGGGAAAACCAGTCTGGGCTGCTGATGAGTGAAAGGACATTGCCACCAGAGTAGGGAAACTACATGTGAAGGTCCGTCATGTAGATGCCCATGTCCCCAAGAGTCGGGCTAATGAGGAGCACCAGAACAACGAGCGAGTAGATCAGGCTGCAAAGATAGAGGTGTCTAAGATAGACTTAGATCGGCAGCACAAAGGAGAGTTGTTCCTAGCTCGATGGGCCCATGATGCCTCAGGTCATCAGGGCAGAGATGCCACCTATAAGTGGGCACGAGACCGAGGGGTGGATCTAACCATGGACAGCATCTCTCAAGTTATCCAAGACTGTGAGACATGCGCTGCCGTTAAGCAGGCCAAGCGGGTGAAGCCCCTCTGGTATGGAGGGCACTGGTCCAAATATAAGTATGGGGAGGCCTGGCAGATTGACTACATCACACTGCCTCAAACCCGCCAAGGCAAGCGCCATGTGCTGACCATGGTAGAAGCCACCACGGGATGGTTGGAAACCTACCCTGTGTCTCATGCTACAGCTCGCAACACCATCCTGGGCCTTGAAAAGCAGGTCCTTTGGAGGCATGGTACGCCTGAGAGAATTGAGTCAGACAATGGGACTCATTTTAAAAATAATCTTATTAAAACCTGGGCTAGGGAGCATGGCATTGAGTGGGTGTACCATATCCCCTACCATGCACCAGCTGCAGGTAAAGTGGAGAGGTACAATGGGTTGTTAAAAATCACCCTGAAAGCATTGGGTGGGGGGTCCTTCAAGAACTGGGAGCAGCATTTAGCAAAGGCCACCTGGTTAGTCAACACCCGAGGTTCTACCAACCGAGCGGGTCTTGCTCAGTCTCAGCTCCTTAATGTAGTAGATGGAGATAAAGCCCCAGTGGCCCATGTTAGAGGTTTGTTGGGAAAGACAGTATGGATCAACCCTACCTCGAGTACAGGCAAACCCATCCGTGGAGTTGTCTCTGCTCAAGGACCGGGTTATACCTGGTGGATAATGCAGAAAGATGGAACAACACGATGTGTACCTCAGGGAGATCTGAATGTGGGGTAAGACTCATATGTCAGAAGGAAACGTATAAGTATCAAAAGTCTGAGCAAGTAAAATGGATGGAAATGTGTAAGTGTTGAAGGTCTGAGTAAGTGAGATGAAAGTTTTATTGTGTGTCCACTATATGGGATAAGGGGTAGAATGTTCTAGGTTGACGGTGCCTCTATCCCATATCAGTGGACTGATTTTGTTATGTCTAGCAGCGCGCTTTTGCTCGCGGGGCTTTTGCTGCTCGGCAGAAGCTGCTGCTTGGCTGCTGCTTGTGCTGCTTGCACTGCTTTTGCTGCTTCGGCTGCTACTGCTTCTTTGGCTGCCGCTGCTGCTGCTGCTGCCTCTGCTGCCTGCTTCTGCTTTCCGTTTTTTTTTTTCTTTCCCCCTCTTTTTCCCCTCCCCCCCCCCCCGCCCAAGACTGGACCGGCTCTGGAACTGATCCGACCCGAGACGTCTGAGAAGACCCGGAGCCCGCCAAAGAAGCTTGGAGCCCTCCCCCTGAGTAAACCTGAGTCTTTCCTTCCACTCGGGGTGGGGAGAATTTTTTTCATTTGTCAATAAAACCGGTTTTTTCCACTTTTTCCTCCTCCAAAGAATTTCCTTCCCAACCCCGGGCTGGGGGGGAGGGGTGGTGGAGGTTTGTTTGAGGGGACTCCCTTTTAGAGATTCTCCCCTTAATTTATCCTAAACCAACACATTCCCTTAACTCATTCTCATCATATATCAGTTCTCTCCTTTTGTCAGCTGGTAAATTATTCAAAGTAAAAATTTTTATTGGCTCTCCCGGGTTTTGGGCTGCTAACTTGGCGGCTTGGTCAGCTGCTTGGTTACCCCTTCCTTCAAAGGTATTCCCTTTTTGATATCCCTTGACATGCACTATTGCGATTTCTTTGGGTTTCATAAGGGATTCCAATACTAACTTGATTAATTCTTTATGTATTAAATCTTTTCCTTTTGAATTTAGGTAGCCTCTTTCTCCCCAAATTTTTCCAAATGTGTGCACTATTCCAAAGGCATACCGTGAATCTGTGTAAATTCTACCTCGCTCTTGTTCTAACAGGTCTAATCCCCTCTTAAGGGCACATACCTCGCAGCATTGGGCAGACCAATTTGAGGGTAATTTTTCTTTTTCTATTACTTTTAAATTTTTCTTCTCGATGCCTTCGACTATTGCATAGCCTGATATTCTCTTTCTTTCTAACACTTTAGATGATCCATCAGTGAACAACACCCTCCCATATGGTAGAGGTACATCTTCAAGGTCTTCCCTTACTTTTGTTTGTAAGTCTATGACTTCCAAGCAGTTACGCTCTAAATTGGGTATGGGCTCCCCTGAGAGGAATTGTGCAGGATTTAAGCTCTTGGATGTAACTAATTCTAGGTCCTTAGCATTTGTTAGGATCACTTCATATTTTAGGATTCTAGAGTCAGTTAACCATTGTTGAGCTTTCTGGCTCAACACTGCCCTACGATCATGGGGTGTGTGTGCAGTGATTTTTCCTTGTAGTGTCAGCTTCTGGGCTTCCTCTATAAGGACTGCTGTGGCTGCTACAGCTTGAAGACAAGCTGGCCACCCCCTTGCAACTGGATCTAGGAGCTTGGAAAGATATGCAACAGGTTTTTTGTGTCCTCCCCACTCTTGGGTTAACACCCCATAGGCTATTCCTCCTTCTGCATTGATGTATAGATCAAACCCCTTCTTAAGGTCGGGAAGACTGAGAACTGGGGCTGAGGATAACTTGGTTTTTAAATTTTCTAATTGTTCTTCATCTTCAACTGTCCATTTAACTGGTTCAGGTTGGACTAATTTTTCATATAGAAATTTAACACTTTGTGAGTATTTTTCTATCCATAATTTACAGTAGCCAAATAGTCCTAATAGTTTTCTTACATCCCTTTTTGTGATTGGAGCTGGAATGGACAGTATACCTGAAATTCTCTCAGGGCTCAGTTTCTTATACCCTTCCCCAATAAGGTGTCCAAGATAGGCTACCTGTGGTTCCGCAAACTGTAACTTGTCTTTAGATACTTTAAGGCCTTTTTCTCCTACGAAATTTAGGAGTTCAGTGCTGGTTCTCCTTACTTTATCGCTCTCCTTCCCTGATATTAGGAGGTCATCTACATACTGCAGGATTTGTATGTTATCCTTAGGGGTAAATTGTCCTAATAGCTCTTCTAGAGCTTGTCCAAATAGATTCGGGCTTTCAGTGAAACGTTGGGGAAGGCGTGTTCACCTTAGCTGCTGCTTTCTCTGACTTTTGGGGCACTCCCACTCGAAGGCAAACCAATCCCGGCTTTCCTTAGCTAAGGGACAGGCCCAAAAAGCATCCTTTAGGTCTACCACAGTGAACCAGGTATTTTCTCTAGGGATTTTACTTAGAAGGGTGTATGGGTTTGATACCACTGGGTACTTCGTAATTGTTTTTTTATTCACTTCTCTTAGGTCTTGCACAAGCCTAAATTTATTCTCTGTCTTCTTCACTGCCAGAATGGGGGTGTTATGGGGGGACATACAGGGTTCTAATACCCCTTCAGTTAGTAGATGGTTTATAATTGGTGCTAGCCCCTTTTTGCCTTCCAGTGAAATAGGATATTGTTTGACCCTTATAGGGGGTATTCCTTCCTGCATCTCTATTCTTATGGGTGGGATGTCCAAGTATCCATACTTCCCCTCTTCAGCCCATACCTCTGGCTTTATCTCATCTAAGTCCTCAACAGCCATTCTCATCATTTGGACTACTATTTTACCCTCTTTAGGAAGAATCCCTACCCCCAACTGAACGTGTAGGTCCTTTCCAAGTAAATTACTGTCCAATTTAGGTAAGTATATGAGATCAGTGACACATGTCCTGGAATTTCCTTTGATCTCCACATTTTCTATAACAGAAGCTTTGAAGGGTTTCCCTTCTGCTCCTAAGACATCACATGTTCGTTTTCCAATTGCGGTCTGTCACGACCCGCTAAATGCAAGCGAGAATCGTGATGGTTTGTGTGATCTCGGAGTGCAAAAGACACAGCAAGGGGACAACAATTTGCTCAACAGCAGTGTACTTTATTAGGTACACACAGCACTATATGCGATAGAGGGAGTAGGAAGAGAGAAAGGGAGAGAGAGATAAAGAAAAAGAGGGAGAGAGAAGAGGGGTATAGCTACCAATGGAGAGACAAAGTCCTCCAATGGAGAGACAAAGTGATGCAGGTGATCAATAGCCGTGTCTTCTTTCCATGGGGAGATCTCAGAATTCGGGCCATTTCGAAGGATCTCTTATAGTCCTTTTCAAAGTGACAGGCGGCTGGCCAAGAGGTGAGCTCAGCATCAGCAGGTGTGCTGAAAGTAGGGCGAAGTGCTCCGATGCCTAGAGCAGAATGTCCACTCAGGGAATGGTACAGAGCAAACACGGAACAGACCAGTCCAAAACCAGTTCGAAACCAGTGCCCATTGTCTTCATCAGGTTCCCATGGAGATGCAATGGTCCAGTGACTGCACCTGCAGGTGGCCCAGCCCAGCTAGGCCAGAACTCCTGTATTGGGGGTCGACTTTAGTCCCAGTCCCTTTGGAGGCTTCAGTCTCCATCTTTGGCGGCGATCGTGAGGCAGAATGAGGAACTTAGGGACTGTCTCTTACACGGTCCCAATTGGAAGTTGATTAATACTTGATTTGTCTGCTCCGGTGTCCACTAAAAACTCAAACTCTTCATGATGGGGACCTACCTCAAACTTTACCATGGGCTCTTCTTGGTGTTCTATCGGGTCCCCTAATACATAGAGCCCATGACACCCCTAATCTTCATTACCCTCTCCTTTTAACAACCTCTCTAATGCTTCCTGCTCCCTCACAATAGCATCATCAAAAGATATTCTCTGGAAATGTCTCCTCAGGTGGCCAACCTCTCCACAATAGTAGCATGTTCGGGTTTCCCCTGCCCTCGGAGGGGTACCCCAAAGCGGTAGGGGTTTTCCTCTGCCTCTCTCTGATGGAGGCTTTGCATTTCCCCCATCTTGTGGGTCCTTACTATCTTTTACACTTTCTTTGGCAACGGCTACCATAATCCTAGCCTTTGTTCTTGTTTTTTCCTTGTCTCTCCTTAGGTAGACTTTTAAAGTCTCTCTTAATAACTCATTTATCCCCTTTTCTTGCCAGTCTTCCATTTTTTCCAGTTTTCTCCTTATATCTGGCCAGCATTTGGTAACAAACTGTAATTTCAAAAGCACTTGGCCTTCTGGGCTATCTGGATCTAAATTAGAGTATTGTTGGAAGTTCTTTCTAAGTCTGTTCAACCAAGTTGCTGGGGTCTCGTCTTTCTCCTGGGCTCCTTCAAAGGCCAATTTTGTGTTATTTCTTCGGGGAACTGATTCTTTAATGCCCCTTATTATTAAGTTTCTTAGTCCTCCATATTTCTTCTACCTTCCTCCCTGTTTGGGTTCCACCCTGGGTCAACCACTGGCAATGTCTGATCCCCTGGGAGACCCCTCCGATTTTCCCTTTCCTAAACACGTATGCCAGCCGTTCTAATTAGCCGAACCTCTTCTGGATTAAAAAGTATATTCAGGATGGAATTTAACTCACTCCAAGTATAAATGTTCAGGCCCAGGAACTGATCTATTTGATTAGCAATTCCCACGGGGTCCTCAACTAGATTCCCCAGCTCTTTCTTAAAACTCCTAACTTCCGAAGCTGTCAGAGGTGCGTTTACAAACCCTACTCCTCCAGCTACCCCACCCATCGGGACTTCCCTTAGGGGGAAGAGCTTGGTTTTTGACCTGGTGTTGCAGTAGGGCCCTTCTGGGGTTTTCATGGCTTGGGAAGAATCAGTACTAATGGTTGGCAAGCCCAGCTCCCAGTTGTGGGGAGGTGCAGGGACTGTAGATGGTGAAGGGGAAGAGACTAGGCCAGTGTTAGGAGACATTGAAGACAGAGCTGGAGAGTAGAAGAGGTTAGCTTTCGAGATAATCGGGTTAGACAGGGATGATAGAGAGGGTGTACCTGTTGGGGATATTCCTGTTGGGGAGCAAGCTGGTGAACGAATAGGGATCATGGTTTGGGGAGGTGGGGAAGGGCTCACAGGAAAGGCTGGAGGATTAGCAGGGATAGCTTGGGGTATCTCAGGGTAAACTGGAGGAGGGGGCAAATGGTCAAGAGGGTCCCAGGTGTGCCTGCTCTCCTCCTTCTTCTCTTTTTCATCTCTCTTTTTCTCCCCTTGGAGTTTACAGATCTTTGTTAGTTCACTCTTAACCTGGTTTTTCTGCCAGCAGGCAGCATAGAGGATTTGCTCAGTATGTGTGTCCCCTCGGGCTTTCAGATACTGGTTTAATTGCGAGCACATCCGGGGTCCTTAGTCCCACACCACGGCCTTTCTCCAGGTAAATTTAGAGTGGGCCAAACCTCTATACAATAATTGATCATTTTAACCTTACTTAAGTCTCTAGTGACTTCATCAGTATCCCATAGTTCTAACATTTGTCCTAATGGACTGTCTGGTGGAATGTTCCTTACTTTTCCTTCTTCTTCCCTCTCAGCTTGTTTCTGTTTGCTCATACATGCTCCCATTCTCACTGGGTCTAAAATAAAAGCTATACGGTGCTCTTACCCTAACGGAAATTTTAAGACAGAGCAACACAAATGATAAGTACTTGACCCTTAAATTAAATTTCTCTTAACGTGCCCCTACTCGAACTTAAGATTAAAGACGGGCAACTTAAACTTCAACACTCCAAGCACTCCAGTACCCTGAACGCAGCCCAGAAAACCCGCCCTTAGGGTTTCAGCTACTACCCCAGCCAGTACCCAGACCCTCACCTTAGTACCTTGCAAGTAGCCCAGAAAACCCGCCCTTAGGGTTTCGGCCACTACCCCAGCCAGTACTCAGTACTTCGAAAGTAGCCCAGCAACCCGCCCTTAGGGTTTTGGCTGCTACCCCAGCCAGTACTCAGGCACTCCCCTCATGTCACGAGCCCCCAAAAGTAGCCCGGGCAACCCGCCCCTAGGGTTCCGGCCACTACCACAGCCAGCACTCGCACACCCAGTGCACGACTCACCCTCTCTTTCCTGCGTTTGGGCCCCTCGTGCTTTGAGACCCCACCTAGCTTTCACTCCCTGCGCCCCAACAGCCACTCCGGACGATGGCCTCAGCCAGTGCAGCTCTCTCACTCCAGTACCCTGACAGCTACCCCAGCCAGTATCCCAAGCACCCCGAAAGAATACCCCAAAAGTAGCCCAGAAAACCCGCCCTTAGGGTTTCGGCCACTACCCCAGCCAGTACCCCAGCCAGCACTTGGACACCCCAGGCCGTAACCTCAGCCGGTACCCTCGTTCACTCCCCACACCCCAACAGCTACTCTAGCCAGTGTGCAGAGCCCCCGAAAAGTAGCCCGGAAAACCCGCCCTTAGAGTCTCGGCCACTATCCCAGCCAGCACTCAGACACCCCGGGCCGTAACCTCAGCCAGTGCAGTGCGCGCCTCACACTACCCTGGGCCTTCCGCGCGCTCGGATGAGCCCAAACAGCCTACTTCTGTGAATGGGGGGGCTATCCTATCATACACTCTATGGCGTGCCACTCACTCTCTAAATTCCTCCGCACGTCTGGAGGGGGGCCCACTATGCCCCTGGAGACGCCTCTCTCACTCAGTAGGCCTTGATAGGCCCCACTCGCTTCCCCCTGTTCCCGGCCAGCCCCCTCGCGGGAGTCTGGAACCGCGGTACTGAGGGGTCCACACTCACTTCGGGGGTCCGAGCTGCCGGCACCCGTCCCACTCACACCTCACTCGCTCACCTCCACTCCCGCCACCGGCTATACTTACCGATGCTCCTTTGTGCTGTCCGTTCCCAGGCTGTCTTCCTTGGGTCCGGTGTGGCCAGCTGTCCCAGAGGCCCAATAGGGCGGTTGGCCATCCTGTCCCTGGTGCTCTTCAGGCATGGCTAGATCCAGGACCAGTCCCCAAACTGTTATGAATGGGCCAGGAGACCAGCTCCTTTTGAAAGGCCTTTATTAGAAGTCAGCTCTGGGTAGGGGGCTTGAGGAGCCGCGCACGCCACCACTGCTCCTACTGGACACCACGGAGGAGGAGGTGCAAGTCGAGTCTGCAGCTCGTGCTGCGGAGTCGGGATTCCTTCCTCGCGGGAGTTCTTAGGAAATTGCTTGGCTCGGTTTAGTCCAGGGGTGTCACCTTTGTCCAGTACTCTCTAGGTCATGGCAAGTAGGGGGGAAGCCTTCCACAGATGGCTAGATGTCCTCCTCGCATGGCAGTGTCCTTCGGAGGTCCAGATTTTGGGTCGGCTCATTGGTTTAGGGGTCTTTTTTCAGGTCAACTGGACTTCCGCTTGGAGCGGTGCATCATGGGAGCCTCTGGATTTGCCTATTAGGCGGGGTTAGCAGTTTGACGAGCATGTGGGGAGCAGCAGAGGCCTAACCCGACGGAAGGTAAGGGGGAATTTGGGATCTGGGGAAAGGGAATACACAACTTGGAATAGAAAACTTGAGATTTGAGGGTACAGATCCAACACAAACAGTTTGAAATTAACAGGTGAGTAACAGCATAACCTTTTTAACTACATGGTAAACAGTACAACAATACAACATACAACATCAATACAACATACAACATACAATGCATATCTTGGAGCCCTTTATTTACTTCATTTCCTACCTGCCTCCATCCACACCACCATCAACCCCTTCATCTGCTGCTTGGCAGGGAGGTCCTGGAGGCCCTGCTCCATGGGGTGCCTCTGACTCTCCCTCCAGAGGGCCTTGAGGAGCCAGAAGAAAACAGTTCCCACAGCAATGACCCTGCCATGGACACAGGGCTCTGAGCCTGGTGATCCCTTCCCCTGCACTCCTGAGGGACCCTGGGACAGAGGCTTAGAGGTTCCTTGAGTCACCTGATGAATAAATATCCACAATGTCACCTCCCTCTGCTGGAGCATCCCCCTTTCCAGGCCGCACTGGGATCTAAGAAAGGCTCATCAGGCCTCAGCCTTGAGGAGCAGCTCCTGGGCTCAGCTCCTCTGGCACTTACCAGAAACACCCTCTGCTGCCAGGAACTGCTGCTGTCCACCCACCTCTGGGGTTTTAGGAACAGCCTTGGGAGTTATTTTACTTGCCTGGATGGCACAACATCCCTGCTCTCACACTTGCAGAGAAAGCTGCCAGCCCCAAGTGCGGCCAGGGAGAAACATTGCTGTGACTGAAGGCCATCTCTTGGGGCCCTGTGAACAGGAGTCCAAAAGGAGACCCTTGGAGCTCTCCTGGGCCCCAGCAGCGCTGACAGAACCTCCCTGGGAGTGGGGCCTCTCGGAGCTGGGATCTCTCCCGTTGGCTGAAAACCCTTGGAGAAACCCTGAACAAAGACAGTTCCTGGGCCGATCCCCCACTGCTCACAGCTCCACCCTTGGCCCAGTGAGGAGATGCAAAGGCACCTGGAGTGAGCATTGCGCTGCCTCCAAGGGGAATTTCTCACAGGCATTTGAATTGCCTCTGTGTCTGTGTCCATCCACGTGTCATATTTCTGGTTTGATTGAATGAAATACTTTTTCTGTGTGCTTTTTTTTTTCCTTGCTGTGCCTATCTGGTCAGTGTTAGAGTGAACCTGCCCAATGAACTCTGTTGTGCTGTCACTTAATATTAAACACGATTTTTACTGATTCCCCTTGGCAGTGATTTTCCCAGCGATCTCAAAGGCTCCTTTGGAACACTTTCACGTTGTAATCCCACAGGAGAATGGAGTAGCAGCATGTGGGAGGGATGCTCTGAGGGGAGCACACGGGAGCAGGGCTTTCCTCCTCCCTCCCGGCTCCTAGAACGCTGTGGCCGGGAGGAGCAGAGACACTGCCAGGGTCCCGGGTGGAGCAGGGCAGCAGCGGCACTGTCGGGGTGGAAGGTGGCCTGGGGCAGGTCTGGGGTGTCCGAATAAGTCAGGAAGGGTTAGCAGAGGGTCGGAGTGGCTCTGGATGCCAGCAATCAGTCTGGATCCCAAATATTCCCGCTGAGGGCAGCAGAGCCCGGCAGACCATGCTGGGAGCAGCGGAGCCGCCACTGGCCGGGAAAGCTGCAGGATGGGAGAGGATAGGGTGAGCATGGAGAGCGGGGAGGGGCAGCAGGGATGAGGATGTGATGGGGACAGGAAGCAGGAGAGGGGAGGCGGGATGAGGATGGGATTAGGATAGAGCGAGGAAGCTCAGCTGAGCATCCGTGGGCCCAGGACAGGTTTTGGCAATGATCAGGGAGCTCCTCACAGAACGGGAAATGCTTCTGAGAAGAGCCCAGCTGCTTCATCAGTACTGCCAGCACTGCTAGACTTCCTGTGCCACCAGCATCCCTCTGCTGCTGGAGGGACAATGAGCCCACGGGGAAGAGAAACGAGGAATGGTAGAAGCCTGTTGAGAGAGGGAAGGCAGTTGGAGAATGGGACATTCTGCAGGGAAGTGGAATGTTTCTAATCAGGAAGAAATGAGTACCCAAATGGAAAATTCTGTATGTGGAGCCTCTGTCAAAAACCATTTCCTTTGTGAAAAAAAAAGAAAAAACAAACCAACAACAAAAACCCACATGAGAAATGACTGTAGACATAGCCATAGATGCAATTTCCGACTCCCCTCTGCCTCAACCGTGTCTTTGGGAGCAGCAACAGGACAGGGCACAGAGAGGAGCCAGAGGGACGGGAGTGGGGAGCTCCTGGTGATCTGGGCACTTTCCCCTTCATGTTCCTGACCTGGGAGGAGCCACTTTAGGATATGGATCCCAAAGGAGCATGAGGTACCAGGAAGCACCGCTGATCTGCACAGACCCCCTTGGCCTGCTGCTGCCCCACTGTGAACAGGTGGTGGAATGTTTTCCTCCTCCCTACCCCACCTCCCTCTCCAGCAGCTGCTCTGTTCCTGCCACCGTCTCCCGGGAGGGACCGCAGTGCCCTCCCCAGCTCCCCCTCCTCTGCCCTCTGCATCCCTTCTGCATCCCCTGCTGAACAGCCCAACCCTCCCACCTCCCTCTCCCACCCCACCATTCCCACTGCCCTCCTCCCCTGCACATCTCACTTCTCCCCATGGAATCCTTCCCACTGCAGGGAGCTGCAGAGGAGCCACATGGTCCATCCCTGGATTCTCCAAGCACTGACTCCCCATCCACTCGGACCACAGCCAGGGGCCACATCCCACTGCCTGCCCAGCGTCCATCATGGAGGTGACCACTGTGTCCCCATCTCCTGCCTCACCCACTGAAGGGGACGATCTCTGTGAGACAGATGTCACCAATGTGGCCATACACAGTGTGACACTGCTCATCTGCCTCTGTGGGCTGGTTGGGAATGGGGCTGTCCTCTGCCTCCTGAGACTGAAAGTCCATTACACTGGCATCTATGATCTGGCTCTTACTGACTTCCTCTTCCTGCTCTTCACAGGCCCCTCCACCCTCCTCTTACTGGCAGAAGACCTGTCCTGCTCTCCTATCATGCCCCTGCCATTCCTGAGTTTTCTTTTCCAGCTGTCAATGGTCTCCTACTACTGGGAGCTGTTCCAGCTGACGGGCATCCGTAATATCGTGGATGTGTTCGAGCTCTGCTGCCGCTGCAGTGCTCCTGAGCGCCTGTGGTGGTTGGTGAGCCATTTCCAATTCTGGGCCTTCTTTGCACTCTTCACTCTCATTCCTGCAGTGACAAATCTGTGCCCTACACATGGGCAGCAGCACTTCCGGGCAGCTCTCATCTCTGTGTACACCGTCATCCTACTCCTCCTTGTTGCACCCATGGTCATTTTTTACACAAGCAATTTCATTAAGGCCAAGCGGGGCTCCAAGAATCAGCAACTCGAGAGGCGTAACACCGTTCTGTTCCTCATTCTGCTCTTCATTCTCCTTCTCAGCCTCTGCAATTCCCTGCAGCAGCTTGGTTACATCGTTGTGCCTTCCGAGGTTTTTATCCTGCTCAACCGCATCCACAACAGCATCAAACCCTTCATCTACTTCTTGGCAGGGAGGTGCTGGAGTCCCTGCTCCCTGAGCTCCCTCCGACTCTCCCTTCAGATGGTCTTTGATGAGCAGAAAGAAGAAACTGCCCTCTGCAATGATGCCCCCAAGGACATGGGTCTGAGCCTGGTGATCCCTTCCACTGCTCTGCTGAAGGAGCCCAGGAGAGTGGCTGAAGGTTTCCTTGAGCCACTTGATGAATACCCAGAGGAACGCTCTCTCTGTGGTCTTTTATTGCTGCAGGAGAAGGGAGCAGGGACATTGCCTTGGATGATTTCTGAGGGATGCTCTGCAGGGAGCACATTGGAGCGTGGCTTTCCTCCTCCCTCCTGGTTCCACATGGCTCCAAGCAGAGCAGATGGGCTCAGTTGTGTTCCCCAGCTCTACTCCCCAGGGAATGACCCTCATTGCCTTGGCCCCAGGGAGTGAACTCCATCTCCTTTGGCTACTCAGATGAGTTTCATGGTGTTTTGAGGGATCTCTTGCCTGCAAAGAATGTGACACGTTCAACCCTGGGGACACGCCCAGCACATGGCAGGGTGGCAGTGATTTCCCAAATCCCTGCGGGGGTGGTGCCTCCCGATGGCAGGAGAGGGGTTGGGATCCCTCGGAGCATCATCCTTCCCCTTCTGTCCAGCAGAGCCGGCCCTGCATTCCCAGCTGATGGGAAGAGACACCAGAGGGGGGGCTGCAGAGCTGGCCAGGAACAGCAACATTCCCTTCTTCTTTCTGTAGGAATTTGTCACATTCTTGAATTCCAGAATTAAATCACTCTGAGTAAAGTGCAGGGTCCATGGTGAACTCCACTGCATCCTTGTGCTCATGACCAAGAAGAATATGGAATATGGAAATTCACATCACCAGATGCTTGGACCATTTGATTTCACAGGAATGAGGGGATTGTGCTGCTGTTCTGCAGAATAGGGCCATCCTCTGGTTCCCCAGCAAAAAAGTCCAAGGAAGCCCTGGAGCACCTCTATCCTGAACCTGGCCACCCTTAGGACGAGCTGAACAGCCACTCTGCACAGCAGCTGCAGCCAAAATCCATCTTGTACTGCTCTTTGTCCTTTTGTAACTACCTGCATATTAAATTTCCATTTGTGTCTTTTGGTTGTTTCCAATGTGGTAAATCCAAACCCAATATCTGGTGAATAAACAACATCCAGGCTTTGCTGGACAGAGCCTGTCCCTGGCCATACACAGTGTGACACTGCTCTTCTGCCTCTCTGAGCTGGTTGGGAACGGGGCTGTCCTTTGCCTCCTCAGTTCCCACTCTTTATTCAGGAGCAGCACCATCTTTTACATCCTCAGCCTGACTATTTTCGACTTCTTGTTCCCCCTCCTTCTGGTCCCCTCCGCTCTGCTATCCTGCTAGAGGATGTGTGTCCTAGGTTACAATGTAAAATTGTGCCTAAGGTATGTATTCTATCCCCATGAGCCGTTGGAGTCAAGGTGGGACAGTGTTTTCCTTATCTTCTGTTAATGAGCCTAACAATGCCTTGCCACATGAGTCATAGATAACTCCCTCCGGGAGTTATCTCTGTTTAATGGGCCATCAAGGACCCACTGCATGACTCATCATCCCATTGTGAGATGCTCCGCCCAGGGGGAGGAGGCAAACATTTCCACCTGGATAAATCCAGGGTTTGGGACAGCACAGATAACTTCTATCCACTGGACTCCCAGAGGAGACAAGAGCTACCAGACGCTTCTACAGGATCACTGCTTTGACAAGACCATCTCATCTGGACTGCCACTACCACCCAAACAGGGTGTCAGGTTGTATTCTGACTCTGTCAGTGTTTTTTTTTTGTACTATTACTTTTATTTTATGTTACTTTTCTTTTATTTCTCTTCTTTTCCTCCTATTAAATTGTGTTTCTGACTTGGAGTCTTCCACTAGTTTTGCTTTCAAACCAGCACATTTTTTGGCGCCCAACGTGCGGCACGAAGTACTGAGAAAAGTCAGAATTACAATTTTGGGAAGAAGACACTTGTTCACTATGATTCTCAGCATGTTTACATGTGTCTTGTACCTAGCGCTCTATGTCTTTCCGCACATAGGGCAGTATCTACAGTTCTTAATGCTCCTATGTAAACCAGGGTATAGCACTAAAATTGCTTTATTGGTCTATTATGTCTATTGCATGATAACCTCCGAGGCAATGAGCACAATTCGGAATATGTACTCAATTTTGTTGTCTTGTCCCAGTCTAAGATGCTTTGTTTAGAGTCTCAACAATCTCACCCAGCCACAGTGGGGAGGCGTAAAGAATGATTTTTTCCCGTCTTTCAGGCCTGATACAGCAGTTTTTAGAAATATTGAGTTCTCTCTGGATACCAAGGACAGCATCATGTTGTTGTTAGTACTGCTTTGTTTTCTCTGCACAGCCTACACCATGCTTAAAGTGCAGCGTCTTATTGAAGCAGAGGAGAAAAGAACCAAATGCACAGCAACAGCCTTCGTGTCTACACAGCTTGTCACAAAAGAGAAAGGAATCAAAAGCCAAGCAATAGTGTCTAAATCTACGCAGACTGTCACAGAGGAGAAAAGAACCGAAATCAAGGCAACAGTGCCCACGTCCACGCAGACTGCCACAGAAGAGAAAGAAGCCACATGCAAAGCCACAACATCTGTGTCTGTGCAGGTTGTCACAGAAGAGAAAGAAGTCAAAGATGCCAGCATCTCCACACAAACAATCACTGAACTGGAACAGCCTAAACCGGTAGCAGTTGCCCCCGTTCAGAAGAAGAAATCAAAGAGCAAATCAGTTCGCATAGTGACTGACGAGGATGCAGCAGGACCTTCGCATCCAGCAGAGGAGACAGAGCCAGAGATCATCACTCGCTCTTTATCTCTGGGTGAGCTGCGTGACCTGCGGAGGGAATTCACCCGTCAGACAAACGAGTCCATCCTGACCTGGCTGCTCCGCATCTGGGACGCTGCAGCCAATGACACCATTCTAGATGGAAGTGAGGCCAGGCAACTGGGATCGCTGTCCCGGGATGTGGTCATTGACCAGGGCATTGGAAGGACCCAAGGAACCCTCAGCCTCTGGCGGCGACTGCTGACAAGTGTGAAGGACAGATACCTTTGTAAAGAAGACCTCCAGGTGCATCAAGGAAAATGGAGCACAATGGAACAAGGTATCCGATGCCTGAGGAAATTAGCTGTGCTGGAGATCATTTTCTCAGAAGACGAAAGATTTCCTAAAAGCCCAGATGATGTCCAGTGCACATCGCAGATGTAGTTGAGATTTGCACGACTTGGACCAGAGATGTACTCCCGTTACCTGGCAACGCTCCAATGGAGAGAAGGCGAGGACAGGGTGGGCGTCTTAGTCAACAAACTAAGAATTTACGAGGACACTGTCACCGCCCCATTTCGTACCCATGTCTCATCCGTAGAAACAAGGTTGGCTGAGCAAGTCCAGAGCTTGATTGAAGAAGGCCATCAGAAACTGAAGAAGGAACTTAAAGAAGAAATTTACCACATCTCACCAGAACCAATAAGAGTCTCTGCCATTAGGAACAGGCGTCCTCCAGCCAGAGAGAGAAGATATACTCCACGAGGTAACCTCTGGTCTTTTCTTCGAGAACATGGAAAAGACATGAGGAAGTGGGATGAACAACCCACCTCCTCCTTAGCAGCCCGGGTACGTGAACTGAAAAGAGGGACACCACAAGAAGCTCATCTAGAGTCAAGGCTGCTCCAGTCTCTCGTGCACAGAACTCCAGACAGTATAAGAATGGTGATGTGACTAATCCTCTTGAAGGGACCTCAGGAACATATTTACAAGAGGAGAGCAACGTGCACCATGAGCAGGAATAGGGGGGCCCTGCCTCTAGCCAGGTAGAGGAAAGAGATAATAGGATCTACTGGACTGTGTGGATCCGATGGCCTGGCACATCTGACCCACAAAAATATAAGGCTTTGGTTGACACTGGTTCCCAATGTACCCTGATGCCATCGGGGTATGTAGGAGCAGAACCTATTTCAATTTCTGGAGTGACAGGAGGGTCCCAGCAGCTGACTGTCTTTGAGGCCTGAAGTGAGTTCGACTGAGAATGGGTGGCAGAAACACCCCATCGTGACTGGCCCAGAAGCTCCATGCATCCTCGGCATAGATTATCTGAAAAATGGATATTTCAAAGACCCAAAAGGATATCGTTGGGCTTTTGGAGTAGCTGCTGTAGAGACGGAAGACATCAGACAACTAAATACCCTGCCTGGTCTCTCAAATAACCCTTCTGCTGTGGGACTGTTAAGAGTTGAAAAACAACGGGTACCAATCGCCACGGCAACAGTGCACCGTCGGCAGTACCGTACTGACAAAGACTCTGTGACTCCGATCCATGAGATAATTCAGAAACTGGAGAGCCAAGGGGTGGTCAGCAGGGCTCATTCACCGTTCAACAGCCCTATATGGCCAGTGCGTAAGTCCAATGGAGAATGGAGACTGACTGTGGATTATCGTGGTCTGAATGAGGTCACACCACCACTGAGTGCTGCTGTACCAGACATGTTAGAGCTTCAGTATGAGCTGGAGTCCAAGGCAGCAAAGTGGTACGCGACCATCGACATTGCCAATGCCTTTTTCTCCATTCCTTTGGCAGCAGAGTGTAGGCCCCAGTTTGCTTTCACCTGGAGGGGCGTTCAGTACACCTGGAACCGACTGCCCCAGGGGTGGAAGCACAGTCCCACCATCTGCCATGGATTGATCCAAGCTGCATTGGAAAAGAGTGAGGCTCCTGAACATCTACAGTACATCAACGACATCATCGTATGGGGGAACACAGCAAGGGAAGTTTTCGAGAAAGGAGAGAGAATTATCCAGATTCTGCTGAAAGCTGGTTTTGCCATTAAGCGAAGTAAGGTTAAGGGACCTGCTCAAGAAATCCAGTTCCTGGAAGTGAAGTGGCAAGATGGACGTCGCCAGATACCCACAGAAGTAATCAACAAGATCACCGCAATGTCTCCACCAACAAGCAAGAAAGAAACACAAGCTTTCCTAGGCGCTATAGGCTTTTGGAGAATGCACATTCCTGAGTATAGCCAGATTGTGAGTCCTCTCTACCTAGTTACCCGCAAGAAGAATGATTTCCACTGGAGCCCAGAACAGCAGCAAGCCTTTGCCCAGATCAAACAGGAGATCGCTCATGCGGTAGCCCTTGGCTCAGTGAGGACAGGACCAGATGTAAAGAATGTGCTGTACTCTGCAGCCGGGAACAATGGCCTGTCCTGGAGCCTTTGGCAGAAGGTGCCTGGTGAGACTCGGGGTCGACCTCTAGGATTCTGGAGTCGAAGCTACAGAAGGTCCGAAGCCAATTACACTCCCACGGAGAAGGAGATCTTGGCCGCCTATGAAGGAGTTCAAGCCGCCTCAGAAGTAATTGGCACTAAAGCACAGCTGCTTCTGGCGCCCCGACTGCCGGTGCTAGGGTGGATGTTCAAAAGAAAGGTTCCTTCCACGCATCATGCCACCGACACTACTTGGAGCAAATGGATTGCCCTCATTACACAGCGCGCCCGTATTGGAAACCCAAATCACCCTGAGATTCTGAAAGTTATAACAAACTAGCCTGAAGGTGAGACTTTTAGATTATCCTCTGAAGAAGAAGAAGAGCAAGTGACACGTGCTGAGGAGGCCCCACCGTATAACGAGCTACCAGAGACTGAAAGACTATATGCTCTCTTCACTGATAGTTCCTGCCGAATTATAGGCGCTGACCGGAAATAGAAATCTGCAGTATGGAGCCCCACACGACGAGTTGCACAAGCTACCGAGGGACAAGGTGGATCGAGTCAGATGGCAGAGCTTAAAGCAGTACAGCTGGCGTTGAGTATTGCTGAACGAGAGAAGTGGCCGAGGCTCTATCTCTACACCGACTCATGGATGGTAGCTAATGCCCTGTGAAGATAGCTGAATCGCTAGAAAAAGGCCAACTGGCAGCGCAAAGAGAAACCCATCGGGGCTGCTGAGATTTGGCAGGACATTGCCACTCGAGTAGAGAAGCTAACCGTGAAGGTTCGACACGTGGATGCACACATACCCAAGAGTCGGGCTAATGAGGAGCATCGCAACAATGAGCAAGTAGACAAAGCTGCCAAAGTGAAAGTATCACAGGTAGATCTAGACTGGCAGCACAAGGGAGAATTATTCCTAGCTCGCTGGGCCCATGATGCCTCTGGTCATCAGGGAAGAGATGCAACATACCGATGGGCCCGTGATCGAGGGGTGGACCTTACTATGGACAGCATCTCACAAGTCATCCATGACTGTGAGACCTGTGCTGCAATCAAACAGGCCAAGCGGGTGAAGCCTCTGTGGTACGGTAGACGATAGTTGAAGTACAGGTATGGGGAAGCCTGGCAAATTGACTACATCACCCTTCCCCAGACCCGCCAAGGCAAGCACTATGTGCTGACCATGGTAGAAGCAACCACAAGATGGCTGGAGACCTACCCTGTGCCTTATGCTACCGCCCGAAATACCATCCTAGGCCTTGAAAAGCAAGTCCTGTGGAGACATGGCACCCCGGAGAGAATCGAGTCAGACAACGGGACACATTTTAAGAACAGCCTTATAAACACCTGGGCTAAAGAACATGGTATTGAATGGATATACCACATCCCTTATAATGCACCAGCCGCCGGGAAAGTTGAACGGTGCAATGGACTATTAAAAACTACCCTGAAGGCACTTAGTGGAGAGACCTTCAAGAATTGGGACATAAATTTAGCCAAAGCCACCTAGATGGTCAACACTCGAAGCTCCATCAATCGAGCTGGTCCTGCCCAGTCTGAACCCTTGCACACAGTAGATGGAGATAAAGTCCCCGTGGTGCACATGAAAGGGATCTTAAGAAAGACTGTTTGGATTAATCCCACCTCAGGCAAAGGCAGACCCATCCGTGGGATTGTTTTTGCTCAAGAACCTGGTTACACTTGGTGGGTAATGCAAAAAGATGGAGAAACCCGTTGTGTGCCACAAGGAGACCTGATTTTAAGTGGGAACTAGAATTAATGTGTAGGGTTTCATTCTGTGTATCTGTGAGAGTGTATGATATAGATGGTGATAGAATAAGGGGTGGATTATGTCCTAGGTTACAATGTAAAATTGTGCCTAAGGTATGTATTCTATCCCCATGAGCCGTTGGAGTCAAGGTGGGGCAGTGTTTTCCTTATCTTCTGTTAATGAGCCTAACAATGCCTTGCCACATGAGTCATAGATAACTCCCTCCGGGAGTTATCTCTGTTTAACGGGCCATCAAGGACCCACTGCATGACTCATCATCCCATTGTGAGATGCTCCGCCCAGGGGGAGGAGGCAAACATTTCCACCTGGATAAATCCAGGGTTTGGGACAGCACAGATAACTTCTATCCACTGGACTCCCAGAGGAGACAAGAGCTACCAGACGCTTCTACAGGATCACTGCTTTGACAAGACCATCTCATCTGGACTGCCACTACCACCCAAACAGGGTGTCAGGTTGTATTCTGACTCTGTCAGTGTTTTTTTTTTTGTACTATTACTTTTATTTTATGTTACTTTTCTTTTATTTCTCTTCTTTTCCTCCTATTAAATTGTGTTTCTGACTTGGAGTCTTCCACTAGTTTTGCTTTCAAACCAGCACAATGTGTCCTGCTCTATCATCCTGTCCCTGCTGTGCTTGCTTTTCAGGGTGCCCCTGCTGTCCTGCGGCCAGTGGCTGTACACGCTGACATTCATTAGCACCAAGAGATGCAGGTCCATCCACTGCCCACATTGTGCCCTCCCAGGTGGCTTTCCTAGCCTGCCTCCATCCACAGCACCATCAACCCCTTCACCTGCTGCTTGGCAGGGAGGTGCTCGAGGCCCTGCTCCATGGGGTGCCTCTGACTCTCCCTCCAGAGGGCCTTGAGGAGCCAGAAGAAAACAGTGCCCACAGCAATGACCCTGCCATGGACACAGGGCTCTGAGCCTGGTGATCCCTTCCCCTGCACTCCTGAGGGACCCTGGGACAGAGGCTGAGAGGTTCCTTGAGTCACCTGAGGAATAAATATCCACAGTGTCACCTCCCTCTGCTGGAGCATCCCCCACCCCCTTTCCAGGCCGCACTGGGATCTAAGAAAGGCTCATCAGGCCTCAGCCTTGAGGAGCAGCTCCTGGGCTCAGCTCCTCTGGCACTTATCACAAACACCCTCTGCTGCCAGGAACTGCTGCTGTCCACCCACCTCTGGGGTTTTAGGAACAGCCTTGGGAGTTATTTTACTTGCCTGGATGGCACAACATCCCTGCTCTCACACTTGCAGAGAAAGCTGCCAGCCCCAAGTGCGGCCAGGGTGAAACATTGTTGTGACTGAAGGCCATCTCTTGGGGCCTTGTGAACAGGGGTCCAAAAGGAGACCCTTGGAGCTCTCCTGGGCCCCAGCAACGCTGACAGAACCTCCCTGGGAGTGGGGCCTCTGGGAGCTGGGATCTCTCCCGTTGGCTCAACTTAGAGAAACCCTGAACAAAGACGGTTCCTGGGCCGATCCCCCACTGCTCACAGCTCCACCCTTGGCCCAGTGAGGAGATGCAAAGGCACCTGGAGTGAGCATTGCGCTGCCTCCAAGGGGAATTTCTCACAGGGACCTTGAATTGCCTCCGTGTCTGTGTCCATACACGTGTCATATTTCTGGTTTGATTGAATGAAATACTTTTTCTGTGTGCTTTTTTTTTTCCTTGCTGTGCCTATCTGGTCAGTGTTAGAGTGAACCTGCCCAATGAACTCTGTTGTGCTGTCACTTAATATTAAACACGATTTTTACTGATTCCCCTTGGCAGCGATTTCAAAGACTCGTTTGGAACACTCTGCGGTGCAATCCCGCAGGAGAATGGAGAAGCAGCACGTGGGAGGGATGCTCTGAGGGGAGCACACGGGAGCAGGGTTTTCCTCCTCCCTCCCGGCTCCTAGAACTCTGTGGCCGGGAGGAGCAGAGACACTGCCAGGGTCCCGGGTGGAGCGGGGCAGCAGTGGCACTGTCGGGGTGGAAGGTGGCCTGGGGCGGGTCTGGGGTGTCCGAATAAGTCAGGAAGGGTCAGCAGAGGGTCGGAGTGGGTCGGGATGCTGGCAATCAGTCTGGATCCCAAATATTCCAGCTGAAGGCAGCAGAGCCCGGCAGACCGCGCTCAGAGCAGCGGAGCCGACGCCGGTCGGGAAAGCTGCGGGATGGGAGAGGATGGGGTGAGCATGGAGAGCGGGGAGGGGCAGCAGGGATGAGGATGGGATGGGGACAGGCAGCAGGAAAGGGGAGGCAGGATGAGGATGGGATTGGGATAGAGCAAGGAAGCTCAGCTGAGCATCCTTGGGCCCAGGGCAGGTTTTGGCAATGATCAGGGAGCTCCTCACAGAATGGGAAATGCTTCTGAGAAGAGCCCAGCTGCTTCATCAGTACTGCCAGCACTGCCAGACTTCCAGTGCCACCAGCATCCCTCTGCTGCTGGAGAGACAATGAGCCCACGGGGAAGAGAAATGAGCAATGGTAGAAGCCTGTTGAGAGAGGGAAGGCAGTTGGAGAATGGGACATTCTGCAGGGAAGTGGAATGTTTCTAATCAGGAAGAAACAAGCACCCAAATGGAAAATTCTGTATGTGGAGCCTCTGTCAAAAACCACTTCCTTTGTGAAAAGAAAAAAAAAACGACACTCATGAGTAATGACTGTAGACGTAGCTAAATATACAATTTCCGACTCCCCTGTGACTCCTCCGAGCCTTGGGGAGCAACACCAGCACAGGGCACAGAGAGGGTCCAGAGGGACAGGAGTGGGGAGCTCCTGGTGATCTGGGCACCTTCCCCTTCATGTTCCTGACCTGGGAGGAGCCGCTTTAGGATATGGATCCCAAAGGAGCACGAGGTACCAGGAAGCGCCGCTGATCTGCACAGACCCCCTTGGCCTGCTGCTGCCCCACTGTGAACAGGTCAGTGGAATGTTTTCCTTCCTCCCTACCCCACCTCCCTCTTCCCCAGCAGCTGCTCTGTTCCTGCCAACCTCTCCCGGTGACCGCAGTGCCCTCCCCAGCTCCCCCCTCCTCTGCCCTCTGCATCCCTTCTGTATCTTGACATTGAAATCGGCTGAAATAAACTTGCTATCACAAAGGAAAGCATCGGGAAGCAGGAATTCTTTACCTGCACAGGACACACAGGAGGATCTCTCCTTGATTTATGTTTGTGGTGAGACTTTACAACAGGGGTTTTATCCATTATAATCACACATAACCATTAATATGTGTATCTTATCTCATACACAAGCATGCCTTTCCTGGAACTATTTTCCATGTGTCCTCTGAAACAAATGGGCCAGGACACGAGCTCCTTTGAAAAGGCAGCTCTGGGTGGGGGCCTGTTCTGGGTTGACAGTGCCTCTATCCCATATCAGTGGACAGTTTTTGTTATGTCTAGCAGCGTTGTTTTGCTCGCGGGGCTTTTGCTGCCCGAGCAGAGCTGCTTCTGGCTGCCGCTGCTTCAGCTGCTGCTTGTGCTGCTGCTTGGCTTCCGCTGCCTCTGCTGCTACTGCTGCTGCTGCTGCTGCCGCTGCCGCTGCTACTGCTGCTGCTGCCGCTGCCGCTGCTGCTGCTGCTGCTGCCTCTGCTGCCTGCTCTCCGTTTTCTTTCTTTCCCCCTCTTTTTCCCTTCCCCCCCCCTCCCCCCCCCCCCCTTAAGACCGGACCGGCTCTGGAACTGATCTGACCCGAGACGTCTGAGAAGACCCGGAGCCCGCCAAAGAAGCTTGGAGCCCTCCCCCTGAGTAATCCTGCGCTTTTCATTCCACTCGGGGTGGGGAGATTTTTGTTCATTTGTCAATAAAACCGTTTTTTTCCACTTTTTCCTCCTCCAAAGAATTTCCTTCCCAACCCCGGGCTGGGGGGGAGGGGTGGTGGAGGTTTGTTTGAGGGGACTCCCTTTTAGAGATTCTCCCCTTAATTTATCCTAAACCAATACAGGGCCCAAGGGGTCGCACACACCGCTGCTGCTCCCGATGGACAACACAGAGAAGGAGCTGCTCAGCTGTGTCACATGACAGAGCTGGGGGTTCTGTCCTCAGGAGAGTCCCTAAAGAGACAGGGTTGGCTCGATGTCTGGGGATGTCAATCTGCTCAAGTGCTGTAAGTTATGGTGACGAGATGGGAGCCAGTTCTAGTTGATGGTTCTAGTGAGGTTCTCCACCGTTCTGCCGGGTCAGGGTTGTTGGTTTCAGCCCTTAGTTTCATGGTGCCTCGCTGTTCTAGAAGCTTCTTTTGCTGAACCGGGCAAAATGCCTTCTCATTTGCATACAAGCTCTGATGTCACCCTCCTCCTCATGGGTGCCATTTTCCAGGAAGCAGCAGAGGTGACACCTGACGCTGATGAGATTTTAACAATAGAATAATTAACAACAGGTAATTAGAACTCCAACTTAACATTAATTTCTTTAACATATTGACTTCATAACTTTTAGAAGAAGTTGTTTTGGGGATTTACTCCCAACGTCCTCCTCCTACTGGAAGCCCTGTAATGCTCCTGGAGGATCACTCAGAGGGGTTTCTGGTGCTCGTATTCACTGAGTGCTGCCTTATTAAAGGGGACCTTGCCCTGAACTTCTGCTTTGGCCATGCGCTGTTGCTTCTCCTTACAGAACTTGTCCCAAAACCACTGCAGGTCTCCTTATTTGTTTCTCCACTGGCTCCAGGCACATTTATCATCCTGTGTGCTCCTGAGGAGCACATTGGAGCTGGGCTTTCCTCCTCCCTCCTGGGTCCTAGAACACTGTGGCCAGGAGGAGCAGAGACACTGCCAGGGTCCCATGTAGAGTGGGGGAGGATCGGGGCTGTCAGAGGAAAAAAGCAGCCCTGGGTGGGGTCTGGGGTGTCAGAGCAGTCTGGAGGGGTCAGGAGAGGGTCAGAGGGGGTTGGAGGGGATCTGGATGCTGGCAAACCCAGAGGACAGCAGAGCCTGACAGGCCGTACTCAGAGTGGGGCAGCGGCTGCTGTCTGGGAAACCTGTGGATGGATGGGATGGGATGGGATGGGATGGGATGGGATGGGATGGGATGGGATGGGATGGGATGGGATGGGATGGGATGGGATGGGATGGGACGGGCAAGGGGAAGCGGCAGGGGAAGGGGCAGGGGAAGGGGCAGGGCAGGGCAGGGCAGGGCAGGGCAGGGAAGGGAAGGGAAGGGCCCAGGGGAGGTTTTGGCAATGATCCCAGAGCCCCTCTCAGAATGGGAGTTACTTCTGAGAAGCACCCAGCTGCTGTATCAGCACAGCCAGCACTGCCAGCATTCCAGTGCCACCAGCACCACCAGCATCCCTCTGCTGCTGGAGGGACCAGGATCTGCCAGGGAAAAGAAATGAGGAATGGTAGAAACGTGTTGTGAGGGGGAAGGCAGTTGGAGAATGGGACTTTCTGCAGGGAAGTGGAATGTTTCTTACCAGGAGGAAATGAGAAGTAATTTGCAAAATATTACATTTGGAGCTTTTGACAAAAGTCACTTTCTCTATAGAAAAAACCAACAAAGATAAATAACTCTGAGGAAGTGAAATTCTGACTTAGCCAAAGATGCAATTTCCGACTCCCTTCTGACTCCACAGAGCCTTGGGAAGCAGCAACAGGACAGGGCACAGAGAGGAGCCAGAGGGATGGGAGTGGGGAGGTCCTGGTGATCTGGACACTTTTCCCTTCATGTCAGTGACCTGGGAGGAGCCGCTTTAGGATATGGATCCCAAAGGAGCACGAGGTACCAGGAAGCGCCGCTGATCTGCACAGACCCCCTTGGCCTGCTGCTGCCCCACTGTGAACAGGTCAGTGGAATGTTTTCCCTCCTCCCTACCCCACCTCCCTCTCCTCCAGCAGCTGCTCTGTTCCTGCCACCCTCTCCCAGTGCTACAGTGCCCTCCCCAGCTCCCCCCTCCTCTGCCCTCTGCATCCCTTCTGCATCCCCTGCTGAACAGCCCAACCCTCCCACCTCCCTCTCCCACCCCACCATTCCCACTGCCCTCCTCCCCTGCACATCTCACTTCTCCCCACGGAATCCTTCCCACTGCAGGGAGCTGCTGAGGAGCCACATGGTCCATCCCTGGATTCTCCAAGCACTGACTCCCCATCCACTCTGACCACAGCCAGGGGCCACATCCCACTGCCTGCCCAGCATCCATCATGGAGGTGACCTACCATGTCCCCATCTCCTGCCACACCCACTGGAGGAGATGATCTGTGTGATATAGATGTCACCAACGTGGCCATACACAGTGTGACACTGCTCATCTGCCTCTGTGGGCTGGTTGGGAATGGGGCTGTCCTTGGCCTCCTCAGACTGAAAGGCTATATCGATGGCATCTATGACCTGGCTTTTGCTGACTTCCTCTTCCTGCTCTTCACAGCTCCCTCTGCCTTCCTCTTCCTGGTGGAGGACCTGTCCTGCTCTCCTATCATGTCCCTGCTGTACCTGAATTTTCTTTTCCAGCTGTCAATGGTTTCCTATTACTGGGTGCTGTTCTGGCTGACAGACACCCGCAGCTTATTGAATATGTTTGAACTCTGCTGCCGCTGCAGCGCTCCTATGCGCCTGCGGTGGTTGGCGGTCAGTTTCCGACACTGGGCCTTCTTTGCTCTCTTCACTGTCATTCCCGCAGTGACAAACCTGTGCCCGTCACATGGGCAAGAGCACTGCCAGGCAGCTCTCAGCTCTGTGTACACCATCATCCTGCTCCTCTTTGTTGCACCCGTGGTCATTTTTCACACAATCGACTTCATTAAGGCCAAGTGGGGCTCCGAGAATCAGCAACCCAAGAAGCGTGACATCGTTCTCTTCCTCATTAGGCTATTCATTCTCCTTCTCGGCCTCTTCAATTTCCTGCAGCAGCTCGGTTACATCGTTGTGTCCTCCCAGGCTTTTCTCCTGCTTAACTCCATCCACAGCAGCATCAAACCCTTCATCTACTTCTTGGCGGGGAGGTGCTGGAGGCTGTGCTCCCTGAGGTCCCTCCGGCTCTCCTTCCAGAGAGTCTTTGATGAGTAGTGAGACACTAATTTTGAAAACTTTAGAAAAAACTAAGGTTATAGACAACAATATATTGTTGATTTAGATGAAAAAATAAGCTTTGCTGAAATCAGTTAAAACTCAGAGGATGGTTAAAAGAGACCGGATTTTAGATAAGCTATGCCGGATCTAATAACTCATTGCCTGTCAACTTTATGTTTGTGTAAGCTGTGCTTGTAATGAAAAACAGGGAAATTGATCAATCGACCCCAGAAACACAAGACGATTACAAACCATCTATCTCCAGAAACAGTCCTTGGAACAGGAAACTATAGGTTTTCAATTAGCATACGAAGTGGAAAAGAGGAGGTGACAGGGGTATGAATATGCATTTGTATTTTGTGTATTCAACACTTTTGTGGATAAAAGGCTTTGTAATTACCTGTGATCTTTGTAGTGCACATTAGGGAGCTATCCCATGCACTGCCCGGCCGTCAATAAACATACACTTTCTAACATAACTGTTAGAGAGTCTTTTGTCCGTCACAGTTGGGTATCGATATTAGATCGATATTCATATTTTAATAAATCATCTGGTGAGCCAGCCAGTAGACTGCTCTCTCTGACTGAGGGGCCATCGGAGTCTGGGACCCCTCTGGGCTCCCACCCAGAATTTTCTGGGATGAGGGCTCCCTGACACCCCAGGGAGAGACCAGGATCTGCCAAAGCTAGGGAGAAAAAGGTATGTTTAATAAATATTTGGAAAAGGTACCTTTGAAAACAGGCAGCTTATAAGTCATAAAGAGACGTCTTATGCAAAGCAGAGGCCTGACTGGGTTTGGTAGGCTCCATGGAGTCTGGTATTGATGGTTATTTGTGTTTTAGGTAAGAGCTGGTGACGGCACCAGCTTTAAGTGTCCCGAAGTGGGGCAGAAGCGGCAGCAGAGCCACAGGTCTGGTTATTGTCATTGTTCAGGAGCAATTGAGGCTCCAGTTTGGTTGTGGTTTAAAAGCGGCTCAGGGATTGTGCTCTGTGAATCTGGGTCACGAGCGGTCCCAGACCGAGTCGCAGGAAACAGTGATTGGGTTTGTTATAAATTTAGATTGCCAATTCCATCGAAAAACTATTTATTTGCCAACAAAAATTTCAGACAAGCAATCGACAAAGCCAATGAGACAAGGAAACAGTGCGTGCATTGGGTGAAACCACAAACGTGACCTCTACCACGTCACATTTCCCTGAGGTTTCAAACCGACCCAAGCCCAAGCCACCTGTCTTATACTTTTCTGGCGGGGCTTACGTGAATCCAAGATTTCTTTAAGTTCTTTTGTCCCTCGGCATCTCGTTGATGGAATTTCTAAAGCAGGGTCCAGCTTCTGAATGAGTTTCCTGGGTGGGGAAGATTCCTGAGCACCTCCTAATGTCCCAGATAAGATATCATCTCAGGCCATTAGTCCTTATCAGGTGTGGGGCATCCTTGGCCAAGGTGTTCTGCGCCTTCTATTGGGATTGTAATTTCTCTGCTTCCTTCGTCCAGGTTGTTCTCCACCCTCCATTGGAATTGTAATTTCTTTGTTCCCCTCTCTGAAGACAGGAAAAAGTCCTTGCGAAATTTTCCAAGCCTTCCTTCATGCTAGGGAGGCTTTTTGTCATTCTTAAGGGTGCAGTTTACTAATCATAAAAATATAAACTACCATCCACTACCATAACAACATTATGAAAAACATGAATTATCAAATATCACAGGGTCCCAGCACATTGGCTGCAATCGTATGTTCAAGCAGTAAAATTATTGGTGTACCGTATGTGTTGTGATCTATGTGGATTTGCATTGCAGGCGCCTTGATTTGTGTGCTTTTGGAGCGTGTCATTAGTGTGTGGTAAGTGTTTTGGGTTTGTGCCTGTTTAAAGCTGTGAAAGAATTTTAAAAGCCCCGCCTGATCAGTGGAGGGATATCTGTGTTTGTGTTTGGGGAAGCGGTAGGATTTGGAGTGCTTTTACCATGTTTGGAGTGTGTGCCAGGAGGACTGCTGTGTGTGGGTTTTGTTCGTGTGGCTGGCAGCGGAATGTTAACCAGTGTATTGTTAAGTAAAAACAGTTGTGGGTGAATGAGCTGTTTGTTTTGGGTGTAAAAAGGAGTGGTGAAGAAGGTTTGAAATTACGCCTGGTATCGCCTTGGTAACCGGCGGAAGGATTCAGGTTCTGTAGTCCAAGACTGTGGTTTTTTTCCAGCCCTGCTCTGACCCCCCGCCAAAGGTTTTGATTGGGCGGGGGGGGAGGTGGGGAGGTTGGCTTGTCTGGACTGTGAAGGAACATACTTAATTGTTTATGAGGTTTTGACATTGCCAGTGTGTGGGGTGGTATTTTAATTAGGAACAGGTGATCCCTGGTTGCACGGGATCACTGGGACGGTGTGGGGCCGGGGTGGTCCCGCTTCCCGCTTGTGGAGGGATCTGTGCTGTGTCCCCATTTGAGTTCTTTGACTTACAGTGACACTTTATTAAAACCTTTAGTTGAGTGTGATAAATATAAGGACCCAATAATTGATTGCCAATTAGATAAACCTTTATTAAAGTGAGAAGTCGAAGCAAGCAGTGCGCTGGGAAAGCCAGAGAGCACAAGTCTCAACTCGTGCTCCATGAACAGCTTTGGGAGTTTTTCCCGTAGTTTCCCATTTTTATAACTTTTTAGTTTACACGCGCCCCTTGGTCCCTCCCCAGTCCATGTTTTTTCATATTTGATCACAGTTGAGTCTTCTAACTCCAGGAGTCTGGGCTCTTCTGCCCTCTCACGGTGGTCGGTGGATGAAGTCTCTCCTCTTCCTCGCAGCATGTCCATGGGGACTTTCCACTGTGGTCACCATGGTTTCACCATATCTCCCGTTTTCTCTCTTTTTTCATGTCTTATGATACAAAGTTACATTACACTATCCTGCACCAAGGCCGGGCTCTTTCGAACTTCTTTACTTCTGCAGTTTCTGTAACTAGCAATTATTGCTTAATATCTGCTACATATTTAAAATTTCTGCAGTTTGCTTAATACTCCCTACATATTTATAATTATTAACTATAACATTTAACACAAATAACCTAAATCATTATTTTAATTTATAACAACTGAGTGTTGCCATATTAAAGGGGACCTTGCCTTGAACTTTTGCTTTCGCCATGTACTGTTGCTTCTTGTTACAGAACATGTCCCAGAACCACTGCAGGTCTCCTTATTTGTTTCTCCACTGGCTCCAGGCAGATTTATCATCCTGTGTGCTCCTGAGGAGCACATTGGAGCTGGGCTTTCCTCCTCCCTCCTGGGTCCTAGCACACTATGACCAGGAGGAGCAGAGACACTGCCAGTGTCCCATGTAGAGCATCCCATGTCCCATCCCATGTAGAGCAGGGGAGGATCGGGGCTGTCAGGGGAAAAAAGCAGCCCTGGGTGGGGTCTGGGGTGTCAGAGCAGTCTGGAGGGGTCAGGAGAGGGTCAGAGGGGGTCGGAGGGGATCTGGCTGCCGGCAAACCCAGAGGACAACAGAGCCTGACAGGCCGTACTCAGAGTGGGGCAGCGGCTGCTGTGTGGGAAACCTGTGGGATGGGATGGGATGGGATGGGATGGGATGGGATGGGATGGGATGGGATGGGATGGGATGGGATGGGATGGGGACAGGACAGGACAGGACAGGACAGGCAGGGAGGAGCTCAGCTGTGCTTCCTTGGGCCCAGGGCAGGTTTTGGCAATGATCCCAGAGCCCCTCCCATAATGGGAGTTACTTCTGAGAAGCACCCACCTGCTGTATCAGCACTGCCAGCACTGCCAGCATTCCAGTGCCACCAGCATCACCAGCATCCCTCTGCTGCTGGAGGGACCAGGGTCTCTCAGGAAAGAGAAAAAATGAGGAATGGTAGAAACCTGTTGTGAGAGGGAAGGCAGTTGGAGAATGGGATATTCTGCAGGGAAGGCATGTTTCTAATCAGGAGGAAATGAGAAGCCATTTGCAAAATATTTCATTTGGAGCTTTTGACAAAAATCACTTTCTCTGTAGAAAAATCAATAAAGATAAATAACTCTGAAGAAGTGAAATTCTGACATAGCCAAAGATGGAATTTCTGACTCCTCTGTGACTCCATCAAGCCTTGGGAAGCAGCAACAGGACAGGGCACAGAGAGGAGCCAGAGGTACGAGAGTGGGGAGCTCCTGGTGATCTGGGCACTTTCCCCTTCATGTCAGTGATCTGGGAGGAGCTGCTTTAGGATATGGATCCCAAAGGAGCACGAGGTACCAGGAAGTGCTGCTGATCTGCACAGACCCCCTTGGCCTGCTGCTGCCCCACTGTGAACAGGTCAGTGGAATGTTTTCCCTCCTCCCTACCCCACCTCCCTCTCCTCCAGCAGCTGCTCTGTTCCTGCCACCCTCTCCCGGTGACCGCAGTGCCCTCCCCAGCTCCCCCCTCCTCTGCCCTCTGCATCCCTTCTGCATCCCCTGCTGAACATCCCAACCCTCCCACCTCCGTCTCCCACCCCACCATTCCCATTGCCCTCCTCCCCTGCACATCTCACTTCTCCCCACGGAATCCTTCCCACTGCAGGGAGCTGCAGAGGAGCTGCATGGTCCATCCCTGGATTCTCCAAGCACTGACTCCCCATCCACTCTGACCACAGCCAGGGGCCAAATCCCACTGCCTGCCCAGCGTCCATCATGGAGGTGACTGTCATGTCCCCATCTCCTGCCTCACCCACTGAAGGGGACAATCTGTGTGAGACAGATGTCACTGATGTGGCCATACACAGTGTGACACTGCTCATCTGCCTCTGTGGGCTGCTTGGGAATGGGGCTGTCCTCTGCCTCCTCAGCCTGAAAGACCGTAACACTGCCATCTATGACCTGGCTTTTGCTGACTTCCTATTCCTGCTCTTCACAATTCCCTGCGCCCTCCTCTTCCTGGTGGAGGACCTGTCCTGCTCTCCTATCATGTCCCTGCTGTACCTGAATTTTCTTTTCCAGCTGTCAATGGTCTCCTACTACTGTGTGCTGTTCCGGCTGATGCGCACTCGCAATATAGTGGAGGTGTTCATGTTCTGCTTCCGCTTCAGCACTCCTGATCCCCTGTGGAGGTTGCTGAACCGTTTCCAATACTGGGCCTTCTTTGCTATCTTCACTGTCACTCCTGCAATGACAGACCTCTGCCGACACATGAACAGGAGCGCTGCCGGGCAGCTCTCATCTCTGTGTACGCCGTCATCCTGCTCCTCTTTGCTGCACCCATGGTCATTGCTCACACATTCATGTTCATTAAGCCCATGTGCAGCTCCGAGAAGCAGAAACCCAAGAGGCGGAAAATTGTTCTCTTCCTCACTGGGCTCCTCATTCTCCTTCTCATCCTCTGCAATTTCCTGCACCAGCTCGGTTACATCATTCTGTCCTCCCGGGTTTTTCTCCTGCTCAACTCCATCCACAGCAGCATCAAACCCTTCATCTACTTCTTGGCAGGGAGGTGCTGGAGCCCCTGCTCCCTGAGCTCCCTCCGGCTCTCCCTCTGGAGGGTTTTTGACGAGCAGAAAGAAAAAACTGCCCTCAGCAATGATCCTGCCATGGACACAGGGGTCTGAGCTTGGTGATCCCTTCCACTGCTCTGCTGAAGGAGCCCAGGAGAGTGGCTGAAGGTTTCCTTGAGCCACCTGATGAATAAATACCCACAGGATCCCCCTCCCTGTGGTTATTTATTGCTACAGGAGAAGGGAGCAGGGGCATTGCCTTGGATGATTTCTGAGGGATGCTCTGCAGGGAGCACATTGGAGCATGGCTTTCCTCCTCCCTCCTGGATCCACATGGCTCCAAGCAGAGCAGATGGGCTCAGTTCTGTTCCCCAGCTCTCTTCCCCAGGGAATGGCCCTCATTGCCTCGGCCCATTCACGGCCCAGGGAGTGAACTCCATCACCTTTGGCTACTCAGAGGAGTTTCATGGTGTTTTGAGGGATCTCTTGCCTGCAAAGAAGGTGACACCTTCAGCCCTGGGGATATGCCCAGCACATGGCAGGGTGGCGGTGATTTCCCAAATCCCTGTGGGGCTGGTGCCTCCCAATGGCAGGAGAGGGGTTGGGATCACACGGTGCATCCATCCCCTTTCTGTCCAGCAGAGCCGGCCCTGCATTCCCAGCTGATGGGAAGAGACACCAGGTGGGGCTGCAGAGCTGGCCAGGAACAGCAACATTCCCTTCAAGAATTTGTCACATTCTTGAATTCCAGAATTAAATCCTTCTGAGTAAGGTGCAGGGTCGATGGTGAACTCCACTGGATCTTTGTGCTCGTGACCAAGAAGAATATGGAATATGGAAATTCACATCACCAGATGCTTGGACCATTTGATTTCACAGGAATGAGGGGATTGTGCTGCTGTTCTGCAGATTGGGGCCATCCTCTGGTGCCCCAGCATCAACATCCAAGGAAGCCCTGGAGCACCTCCATCCTGAACCTGGCCACCCTCAGGAGGAGCTGAACAGCCACTCGGCGCAGCAGCTGCAGCCAAAATCCATCTTGTACTGCTCTTTGTCCTTTTGTAACTCCCTGTATATTAAGTTTGCATTTATGTCTTTTGGTTGTTTCCAATGTAGTAACTCCAAACCCAAAATGTGTTGAATAAACAACATCCGGGCTTTGCTACAGAGTCTGTCCCTGGTGAACAATGTCAAAAAATGGATCATTGTTCACTTCCCACAATATTTATAGTTTTTAATATCCTAGGGACGTTTCTTAAGTGAAAAAAAGGCATGACCAGGTTCTACCCCAATGAGGGCCACTGATTGAGGTGAAGGAGAACAGTCTGACGTTGTTTCCTCTCTCAGCCTGGAGAACTTCACCACCGTGGACTCACCTCACCTCACACACACCAACTGCTGTCCCTGGGGCAGGACCTTCAGGAGGTTCCCTGCAGTGGTGCCTTGGGAAAGGGGAGCAAAGCCCGCGGGCTGAGCCGTCCGGCACGGGCTCTGTCCCAGGTCCTGCCACAACCCCTGTTCTTCCTGCTGCCTCATCTTCTCCAGGGCTCTCACAAACAGGGAGCTATTCCACATCCTCTGATGGCATCAGGGCTCTGCTTCTAATCTGCTCTTGACTTTCTCCAGGAAATGAGCAAGAGGAGAGAGCCTCAGCAAGGAGACCTATGAGAAAAGTACTTTGTCTCCATGTCAGCTTCCTGTTTCATTTAAAAGCAACCCCAATCCCAAAATCTTGTCTTTTGAACGGTCTGAACTTGCCCCCTCTCTTTCCTGGGCTGGATCCTTAGGACTCTGCACTGCAAATGTGCTGCTAAACTTTGATTTCTGTTTCTAATCTCACTTTGCCACTTGTATTCCACAATTTCAGTGGTACTTCACCACTCAGGTTCCAAGGGGATTCATGGAATAGTAACAGATTCTGTGTGTGAGCTGGAGCACAGGCACACAGCAGAGGGATGATTTAGGATTCCAGCAATGCCATTTCTTCTGAGAAGGGGCAAATCAATGCTGCTCTCTTGGCTACAAACCTTAGAAAGGTAGAGGCTTCATCTGAGTCGTCTTCTACACTCCCTTGGGACTCAGACAGCAGCCTCCAATGAATTCCAAGGTATTCCTAGAAAGCTGAAGTCAGGTGATTCCTACCCAGGATGACATGCCTCAGGGATCTGGGATCCAGCTCCTGCTGGAAACTGGCACGTGTGGTGGCCGTGGGACCAGAAGTGTCACCTCTCTTCCCTGCTGACACCACGTTTATGTCCCCAGCTATGGAATCTCATATCCCCTCACCAGGCCAATCCTTTGAAGGGCAAACACTTCATGATCCCTGTGCTAATGGGGCTCCAGGAGAGGTGGAGAGGGACTTTGGACAAGGGCATGGAGTGACAGGCAATGGGGAATGGCTTCTGACTGAGAGAGGGAGGGTTCAGATGGTATGTTGGGAAGAAATCCTTGCCTGCCAGGGTGGGGAGGCCCTGGCACAGGCTGCCCAGAGAGGCTGCGGCTGCTCCGTCCCTGGAAGTGTCCAGGCCAGGCTGGATGGAGTTTGGAGCAACCTGGGATAGTGGCAGGTGTCCCTGCTGGCACAGGGACTGTACAGGATCAGGTAAAAACATCCACAAGTGCTCCCAGGAGTGAGGAGGAGGAGGAGCTCTGGTGAGGGGCTGGAAGGGGGCTCTCAGCAGCCTGGTCTCTAATGGCTTTCATTGCATCATCAAGGGGATTGGCAGTGATTGGGATGGGCTCCCAGTGCTGACAGCCGGGCTGCAAGCAGCTGATTGCTGTCCTTCCCTGGGGCTGTGTGAGCCTGCACTGGAATGACAGAAATGGGAGTCCATGGCCCAGGGGTGCTTCCAGGAGCCCAGGGCAGCTTCTGGCAGTGATTCTGTGTGGGAACCGGGGAGGACGATGAAGAGAGATCTCTAGAGTCAAGGCTGGTCTTGGAGCATGTGGTTTATTGCATAGGGCGTGGGTGAAGGGGCCCTGCTGGGAGCTGCCAGCTGCAGCTTGGAGCAGAGCCGAGAGAGAGAGAAGAGCAAGAACAAGAGAGCGAAGTAAGAGGAGTAGGAGAAGTAAGAGAGGAGCTGAAGAGAAGTGAGCAAAGTAAGAAGGCGAAGTTCCCATAACAATACATTAAATCATCTTCTATATTGAATAGTCTAACTTACACCAACCAATCTAATTCAAGGTACAAATCCTATAGCATTTACATACAGCCTGTAAGAATCATTACATTACCATACTGTGTTATATTTTAAACCCTAAAGACTACTCTTTGCACCCCTCCTGCCAAGCTAGTAGGGTCTGCTCTGACCCTTGGACTTTTGGTGAGGAGAAGGGCATTGTTTAATCAAAAGGGGATTACTTTCAGCCAGCCACACTATTGTTTTCCAGTTGTCCAGTAACTAAGGCTTCAGATATCGAAACTTGCTTTCAATTCTATTTCACTTACAGGTTTCATATTCTCAAGACCTAAGCAGTCATATTTATAAGGCTTTCCTTTTTCATCTTCCCCAACATCTCCCCCTTTCTGTTGAACAACTACGATACTAGACGCTGTCTTACTCGTTATTTTTTGCACACACTGAAGTATACAGGGTACTGCTACTAAAACTACAATTATTACTATTAGAATAATCAAGCCTATTTTACAGAGTTCCTTTAGCCAAGGTGCAATGATCAAACCATCAAATTGTCTAGCCAGGATGGGTCATCTGTTGTAATTTGGTCAGCCAGATTCCTCAAGATTTGTAACTGTTTATGAATGGAAACAGAGTGATCAGATAAGTTCATACAACATAATCCTTCAAAGTCTTCACAGCCATGTCCATGTGCTAATAAAAGATAATCAAGGGCAGCTCTGTTTTGCAAGGTAGCATGTCTGACCGCTTCTTCATCTGTCAACAAATCACTGATCATAGTGGAGGCGGCATTTACTTCTTTGCTGAGCCAACACCCCAACTTGTTTAACTGTTTTAATGCAACTGAAGAGCTCAACTGAGGTAGAAAAATGCTTGTAGCAATTGATTTTCCAGAGTTCCAAGGGTGAAACTCACCATCACAGTCACTGTCATAGTGATGTCCCCAGAAAGATCTAATCCTTCTGCTTTTCTTTTTGACTACTTCTTTGACACGGGGAGCAATTACTGTAAGTTGTCCCAGGGCACAAGGGCCACCATCTATTTTTGAAGGTATACCTTGCCAGGCCCTGTCTCCACAGATAAACCAGATTCCTTTAGTATAGAAGAGGTGGCTGCGGGTGTCTGATGGAGAGATGATCTGGAGACTAGGATACTCTTTGGGACACGTGGTTTATTGGGTGTGGGAGAACAGCCTAACCAGGGAAAATCTGAAGGGACTGGGATCTAGGGGGGCAAAGAGGGCAAGGAAAAAAAAGCTCTGAGTTACCTGTTACATTCCATTTTAACCCTTTCTATCATGAATATTCTAATGAGCATTAACCAATCACCTCAAGATACAAAACATACAGAATTTACATACAGCCTATAGGGACTACTACATTACCATATTGGGGAGGGGAATTGCTTAATCAGGATCCTTGGCTATTGACTCAGTTAATTCAATCACTGTCTTCCTGCTCAATATTCCACAGTTCAAACCTTGCTTTCAGTTCTATAACTCTTGTAGGTTTCATATTCTTACAATCTTTTACTAATAAACTATCTCTGCAAGGGCTTCCTGCTTCATCTCCCCCAACACTTTAGAAAATCTAATAGGAAGTTTGTTAAAACGATCTGCATAAGGTTCGTCATATGTGAGAAGCTTAGTTTGATTACACCAAGGAGTCACATTGCTATAAACTGGGTGATATGGGATAACATTTAAATGAGGGCCATTTTTTCCTAGGAAATGGAAGACGTAACAAGTATCCATGGTCAACGAGCCTAGGATTTCTAACTCTTGAAGCTCAGATTTATCTACTTTAGAATTATCAATGTAAGTTTGGTGTCTCTGGCTGGGAGTTGGGGACACGTGATGATCGTCATATGGCCAATATTTATCAAAGGTAACATTATCAAAATCTTCTGGAAAAGGTACTCCAACTAAACAGGTTGAGAAAGGTTTGTCAGGGCTTGTGTCAGGTAGACAGATGGTATCGGAGCCTGCAGACTTGGCTAAAGCAACCCAGACATTCGTCTTTGGTTGATTTACAGGTAAAGCTTCACTACAAAAACTAAAACAAAAGGGTAAAAACACCGTGCATTTGCACAAATGAAACTCCATTCTTTTCTTGAGCCATTTCTGGCAGATCACTATCTCCTGATGACTCAGCGCAGTTCAGGTCTGGGTGCTTGTTTCCTGGCTTCCACTCGCAGGGTTGCTGGCAGATGTGGAGGTGTCAGCGGGCTTTGATGTGTGGTACGGCTTCATGTTCTTTGCTGGAACCCACTTGAGTCCTCCTCCTAAATGTCGCAAAAGCAGGGTCCTCAGTTAGAGCTCTGTCGTGGGGGACTGGCCAGGCACTATCGTTGACGCTCAGGACGCTGCGTTCAGGTCCCTGCTCAGGGCTCCGGTTGTGTCGCTTGGCAACGGCTTTCCGTGCTCGGGACCTCCCAGCTGAGTCTACACTCAGAGCTCCAGTGCGGGTGGTGCTCAACCACGCTCACCTGTGCTCAGGCACGTGGCAGGGTCCCTCCTCAGATCTCCAATCGGCTCTGCTTGGCAACGTCTCTGTGCTCAAGGGATGCCACGGCCAATTTCCTCAGAGAGCTCCAGGTGATAGTATAGGGTTAAAATTATTTTCTGTAGAACTGTAAGTGGGTAACTAAGGGGGATGGTGGTTAGAAAAGGTAACATTTGGGAAGTGAAAGGCCCGGGCTTGCTGGTTAACAGGGACTTGAGAATAGAACGTTAGCTTTGCTATAGTTGCTGTAGCTAAGGCCATTGTTTTAACTAAATCAAGTATGCCTTTGTTCGGGGGAATCGAATATGATCACTGTTTGGCTAAATTATAAGAAATTTTGCTTAGGAACAATCTAGGGTAACCAATCAATATGTAGCTGTGTGGCAGAGGGGTATAAAACGTGTGTGTTGCTAATCACTGTCGGAGTCAGATTTGGGTTTGTCTGTGTACCCCGGCTCCCGGAGCTCCTCAATAAAAGCACCTGCATATAATCATTCCGTGATTATGTGTTTCCAATGCTAACATTTTGGCGACTCCAGACGGGACCTTGTGAGCGCTGCTGAGGACCACGCAACACGATCACGCTCCAGCCAGCACCGAGGGATTCTCGGGGAGCCCATCGCGCTGCGACCCCCCACCGCTCACAACGTTCCCTGCAAGGTAAGGTGCTTTTACTCTGGTATGGGTGCCTGCCAGTAAGAGGCAGCGAAAGCTGCGCTTTGTTGTGCTAAGGAATTCCTGGTTTGTGCCTAGGTGCCGTCCGTCAGTCAATGCGAAAGCGTTGCAGGTTCGGCATTGGTGGTCTAATCGTAGCTGTAATATGGAGAAACTAAAAGGGTTGAAAGGGGTTTTGGGCGGCAATGCCCCCATCCCATGTGCTTCTCCTTTGAGTTGTTTGTTGGCACATTGGAAAGAGGGGAATTTTGGTCAAGAGTTACGAAGGATAAGTTGATTGATTATTGTAATGTATGGTGGCCAAAATATGTTTTGCGGAATGGGAAAACGTGGCCAGAAAACAGGTCTTTGCAATCTGATATGATTTCACTGCTTATATTGTTTTGTAAACAAGAGGGGAAACTAGATGAAATTTTATACGTTAATTTGTTCATCTACTTGTGAGGGAAACCAGTTTGGCTGGTGGAGTGTGGTTTGAAGGCACTGAGGCTTGAAGATAAGCACTGCTTGGCTTGCATCCAGGATAAGCGCTGTGTAGAACATTTGGGTCTTGGGGGGGGGGGGTAGAAGATTTGGATGTTGATTTATTAGTGGGATCCCTGCTAACATCTCCTTGGCATCGGGTTCCACTCCATTTGCCCTCACCCCACCAGATTCCAGATTCCCTTACCCCTCCCTCGCGTACTCCTGCCCAGAGTTCTGTTCTGCACGGTTTTATTCTACCAGATTCTCTCATCCCTCCTCCACTTACCCCTGCCCAATATACCTCTCCTCCACCTTTGCCTGCTCAGGGAAATCTCCCCTTTTCACATAGGTCTCCTCAAGAAAATACCTTTGTGTCTGTTTAGGGCTATCCTCCTCCCCTGCCAACGCCTGCTCAGAGATTTATCCCTTCACCGACACCTGCAGGGAAATCTCCTCTCCCACCTACGCCTCCTTCACCAGCTCCCGTCCCCTCTGTCTCCCTGTACCCTCCTCTGCCGGAATCTCCCACTGTTTCTCTCTTGGGTGGCAATCAGGATTTGATTGTGGGACAAGGACGGAAGGGAGAGGGGTACAGAGAGGACAGGGCAGAAAGTAGTGACAGTGAGGATGATAAGTCAGATGCCCCAGTAGCCCACCGTACACGAGGACAGTTGGCCCCAACCTGGCCCCAAGCAAGAAAAGGAATATTGACATCAGGCAAACAGAAGAAAATTATTATTGCACCGTTGAAGCAGGGAGTGGGAGCTCAGGGACCAGTTTTTGTAAAGGTACCTTTTTCACCTGCTGATTTGGTCATATGGAAACAGTCAGCTGGATTGTATAGAGATAATCCAGATAAAGTAGCCCATGTGGTTAGGATGATAATGAAAACTCAGAATACTTATTGGGAAGATATTCAGGTGTGATTTTAGACACCCTGATGGGTGAAACAGAAAGGGAACCAAGACTGGGTTTGAATCAGTGTGCATATTGCAAGTAGACGGAGCAGAAAAAACAAAGGTGTTCAAACTGGTTTTACCAGGGCAATCAGTTCCAGCAAGGAGATGCTACCAAGGTGATGATGTTATATGCTGGGTAAAAAGAATTCACACCCCAAGAACCTCCAGTAACTTTACAGTTAGGAGATAAGGGAATGAAGTTTTTGACTGACACTAGAGCAATGCATTTGGTATTAAACTATGTAGAGGGACAAATTGGAAAGAAGTCAGCTGTAATTATCGGAGCCACAGGGAAGGAGGAAGTACGGCCATTCTTGCAACCCCTGGATTTGAGGTTTGGGAACAAAGTTTTAACACATGAATTTTTATATATGCCTGAGTGTCCAGCTCTGCTTTTAGGGTGTGATCTATTGGCAGCACTAGAGGCGGAAATTACCTTTGAGAATGGTGAACTTGTAATGAGAGTACCTGAGTCCAAAACAGGAAAGATTTTAATGATAAAAGAAAAACCAATTCCTAATATTCCCAAGGAGGTGGAAGATGCAGTAATCCCCTCTGTGTGGGAGACAGATATACCTGGAAAATTTAAATTAGCACAACCGGTACATGTAGAATTGAAAGAAGGGGCCAGGGCGGTACGGATTAAACAGTATCCTATAAAACCAGAAGCATGACAGGAAATAGCTAAAACCATTGATAAATTTTTAAAATATCAAATTTTACAGGAATGTGAATCAGAATATAATACTCCAATATTCCTGGTGAAGAAACCCAATGGTGAGTATAGACTTGTACAGGACTTAAGAGGTATAAATGAAATAACCAAAGACATTCACCCAGTGGTTGCCAATCCCTATACCTTGTTAGCATCTGTAAAAGAGATATATAAGTGGTTTACTGTAGTTGATCTAAAAGATGCTTTCTTCTGCATACCCCTTGACCAAGAGAGTAAGAAACTATTTGCCTTTGAGTGGGAACATCCAGAAAATGGAAGAAAGACCCAGCTCACCTGGACGAGGTTCCCCATGAGGTTCAAAAACTCCCCCACCGTATTTGGAAATCAACTGGCAAAGGAGCTGGAAATCTGGATCAGGGGAGGACAGTGTGGTAGGGTGACTTTATGCTGCTTGTATCCCCAATCGTCTGTTCTGTTTGTGCTGTATATTGTGTTCTGTACCTTTAAAACTTGTTCTGGGAGTGAAGGGGGAGAAAGAACAGCGCGCAGTTTGTTTTGAGGAAACGGCCTGACTCTCCCACATTGCTGCTCTCCGGTGTTCGTCCGAGGCACGGACAGCGGTGGGACAGAGATCTCCTGTGCTTTTAGTTAGTTTTAGCTAGCTAGCTAGGCAGAGAAGACTCTCTGGACTGTTTTTTTTTTCTTGGGACTGTTTAAATCTGCTCGGGACTGAAAAACCCAGAGGAGCAGCGAGGGCTGGCACCTGCGGCCCCGCCAGGCCTGGACCTTCGGAGAGACTGAGTGAGCTGAGCTACACCCACAGCAAGGACTGTCTCTGTTTGCCATCTCTCTTCGGAGCGGGCAGAGGTTTTATTGTTTCATATTATTAATTCTTTGCATTTGTGGGCATTTTGTTTGTTAAATAAATAGTTTTTTCCACTTTTCTCCGAGGAAGTTCTTTTCCCGGACCGGCTGGGGGGAGGGGCCGTTTGGGTTTACTCTTCCAGAGGAACCCCTTCGGAGGTTTTCTCCCAAATTTGCCCTAAACCAAGACATATATTTATTTTGGCGCCCAACGTGGGCTAGCTCCACAGAGTAAAGAAACTGTCTGTAAAAGTTCGTCATGTAGACGCCCATGTTCCCAAGAGTCAGGCCAATGAAGAACACCAAAACAACGAGCAGGTAGATCAGGCTGCAAAAATAGAAGTGTCAAAAATAGACTTAGATTGGCAACACAAAAGAGAGTTGTTCCTAGCTCGGTAGGCCCATGATGCCTCAGGTCATCAGGGCAGAGATGCCACCTATAAGTGGGCACGGGACCGAAGAGTGAATTTAACCATAGACAGTATTTCTCAGGTTATCCATGACTGTGAGACGTGTGCTGCCATCAAGCAAGCCAAGCGGGTGAAACCCCTCTGGTACGGTAGACGGTGGTCCAAATATAAGTATGGGGAGGCCTGGCAGATTAATTACATCACCCTGCCCCAAACCCGCCAAGGCAAGCGCTATGTGCTGACCATGGTGGAAGCCACCACTGGGTGGCTAGAGACCTACCCTGTGCCTCATGCTACCGCCCGGAACACCATCCTAGGCCTAGAAAAGCAAGTTCTTTAGAAGCATAGTACCCCTGAGAAAATTGAGTCAGACAATAGGACTCATTTTAAGAATAGCCTTATCAACACCTAAGCTAGAGAACATGGCATTGAGTGAGTCTACCATATCCCCTACCATGCACCAGCTGCAAGCAAAGTAGAGAGATGCAACAGACTGTTAAAAACCACCTTGAAAGCATTAGGTAGAAGATCTTTCAAAAATTAAGAGCAACACTTAGCAAAAGCCACCTAGTTAGTTAACACCCGAGGTTCCACCAACAGAGCAGGCCCTGCCCAGTCTGAGCTCCTATCTACAGTAGATAGAGATAAAGTTCCAGTAGTACATGTGAGAAGTTTGTTAGAGAAAACAGTTTAAATTAAATCTGCCTCAAGTACAGACAAACCCATCCGTGGGATTGTTTTTGCTCAGAGACCAAGATGCACATGGTAGATAATGCAAAAAGATGGAACAACACGATGTGTACCTCAGGGAAATCTGATTGTTGAGTAAAAACTATGAGTAAATATCATTTACTGAATGTTACTACCATTTTCTGTATATAGCTGTATACTGTATATATATGCATGTATAAGGTATGTGTGTGTAGAATTAGAATTTTAGTTTTGGTAGTAAGTTGACGATATGGGGATACAGGGGTGGAATGTGGTAGGGTGACTTTATGCTGCTTGTATCCCCAATCGTCTGTTCTGTTTGTGCTGTATATTGTGTTCTGTACCTTTAAAACTTGTTCTGGGAGTGAAGGGGGAGAAAGAACAGCGTGCAGTTTGTTTTGAGGAAACGGCCTGACTCCCCCACATTGCTGCTCTCCGGTGTTCGTCCGAGGCACGGACAGCGGTGGGACAGAGATCTCCTGTGCTTTTAGTTAGTTTTAGCTAGCTAGCTAGGCAGAGAAGACTCCCTGGACTGTTTTTTTTTCCTTTTTCTTGGGACTGTTTAAATCTGCTCGGGACTGGAAAACCCAGAGGAGCAGCGAGGGCTGGCACCTGCGGCCCCGCCGGGCCTGGACCTTCGGAGAGACTGAGTGAGCTGAGCTACACCCACAGCAAGGACTGTCTCTGTTTGCCATCTCTCTTCGGAGCGGGCAGAGGTTTTATTGTTTCATATTATTAATTCTTTGCATTTGTGGGCATTTTGTTTGTTAAATAAATAGTTTTTTCCACTTTTCTCCGAGGAAGTTCTTTTCCCGGACCGGCTGGGGGGAGGGGCCGTTTGGGTTTACTCTTCCAGAGGAACCCCTTCGGAGGTTTTCTCCCAAATTTGCCCTAAACCAAGACAGACAGGTACCAAGAGACCAATACCTTTTGTTGCAGTACGTTGATGATATACTGATAGCGACAGAAGAAAAGACAACATGCATAAAGGTAACAATTGAAATTTTAAAATCGCTGGGAATGGGAGGATATAAAAAAAAAGGTGTCTAGAGAAAAGGCACAAATTGCCCAACAGACTGTGATTTATCTGGGATGCAAAATCTCACAAGGACAAAGAAAACGAGGTACTAACCGCATCCAAGCTATTTGTGCTATTCCAGAACCCCAGAACCTCCACGAGCTGCGAGTCTTCCTTGGAATGACTGGATGGTGCCGCCTGTGGATCATGAACTATGGACTGATCGCGAAACCCCTGTATGAGGCCCAGAAGACGCAGCCGTTCACCTGGGGCAAACCACAGAAAAAGGCCTTCCTGAAACTGAAAGAAGCACTGATGACTGCTCCAGCGTTGGGGTTACCTGATCCGTCTAAAGACTTTCAGCTATACGTGCATGAGAGGCAGCGACTGGCATTGGGAGTCCTGACCCAACGACTGGGAAGTTGGAAAAGGCTGGTGGGTTACTTTTCCAAACAACTCGACAACCTAAGTGCCGGGTGGCCCTCATGCCTGCGGGCAGTGGCAGCTACTGTGCTGCAGATACAAGAAGCCAGGAAGCTCACAATGGGAAGACACATGGATGTTTATGTGCCGCACATGGTAACCACAGTTTTGGAGCAAAAGGGGGACCACTGGCTCTCTCCCAGCTCAATGATGAAATTCCAGGTAACCCTAACTGAGCAGGATGACGTGGCATTAAAGACAACTAACCTCTTGAATCCAGCGTTGTTTTTAGGTATTACAGCTGAGGAAGGTCCACTGGAACATGACTGCATGGAAGTGATTGAATACACCTATGCAGGAAGAGCAGACCTGAAAGATGTCCCCCTGGAGCAACCAGAATGGGAACTTTTCACAGATGGAAGCAGCTTCATAGAGAATGGAATCAGATACGCCGGATACGTGGTAACCACAATTGACTCCATAGTGGAGGCAAAAGCATTACCACCAAACACACCTGCCCAGAGCGCAGAACTGGTAGCATTAACCAAGGCACTAGAGCTGAGTGAGGGAAAAGTAGTAAACATATGGACTGACTCGAAATATGCCTTTGGAATAGTGCATGTGCACGAAGCACTGTGGAAGGAAAGAGGACTGTTATCCTCCCAAGGTACACATATTAAACATCAAGATGTAGTCCTGCAACTGATCAATGCGGTACAAAAACCAGGACAAGTAGCAATTATGCATTGCAAAGCACATAAATTAGGCAACTCCAAAATTTGTGAGGGAAATCAAAGAGCCGATTGGACAGCCCACCAAGTGGCATGAGAGGTGCAGACAGCAATGGCATTGATACCATCAAAATTTAATGTCTCTCAATTTAATTTGCCTCCTCAGCCAAAGTATACCATTGAAGATGACAGGCTAGCACATCTGCTGAAGGCACAGAAGAACACGGAAGGGTGGTATGTAACCGCACAAGGGCAAATAGTGGTACCTCCTTTGGTAATAAGAGAAATTTTACAGGTAAAACATAATGAGTGTCACTAGGGTGCAGAGGCATTGGTAAAATGGCTAAAACGACACTTAGTCTCAGTACGGATGCAAACAATGGCCAAGTCAATAATGTCCAAGTGTGAAGTTTATCTGAAAAACAACCCAGTAGCTAGATGGCACGCACAGTTAGGCAGAATTTGAGTAAGAATAGAACCAAGAGACTATTGGCAAGTAGATTTTGTAGAACTGCCGAAGACTCGAGGATACAAATATTTGTTAGTAGGGGTTGACACATTTTTTGGATGGCCAGAAGCCCTTCCCTGTTGCACAAACCAGGCAAAAGAAACAGTTAAGTGGTTGTTACAAGAGATTATTCCCAGATTTGGGGTGCCCCTAGGAATATCATCAGACAGAGGCCCACATTTTGTAGCTACAGTAGTATGGGAGATGAGCAAACTATTAGGGATTGTGATGGTTTTATCACGTTCTATATTTCATTTGACTGGAAGAATATAAAGCAAATCAGGCCCATCTTTAAATTACAAAGATAGCTTATTAATACACACAAAAACAACAAAAAAAAGGGAAAAAACAACAACAACAACAAATGAAACTTCTAAAACATCTTTCTTTCTCTTTCTAAGTTTTTTACCTTTCTTCACTCAACATAAAAAGACATGACCTGCAACCTCAGCCAGTTTTACCATTTTAAAAATAACCTTTTATTAGTTCTTTTAGGAAAGGAGTCTCTCTGGGTTCTATATAGACATCCCATGCTCTACATCTGCGAGGATTTTAAAGGAACTCCTGCAAACTGCGAAATCCTACCCATTAGCAGCTCTCTCAACACTGCACATAGGCCATATTTGCTTATTGGGGTACTGTTTAAGGATGCCTCCTCTAGTATGACACAAAGATTCTCTTCTTCTATTTCCAAAATCATCTCAAGACCCAAAAACAAATCTCCTCTTTCTTTAGGAGCAAAAAGCTTCATATCACTTTTAACTAGAACCTTACATCCCCCCAAAAGCATTTATATGTTACAGGAAAAAAACTAGTTCAGTCTCTATAGTTTACCAGAAATGTCCAGCCAAAATTAGGCCACTCCTTGTCCTTTTGCCTTAAAGTCCTTTTCACTCTCCCTTTACCGACTGTAGCTCCATGCTGTGTCTTTCTATTCGCTATATTTGTTCTTCTTCCGGAGAAAGATGATGTTTAGGAAAGTCCATCTGCTAGCAACAAAGGGTTAAACTTTTCGGGCTGCCGGGCTGCCCACGTGGCTCTGCGGCGGGAAACTGAGTCGTTTAGAAGCCGTGCGCTGGTTTCTTCGGCTTGAAAAAGAAGAGCAAGGGCGAAGGGGCACTCCGTCCGAGCTCTCCCTCTTCTCCATGCTGCCTGCTTCTCTGCTAGACAGCGGCTCCTAAAGCTCCGGCCCGGCCTGCCCCGGCTCCAGCAGCATCGGGGCCCAGCCCGGCCCGCCGCGGCCGCCCGGGGTGGGGGGGCACTGAGGCCGGCCGGCCCCGGCGGCTCTCTGTCCTTAGTCTGCCACCCTAAAAGACAAAGAGACCGCTCCTCCCCCCACCCAGCCTTTTTAAGCATTTCGCCAAAAGTCGCAGCTTGTTTTTTACTGGATAAATTGCTTGTCAATCAAAAAAACTGACCCCGATTGGAACAAAATCAGGCTTTTCCTAGCCTATGACAGGGATATCCTGGGACCTTCACACACCATGGAGACCCCAGTCAGCTGAAGCAAATAAAGCATGAGGTACGAAAAGAGCAAAAGGATTTAGCAACTAGTTGGTTGGATAAAATTTTCAAAGGGCTAGGATGGAATGTGTGTTCATGGGTGAAATCTATCCTTGAGAGCTCGGTGACTTTGTTAATCGTATCTCTAGCAATCTGGTTAGTTTACAGAATCCTAAGGGGAGAGATACTAAAAAAAACATCCTGGAACAGAACCATAATGAAGGCCTTGACACGAGACAAGACAACACATCCAGCACCTTCAGTCCGTGATGACACCACTAATGGAGCCCATGACAACCACGGATTTGAAAATGAACATCCAGTGTAGACTTTGAAGCCAAATGGACTGTATCCAGTGAAAGCATTTACACTTTGTTCATTAAAGTGAAACACTTTCAAAGGGGGGAATGATAGTATAGGGTTAAAATGATTTTTGTAGAACTGCAAGTAGGTAACTAAGGGGGTGGTGGTTAGGAAAGGTAACAGTTGGGAAGGGAAAGGCCCGGGCTTGCTGGTCAACAGGGCCTTGAGAATAGAACATCACCTTTGCTATAGTTGCCGTAGCTAAGACCATTGTTTTAACTAAATCAAGTATGCCTTTGTTTGGGGGAATTGAATATGATCACTGTTTGGCTAAATTATAAGAAATTTTGCTTAGGAACAATCTAGGGTAACCAATCAATATGTAGCTGTGTGGCAGAGGGGTATAAAACGGGTGTGTTGCTAATCACTGTCGGAGTCAGATTTGGGTTTGTCTGTGTACCCCGGCTCCCGGAGCTCTCAATAAAAGCACCTGCATATAATCATTCCGTGATTATGTGTTTCCAACACTAACACCTGGAGAACTTCACCACCCTGGACTCACCTCACCTCACACACACCAACTGCTGTCCCTGGGGCAGGACCGTCAGGAGGTTCCCTGCAGTGGTGCCTTGGGAAAGGGGAGCAAAGCCCGCGGGCTGAGCCGTCCGGCACGGGCTCTGTCCCAGGTCCTGCCACAACCCCTGTTCTCCCTGCTGCCTCATCTTCTCCAGGGCTCTCACAAACAGGGAGCTATTCCACATCCTCTGATGGCATCAGGGCTCTGCTTCTAATCTGCTTTTGACTTTCTCCAGGAAATGAGCAAGAGGAGAGAGCCTCAGCAAGGAGCCCTATGGGAAAAGCACTTTGTCTCCATGTCAGCTTCCTGTTTCGTTTAAAAGCAATCCCAATCCCAAAATTTTGTCTTTTGAACAGCCTGAACTTGCCCCCTCTCTTTCCTGGGCAGGGTCCTTAGGACTCTGCACTGCAAATGTGTCGCACACGCCGTAAAGAACTCACACCCACACCTTGCGATGTCTGAGGCAGAAAGGAGAAGGGTTTATTTACAGATTCAACATTTATCGAACTCCAGCAGTGACCATGGATTGGAGGAAGAAAATCTTCTCCAACCACACTGGACAACCCAACAGTCCATTAACAGTCTCCTCCTTATGAAAAGAATGTAAACATTGTTGGACTTTACAATAACAAGAAGGTTATTTATATAAAAGTGTATCTGACTCCAAAACACAGAAGGCTAAAAATAAGACTTCACCAAACTCCTTAAATCGGACAGAGGAGAATGGCAAAAACTCAGACTACACAAATGTGCTGCTAAACTTTGATTTCTGTTTTTAATCATGCTTTGCCACTTGTATTCCACAATTTCAGTGGTATTTCACCTTCACCACGCAGGTTCCAAGGGGATTCATGGAGTAATAACAGATCCTGTGTGTGAGCTGCAGCACAGGCACACAGCAGAGGGATGATTTAGGATTCCAGCAATGCCATTTCTTCTGAGAAGAGGCAAATCAATGCTGCTCTCTTGGCTACAGCCCTTAGCAAGGTAGAGGTTTCATCTGAGTCATCTTCTAGACTCCCTTGGGAGTCAGACAGCAGCCTCCAATGGATTCCAAGAAATTCCTAGAAAGCTGAAGTCAGGTGATGCCTACCAGGCTGACATGCCTCAGGGATCTGGGATCCAGGTCCTGCTGGAAACTGGCACGTGTGGTGGCCCTGGGACCAGAAGTGTCACCTCTCTTCCCTGCTGACACCACATTTGTGTCCCCAGCTAAGGAATCTCATATCCCCTCACCAGGCCAATCCTTTGAAGGGCAAACACTTCATGATCCCTGTGCTAATGGGGCTCCAGGAGAGGTGGAGAGGGACTTTGGACAAGGGCATGGAGTGACAGGACAAGGGGGAATGGCTTCCCACTGAGAGAGGGTGGGTTCAGATGGGATGTTGGGAAGAAATCCTTGCCTGTCAGGGTGGGCAGGCCCTGGCACAGGTTGCCCAGAGAGGCTGTGACTGCCACATCCCTGGAAGTGTCCAAGCCTAGGCTGGTTAGGGTTTGGAGTGATAAAGACCCAATAATTGATTGCCAATTAGATAAAGCTTTATTGCCACGAGAAGTCGAGGCAAGCAGCGGGCTGGGAAAGCCGGAGAGCACAAATCTCAGCTCATGCTCCACACACAGCTTTTCGGAGTATTCCTCGTAGTTTCTCATTTTTATAACTTTTTGGTTTACACATTCCCCTTGGTCCCTCCCCAGCCCATGTTTTTCCGCATTTGGTCATAGTTGAGTCTTCTAACTCCACGAGTCTTGCTGCTGACCACCGGTGGCCTCACTAGTGGCCACTTCGGTGCTGTGACCTTCCCCGGTGAGACCATCCTGGGATGGGCGTCTCAGGCTTCCAAGAAGCACAGGCACAGGCACTTCTGTGATCAGCTCTGTGAAAGCTGCTGGCAGCATCTATATCCGGCAGCTCCTTCAGGCGATGCAGGAACAGAGGCAGGAGGCAGGCGTCCAGTCTGAGAGACCCTCTATTAGGCAGGAACCGACGACAGAAGGCCCTGGGGCTCACAGTGTGGGATTATATAGGGTTTGGAATAGGCGGGGCTAGCAACTTGGACCAATCACAGAGAGGATTAAGAAAACAACCAATCGGGGAGAGGATCCAATATGGGCCAATCAGGGAGAGGATCCAAAATGGACCAGTCAGGGAGAGGATATAAAATGGACCAATCAGGGAAGGGAAAGAACTAGGAAGTGTGGAAACAACTAATGCAGGGTAACATAGAGCCTCAAGGGCTCATGGGGGTGAAACACTTTAATCTCCATGACCTGAAAGAAGTCTCCTGGGGAGACTTCCCTGTGGTGAGCCTTGCCTTTGTGAATACAGCTTATACGCTGTGCTCCCTCCATGGGAGGGCAAGCTCCCTTGTGGTAACCTCAGGGGCTACCACAGAGTCTGGGGTCTTCTGCCCTCTCACGGTGGTCAGTGGATGAAGTCTCTCCTCTTCCTCGCAGCCAGTCCATGGGGACTTTCCACTGTGGTTACCATGGTTTCACCAAATCTCCCGTTTTCTCTCCTTCTTCATGTCTTATGATACAAAGTTACATTACACTATCCTGCACCAAGGCCGGGCTCTTTCTAACTTCTTTACTTCTGCAGTTTCTGCAATTAGCACTTATTGCTTAATAGCTTCTACATATTTACAATTTCTGCAGTTTGCTTAATAGCCCCTACATATTTATAATTATTAACTATAACATTGAACACAAATTACCTAAATCATTAATTTCATCTATAACAGTCTCTACTCTTTATTAATTTATTAAGTTATTAATTCATTAATTGATTGATTTGTGTTAATTCACTAATTTTCTAATTTGTGTGATTTTGTTAATACTCTGCTGTAATGATGAGCGATTATACTGGTTGTTAATTACAGCTCTGGCTTAAAGCTTATCCTTATAAGCATTCCAAGGTCTTGTTCTGTTCTCATCATGGGTTTGCTTTTTGCTTATGTTCTTTTAAATTTTTTTCTCTATCTTTACCTGGATCTCAAATTTGATGAAGAGTATGCTATAAAAATTGATTCTATCTTATTCCCCACCCAAACAGTATGATTACACTGATTACAAACAGGGATAATGGAGTTTGATTTTTTTAATTTGCCTTAGTTTATTTTCCTCAGGGGTTGCAGTTATATTGTGACATGCTGTGATTCTTCCCCAATATCATTTAACACATCGAATGCTATTATATTTACAAACTCCTATGCTAAAGTTGGCCAGGCATCCCAAGTGGCAGAATCACAACTCCCAGCAGTATTCCCCACTTTAGTAACCCTCTGCCTTCCCTAACACCTCTGGTTTTTGGTTTTGCTTTCCAGAGCGTGGATTTTCATCTTCTCGGCAGCAAGGAAACTCTTCAGAGGTGCCTGGGTGTGACTGCTGCTTTAATGTTTTTTCTTGTACTTGTCTTACTTTTTATGTTTCATTTGTTCTGCCCAGTAAAGGACTTGGGAGTATTTTTGGCACTTTATTTTTTCAGCTTGGGTATCTAATTGACCCCTCACCCCATTTACAACTAATTGCCACCACTCAAAAAATCCCTCTTCAAGTCTCCCTATGTGTACAGCCAGGTATAATTTTTTTTTTTTTTGTTATCTCTAGCTCTTCTCTTCTACAGGGAGGGCACAACCCCTTACGAAAATATCCTGCCCTACAGTGAGTCCACCACTTTTCTTTACAACTCGCCTTTACATTGCCTTTTCTCACAATAATAGCATTCACAACTTAAGCCTTTTGGTCTACTTGGTTTACTCTTCCTCTCCTCCTGATTCAAACATTTTGCTTTTCTGACTGCAGCTACCAACACTCTCATCTTCGCTTTCACTTTCCTCTTCTCTCTTACACTTTCTGCACTTCCCTCTATAAATCTGGTATTCCCCGCTCTGCCACCCTTCTAACTTTTCTAATTTCCTTTGTATGTCTTTTCAAGATTTTGCTACAAACTGTGTTTAATTAATTAATAATGCTTTTTCTATGGGAGAACTTGGGTCTACCCCTGAGTACATTCTCAAGCTATTTCTAAGCCTTTCCAACCAGTCAGTAGGGGATTTATCCTTTTTCTGGTGTTTACTAAAAGCCCTGATAATATTCTGTCCTCTCAGGACTGCCTCCCATATCCCTCGTCAATGGGACATTCACAAAGCCCAGGTGTTCTGGTTTTATAGGAACTTCCTTTAACGGCAAAAGCTGACTCCCCCCTCGTGTTAATTTTGCCCTTTGCACCTTACTTCTTGTTTGCCTGGGTGACGGGACAGCCCCTTGTTCAGACTCGTGGGTAAACAACTTTTGGATTCTTGGTGGGGGTGTGGGGAAGCCATGGGTAAAGGAAGGGGGGGTAGGGAAGCCGTGGGTAAAAGTTGCCTTTGAGGATGGTGGGGGCAGGTTTTCCAAGGAGTCCCAATCCTCTTTTATTTTTGGATTTTTCTTGTTTTGTCTGGACCAATGGGAACAATGAAGCCTTAGACTCTTCCCGTAAAACTATATAATCACCAGATCCCACCCATAAAGCAGCATAATCGACTTCTTGTTGTTGTTGTTGTTGTTGTTGTTGTACTGACTCCTTAGTATTTACATAAATATTGAGTGCTCAACACACCCAATCTTTAAACGACCCAAAAATGAGCTAAAATAGATGCTCTCTTATCTCTTTATTACCCCATACCTCCATACAGTAATGAATTATCCTCCCCTTATTCTTCTTTTCCCGGGATGGCCAATCCTCCCAATTTTCGATCATTCTCCCTAAGGGGCTGTCTTGGGGAATATCAGGTAACTCCCCCACTTTTGCATCTGGGGTTTCCTACATGGATCCCTTTGGACTTTTGGGACTTACTTCTCCCTTGACCCATTGTCCCCTTTCCCCTCGGGTGTTTCACTCACTCTCTCGTTCGCGCCCTTCTTCAGTGGCCCGGCCCCTCGCGGGACACGGGAAACGCACTCAGAAGAGTTCCGCTCTCGCTTTGCAGCCCCTGCCGTGTCTCAGGCACACGCACCCTTACAGGCACCTTTACATGCACCCTTCTTTATTACACATACACAGGCATGCACTCTGGTGAATCACACTCATACAGGAGTACACTCCCCTGGTGTACATTCTGGCTACACTCTCCAGTGCCCTCGTCAGGTACACTTACACTGGTGTACGCCCCCAGGTACACTCCCTAGTGTACCCCCAAAACAGGCACACTCCCCTGGTGTGCCCCTGAAACAGGCACACTCCCCTGGTGTACCCCAAAAACAGGCACACTCCCCTGGTGTGCCCCCAAGGCAGGCACACCCCCCTGGTGTGCCCCCAAGGCAGGCACACTCCCCTGGTGTACCCCAAAAACAGGTCCACCCCCGTGGTGTGCCCTCAAGGCAGGCACACTCCCCTGATGTACCCCAAAAACAGGCACACTCCCCTGGTGTGCCCCCAAGGCAGGCACAACGCCTGGTGTGCCCCCAAAACAGGCACACTCCCCTGGTGTATCCCCAAAACAGGCACACCCCCCTGGTGTACCCCCAAAACAGGCACACCCCCCTGGTGTGCCCCCAAAACAGGCACACCCCCCTGGTGTGCCCCCAAGGCAGGCACACTCCCCTGGTGTGCCCCCCTTTTTTCCAACCAAACAATCGACCTTATCTCTTTTAGACCATCCGGATCTCCATGCACGAGAATTACAGGAGCTTTAACGGCCGATGTATAAGGAAGCTTCCTCTGATTTCAACTCCTCGCAATTTAGTGTCCTGATAAGGGCTGGGGGAGACAGCACCCTCTCAGCAATCCGAGCTCATCAATAGATGAGGGTGCCCCTGGATGAGGAGGGGCCGCACCCCACAACCCCCTATCACAAGGGGTCACCAACTGATAAATATAAAAGACCCAATAATTGACTGCCAATTGGATAAACCTTTATTACAGCAAGAAGCCGAAGCAAGCAGCGCGCTGGGAAAGCCAGAGAGCACAAGTCTCAACTCCTGCTCCACGCACAGCTTTTGGAGTTTTTACCGTAGTTTCCCATTTTTGTAACTTTCTGGTTTACACACTCCCCTTGGTCCCTCCCCAGTCCATGTTTTTCCATATTTGGTCATAGTTGAGTCTTCTAACTCCAGGAGTCTGGGGTCTTCAGCCCTCTCATGGTGGTCGGTGGATGAAGTCTCTCCTCTTCCTCGCAGCATGTCCATGGGGACTTTCCACTGTGGTTACCATGGTTTCACCAAATCTCCCATTTTCTCTCTTTTTTCATGTCTTATGATACAAAGTTACATTACATTATCCTGCACCAAGGCCAGGCTCTTTCTCATTTCTTTACTTCTGGGGTTTGTGCAACTAGCAATTATTGCTTAATAGCTTCTACATATTTACAATTTCTGCAGTTTGCTTAATAGCCCCTACATATTTATAATTATTAACTATAACACTGAACACAAATTACCTAAACCATTAATTTCCTTCATAACAGGAGCAACCTGGGATAGTGGCAGGTGTCCCTGCTGGCACCGGGACTGTACGGGATCAGGTAAAAACATCCACAAGTGCTCCCAGGAGTGAGGAGGAGGAGCTCTGGTGAGGGGCTGGAAGGGGGCTCACAGCAGCCTGGTCTCTAATGGCTTTCATTGCATCCTCAAGGGGATTGGCAGTGATTGGGGTGGGCTCCCAGTGCTGACAGCCGGGCTGCAAGCAGCTGATTGCTGTCCTTCCCTGGGGCTGTGTGAGCCTGCACTGGAATGACAGAAATGGGAGTCCATGGCCCAGGGGTGCTCCCAGGAGCCCAGGGCAGCTTCTGGCAGTGATTCTGGAGCTCTTCCCACAATGGGAGTTGTTTCTGACAAGCAGCCAGGTGCTTTCCCAGCGCTGCCAGCACTGCCAGCATTCCAGAGCCACCAGCACCACCAGCAGCCCTCTGCTGCTGGAGGGACAAGAACCCCTCAGGGAAGGGAAACCAGGAATGGTAGAAGCCTGTCAAGTGAGGGAAGGAAGGTGAAGAGTGGGGCACTGTCCTGGGAAGGAGTGTTTCTGATTAGGGGGAAATGAGGAGCCATTCACACATGTTATAAGCAGGTGGTGTGGTGATTGGCTCTGGCAAATGTTGAACGAGCACTGTGTGAGTTATCATGTTAAAAGCAGCTCTGTTCAGATTGGGAGTGTTTCTATCATGAGTGCTGTGTTCATGGTGAAAGCTGCAATGCTGATCTCGGAGCATTGCGGGGAGCCGAAGGCAGGAGGGCTGCAGGAGCTCCGGGAAGGCGGGAGGAAGGAGCAGCTGTGTGGGCAGAGTGGGATCTGTCCGATTGTGGGGGTGGCTCAGCGAGATCATCGAAGGCTTGTTCCTGCTGTGGGTGGGTGCGTCTGGCCGTGCCTCTGCTGTGGCTGAGCGCCCAGCAGTGCTCCTTGTTTCTTCTTTTGGCCCTTGTGGGAGTGGAATAAACTTTTGTAAATGTTAAGCAGCGAGGTGTCGTTTCCCACAACAAAGAAAATGATCACTTGATTTGCAAGGGGATATAAAAAAAGACTCAAGCTCAATACCCCCGAGGCTGTGGCACTCAGATGGAGCCAAAGTTATAAAACCATTTCTGACTGCCCCATGACTGCACCGAGCCTTGGGAAACAACAGCAGGACAGGGCACAGAAGGAGCCAGAGGGACGGGGAGTGGGGAGCTCCTCGTGATCCTTGCACTTTTCCCTTCATCTTCCTGACTGGGAGGAGCCAGTTTAGGGTATGGATCCCAAAGGAGCATGAGGTACCAGGAAGCGCTGCTGATGTGCACAGACCCCCTTGGCCTGCTGCTGCCCCACTGTGAACAGGTCAGTGGAATGTTTTCCCTCCTCCCTACCCCACCTCCCTCTCCTCGAGCAGCTGCTCTGTTCCTGCCACCCTCTCCCGGTGACCACAGTGCCCTCCCCAGCTCCCCCCTCCTCTGTCCTACACTTCCCGTCTGTATCTTGACATTGAAATCGGCTGAAATGAACTTGCTATCACAAAGGAAAGCATCGGGAAGCAGGAATTCTTTACCTGCACAGGAGACACAGAAGGATCTCTCCTTGATCTCCGTGTGTGGTGAGACTTTACAACAGGGGTTTTATCCATTATAACCACACATAATCATTATTACGTGTTTCTTATCTTATACACAAGCATGCCTTTCCTGGAACTATTTTCATGTGTCCTCCTCCTTCTGCAAGTCCTTTGATGCTCCTGCAGGATCATTCAGAGAGGTCTCTGGTGCTCATATTCACTGAGTGCTGCCATATTAAAGGGGACCTTGCCCTGAACTTCTGCTTTGGCCATGCGCTGTTGCTTCATGTTACAGAACTTGCCCCAAAACCACTGCAGGTCTCCTTATTTGTTTCTCCACTGGCTCCAGGCACATTTATCATCCTGTGTGCTCCTGAGGAGCACCTTGGAGCTAGGCTTTCCTCCTCCCTCCTGGGTCCTAGCACAATATGGCCAGGAGGAGCAGAGACACTGCCAGGGTCCCATGTAGAGCGGGGGAAGATCGGGGCTGTCAGGGGAAAAAAGCAGCCCTGGGTGGGTTCTGGGGTGTCAGAGCAGTCTGGAGGGGTCAGGAGAGGGCCAGAGGGGGTTGGAGGGGATCTGGATGCTGGGAAACCCAGAGGACAGCAGAGCCTGACAGGCCACACTGAGAGTGGGATAGCAGCTGCTGTGTGGGAAAGCTGTGGGATGGGGTGGGGACAGGACAGCACAGGACAGGACAGGGAGGAGCTCAGCTGTGCTTCCTTGGCCCCAGGGGAGGTTTTGGCAATGATCCCAGTGCCCCTCCCGGAATGGGAGTTACTTCTGAGAAGCAGCCAGTGCTTTACCAGCACTGCCAGCATTCCAGTGCCACCAGCACCACCAGCATCCCTCTGCTGCTGGAGGGGCCAGGATCTCCCAGGGAAGAGAAATGAGGAATGGTAGAAACATGTTGTGAGAGGGAAGGCAGTTGGAGAATGAGACATTCTGCAGGGAAGTGAAATGTTTCTTATCAGGACGAAATGAGAAGCCATTTGCAGAATATTTCATTTGGAGCTTTTGACAAAAGTCACTTCCTCTCTAGAAAAAGACAGTGAAGATAAGTAACTCTGAGGAAGTGAAATTCTGACGTAGCCAAAGATGCAATTTTTTACTCCCCCGTGACTCCACCAAGCCTTGGGAAGCAGCAACAGGACAGGTCACAGAGAGGAGCCAGAGGGACAGGAGTGGGGAGCTCCTGGTGATCTGGGCACTTTCCCCTTCATGTTCCCGACCTGAAAGAAGCCACTTTAGGATATGGATCCCAAAGGAGCACGAGATACCAGGAAGCGCTGCTGATCTGCACAGACCCCCTTGGCCTGCTGCTGCCCCACTGTGAACAGGTCAGTGGAATGTTTTCCCTCCTCCCTACCCCACCTCCCTCTCCTCCAGCAACTGCTCTGTTCCTGCCACCCTCTCCCAGTGCTACAGTGCCCTCCCCGGCTCCCCCCTCCTCTGCCCTCTGCATCCCTTCTGCATCCCCTGCTGAACAGCCCAACCCTCCCACCTCCCTCTCCCACACCACCATTCCCACTGCCCTCCTCCCCTGCACATCTCACTTCTCCCCACAGAATCCTTCCCACTGCAGGGAGCTGCAGAGGAGCTGCATGGTCCATCCCTGGATTCTCCAAGCACTGACTCCCCATCTACTCTGACCACAGCCAGGGGCCACATCCCACTGCCTGCCCAGCGTCCATCATGGAGGTGACCACTGTGTCCCCATCTCCGGCCTCACGCACTGAAGGGGACGATCTGTGTGAGACAGATGTCACTGATGTGGCCATACACAGTGTGACACTGCTCATCTGCCTCTGTGGGCTGCTTGGGAACGGGGCTGTCCTCTGCTTTCTCAACCTGAAAGTCCATAATGCTGCCATCTTTTCCCTGGCTTTTGCTGACTTCCTCTTCCTGCTCTTCACAGCCCCCTCTGCCCTCCTCTTCCTGGCAGAGGACCTGTCCTGCTCTCCTGTCATTCCCCTGCTTTACCTGAGTTTCCTTTTCCAGCTGTCAGTGCTCTCCTGCGACTGGGCGCTGTACCGTCTGACTTTCACCCAAAATATCGTGGATGTGTTCAGGCTCTGGTGCAACGTTCCCCTGCGCCTTTGGTGGTTGGTGGACCGTTTCCAATTCTGGGCCTTCTTTGCTCTCTTCACTATCATTTCTGCAGTGACAAAACGGTGCCCAACACATGAGCAGCAGCACTGCCGGGCAGCTCTCATCTCCGTGTACGCCATCATCCTGCTCCTCTTTGCTGTACCCACGGTCATTCTTCACACAAGGGACTTCATTAAGGCCATGTGGGGCTCCAAGAAGCAGCAACACAAGAGGCGCAACACCGTTCTCTTCCTCATTGTGCTCTTCATTCTCCTTCTCAGCCTCTGCAATTTCCTGCAGCAGCTTGGCTACACAGTTGTGTCTTCCCAGGTTTTTTTCCTGCTCAACTGCATCCACAGCAGCATCAAACCCTTCATCTACTTCTTGGCAGGGAGGTGCTGGAGCCCCTGCTCCCTGAGCTCCCTCCGGCTCTCCCTCCAGAGAGTCTTTGATGAGCAGAAAGAAAACATTGCACTCTGATGTCCCCAATGACACAGGGGTCTGAGCCTGGTGATCCCTTCCACTGCTCTGCTGAAGGAGCCCAGGAGAGTGGCTGAAGGTTTCCTTGAGCCACCTGATGAATAAATACTCACAGGATCCCCCTCCCTGTGGTTATTTATTGCTACAGGAGAAGGGAGCAGGGGCATTGCCTTGGATGATTTCTGAGGGATGCTCTGCAGGGAGCACATTGGAGCATGGCTTTCCTCCTCCCTCCTGGATCTACATGGCTCTAAGCAGAGCAAATGGGCTCAGTTCTGTTCCCCAGGGAATGACCCTCATTGCCTCGGCCCCAGGGAGCGAACTCCATCTCCTTTGGCTACTCAGATGAGTTTCATGGTGTTTTGAGGGATCTCTTGCCTGCAAAGACTGTGACACATTCAGCCCTGGGGACACGCCCAGCACATGGCGGGGTGGCGGTGATTTCCCAAATCCCTGCGGGGCTGGTGCCTCCCGATGGCAGGAGAGGCGTTGGGATCCCTTGGAGCATCCTTCCCCTTCTGTCCAGCACAGCCGGCCCTGCATTCCCAGCTGATGGGAAGAGACACCAGGTGGGGCTGCAGAGCTGACGAGGAACAGCAACATTCCCTTCTTCTTTCTGTGGGAAACTGTGACATTCTTGAATTCCAGAATTAAATCCTTCTGAGTAAAGTGCAGGGTCAATGGTGAACTCCACTGGATCCTTGTGCTCGTGACCAAGAAGGATATGGAATATGGAAACTCACATCACCAGATATTTGGAGCATTTGATTTCACAGGAATGAGGGGGTTGTGCTGCTGTTCTGCAGAATGGGGCCATCCTCTGGTTCCCCAGCATCAAAGTCCAAGGAAGCCCTGGAGCACCTCCATCCTGAACCTGGCCACCCTCAGGAGGAGCTGAACAGCCACTCTGCACAGCAGCTGCAGCCAAAATCCATCTTATACTGATCTTTGTCCTTTTGTAACTCCCTGTATATTAAGTTTGCATTTATGTCTTTTGTTTGTTTCCAATGTTAACTCCAAACCCAAAATGTGTTGAATAAACAACATCCGGGCTTTGCTACAGAGTCTATTCCTGTTGAACCATGTCAAAAAATGGATCATTTTTCACTTCCCACAGTATTTATAGCTTTTAGTACCTTCTGGAAAAAAGGCATGGCCAGTGTAACATATGTAGTAAAATAATTCGGTTTTATTGTAAATGTATATTATAAACCATATGAGCTTCAGAAACTAAAACACTCAGGAATCCTGAAACCCCTGCCAGCACCCAGGGAAACCACATTAGCATAGAAACTAAAGGCACCCAGGAATTTTGAAACCTCTGCCAGCACCCAGAAAAACAACATTAGCAGAAGAAAGGAGGGTGGCACCGAGAGGAGGTGGGCCTTTGCCACAGATGGGTCTGCCAACGACCCAGTGCTTTGCACCAGATATGAATCTTATCTGCATCTTCAAGGCCGTGCATCCCAATATGGGGTTCCCCTGTAAATCGTATCATGGGCTCTTCCTTCTCAGAAATCCACTCAGCTGATCAGCAGCAAGAAAACAAGGATACATGAATATGTATCTAATACAAAGAAGACAAAAGACTGAAGCAACCTACTGTACCGCCAAAAACTGTATAAAAACCAGCAGCACAGGATGGACTTTGTGAACTCTGGGGGACTCGGTGCGATAGAGGCCGTGTCTCACCCCGAGCTCAGCACTGACCTTTGCTTGTGGCTTTCTTGTACTTTTCTATTTCAATAATTCAATAAATTCTTTTATTGATAAATGGGTTGATTTCATTTATAACAACCAGGTTCTACCCCAATAAGCGGCACTGATTGAGTTGAAGGAGAACAGTCTGACCTTGTTTCCTCTCACAGCCTGGAGAACTTCACCACCGTGTGTTGGGAAAGATGAAGCAGCAAACTCTTGCAGAAATGGTTTATTAACAAAAAATTCTAAAAGTATAAAACCCACAAGAGAGATAGAAATGAAAGCAAGATTCGAACCATAAACAAGAGAACAATGAGTCAATAGCCAAGGCTCCTGATTAAGCAATTCCCCTCCCCAAACAGAAGGGGTTTGGACTTCTCAGGTATCAGGGAAAAGGTGGTTCTTCAGGTTTTTAGTATGTAGATTAGCATGGTAATGCAATAGTCCCTATAGGCTGTATGTAAATGTTGTTGGTTTTTGTATCTTCAGGTGATTGGTTAATGCTCATTAGAATATTCATGATAGAAAGGGTTAAAAGGGAATGTAACTGGTAATTCGCTCTTTTTCTGCCCCTTCTTCCCCCTTTTTGCCTTGTGCTCTTTGCTTGGTTGGATCCCTGTCCCTTTAGACCTTTCCTGCTGCTGTTCCCTGGTCAGGCTGTCCCCCACGACTAATAAAACCACGTGTTTCTTTGGACTTAAACAACCACAACCATAATTTCTTCAATTGACGCCCATCGTGGAAAACGCCGAAGCAGCCTGATTGATTTCAACGCCACTCTTCTCCGTCTACGGTAATTTGAAAGACTGATTCCTTACCCTGAGAGGCTGTCCTGAGCGCAGGTCCAGTGCTAAAGCACAGGGACCTGAAGCTCTTAAAATATTTCTGCCCCAGGGAGCTCCTAAGCCCAGCTGTGGGGTTTCCCTGAAAGGGGTGAGCACGGGTACGCGCTGCACGTCGTGTGTCCGGAGCTCTATAAATATTCGTTTGTTGCAGTATTACCGGGAGCCGGTTACTCGTTGCTAAGGCGACGTGTGGCCGAGGCTTTACCGAACCTATTACTGCGTTGTTTTGAGCCCGGTCGAGCCGTTACGTTGTAGCAGCCGTCCCGGGACTCGTTTAGGAACTCCTGTTAAGATCCTCGGCGACTGCAGGATCTATTAAAGTGTCCTGTGAAGGACACGAGGTGCCTGGCCATCACCTCAGTTGGAGTTCGTTTTGGGACGCCTCTCTCTCCCCTCATCCGACTACTGGTAAGTATTAAAATACTATAATAATGGGACAGGGATTCTCAACTGCAGATAATGATTCTTACAAGCAGCTAAAACATTTATTAAAATCTCACTCGATTGATCTACCTAAAAGTGAATTAAAAGGTCTCTTAGCATGGACTTTTCATAATTTTCCAAACACTGATCGATCAATTATCTTTACCAGTAACTTTTGGGAGATAGTTGGGAACAAACTTTTTAATGAAATTTCTCGCAGAAATTTTACTGTTACAGAACATCTGCCTGCTTGTAGAGCCTTAGTCGAGTTATTTTCTCCTCCCTTAAATCATACAAACCCCACTCTGTCTGTTCCCCCAGTCTCTGCGAGCCCCCCGAGCCCCACACAGCCCTGTGAGCACGTGGAGCACGTGGCCGCCATCTTCCCCGCGACCACGTGCTCCGGGGTCCCCCCTGCCCCCGCCATCCCGGTCCCCTCCCCCGCGGCTCCTCCCCCTGCCGAGCCTCTCCCTGCTTCTCCCGCTGCGGCGTCCTCCCCCCCCGCTGTGCTATTCCCCACCTGCCCCGCAGTTTCTACCACCATTCAACCTGTCCCCACTTTCCCCACGGCTTTCCCTTCCCCCGCAGCGCCGCTCCACACTGCTGCCCCCCCACCCCTGGCTGCTGAACCTGCACAGCCGAGCCCGGCTGTTGTTCTGCCTTTCCCCCCCCCAGCCGCTTCCCCCCCTTCCCCCCCGAGCCCCCGCGCGGCGCCTCGCTCTCCCCCCACATCGGCTTCCGCCCTCCCCGGTCCCCTGACCCCCGCCCGCCCGACCCCTGCTCTTGCTACGCCATCTCCTCCTCCCTCGCCAGTTTCAGCTTTCTCCGATCCTCCCACCACTGTCTGCCCCATCCCCGCCCCCTCAGGCATCCCACCCTTCCCCCACGTGGTGTCACCCCCCCCTCCTGCTGCCAGCTCTGCCCTCCTAGCCTCCTCCCCTGCCCCCATATCCCCTCTCTCTGCCATCCCCTCAGGCACGCGTGCCATACCAGCACAGCCCCCTGACAACCTTCCCACAGCACGACTGTCTTTACTCTCTCCTCTGACCATGTCTGCTCCTGTCCGATTCCCCTGTCCTGCCGCTGCTGGACCCTGGCCGCCCACACCTACTATCACAAATGCTGTGCCCGCCGCCCCTCCATCACCCTCGCTCGTGTCCCTGCCGCCTGCTCTGCCGCAAACCACAACCATTATAAACCTTGCCGAGCCTAATCAGATTTATGCTATGTCCCAAGCCCAGCCGGCACCCCCTGTCTCCTGCACGCCCCTTCTGCCCAGGCCGTCCGCCATGTTGCCTACAACAATCCACGTGCAAGCGGCCCCGCCCCCCCAGCCGGTCCCCCCCCAACGCCAAACCCCGCCCCTGGCAACCCCCACCCCGCCCCCTCGCCAAACCCCGCCCTTGGCAACCCCCACCCCACCCCCCTCGCCAAACCCCGCCCCTGGAAACCCCCACCCCGCCCCCTCGCCAAACCCCGCCCCTGGCAACCCCCACCCCACCCCCTCGCCAAACCCCACCCCTGGCAACCCCCACCCCGCCCCCTCGACAAACCCCGCCCCCCCACCCAGCTGTGCCCCCTCGCCAAACCCCGCCCCCTAGCCAAGCCCCGCCCCCTCACCCGGCTCCGCCCCCCACCCTGCCTCCAGCCCCACCCCTTCAAACCCCAAACCCGCCCCTCCTGCCTGCCCCCTCAGCAACCCTGCCCATGCGCCCCCCACCTGCTACCATAGTAACCCTGACACCTCCCTCACTCCCTGCTCCCTTGCAAACTCCAACCCCGTCCCCTTTACCAGCTGCTGCCTCCTCCATCAGCCATTTAAGCCTGCAGTCCCATTCAGTACCTGCTAATTCACTGCCCCATACCTCCCAGCACCCAATCCCCTCCACACAACCCTATACCCCTACCATGCCTATACCACCCAATTCAAACCACCCCAAAAATACAATCGCTCCTGTCCAAGCTCCCTGCTTCGCTGATGCAGCAATGCTAGCACCACCAGACCAAGGATTGCTCCCTCCCCCTGCAGCGGCTGCCTCGGTTTCTGTACCTGACGCAGCTGCCCGTGCTGTTGCTGCACCACCTGTGTCTTTCCCTAAAAAAGCCTGTGTCCTCCAGAATGAGACTAGTCCAGCAGCCACAACTCCATTAGTGCCAGCGAAGGCATCAGCCTGGCTGCCCTGCACCCCTGCTCTGCCAGAGTCGAACGTACACCAGCCCTTCCTTCCCCAAAGTCCTGCCTCGGCCTCCTCTCCTGTGACTGCTTCAACCCCAGCTGCAACCATCCAGCACGCCTGTGACTCTGTCCCAGCGATGCAGCATCCCTACGCCATACAAGCTACCTGCTCGGCCCCAGTTCCTGCCTCCAGCTACGCAATCACCTCTGCACAGCTACCGACCATCCCACCACCTGCCTTCGCGCCCTTCCAGCATCCCCCTACTGCCCGTCCACCCTCTCCAACGCCACCACAGCCGCTGACATCTCTGCAAACCGCGACACCACAGCAACTGCTGCTGCACCCAACCCCACGTCCTGCCCTGCTGTCAGCACAGACCAACCCGCTTGCGTCCCACATCCAGCCGCTGACACAACCCACGCAGCCGTCTCTGCAGCAAGCACCGCTCCAGACGTATCAGTGCCCACCGCACCAGCACATGACAGCGCAGCTTCCTGCATCAGCACTGCAGCCCCTCTCTGCCTCCTCCCTGCTCTGCTACCCTGCAGCTGGGGGAGATAGAGAAGGGCACCGAGCTCCAGTACCTCCACCAGCACCGCTGCCGCCTGCACACCTGGCTACTACACCTGAGCCGCCTTCGCTGCTATGCCCGCCTCCTCCGAGCATCTCTGCATCACCGTCGCTTCTCCCAGTTGCCGCCATTCAGCTCCTGCCTGCTGTTTCAGGTACCACGAAAGCCTCACAGCGCCTGTCTGAAGCTGCACCCATGCTACAGCCTGTCACAGCCCCTCCAGAGCAACCACCGCTGCCTTCACTTCTGTCAACTGCCAGCAACTTGCCGCCGTATCCCCCAGCTTGCCCAGCTGCACCCCAACCTCCTGCTCTCATAGCACAAAATGGGACTATGACACAAGACTCAATTATCATTAACACTATACACAGAGGGGGAGAAGGGAATAAAACATCTTCGTTAATAAATACAGGGCAAAATGACAATTATCCTGCCCTTAGAGACACTAACCCCTTATTCCCAACTCAAAACACCTTTCCCAGCAGCCCTACAGTCCATCCAGCTCTCGGAACAGCTCCCACAGTTCGAGATGAGACTCCACACGTTGAAATGACGCCAGCAATAATACCAACATTCAACAACCCCCAGAACTGTTTTAATAACACACAGACAATAGACTGGCACGAGGTGAGATGCCAAATTTGCAAGGAAGAAAATCTAAACCCCCTGGTCATGCCTGTAATTTTTAGTCAGCAAGCGGGAGGGACAAACACATGGACTGCAATCCCTTCTCAGGAAATAAAGGAACTGTGAAAAGCAATCAAAGACAGTGGAATCTGCTCCCCATACTTTAAACAACTGCTAAGGAGTACACTAGAAGGCCATACGTTCACTCCGAACGACTGCAAAAACCTCGCCAGCACACTTCTCACCGATTCACAATACATGTTATGGGAACTTAAATGGAGACGATTGCTTGCAGGCTTACTAACAACCTACAGGCAAAGCACAGACGCAGACCTTCGCACGCTTACTTTGTCTAAACTGACTGGTGAACCCCCCAATGACCAGACTGATGAGCAGGTAAAATTACCGAGAATAGCTCTAGAGGACATAAAAAAATTGGCTCGCAGAGCCTTTCTGCAAATACAACCAGCAGGGAGTTTTGAAAAAGCCTATAACCTGGTTAGCCAAGAACCATCTGAACCGTTTACCACGTTTGTAGACCGAGTGATACAAGCTGCAGAAAGGCAATGCAGCGATAATATAGCTCGCCCCCTGACGGTGAGAGATATTATTGAGAACAATGCCAATACAGAATGTAAAAAGGTCATCAAAGCCTTAGCAAAAGAGAAACCCACTGTACCTGAAATGATCGATGCCTGCAACAAAATTGGAAGCCCACAACAAGTGGCTGCCATCCAGGCAACTGAACTTGGAAAGACTCTGGGAGAAAAAATTGAAAAGGCCCTCACAGCTCAAACAGCACAGGCAGCTGCCCAAGCTGCACAGGCAGAAGCTAGAGACCAAAAACTTACTGAGATCCTAGCCGCCTTACATCTAAACTCCCAACAACAAAGTAGAAACGTGGTCATTATGCAAGCTGCTGTGACCTCTGGACCTTGCTTTTTTTGCAAAAGAACAGGCCACGTGGTGAAAGACTGCCCAGATAAGAGGACAGATGTACCAGCTCCAAGTCTCTGCCCTGTCTGCAGGAGGGGAAAACACTTCACATGGCAATGCCGCGCCAGACGTCATGATGGTACCAACAATATTCCAAAAAACTTGCATGCCAGCGCGAAACACCATCGCGTGAAAAAACAAGTAATGGTGTCCCAAGCACCCCAAATGAAATCTGTGGATATCCCAGGGCCACAGCTTTCCACTCCCTCACCAGCAACACCTCAAGTAATAGCCCAAGCCTGCTATCCCCAGGGTCCTGGTGCACTCTGGCATCCTCCAAGCCAGCAACATTTTTAAAGGACACTGGTTACAGCTTTATTTCCACAGGAGTTACTGGGACCTCACAATATAAACAAGACTTTTTAGTTATTGGTAAAGAGAGGAATGGCATACTAGGACTGCTTGTTTTGCCCTGTGTAATATCTGCTAGCTGTAACGAAGAACTGCTTGTGCTAGCCAATGCCTGCTACCCTCCTCTGCATATTCCACCTAACACCCCTATAGCTGTTGCCATAGCACTGCCTATGGAGACTGCAGACCAACTACCACCACACTGTTTTTCAGTCACTCCAGAAAGTCCTGAGGTTTTATGGGTTCAACACATAAGTAAGCAAAGACCAATGTTAACTTGTGAATTATCAAATGGTAATACTCGGGTTCACATAAAGGGAATGATCGACACGGGAGCAGATCTTTCGGTAGTGTCCTGTTATAGCTGGCCAACAGATTGGAAATTAATAACTCCCTCAGGCACTCTCACAGGTATCGGGGGTGTTACTCCATGCCTCCAAAGCGAATCTGTGATTAGTGTTACAGGACCGCAAGGGAAAAAAGCATTAATCCGCCCCTATGTGATACAGAAACCCATCACAGTATGGGGAAGAGATGTTCTTTCTGAATGGGGAGCCAAAATTGAACTGGATTTTTCATAGGGGCCACTGTAGCACTCAGCACCTTAAAACTGACCTGGAAAACAGACACCCCTGTCTGGGTCGATCAGTGGCCCCTGCCAGATAATAAGCTGAGTGCCTTAAAGAAACTGGTAGCTGAACAACTGCAAAAAGGCCACATTACACCTTCTAACAGCCCTTGGAATTCACCTGTGTTTGTAATCCATAAGAAAACTTCTGATACCTGGCGATTGCTACAAGACCTCAGAAAAATTAACGCAGTAATTGAAGATATGGGTCCCCTCCAGCCTGGCCTGCCTAACCTCTCTATGATCCCAAGAAGCTGGCCGCTCGTCGTCATCGATCTAAAAGACTGTTTCTTCAGTATCCCGTTGCATCCAGACGATGCACCTCGTTTCGCCTTTTCTGTCCCAAGTACAAACCTACAAGAGCCACTCCAGAGGTATCATTGGCTTTGTTTGCCGCAGGGCATGAAGAACTCACCTTCCCTATGCCAATATTATGTGGCCCGTGCATTATCTCCAGTTCGTAAGCGGTTCCCACAATCTATTATTCTCCATTACATGGACGATCTCCTTATTGCAGCACCAACACATCAACAAATGAAAGAGACTCAAGACAGTGTTGTCACTGAAATACAAAAGGCCGGGCTGGTGATCTCTGAGTCAAAAATACAAGAGACTGCTCCTTGGAAGTATTTAGGTTGGAAGCTAACAGAACAAGCCATTGTACCTCAGAAAATACAAATCCGGACTGATGTCCGCACTCTGAATGACTTGCAGCAACTCTTAGGAGAGATTAACTGGGTTAGACCTGTGTTAGGAATCACTGCAGATGAACTTGCCCCACTTTTTGATTTACTGAGAGGAGACAATAACATTAAATCCCCCAGATCTCTCACTCCTGAGGCTTGCAAAGCCTTAGAAAAAATTACTGAAGCTTTGCAGAACAGGCAAGCGCATCGCTGTATTCCTGACAAACCCTTTTTCCTTGCAGTTCTAGGAGAAAAGCTGAGGCTGTGTGGCCTCATTTTCCAATGGGATTCCTCTCAAAAAGATCCATTGTTAATAATTGAATGGGTTTTTCTCTCTTACAGGTCGCCAAAGACAATTCTCACACCTTTAGAAATGATGTCCCAAATTATCATCAAAGGTAGAGCAAGGCTTCTCTCAATAGCAGGTCGTGAATTCGCAATTATTTACTTGCCCATGATTAAAACCTACTTTGATTGGGCATTGCAAAAATCAGACGACTTGCTGTATGCCTTGCTTGATTTCCCAGGCACTTGTTCCATTCATTATCCATCACACAAAATGATTAAAGCTCATTTAAACTACAAAGAAAAACCACTAATCAGTGAGGAGCCTTTAGATGCAGTCACTGTCTTCACTGATGGGTCAGGGCGAACGCACAATTCAGTAGTTACATGGCTAAACAGAGATACTAAAGCCTGGGAACAAGATGTTCAGATAGTTGAAGGTTCTCCCCAAATTGTTGAATTAGCAGCAGTTGTAAGAGCCTTTCAGCTCTTTCCAGAACCTTTTAACCTAGTCACCGATTCGGCTTATGTTGCTAATGTTATTATGAGAATAGAAGGATCTGTTCTAAAGGATGTGAGCAATGACGAATTGTGTCTCTGGCTAACCTGTCTCTACCAAATCTTATCACACAGAACTAATCCTTATTTTGTTTCCCACATTAGAGCTCACTCTGACCTTCCAGGCTTCATGGCAGACGGGAATGCACGAGCTGACACATTAGCATCAGCAACATCTGATGAAGAAGTTGCGACAAGCATTGACAACCCTACTTCAGTGCTTGCTGCAGCTACCCTACCTAACACCATTGAACAAGCCAAATTAAGCCATGCATTTTTCCACCAAAATGCACAAGCAATCAAGCGAGATTTCCACATCACCTTAGAGCAAGCACAAAATATTGTGCGCGCTTGCCCAGACTGTCAGCTTGTTCAGCCTCTTGCCTCTATAGGAGCTACCAACCCACGAGGGTTAGAGAGCCTGCAAAAATGGCAAACAGATATAACTAAATACCCTTCTTTCGGGAAATTTAAAAACATTCATGTTTCTGTTGACACATTTTCAAATGCAGTTTTTGCGTCTGTGCATACAGGAGAAACAGCTAAGCATGTCTGCCAACACTTCTCACAGGCATTCTCCTACTTAGGTATCCCCCAGGAAATTAAGACTGATAATGGTCCTTCGTATGCCTCACAAGAATTAGCTGCGTTTTTAAATGACTGGGGTGTCCGCCATACATTTGGCATTCCTTATTCTCCCACAAGTCAAGGAATAATAGAAAGAACACACCAGACCCTAAAACGCATTTTAGACCAACAGAAAGGGGGAGAAGCCCAGGCTACACCTCAAAGAAGGTTAGACAAAGCCCTATATGTTTATAATTTTTTAAACAGCTCTGCAGTAGAGCCTGATCCCCCTATCTACAGGCACTTCTTAAACAATAAAAGAGCAAAACTAAGAGAAAACCCCCCAGTTCTAATTAAAAATTTAGAAACAGGGCAAATAGAAGGACCATACAGTCTTATTACATGGGGAAAGGGGTTTGCGTGTGTTTCCACAGGCAGAGAACACAAGTGGCTGCCAGCCAAGAACGTAAAACCATACTTTCCCTCGAAGCCCGCCGGCACCCTTACACCAGCCAGCAACCCTGCGAGTGGAAGCCAAGAAGCAAGCACCCAGACCTGAACTACGCAGAGTCATCAAGACAAGATGACCTCCCAGAAGCAGATCAAGAAGCAGATAGACTGTTATTATCTATGCAAATGCATGTTGTTTTTACCCCTGTGTTTTTGTTTCTGTAGCAACGCATTACCTGTGAGTCAACTGAAGACTAACGTCTGGGTTGCTTTAGCCAAGTCTGCAGGCTCTGATACCCTCTGCTTGTCCAACAGTAACCCTGAAAAACCCTTTTCAACCTGCCTAGTTGGTGTACCTTTTCCAAAAGGCTATGAAAATGTTACCTTAGACAGATATTGGCCATATGATTACTATCCTGCAGATCCTGCTACCAACAAGAAACGCCAAAGTAACTTTTACAATTTTAAAGCCAATAACTCTGATCTTCAAGAGTTAGAAATCCTAGGCTCTTTAACTATGGACACCTGTTACTGGTTCCATTACAAAAAGAAAAATAGCTCTCTTTTAAATGTCACCCCAAACCACCCTGCATATAGCAATGCAACCTCTTGGTGTCGTCAAACTCTGCGTATCAGATATGATGAATTCCACCCAGATAACTTTAACAAACTCCCTATTCAATTTCCTAAAGGAATTTGGCTTATCTGTGGAGACAGAGCCTGGCAAGGTATACCCTCAAAACTAAATGGTGGTCCTTGTGCCTTAGGACAACTCACAATAATTGCTCCCAGAGTTAAAGCAGTAGTCAGAATGAAACATAGAAAAATAAGATCAACCTGGGAATATCATTATGAAAGCGACTGTGATAGCAATTTTCATCCTTGGAACTCTGGGAGCTCAATTGTCTCGAGCATTTTTCTACCTCAGTTGAGCTCTGCAGTCGCTTTAACACAGCTTAACAAACTAGGATGCTGGCTCAGCAAAGAAGTAAATGCCACTTCTACCATGATCAGTGACTTACTGACAGATGAGGTAGCAATCAGGCAAGCCTCTTTACAAAACAGAGCTGCCATTGATTACCTTTTATTAGTCCATGGGCATGGATGTGAGGATTTCGAAGGGTTATGTTGCATGAACCTATCTGACCATTCAGTTTCAATCCAAAAACAGTTACAAGACTTAAGAGACCTAGCCAACCAAATTACTAGAGATAACCCATCATGGCTAGACAATTTCTTTAACAATTTGAGCTTCGCACCTTGGCTAAAGGAACTGTGTAAAATAGGTTTAATTATTCTGATAGTTGTAGTTATTATTTTATTAGCAGTTCCCTGTATACTTCATTGTGTGAAAAGATTAATGAACAAGACAGTTTCCAGTATCTTAGTAGTTCAACAAGATAGGGGAGATGTTGGGAAAGATGAAGCAGCAAACTCTTGCAGAAATGGTTTATTAACAAAAAATTCTAAAAGTATAAAACCCACAAGAGAGATAGAAATGAAAGCAAGATTCGAACCATAAACAAGAGAACAATGAGTCAATAGCCAAGGCTCCTGATTAAGCAATTCCCCTCCCCAAACAGAAGGGGTTTGGACTTCTCAGGTATCAGGGAAAAGGTGGTTCTTCAGGTTTTTAGTATGTAGATTAGCATGGTAATGCAATAGTCCCTATAGGCTGTATGTAAATGTTGTTGGTTTTTGTATCTTCAGGTGATTGGTTAATGCTCATTAGAATATTCATGATAGAAAGGGTTAAAAGGGAATGTAACTGGTAATTCGCTCTTTTTCTGCCCCTTCTTCCCCCTTTTTGCCTTGTGCTCTTTGCTTGGTTGGATCCCTGTCCCTTTAGACCTTTCCTGCTGCTGTTCCCTGGTCAGGCTGTCCCCCACGACTAATAAAACCACGTGTTTCTTTGGACTTAAACAACCGCAACCATAATTTCTTCAACCGTGGACTCACCTCACCTCACACATACCAGCTGCTGTCCCTGGGGCAGGACCTTCAGGAGGTTCCCTGCAGTGGTGCCTTGGGAAAGGGGAGCAAAGCCCGCGGGCTGAGCTGTTCGGCACGGGCTCTGTCCCAGGTCCTCCCACAACCCCTGTTCTCCCTGCTGCCTCATCTTCTCCAGGGCTCTCACAAACAGGGAGCTATTCCACATCCTCTGATGGCATCAGGGCTCTGTTTCTAATCTGCTCTTGACTTTCTCCAGGAAATGAGCAAGAGGAGAGAGCCTCAGCAAGGAGACCTATGGGAAAAGTACTTTGTCTCCTTGTCAGCTTCCTGTTTCATTTAAAAGCAACCCCAATCCCAAAATCTTGTCTTTTGAACGGCCTGAACTTTCCCCCTCTCTTTCCTGCCCTGGATCCTTAGGACTCTGCACTGCACATGTGCTGCTAAACTTTGATTTCTGTTTCTAATCTCACTTTGCCACTTGTATTCCACAATCTCAGTGGTACTTCACCTTCACCACACAGGTTCCAAGGGGATTCATGGAATAATAACAGATTCTGTGTGTGAGCTGGAGCACAGGCACACAGCAAAGGGAAGATTTAGGATTCCAGCAATGCCATTTCTTCTGAGAAGAGGCAAATCAATGCTGCTCTCTTGACTACTGAAATGAATAAAACTCAAAAGACTCCAAGTTATGCACTGTATGTTGTATGTTGTATTGTTATACTGTTTGCCATGTAGTTAAAAAAGCTATGCTGTTACTTACCTGTTATTTCAAGCTGTTCGTGTTGGTTCTATACGCTCAAATCTCCGTCTCCTATGTTCCAAGGTGTGTATTCTCTTTCCTCAAATCCCGAATTCCCCCTACCTTCCATCGGGTTAGGCCTCCACTGCTCCCCACCTGCTCGTCAAACTGCTGACACCGCCCAATAGGGAAATCAAGGGACTCCCATGATGCTCCACTCCAAGCGGAAGCCAAATTAACACCGAAAAGCCCCTAAAACAATGAGCCAACACCAAATCTGGGCCTGTGAAGGACACTGCTGTGTGAGCGGGACATCCAGCCACCTGCGAGTGGTTTCCACCTTCTCGCCATGATCGGGAGAGTACTGGAAAAAGGTGGCACCCCTGGACCACAGGAGCCAAAGCCAATTCCTGGGAACTCCCATGAGGAAGGAATCCCGACTCTGCAACACGAGCAGCAGACTCGACTTGCACCTCCTCCTCCGTGGTGTCCAGTGGGAGCAGCGGCGGCGTGTGCGGCCCCTTGAGCCCCCTACCCAGAGCTGTCTTTCAGTAAAGGCTTTTGAAAGGAGCTGGTCTCCTGGCCCGTTCTTAACAGTTACAACCCTTAGAAAGGTAGAGGTTTCATCTGAGTCATCTTTTACACTCCCTTGGGAGTCAGGCAGCAGCCCAAAATGAATTCCATGGAATTCCTAGAAAGCTGAAGTGAGGTGATTCCTACCCAGGCTGACATGCCTCAGGGATCTGGCATCCAGCTCCTGCTGGAAACCAGCATGTGTGGTGGCCGTGGGACCAGAAGTGTCACCTCTCTTCCTTGCTGACACCACATCTGTGTCCCCAGCTATGGAATCTCACATCTTCTCACCAGGCCAATGCTTTAAAGGGCAAACACTTCCTGATCCCTGTGCTAATGGGGCTTCAGGAGAGGTGGAGAGGGACTTTGGACAAGGGCATGGATTGACAGGACAAGGGGGAATGGCTTCCCAATGAGAGAGGGTGGGTTCAAATGGGATGTTGGGAAGAAATCCTTCCCTGTCAGGGTGGGCAGGCCCTGGCACAGGTTGCCCAGAGAGGCTGTGACTGCCCCATCCCTGGAAGTGTCCAAGGCCAGGCTGGATGGGGTTTGGAGGAACCTGGGATAGTGGCAGGTGTCCCTGCTGGCACCGGGACTGTACGGGATCAGGTAAAAACATCCACAAGTGCTCCCAGGAGTGAGGAGGAGGAGCTCTGGTGAGGGGCTGGAAGGGGGCTCACAGCAGCCTGGTCTCTAATGGCTTTCATTGCATCCTCAAGGGGATTGGCAGTGATTGGGGTGGGCTCCCAGTGCTGACAGCCGGGCTGCAAGCAGCTGATTGCTGTCCTTCCCTGGGGCTGTGTGAGCCTGCACTGGAATGACAGAAATGGGAGTCCATGGCCCAGGGGTGCTCCCAGGAGCCCAGGGCAGCTTCTGGCAGTGATTCTGGAGCTCTTCCCACAATGGGAGTTGTTTCTGACAAGCAGCCAGGTGCTTTCCCAGCGCTGCCAGCACTGCCAGCATTCCAGAGCCACCAGCACCACCAGCAGCCCTCTGCTGCTGGAGGGACAAGAACCCCTCAGGGAAGGGAAACCAGGAATGGTAGAAGCCTGTCAGGTGAGGGAAGGAAGGTGAAGAGTGGGGCACTGTCCTGGGAAGGAGTGTTTCTGATTAGGGGGAAATGAGGAGCCATTCACACGTGTTACAAGCAGGTGGTGTGGTGATTGGCTCTGGCAAATGTTGAAGGAGCACTGTGTGAGTTCTCGTGTTAAAAGCAGCTCTGTTCAGATTGGGAGTGTTTCTAACACCAGTGCTGTGTTCGTGGTGAAAGCAGCAATGCTGATCTCGGACCATTGCGGGGAGCCGAAGGCAGGAGGGCTGCAGGAGCTCCGGGAAGGCGGGAGGAAGGAGCAGCTGTGTGGGCAGAGTGGGATCTGTCCGATTGTGGGGGTGGCTCAGCGAGAGCATCGAAGGCTTGTTCCTGCTGTGGGTGGGTGCGTCTGGCCGTGCCTCTGCTGCGGCTGAGCGCCCAGCAGTGCTGCTTGTGCCTTCTTTTGGCCCTTGTGGGAGTGGAATAAACTTTTGTAAATGTTAAGCAGCGAGGTGTCGTTTTTCACAGCAAAGAAAATGATCACTTGATTTGTAGAAGGGAAAAAAAAAAAAGACTTAAGCACAATAACCGCGAGGCTGTGGCACTCGGATGGAGCCAAAGTTATAAAACCATTTCTGACTGCCCCATGACTGCACCGAGCCTTGGGAAACAATAGCAGGAGAGGGCACAGAGAGGAGCCAGAGAGACGGGGAGTGGGGAGCTCCTCGTGATCCTTGCACTTTTCCCTTCATCTTCCTGACTGGGAGGAGCCAGTTTAGGGTATGGATCCCAAAGGAGCATGAGGTACCAGGAAGCACTGCTGATGTGCACAGACCCCCTTGGCCTGCTGCTGCCCCACTGTGAACAGGTCAGTGGAACGTTTTCCCTTCTCCCTACCCCACCTCCCTCTCCTCGAGCAGCTGCTCTGTTCCTGCCAACCTCTCCTGGTGACCGCAGTGCCCTCCCCAGCTCCCCTCTCCTCTGCCCTGTGCTTCCCGTCTGTATCTTAACGTGGAAATCGGCTGAAATAAACTTTCTCTCACAAAGGAAAGCATCGGGAAGCAGGAATTCTTTACCTGCACAGGAGACACAGAAGGATCTCTCCTTGATCTCCATGTGTGGTGAGACTTTACAACAAGGGTTTTATCCATTATAAACACACATAATCATTAATATGTGTTTCTTATCTAATACACACACATCCCTTTCCTGGAACTATTTTCATGTGTCCTCCTCCTTCTGCAAGTCCTTTGATGCTCCTGGAGGATCACTCAGATGGGTCTCTGGTGCTCGTATTCACTGACTGCAGCCATATTAAAGGGGACCTTGCCCTGAACTTTTGCTTTGGCCATGCACTGTTGCTTCTCATTACAGAACTTGCCCCAAAACCACTGCAGGTCTCCTTATTTGTTTCTCCACTGGCTCCAGGCACATTTATCATCCTGTGTGCTCCTGAGGAGCACATTGGAGGTGGGCTTTCCTCCTCCCTCCTGGGTCCTAGCACACTATGGCCAGGAGGAGCAGAGACACTGCCAGGGTCCCATGTAGAGCGGGGGAGGATCGGGGCTGTTGGGGAAAAAAAGCAGCCGTGGGTGTGTTCTGGGGTGTCAGAGCAGTCTGGAGGGGTCAGGAGAGGGTCAGAGGGGGTTGGAGGGGATCTGGATGCTGGGAAACCCAGAGCACAGCAGAGCCTGACAGGCCACACTCAGAGTGGGGCAGCGGCTGCTGTCTGGGAAACCTGTGGGATGGGATGGGATGGGGTGGATTGGAGTGGGGACAGGACAGGACAGGGAGGAGCTCAGCTGTGCTTCCTTGGTCCCAGGGCAGGTTTTGGCAATGATCCCAGAGCCCCTCCCAGAATGGGAGTTACTTCTGAGAAGCACTCACCTGCTGTATCAGCACTGCCAGCATTCCAGTGCCACCAGCACCACCAGCAGCCCTCTGCTGCTGGAGGGGCCAGGATCTCTCAGGGAAGAGAAACGAGGAATGGTAGCAAACTGTTGTGGGAAAGAAAGCAGTTGGAGAATGGGATATTCTGCAGGAAAGGCATCTTTCTAATCAGGGGGAAATGAGAAGCCATTTGCAGAATATTTCATTTGGAGCTTTTGACAAAAGTCACTTTCTCTCTAGAAAGAGACAGTGAAGATAAATAACTCTGAGGAAGTGAAATTCTGACGTAGCCAAAGATGGAATTTCTGACTCCCCCATGACTCCACTGAGCCTTGGGAAGAAGCAACAGGACAGGGCACAGAGAGGAGCCAGAGGGACGGAAGTGGGGAGCTGCTGGTGATCTTTGCACTTTCCCCTTCTTGTTACTGATCTGGGAGGAGCCGCTTTAGGATATGGATCCCAAAGGAGCACGAGGTACCAGGAAGCGCTGCTGATCTGCACAGACCCCCTTGGCCTGCTGCTGCCCCACTGTGAACAGGTCAGTGGAATGTTTTCCCTCCTCCCTACCCCACCTCCCTCTCCTCCAGCAACTGCTCTGTTCCTGCCAACCTCTCCCAGTGACCACGGTGCCCTCCCCAGCTCCCCCCTCCTCTGCCCTGTGCATCCCTTCTGCATCCCCTGCTGAACAGCCCAACCCTCCCACCTCCCTCTCCCACCCCATCATTCCCACTGCCCTCCTCCCCTGCACATCTCACTTCTCCCCACAGAATCCTTCCCACTGCAGGGAGCTGAAGAGGAGCCACATGGTCCATCCCTGGATTCTCCAAGCACTGTCTCCCCATCCACCCTGACCACAGCCAGGGGCCACATCCCACTGCCTGCCCAGCGTCCATCATGGAGGTGACCACTGTGTCCCCATCTCCTGCCTCACCCACTGAAGGGGATGATCTGTGTGAGACAGATGTCAGCAATGTGGCCATACACAGTGTGACACTGCTCATCTGCCTCTGTGGGCTGGCTGGGAATGGAGCTGTCCTTTGCCTCCTCAGCCGGAAAGGCAGTAATAGTGGCATCTATGACCTGGCTTTTGCTGACTTCCTCTTCCTGCTCTTCGCAGTCCCCTCTGCCCTCCTCTTCCTGGCAGAGGACCTGTCCTGCTCTCTTATCATGTCCCTGCTGTACCTGAATTTCCTTCTCCACCTGTCAGTGGTTTCCTACTACTGGATGCTGTTCCGGTTCATGTGCACCCACAATATCGTGGATGTGTTCGGGCTCTGCTACCGCTGCAGAGCTCCTAAGTGCCTGTGGTGGTTGTTGTACAGTTTCGATTTCTGGGCCTTCTTTGCTCTCTTCACTGCCATCTCTGCAGTGACAAACCTGTGCCAAACACATGGGCAGCAGTATTGCCAGGCAGCTCTCAGCTCTGTGTATGCTGTCATCCTGTTTTTGTTTGTTGTACCCGTGGTCCTTCCTCACACAATCAACTTCATTCAGACCATGTGGGGCTCCAAGAATCGGCAACCCAATGGGCAGGAGCACATTATTATCTTTGTCATTGTTCTCGTCATATTCTTTCTCTGCATTGACAATTTCCTGCAGCAGCTTGGTGTCATCGTTGTGCCCTCCCGGGTTCTTTTCCTGCTCAGCTGCATCCACAGCAGCATCAAACCTTTCATCTACTTCTTGGCAGGGATGTGCAGGAGCCCCTGCTCCCTGAGCTCCCTCCGACTCTCCCTCCAGAGGGTCTTTGATGAGCAGAAAGAAAACACTGCCCGCAGCAATGATGCCCACAAGGACATGGGTCTGAGCCTGGTGATCCCTTCCACTGCTCTGCTGAAGGAGCCCAGCAGAGCGGCTGAGGGTTTCCTTGAGTCACCTGATGAATAAATACCCACAGCATCCCCCTCCCTGTGGTGCTTTATTCCTGCAGGAGAAGGGAGCAGGGGCATTGCCTTGGATGATTTCTGAGGGATGCTCTGCAGGGAGCACATTGGAGCATGGCTTTCCTCCTCCCTCCTGGATCCACATGGCTCCAAGCAGAGCAAATGGGCTCAGTTCTGTTCCCCAGCTCTATTCCCCAGGGAATGACCCTCATTGCCTCGGCCCCAGGAAGTGAACTCCATCTCCTTTGGCTACTCAGATGAGTTTCCTGGTGTTTTGAGGGATCTCTTGCCTGCAAAGAATGTGACACGTTCAGCCTTGGGGACACGCCCAGCACATGGTGGGGTGGCGGTGATTTCCCAAATCCCTGAGGGGCTGGTGCCTCCCGATGGCAGGAGAGGGGTTGGGATCACACGGAGCATCCTTCCCCTTCTGTCCAGCAGAGCCGGCCCTGCATTCCCAGCTGATGGGAAGAGACACCAGGTGGGGCTGCAGAGCTGGCCAGGAACAGCAACATTCCCTTCTTCTTTCTGTGGGAAACTGTGACATTCTTGAATTCCAGAATTAAATCACTCTGAGTAAAGTGCAGGGTCGATGGTGAAATCCACTGGATCCTTGTGCTTGTCACCAAGAAGAATATGGAATATGGAAATTCACATCACCAGATGCTTGGAGCATTTGATTTCACAGGAATTAGGGGGTTGTGCTGCTGTTCTGCAGAATGGGGCCATCCTCTGGTGCCCCAGCACCAACATCCAAGGAAGCCCTGGAGCACCTCCATCCTGAACTTGGCCACCCTCAGGAGGAGCTGAACAGCCACTCTGCACAGCAGCTTCAGCCAAAATCTATCTTGTACTGCTATTTGTCCTTTTTTAACTCCGTCTATATTAAGTTTGCAATTATGTCTTTTGGTTGTTTCCAATGTGGTAACTCCAAACCCAAATTTTGTTGAATAAAAACATCCAGGCTTTGCTACAGACCTGTCCCAGGCCATACACAGTGTGACATGGCTTCTCTGCCTCTGTGGGCTGGTTGGGAACGGGGCTGTCCTCTGCCTCCTCGGTTCCCACTGTTTGTTCAGGAGCAGCACCATCTTTTACATCCTCAGCCTGACTTTTTTCAACTTCCTATTCCTCCTCCTTCTGGTCCCCTCCGCTCTGCTCTTCCTGCTGGAGGATGTGTCCTGCTCTGCCATCCTGTCCCTGCTGTGCTTGCTTTTCAGGGTGCCCCTGCTGTCCTGCGGCCTGTGGCTGTACATGCTGACATTCATCAGCACCAAGAGCTGCAGGTCCATCCACTGCCCACATTGTGCCCTCCCAGGTGGCTTTCCTGCCTGCCTCCATCCACAGCACCATCAACCCTTTCATCTGCTGCTTGGCAGCGAGGTGATGGAGGCCCTGCTCCGTGGGGTTCCTCCGACTCTCCCTCCAGAGGGCCTTTGAGGAGCCAGAAAGAAAACAGTGCCCACAGCAATGATCCTGCCATGGACACAGGGCTCTGAGCCTGGTGATCCCTTCCCCTGCACTCCTGAGGGACCCTGGGACAGAGGCTGAGAGGTTCCTTGAGTCACCTGAGGAATAAATATCCACAGTGTCACCCTCCCTCTGCTGGAGCATCCCCCACCCCCTTTCCAGGCCGCACTGGGATCCAAGAAAGGCTCATCAGGCCTCAGCCTTGAGGAGCAGCTCCTGGGCTCAGCTCCTCTGGCACTTATCACAAACACCCTCTGCTGCCAGGAACTGCTGCTGTCCAGCCACCTCTGGGGTGTTAGGAACAGCCTTGGGAGTTATTTTACTGGCCTGGATGGCACAACATCCCTGCTCTCACACTTGCAGAGAAAGCTGCCAGCCCCAAGTGCGGCCAGGGTGAAACATTGTTGTGACTGAAGGCCATCTCTTGGGGCCTTGTGAACAGGGGTCCAAAAGGAGACCCTTGGAGCTCTCCTGGGCCCCAGCAGCGCTGACAGAACCTCCCTGGGAGTGGGGCCTCTTGGAGCTGGGATCTCTCCCGTTGGCTGAACTTGGAGAAACCCTGAACAAAGACGGTTCCTGGGCCGATCCCCCACTGCTCACAGCTCCACCCTTGGCCCAGTGAGGAGATGCAAAGGCACCTGGAGTGAGCATTGCGCTTCCTCCAAGGGGAATTTCTCACAGGGACCTTGCACGGCCTCCGTGTCTGTGTACATACACGTGTCATATTTCTGGTTTGATTGACTGCATTTCTTTGTGTGTGTGGGTTTATTTTTCCTTGCTGTGCCTATCTGGTCAGTGTAAGAGTGAACCTGGCCAATGAACTCTGTTGTGCTGTCCCTTAATATTAAACACAATTTTTATTTATTCCCCTTGGCGGTGATTTTCCCAGCAATCTCAAAGACTCATTTGGAACACTCTCACGGTGTAATCCCACAGGAGAATGGAGTAGCAGCATGTGGGAGGGATGCTCTGAGGGGAGCACATGGGAGCAGGGCTTTCCTCCTCCCTCCTGGCTCCTAGAACGCTGTGGCCGGGAGGAGCAGAGACACTGCCAGGGTCCCGGGTGGAGCAGGGCAGCAGCGGCGCTGTCAGGGTGGAAGATGGCCCGGGGCGGGTCTGGAGTGTCCAAGGAGGTCAGGAAGGGTCAGTAGAGGGTCGGAGCAGGTCGGGATGCCGGCAATCAGTCTGGATCCCAAATATTCCCACTGAGGGCAGCAGAGCCCGGCAGACCGTGCTCGGAGCAGCGAAGCAGCCGCCTGCCGGGAAAGCTGCGGGATGGGAGAGGATGGGGTGAGCACGGAGAGCGGGGAGGGACAGCAGGGATGAGGATGGGATGGGGACAGGCAGCAGGAAAGGGGAGGCGGGATGAGGATGGGATTGGGATAGAGCAAGGAAGCTTAGCATCCTTGGGCCCAGGGCAGGTTTTGGCAATGATCAGGGAGCTCTTCACAGAATGAGAAATGCTTCTGAGAAGAACCCAGCTGCTTCATCAATACTGCCAGTACTGCCAGACTTCCAGTGCCACCAGCATCCCTCTGCTGCTGGAGGGACGATGACCCCACAGGGAAGAGAAATGAGGAATGGTAGAGGCCTGTTGAGAGAGGGAAGGCAGTTGGAGAATGGGACATTCTGCAGGGAAGTGGAATGTTTCTAATCAGGAAGAAATGAGCATCCAGTTGCAAGATTCTGTATGTAGAGCATCTGGCAAAAACCACTTCCTTAGTGAAAAAAACACACAAAAAAAAAAATCATGTCAAATGACTGTAGAAGTTGACCTCTGACGTAGCCAAACATACAATTTCTGACTCTCCTGTGACTCCACCGAGCCTTGGGGAGCAACACCAGCACAGGGCACAGAGAGGAGCCAGAGGGAAGGGAGTGGGGAGCTCCTGGTGATCTGGGCACTTTCCCCTTCATGTTACAGACCTGGGAGGAGCTGCTTTAGGATATTGATCCCAGAGGAGAAAGAGATGCCTGAAGGGGCTGCTGATCTGCACAGACCCCCTTGGCCTGCTGCTGCCCCACTGTGAACAGGTCAGTGGAATGTTTTCCCTCCTCCCTACCCCACCTCCCTCTCCTCCAGCAGCTGCTCTGTTCCTGCCACCCTCTCCCAGTGACCGCAGTGCCCTCCCCAGCTCCCCCCTCCTCTGCATCCCTTCTGCATCCCCTGCTGAACATCCCAACCCTCCCACCTCCCTCTCCCACCCCATCATTCCCACTGCCCTCCTCCCCTGCACATCTCACTTCTCCCCACGGAATCCTTCCCACTGCAGGGAGCTGCTGAGGAGCCGCATGGTCCATCCCTGGATTCTCCAAGCACTGACTCCCCATCCACTCTGACCACAGCCAGGGGCCACATCTCACTGACTGCCCAGCATCCATCATGGAAGTGACTGTCATGTCCCCATCTCCTGCCTCACCCACTGAAGGGGATGATCTGTGTGAGACAGATGTCAGGAACGTGGCCATACACAGTGTGACACTGCTCATCTCCCTCTGTGGGCTGGTTGGGAACGGGGCTGTCCTTTGCCTCGTCAGACTGAAGGGCCATAACGCCCCCATCTATGACCTGGCTTTTGCTGACTTCCTCTTCCTGCTCTTCACAGCCCCCTCCACCCTCCTCTTCCGGGCAGAGGACCTGTCCTGCTCTTCTATCATGCCCCTGCTGTACCTGAGTTTACTTTTCCAGCTGTCAGTGCTCTTCTACTACTGGGCGCTGTTCCGGCTGACGGGCACCCACAATATAGTGAATATGTTCAAGCTCTGGTGCAGCTGCTGCCGCATTCCTCTGCGCCTCTGGTGGTTGGTGGCCAGTTTACAATACTGGGCCTTCTTTGCTGCCTTCACTGTCATTCCTGCAGTGACAAACCTGTGCCCAACACATGAGCAGCAGCACTGCCGGGCAGCTCTCATCTCCGTGTACGCCGTCATCCTGCTCCACTGTGCTGCACCTGTTGTCATTTTTCACACAAGGGACTTAATTAAGGCCAAGTGGGGCTCCAAGAAGCAGCAACCCAAGAGGCACAACACCATTCTCTTCCTCATTGGGGTCTTCATTCTCCTTCTCAGCCTCTGCAATTTCCTGCAGGAGCTCAGTTACATCGTTGTGCCCTCCCAGGTATTTTTCCTGCTCAGCTGCATCCACAGCAGCATCAAACCCTTCATCTACTTCTTGGTGGGGAGCTGGAAGACAGACTATTCCATCAGGAGATGCTGGAGACACTGCTCCATAGAGAGCTGCAGGAGGCACTCCTTCATGCAGTCCCTAAGGAAGGCCCTCCAGAGAGTCGTTGAGGAGCCAGAAAGAAAACAGTGCCCACAGCAATGATCCTGCCATGGACACAGGGCTCTGAGCCTGGTGATCCCTTCCCCTGCACTCCTGAGGGACCCTGGGACAGAGGCTGAGAGGTTCCTTGAGTCACCTGAGGAATAAATATCCACAGTGTCACCCTCCCTCTGCTGGAGCATCCCCCACCCCCTTTCCAGGCCGCACTGGGATCCAAGAAAGGCTCATCAGGCCTCAGCCTTGAGGAGCAGCTCCTGGGCTCAGCTCCTCTGGCACTTACCAGAAACACCCTCTGCTGCCAGGAACTGCTGCTGTCCAGCCACCTCTGGGGTTTTAGGAACAGCCTTGGGAGTTATTTTACTGGCCTGGATGGCACAACATCCCTGCTCTCACACTTGCAGAGAAAGCTGCCAGCCCCAAGTGCGGCCAGGGAGAAACATTGTTGTGACTGAAGGCCATCTCTTGGGGCCTTGTGAACAGGGGTCCAAAAGGAGACCCTGGGAGCTCTCCTGGGCCCCAGCAGCGCTGACAGAACCTCCCTGGGAGTGGGGCCTCTTGGAGCTGGGATCTCTCCCGTTGGCTGAACTTGGAGAAACCCTGAACAAAGACAGTTCCTGGGCCGATCCCCCACTGCTCACAGCTCCACCCTTGGCCCAGTGAGGAGATGCAAAGGCACCTGGAGTGAGCATTGCGCTGCCTCCAAGGGGAATTTCTCACAGGGACCTTGCACTGCCTCCGTGTCTGTGTCCATACACGTGTCATATTTCTGGTTTGATTGAATGAAATACTTTTTCTGTGTGCTTTTTTTTTTCCTTGCTGTGCCTATCTGGTCAGTGTAAGAGTGAACCTGCCCAATGAACTCTGTTGTGCTGTCACTTAATATTAAACACGATTTTTACTGATTCCCCTTGGCAGCGATTTCAAAGACTCGTTTGGAACACTCTGCGGTGCAATCCCGCAGGAGAATGGAGTAGCAGCATGTGGGAGGGATGCTCTGAGGGGAGCACACGGGAGCAGGGCTTTCCTCCTCCCTCCTGGCTCCTAGAACGCTGTGGCCGGGAGGAGCAGAGACACCGCCAGGGTCCCGGGTGGAGCGGGGCAGCAGCAGCGCTGTCGGGGTGGAAGGTGGCCTGGGGCAGGTCTGGGGTGTCCGAGGAGGTCAGGAAGGGTCGGCAGAGGGTCGGAGTGGATCGGGATGCCGGCAATCAGTCTGGATCCCAAATACTCCACTGAAGGCAGCAGAGCCCGGCAGACCGTGCTCGGAGCAGCGGAGCCGCCGCCGGCCGGGAAACCTGCAGGATGGGAGAGGATGGGGTGAGCATGGAGAGCGGGGAGGGGCAGCAGGGATGAGGATGGGATGGGGACAGGCAGCAGGAAAGGGGAGGCGGGATGAGGATGGGATTAGGATAGAGCAAGGAAGCTCAGCTGAGCATCCTTGGGCCCAGGGCAGGTTTTGGCAATGATCAGGGAGCTCCTCACAGAACAGGAAATGCTTCTGAGAAGAGCCCAGCTGCTTCATCAGCACTGCCAGCACTGCCAGACTTCCAGTGCCACCAGCATCCTTCTGCTGCTGGAGGGACAATGAGCCCACGGGGAAGAGAAATGAGCAATGGTAGAAGCCTGTTGAGAGAGGGAAGGCAGTTGGAGAATGGGACATTCTGCAGGAAAGTGGAATGTTTCTAATCAGGAAGAAACAAGCACCCAAATGGAAAATTCTGTATGTGGAGCCTCTGTCAAAAACCACTTCCTTTGTGAAAAGAAAAAAAAAAACGACACTCATGAGTAATGACTGTAGACGTAGCTAAATATACAATTTCCGACTCCCCTGTGACTCCTCCGAGCCTTGGGGAGCAACACCAGCACAGGGCACAGAGAGGGTCCAGAGGGACAGGAGTGGGGAGCTCCTGGTGGTCTGGGCACTTTCCCCTTCATGTTCCTGACCTGGGAGGAGCCGCTTTAGGATATGGATCCCAAAGGAGCACGAGGTACCAGGAAGCGCCGCTGATCTGCACAGACCCCCTTGGCCTGCTGCTGCCCCACTGTGAACAGGTCAGTGGAATGTTTTCCTTCCTCCCTACCCCACCTCCCTCTCCTCCAGCAGCTGCTCTGTTCCTGCCACCCTCTCCCGGTGACTGCAGTGCCCTCCCCAGCTCCCCCCTCCTCTGCCCTCTGCATCCCTTCTGTATCTTGACATTGAAATTGGCTGAAATAAACTTGCTATCACAAAGGAAAGCATCGGGAAGCAGGAATTCTTTACCTGCACAGGACACACAGGAGGATCTCTCCTTGATTTATGTTTGTGGTGAGACTTTATAACAGGGGTTTTATCCATTATAATCACACATAACCATTAATATGTGTATCTTATCTCATACACAAGCATGCCTTTCCTGGAACTATTTTCCATGTGTCCTCTGAAACAAATGGGCCAGGACACGAGCTCCTTTGAAAAGGCCTTTATTGAGGACAGCTCTGGGTGGGGGCCCAAGGGGTCGTGCACATCGCTGCTGCTCCCGATGGACAACACAGAGAAGGAGCTGCTCAGCTGTGTCACACGACAGAGCTGGGGGTTCTGTCCTCAGAAGAGTCCCTAAAGAGACAGGGTTGGCTCGATGTCTGGGGATGTCAATCTGCTCAAGTGCTGTAAGTTATGGTGACGAGATGGGAGCCGGTTCTAGTTGATGGTTCTAGTGAGGTTCTCCACCGTTCTGCCGGGTCAGGGTTGTTGGTTTCAGCCCTTAGTTTCATGGTGCCTCGCTGTTCTAGAAGCTTCTTTTGCTGAACTGGGCAAAATGTCTTCTCATTTGCATACAAGCTCTGATGTCACCCTCCTCCTCATGGGTGCCATTTTTCAGGAAGCAGCAGAGGTGATGCCTTGATGCTGATGGGATTTTAACAGCAGAATAATTAACAACAGGTAATTAGAACTCCAACGTAAGATTAATTTGTTTAACATATTAACTTTATAACTTTTAGAAGAAGTTGTTTTGGGGATTTACTCCCAACATCCTCCTCCTACTGGAAGTCCTGTAAAGCTCCTGCAGGATCATTCAGAGGGGTCTCTGGTGCTCGTATACACTGAGTGCTGCCTTATTAAAGGGGACCTTGCCCTGAACTTCTGCTTTGGCCATGCGCTGTTGCTTCATGTTACAGAACTTGCCCTAAAACCACTGCAGGTCTCCTTATTTGTTTCTCCACTGGCTCCAGGCACATTTATCATCCTGTGTGCTCCTGAGGAGCACCTTGGAGCTGGGCTTTCCTCCTCCCTCCTGGGTCCTAGCACGCTGTGGCCAGGAGGCCAGAGACACTGCCAGGGTCCCATGTAGAGTGGGGGAGGATCGGGGCTGTCAGGGGAAAAAAGCAGCCCTGGGTGGGTTCTGGGGTGTCAGAGCAGTCTGGAGGGGTCAGGAGAGGGTCAGAGGGGGTTGGAGGGGATCTGGATGCTGGCAAACCCAGAGGACAACAGAGCCTGACAGGCCGTACTCAGAGTGGGGCAGCGGCTGCTGTGTGGGAAACCTGTGGGATGGGATGGGATGGGATGGGATGGGATGGGAACGGGGAAGGGAGGGGAGGGCGAGGGCAGGGGAGGGGAGGGGAGGGGAAGGGCAGGGCAGGGCAGGGCAGGGCAGGGCAGGGCAGGGCAGGGCAGGGCAGGGCAGGGCAGGGCAGGGCAGGGAAGGGAAGGGAAGGGAAGGGAAGGGAAGGGAAGGGAAGGGAAGGGAAGGGAAGGGAAGGGAAGGGAAGGGAAGGGAAGGGAAGGGAAGGGAAGGGAAGGGAAGGGAAGGGAAGGGAAGGGAAGGGAAGGGAAGGGAAGGGAAGGGAAGGGAAGGGAAGGGAAGGGAAGGGAAGGGAAGGGAAGGGGCTTCCTTGGGCCCAGGGGAGGTTTTGGCAATGATCCCAGAGCCCCTCCCAGAATGGGAGTTACTTCTGAGAAGCACCCAGCTGCTGTATCAGCACTGCCAGTACTGCCAGCATTCCAGTGCCACCAGCACCACCAGCATCCCTCTGCTGCTGGAGGGGCCAGGATCTCTCAGGGAAGAGAAAAAACGAGGAATGGTAGAAACCTGTTGTGAGAGGGAAGGCAGTTGGAGAATGGGACTTTCTGCAGGGAAGGCATGTATCTAATCAGAAGGAAATGAGAAGCCATTTGCAGAATATTTCATTTGGAGCTTTTGACAAAAATCACTTTCTCTGTAGAAAAAACCAACAAAGATAAACAACTCTGAGGAAGTGAAATTCTGATGTAGCCAAAGATGGAATTTCTGAATCCCCCGTGACTCCTCCGAGCCTTGGGAAGCAGCAACAGGACTCGGCACAGAGAGGAGCCAGAGCGACGGGAGTGGGGAGCTCCTGGTGATCTGGGCACTTTCCCCTTCATGTTACAGACCTGGGAGGAGCCGCTTTAGGACATGGATCCCAAAGGAGCACGAGGTACCAGGAAGCGCTGCTGATCTGCACAGACCCCCTTGGCCTGCTGCTGCCCCACTGTGAACAGGTCAGTGGAATGCTTTCCCTCCTCCCTACCCCACCTCCCTCTCCCCCAGCAGCTGCTCTGTTCCTGCCAACCTCTCCCAGTGACCACGGTGCCCTCCCCAGCTCCCCCCTCCTCTGCCCTCTGCATCCCTTCTGCATCCCCTGCTGAACATCCCAACCCTCCCACCTCCCTCTCCCACCCCACCATTCCCACTGCCCTCCTCCCCTGCACATCTCACTTCTCCCCATGGAATCCTTCCCACTGCAGGGAGCTGAAGAGGAGCCACATGGTCCATCCCTGGATTCTCCAAGCACTGACTCCCCATCCACTCTGACCACAGCCAGGAGCCACATCCCACTGCCTGCCCAGCATCCATCATGGAGGTGACTGTCATGTCCCCATCTCCTGCCTCACCCACTGAAGGGGATGATCTGTGTGAGACAGATGTCACTGATGTGGCCATACACAGTGTGACACTGCTCATCTGCCTCTGTGGGCTGGTTGGGAATGGGGCTGTCCTTTGTCTTCTCAGACTGAAAATCTATAACGCTGGCATCTATGCCCTGGCTCTTACTGACTTCTTCTTCCTGCTCTTGACAGCCCCCTCCGCCCTCCTCTTCCTGGTAGAGGATGTATCCTGCTCTCTTATCATGCCCCTGCTGTACCTGAATTTCCTTTTCCATCTGCCAGTGGTCTTCTGCTACTGCGCACTGTTCTGGCTGACGCGCACCCGCAGTATAGTGGAGGTATTGGAGCGCTGCTGCTGCTGCTGCAACATTCCCCCGTGCCTCTGGTTGTTTCTGGTCCATTTCCTATACGGGGCCTCCATTATTCTCCTCTCTGCCATTCCTGCAGTGACAAACCTGTGCCCGACACGTGGGCAGCAGCGCTGCCGGGCAGCTCTCATCTCCGTGTACGCTGTCATCCTGCTCCTCTTTGCTGTACCGATGGCCATTTTTCACACAAACAACTTCATTAAGGCCACCTGGGGCTCCAAGAAGCAGCAACCCAAGAAGCGTGACGTCGTTCTGTTCCTCATTGTGCTCTTCATTCTCCTTCTCACCCTCTGCAATTTCCTGCAGCAGCTCGGTTACATCGTTGTGCCCTCCCAGGTATTTTTCCTGCTCAACTGCATCCACAGCAGCATCAAACCCTTCATCTACTTCTTGGCAGGGAGGTGCTGGAGCCCCTGCTCCCTAAGCTCCCTCCAGCTCTCCCTCCGGAGGGTCTTTGATGAGCAGAAAGAAGAAAGTGCGGCAGCAATGATGCCCCCAGGGACACAGGGGTCTGAGCCTGGTGATCCTGTTGCCCGATCCGAAGAAGACACAAACAACCGAAGTCGTTTATGTGGTGCTTTATTGAGGGCCTGGGAGCCTGTGGACTAGCGTCCAGAGACAGAGCCCCATTTCACAGAAAATTTACAGGGTTTTTATATGTTTCTCTACATGATTTCTTCATCATTACAAATTCTTACTTCATTTTTACTATTAGTACAATTATCTCTATGACATTTAAGCTCTTGCCAAAAGGTACATTTTCTAGATAAATGGATACACTCCTTAAGATAAGTATACATTCTTAAAGATAAGTGATTATCTCTCAGCTACACTGCTTGCATTGCAAAATCTGTTATAACAGTTCATCTGCAGGGTACATGCGGCCTACCAAGCTTTAGCATGGCTGCTACTAATGTGTAGCCACAGCTTGTGCCTGCCATGTTTTGGTTTCGGGAAATTCTTTTCCCACAGGCACCTGTTGTAAACAGGAGCATGTTATTATAAACTATCTTGTTTTTCTCCATTCTTTCCCAAAGGAGGGATTTCGCTTGATGGCCCTTTGGGGTGACCAATGGGCCAAAGGATCCCACCTCTTAGGTGGGCTCATTGTAAAAAAGTATATAAGGCAGGTTTGAAAAATAAAGTTTGGACTTCGAGTCTCACAGCCTTCTGAAAAACAGAGTCCGTGTCCTCATTTCGTGTCCCACAGCGACATCTGGTGGACGCCGACGTGATTGCAGCCGCGGGAAACGAGGTATCCCTAAAAGCGAATTTTTAGGTAAAATACCGATTCCCGCCCTGCTTGCCAGTTCGTTTCTCTCCGATAAGGAGACGAACTTTTTGGCAAAATGAAAGTTCCTGCACTAGACCCTGCAGACTGTCTGGTGCTGGAACTCTGGGAAGACCTGTTGGATAGAAACGGGGTCTATATTCCCAGAGATCAACTCCAGGCCCTTTATATCTGGGGAAAAAGAAATGTTATTTCTGCGAATGCCTATGAAGCGCTATCAAAGACATGGTGGCGTGTTCTGGGACGCAGTCTGCATGAAGCTATGTCCTCTGGACAAGCAGAGATCTCCAGGTTAATAATAACTTGGAGACAAATTTTTAATATACTTAAAAGTCCGTGTGAGAGTTTACTCTCCAGCTCAGGTCTAAGTCCTGCAGCGTCTGAGGAAGACGACGGACTTCCGAGCGAGCTGATGTCCGACGCAGAGTCGGAAGACGGAGACTTCGTGGACGCAAGAAGCGGAGGAGCTGTGGCGGAAGGTTCAGCCAGCAGTGGATCGGAAAGCCCCCGAGCCATCCAGAACGTGTCGGGTTCGCTTGTCGCCTCCCCCCGGGAATGCGATTTCCCCGGAGAGGTTTGGAGCCCCCCGCGCGCGGGTGGGGGAGGGAAACAGGAGCGGGGACGGACCGGGGAGTCCGGGACGACCCCCCGCCCCGCCCCCCGAGGGCGATCCACACCGATTTCTGCGAGCCCTTCTCGCGTGGCCCGAACGGCGGGAAGGGGGGGGGGGGGGTGGGAATTCGGAAGCCCCGCCCCGCCCTGCTCCGCGGTCGCCCCCATCGGCGTTCGTGGCCCCGCCCCGCCCGGCTCCGCGGTCGTCCCCGCCTCCGGTGGCGGTGGAAACCCCGCCCCGCCCTGCTCCGCGGTCGTCCCCGCCTCCGGTGGCGGTGGAAACCCCGCCCCGCCCGGCTCCGCGCTCGCCCCGCTCGGTCGTGACTCCGCCCCGTCCCGCCCCGCGGTCACCGCCTCCGGCGGTCGTGGCTCCGCCCCGGCCCGCCCCGCGGTCACCGCCTCCGGCGGTCGTGGCTCCGCCCCGGCCCGCCCCGCGGTCACCGCCTCCGGCGGTCGTGGCTCCGCCCCGTCCCGCTCCGCGCTCGCCGCGCTCGGCGGTGGAAACCCCGCCGCGCCCGGCTCCGCGCTCGCCCCGCTCGGTCGTGGCCCCGCCCCGCCCGGCTCCGCGGTCGCCGCCCACTCCCCGAGTTTGCGTCGTGGAAAGCGAACGGGCGCAGTCGACAGCGCGGACGGTGGGCGTCACTTTAAAAGGGACAGTCACGACAAAGTGCCCACATTGCGAAAGACGTACGCGCTTTCCTCTTGGGGCGGACGATGTGGAAATCACTCCCTCCGAGGGAGGAGACGATGAGTCGCCGCCGCGGCGCCGCCGCGCGCGCGACGGGGGCGGGGCCGGATCCCCTTCCGGCGCCGCGGTGCCTGCCGCGGTGAAGCGGCCGGCGGAGGAGCCCCCCCGCACGCGCAGCGGGGAGGCGCCAGCCGCCGCCGCGGCCGGGGGGGAACAGCCCACCCCCCCCATCACCGGCGGCGCGGCGGCGCGCTGACCCTCCACCCCCTCTCCCGGCACGGGCCGGCAGTGAAGCAACGCCTCGGTTCGCCGATGAACCTTCCGTGTTTGCGCGACCTGGCTTCACTGTGGGGACGGGGCGAGCCGCGGTTCCGTCTGCCGTTGTCCCCACGGCCCCGGACGGGCGGAAAGCCGGATCAGCACCGGCTCTTCCACACCCGCCATTGCCGACCCTTCCTCCAGTGCGGCGTGCGGGAGGGACCAAGTCCCTCTGGGCGTCGGCCACTCCTCCTGCACTGAGAGAATCGCCTCTGTCTCCGGGATCGCAGGCTTCAGCGGTTTCTCCGGCCGCTGGCGCCGCTGCGACCCCCCCCCATCCCCCGAGTTCCAGTGACTCTGGGAATGCTCTGCCACCCCCAGTTTCCACGTTTGGGGCAGAAGGCAGCGCAGCTGCCACGTCCCCTGTGATGGCTCGCAGGAAAAGGCCCCGAGTTGGTGGCCTTTCTCCAGCCAATCAGGGGACGCGGTCCCCACGCCAGGTCACCGTGCGCCCCAGAGGCCAGAGAAGCTTCTGGGACAAAGTGACATCAAAGGCTTTGGAAATGGGGCATTGGGAAGTCGCAGTGCGTCTCATGGGGGCAATGGAGTCCTTTTTGGACTTTGTTGAAAGGCTCTCGGCAGCGTTTGAGAAACAAGTGGATGATGAGGAGAGCAGGCAAACGTTGGTCAGACAGCTTGCTAGAACCAATGCAAATGCTGACTGCCGAAAGCTCATCGAGGCCCTCCCCGGAGATCCGTCTCTACCGGACATGGTCCAGGCATGTGCCAATGTAGGCACCACAGACAGCAAGATGGCTGCCTTTGCTACTGCCTTGCAGCCATCTCAGAAACCCCAAGATAGCGGGCAACAAAAACAGGGAGAAGCACAGACTGGAAAAAAACAAGGAAAGCAGAAGCAGAAAGCAAAAGCTCCCTTGTTTTTCTGTGCCCGGTGTGGAAGGCCAAACCATAATGCAGACGTTTGTAAGGCAACAGTTGCTGCCAATGGTCAGCCTTTGCCAAGTTCGGGAAACGGGAAGCGGAGCGCCAAGGGGAAACGCGCGAAGACCCCAAGCTTTCCCCGGGCCCCAATGCCGACGCAGGTTTGCTTGGCAAACTTGCAGCCAGCACCTGCAGTTCAGCCGGTGTTGGCCCCGAGCATTCCCCAGGTCCCGACGCCGACGCAGGTTTACTGGGCAAGCTTGCAGCCAGCACCTGTGGTTCAGCCGGTGTTGACGTCTGCACAGCAGCAACAGTCGTCATAGACTCTTGCAAGCCGCATAAAGTCCCCCTGGATGCCTTTGGACCCCTGGGTGAAGGCAAGAGTGCCTTCCTCATGGGGAGGTCAAGTGCTACCCTGCAGGGTATCAATGTGCATCTAGGCCTTATCGATGCAGATTATACGGGACAAATTTATGCGATGGTCTCCACACCCACCCCCCCTGTCACTATCCCTGAGGGAACTCGAATTGCCCAACTTGTGCCTTTTAAGTCCTCTGTCTCCAGGACTGAGAACCGGTGGCGAGGAGACGGCTGCTTCGGATCTACCGGGCCGCCTGAAGTTCACTGGACAGCAGTCTTGAGTGAGGACCGTCCCAGGATGTGGTGCACCCTCCACCTCCCTGATGCCACCCCGTCAGAGATCCACCTCCGAGGCTTGATAGATACGGGAGCCGAAGTTTGCATCCTTTCTTCTGCTGCGTGGCCTCCGCAGTGGCCTCTGGATCCTGTTCAGTCGTCCGTTGCGGGACTGGGTGGAACGAAGCAATGCTTTGTAAGCCAGCGACCCGTGATGATCACGAACTCAGAGGGACAGTTGGCTATGGTTCGACCATACGTCACTGAAACTACTACTAACCTCTGGGGGCGGGACGTCCTGGCGGCTTGGGGGGTGCGGATTGGGACAGAATTTTAAATGGTGGCTGACAGACAGACCCATTTTGGACTGTCAGTGGCCCCTTCCGAATGAAAAATTACTTGCCCTTTGACAATCGGTCCAGGAGCACTGGACCGAGGCCATCTCGAGTTTTCCACTGGTCCGTGGAACACTCCGGTTTTCTGCATCAGAAAGAAATCTGGGAAATGGAGGTTGTTACAAGATCTCCAGAAAAGTCAATGCTGTGATTTCAGATTTTCATCCCACAGGCTTCATCTGCCAATGGAGTGACAAATGGTCTGATTCCTTGCACATTTTTGGAATGGGTCTTTTTTGCCCCATCCGCCGCATACGACGGCAATTTCACTATTTAATAGTGAATCCCGTAAAACGGGAGAATTTTGACTGGAGCCCCACAAACTCTGTATCCCTGCAGAGTGCTCTAGCAAACCTTTTTTGGGCAGATCGTGCCCAGCCATGAGCTACTAAAAGTGGCGAAATTGGCTGAACTTTTCTGTGACCATAAAATGGTCCAGAACCAGCAGTGCAAGGACCCACCGTCTAACGGTTTGGGAAAAACAGGGAAAGCCATTGTCACTTGTCGGGATGGATCTGAGTGGCAGGAGCTGAGGGGTCATGAGCTGCCTCGGCCAAATTGGTTGATTTGAGAGCTGCTGTCATGGCATGTCAGCAATTTTCCCAGGTTCCTTTTGGTCTTGTCACGGACTCCGCCCTGGGGACCGTGACCGGAGTGAAAGTCATCAAGCGGAGGAATCTCCAAGTGATGACTCAGATGCAGATGATGCGAGTGATTACTCGGATGGCCCCTCCACAAGTAGCATTGAGAATTGCATTTTTCTTTTTCTTTTTCTTTTTTTTAAAAACTAAAAGGGTGAAATGTAGCCACAGCTTGTGCCTGCCATGTTTTGGTTTCGGGAAATTCTTTTCCCACAGGCACCTGTTGTAAACAGGAGCATGTTATTATAAACTATCTTGTTTTTCTCCATTCTTTCCCAAAGGAGGGATTTCGCTTGATGGCCCTTTGGGGTGACCAATGGGCCAAAGGATCCCACCTCTTAGGTGGGCTCATTGTAAAAAAGTATATAAGGCAGGTTTGAAAAATAAAGTTTGGACTTCGAGTCTCACAGCCTTCTGAAAAACAGAGTCCGTGTCCTCATTTCGTGTCCCACAGCGACACTAATGTCAACTATTAGCGTGTGGTACTATCTTAATACAGTCTATTAAGTCAAATGGCAACAATTCTCCCCTTTTGAGCATTCTTCAGTCTTCTGCAAGGATGCTCAACTCTTAGTTATCATTGGTTCTTTCAAATGCTGGATTTTCTTGCCCAATGGCATCTTCATACTTCGGAGACAGGCGCATCTCATTGGTTTTCGCCAAGGCCTTCATTACTCTTCTAGTACGTCTCGTTTCTTTTTCGATGACCCCTAAAACACACTTATACACTAACCAAATGATTAATAATAAAACCACAAACAACAGAATGTACTGTACCACTGATGAAACCCATCCGGAAACCTGAAGTCCTAAAGATTCAAAAATTGCTCCGATCCAATTATGTTGTGCTTCTTTTTCACTTTCTTTTGTTCTGGATTCAATTGTTTCTAATTGGGAAATGTCTTTTTCCACTTCAATGGTCATGTTTGGAATATGGATACAACAATGGTCAATTTTCTTACTTAGAAACTTACACACACCATGCTCTTTTAACAATAGCATATCTAGTGCCATCCTATTCTGTAAAGTCATTCGGGATGTGGCTTGTAATTGCAAATTCATATCTTTGAATCTTTTCTTAGTGGCTGCTGCTAATCTCTCAGTTTGCTCTAACAATTTATACAACATTTCTCTGTTCCTATATGAGGCTATAGGTGCGAATAGTGATTCTAGAGCCCACCCAAATTTAACTCCACCATCAGGTTCATGCCATTCATTTTCTAGCTCAGTGAATTCATCTACTTCTCTTTTCTTCCGGTTAGAATCCAATTTTGATTGTTTCCACAAGGGGCAGAATGTTGGGATTCTTAGAGTGATTTGTGTTACAGGCCCATCTATAGGAATATGTGTAGTCCATTGTCCATGTCTCATTACCCAAACTAGATTTCTTGGACTTCTAATTGTAGTATCTTTGCAACTTACGGCTCTTTGAATTCCATTGTTTTTGCCCGATGCGAATGCCTTTCCTGTAATTGTATGATTAAATGCCCTACATTCACATCCCCACTTAAGTAATACTCTAAGAGGAGCTAAACTAATTTGACTTTCAGGGGTTGTCATGGGTTAAGAATGGTCCAATCAAAAATCATTTTTATTTAATTGGCAGATAGTTTGACCATTCAAAAGTAGGTTACGACTTTTGGGTAATACTCATATAAGCCGAGAGTGTGGGGAGGAGCTTTCTCTTTTCTTCCGGCTAGATCACAGGTAACATCGAGCAGCACAGAGCCTGGCCAGGCTCAGCCCAGGCCCCGCTGCCCCTGGCCGGGCCCGGCCTGGGTCCCCTGAGAGCGCAGCTTGGCTGTGTCTGAGCCTGGGAACAGCAGCAGCGGGGGAGGGGAAGAGAAGCCCCGGCGGCAGCCGCTTCTGTCACCTGGGCCAGGACCGAGGAGTGTTCCACTGTCACCGCCGCCCCCCCCCCCAGGCGTGGCCCCCGGGAACAGCAGCAGCAGCGAGGAAGGGGAAGAGAAGCCCTGGCAGCTGCAGAATGCTTCTTCCCCCCCCCTCCCCAGGCCGAAAAGAACAGCGTGGCCTTCGGACTTTTTTAGTTCCCGCTGCAACAAGATCACGTGAGCAGCCCGACAAGCCTGACAAGTTTAACTCTTTCTCTGCTAGCAAATGGATTTCTTCTGAGCACTGGCCTTTCCCTGAACGAAGGACAGATACAGTGATTAGACCATAAGGAGACACAGCATGGAGCTGAAGTCAGTGGAAAGAGAGTGAAAAAGATTTTAAGGTAGAGGAGGAGGAGTGGCTGAAAATTCTAGCTGGACTTCTCTGGAACATAGGGACTGAATTGGGTTGTTCCTTTAAACCATGGAAAGATGTGCAATTCGGGGAGGTGATTGTTTTATGTGTAGATTTTTGAGCAAAGGTATTGTGTGATGGACTGAGTAAAATTGATTTAATGAAGAAAAACCCTTTGCCTTGGATGAGACACCTTTAAAAGGCAACACCCCAATGTTGCAGTGTATTTGAGTACAGGGCCCACGTGTTCAGTATTGAGAATACTGTAAGTGGGTAGGATTGAGTTCTTTGAAGTCCTTGTGGACAAAGTCTCTATTGAAACGGAGAGACTCCTTTCCTGAAGAATTGATAAAAGATTATCTTAAAATGGTGTGATGGTTTAATCACGTTCTATATTTTATTTGACTGGAAGAATACCAGGCCCATCTTTAAATTACAAAGATAGTTTATTAATACACACAAAAACAACAAGAAAAGGGAAAAAAGACAACAACAACAACAAATGAAACTTCTAAAACATTTTTCTTTCTCTTTCTAAGTTTTTTACCTTTCTTCACTCAACATAAAAAGACATGACTTGCAACTTCAGCCAGTTTTACCATTTTAAAAATAACCTTTTATCAGTTCTTTTAGGAAAGGAGTCTCTCTGGGTTCTATATAGACATACCATACCCATTAGCAGTTTTTTTAACACTGCACATAGGCCATATTTGCTTACTGGGGTACTGTTTAAGGATGCCTCCTCTAGTATGACACAAAGATTCTCTTTTTCTATTTCCAAAATCATCTCAAGACCCAAAAACAAATTTCCTCTTTCTTTAGGAGCAAAAAAAAAAGCTTCATATCACTTTTAACTAGAACCTTACATCCCCCCAAAAGCATTTATATGTTACAGGAAACAAAACCAGTTCAGTCTTTATAGTTTACCAGAAATGTCCAGCCAAAATTAGGCCACTCCTTGTCCTTTTGCTTTAAAGTCTTTTTCACTCTTCCCTTACCGACTGTAGTTTCATGCTGTGTCCTTCCATAGTTCTTTCGCTATAACTGTTCTTCTTCCGGAGAAAGATGATGTTTAGAAAAGTCCATCTGCTCACAACGAAAGGTTAAACTTTTCGGGCTGCTGGGCTGCCCACGTGGCTCTGCGGCGGGAAACTGAGTCGTCCAGAAGCCGTGCGCTGGTTTCTTCGGCTTGAAAAGAATAGCAAAGGCGAAGGAGCACTCCGTCCGAGCTCTCTCCCTCTCTCTCCATGCTGTCCGCTTCTCCGCGAGACAGCGGCTCCCAAAGCTCCGACCCGGCTTGCCCGGCTCCGGCAGCATTGGGGCCCGGCCCGGCCCGTCGCAGCCGCCCCGGGGTGGGGGGGGGCACCGAGGCCGGCCGGCCCGGCCCGGCCCGTCGCAGCCGCCCCGGGGTGGGGGGGCACCGAGGCCAGCCGCCCCGGGGTGGGGGGGCACCGAGGCCAGCCGCCCCGGGGTGGGGGGGGCACCGAGGCCGGCCGGCCCCAGCGGCTCCTTGTCTCCGGCCTGCCACACCGTGAACTAAGAGATCGCTCCTCCCCCCCCCCCAGCCTTTTTAAGCATTTCGCCAAAAGTCGCAGCTTGTCTTCTACTGGATAAATTGCTTGTCAATCAAAAAAACTGACCCCGATTGGAACAAAATCAGGCTTTTCCTAGCCTATGACAAATGGTAAACTGGCTAAGGTTGCAGGTTATGTCTTTTTATGTTGAGTGTAGAAAAGTGAAAACTTGGAGAGGGAGGGAAAGATGTTTTGAAAGTTCCATTTGTTTTTTTTTTTTTTCCTTCCTATTTTCATCCTTTCAGTGTGTGTAAATAAACTATCTTTGTAATTTAAAGATGAGCCTGTTTCGCTTTTATATTTTCCCAGTCAAATGAAATATAGAATGTGATGAAACCATCACATTTAATTTGGTGCGCCGCCTGAGAAAAGTAAACTAAAACCTATCACAGGGGTGTTACATGTAACTACTTTAGTACAATTCTAATCTTCTCTAGTTTCTTTAATTTCTCTTGTAGAGGTTTCTGTCTTATAGACTCTTACAAAACTTTGATTTTTACTTCCTACCCATTGTATACACCAGTCTACTGTTCCAATGTAGCTATAATATTCTAATAAGCTCGGACCCCATACGGCTTTCCAATCATCTTAAAACACATGCTGCTGGCTTATATTCTGACACTTAACTTCTTGGTAAGGTTGCTTTGTTTTAACTTCTATTACTTTAGTAGCATACTGCGCTGCATCCTATACCTTTTTAACAGTCACTATTTCTTTTTTTTTCTCTTTCTATTTGACATATGGTAGATATATTTTCTGCCACCACAGGTGGTAATGGAATGGGAATTATTCCCCATGGAATTGGTTCTCCTGCCGCTTGTGGGAGTGGCAAGCATGCTGTAATTCCGGATACGTTTTGCACCATTCCAAAATCTCTAATCAATCTTACTACCAAATTCTCTCGTTCATAACTTTGATGTACCGCTACCTCTGTATCTCTTAACTCTCTATGCTTCCTTTCTATTAGGGATACTATGTGAGTGGGCCTAATTCTTTGTTCTTGACGTAACTTAGCTTCTGCTATCCTTATTCCATAATCAGCATTAAGTTCACACATCACTAAACACAAATATTTTCTTTCAGAAGAGCCAATTTGAGGGTTACTAATATTCAACCATCCTATACCTTTTCCAGACTTTTCCCACCAGCTAATTCCTTGGTCTATTCTATTCCATAACTTCTGATTGTCTTCTCTCTACTATTTAACTTGCAATCCTTGGTTACAGTCTTGTTCTAACACAAATGAACAATTCATCTTCAAAGGGAGTCCATCCCACATATCTTGTACAGCCCAGGTGGGTTTCACCTCTACGGATTCCTGGGATGGGGTTTCTTTCCTTAACTTCCAGGGCACTACTCTCAATTTAATTTGCTTATAATCAAAGCTTTCCCGGGATTTTACAATACACATGTATACATCCATATCTTCTTGCTTGACTTGCTTTAGTTGTAATGTGGTATTACCTTTCTGTGCAGCCTTATCCCAAACTGTGATGATATTTGCTTTTGGATAGTCAGCACCTTTTTTCCAGACTGCCTGTACATTCCGGACTTCAGTTTTCTGGTTATTCGTTACAAAGCAGGTCAGGTTCACATCCATTCTTTCCATAACACTAACCACTGGTTCGGTAACTGCAACTACAACAGAACCATTAACAGGAATTGTTTTCGTTATTACCAGTAACAATATAATCAAAAATGCTACTTTCCGCGAAAGATCATCCATGTTGGAGAGACTAGCCGAGTCTCCCATTGTACAGGGACCTTCTTGACCTGAGTGTAATGGATCCATGAGTCGATTCCCTCGACTTTTACTGCGGTGTAAGTTGTCAGGATCACTTGACGTGGCCTGTCCCATGCTTCTTTCAAGGGGTTGGTGGACCAATTCTTCACATACACTTGGTCTCCTGGTTGAATGTCATGCACCGGATTTTCCAGTGGCATAGGTCGGTTCCACTGCAGAGTTCCCCTTAAAGCATTAAGAATTTTGTTCAATGACATGACATAACCAAATATTGTCTGATCACCTTGCACATGCAAATCTTCTTTCAACACATTAGCACGGTATGGTTTTCCATATAGGATTTCATATGGGCTGATTCCCAATCGCTCCCTGGGCTTGATTCTGATTCTGAGCAATGCTAATGGTAGTGCCTGTGGCTACTGTATTTTTGCTTCTTGACAAATTTTCTTAATTTGTCCTTTAATTGTTTGATTCATCCGCTCTACTTGACCACTCGATTGAGGTCGCCAAGGGGTGTGTAAGTCTCAAGATATATCTAACATCTTAGCTACCTCTTGTACTATTCCTGCTATAAAGTGTGGGCCTCTATCTGATGACAACCCCAACGGTACCCCAAATCTAGGAATGATTTCCTTCAACAGTGTTTTGACTACTTCCTTTGCTTGATTTGTTCGACAAGGAAAGGCTTCAGGCCAGCCTGAAAAAGTGCATACATACACTAAAAGATACTTATAGTTCTGTGCTTTCGGCAACTCTGAAAAGTCTACTTGCCAGTAATCTCCTGGTTCGGGTCCCACTTGTAATTTCCCTAACTGGATCTGTTTTCTAACTATTGGATTATTCTTCAAACAAGTTGGACACATGGCATTCATCCGTTTTGCCAGTGTTAACATCTGGTTAGAAATTACTTCTTTTTTTAGAAATTTTACCAATGCTTTTGCTCCCCAATGGCATTTATTATGTTCAGTTTCTAAAATAGCTCTCATAATTCGGGTAGGAACTACAACTTGTCCCATGGCTGTTACGTACCATCCAGTTGCATTCTTTTGCGCTCTCAGCAGTGATGCTAGTTTTTCATCATCTAGAGAATACTTCGGTTCTTGAATTAAATGTGGAGTTACAGGGCTCACCTTAGTGGGTATCAAAGCCATTTGGGTCCATACTTCTCTAGCCACTTCTCGTGCTGTGACATCAGCCAACTTGTTTCCTCGACATATTTTTCCTTCTTCTTTCTGGTGACCTCTCACATGCATCACTGCAACTTTTTCAGGTTGGTGTACTGCGTCCAGCAAGGCTAGAATTTCTGTTCTATATTTGATAGTAATTCCTTGAGAGTTCAGCAACCCTCGTTCCTTCCACAAGGCGCCATGAATGTGCACAACCCCAAAAGCATATTTAGAATCAGTCCATATATTCACTTTCTTTCCGGAGCTCAGCATTAGGGCTCTAGTGAGTCCAATGATCTCAGCTCGCTGAGCTGAAGTTCCAGGGGTTAAGGCTTTTGCTTCCACTACGGTTGTAACTGTTACTACTGCATATCCCGCATATCTGGTACCATTTTCCACAAAGCTGGACCCGTCAGTAAGCAACTCCCAATCTGGATTTTCCATCGGGACATCTTTCAAATCAATTCGGCTGGCGTACACTTGTTCAATCACTTCCATGCAGTCATGTACTAGTTCTCCTTCTTCCTGCTCACTGCGGAGAAATTCTGCTGGATTGACATGATTAGTCATTTTCAGGTCCACATCGTCCTGTTCTCTCAGAAGTGCTTGGTATTGTAGCATTCTGCTGGACGAAAGCCAGTGACCCCCCTTTTGCTCCAAAACTGCCAGTACCATGTGAGGCACAAATACCTCTATTTTCCTTCCCAAAGTCAATTTCCTGGCCTCCTGGATGAGGATCACTGTGGCCGCAACTGCCTGCAAGCATAACGGCCAACCAGCACTTACTGTATCTAGTTGTTTTGAAAAATACCTTACCGGGCGTTTCCATGAACCAAGTCTCTGAGCTAGCACTCCTAGTGCTAATTTTTGTCTCTCATTCACATATAACAGAAAGTCTTTATTTAAATCTGGGAGGCCTAGTGCCGGAGCTTCCTTCAAGGCCTGTTTCAAATCTTCAAAGGCCTTTCTCTTTTGTCGATCCCAGTTCAACTGCGGTTCTTTCAAAGCTTCATATAATGGTTTAGCTAGAAGTCCAAAATTCAGAATCCACAGCCTGCACCATCCCACCATTCCCAGAAAAGACCTTAATTCCTGATGGTTCCTGGGAAGGGGAATAGCACAGATAGCTTCCACTCAATTGACTCCTAACCGTCTCTGGCCTTGGGCAATTTCACATCCTAAATATATTACACTTTCTTTTATTAGCTGTGCTTTCTCTTTTGATACTCGATAGCCGGCCTGACCCAGCATATTCAACAAAGCAATAGTCAATTTCAGACACATCTCTTTTTCCTCTGTTGCTAAAAAGATGTCATCCACATACTGGAGAATGACATAAGAGAAAGGTGACTCTCTTACCTCTGCAATCTTCCACTCTTCTAATTCCTTTGCTAATTGATTTCTAAATATTGTAGGGCTGTTCTTGAAACCTTGAGGCAATCGGGACCAGGTGAGCTGTCTCTTTCTTCCAGTATCAGGACTTTCCCATTCGAAGGCAAAGTATTTTCTACTTTCCAATGCCAAAGGGATGCAGAAGAAAGCATCTTTCAAATCAATAACAGAAAACCATTTAAATTTTTCTGACACAGATGTTAATAGAGTGTACGGATTGGCAACCACTGGGTGAATGTCTTTAACAATGTTATTAATTGCCCTTAAATCTTGCACTAACTGATACTTACCATTTGGTTTCCTAACTGGAAAAATAGGAGTGTTAAATTCCGATTCACATTCCTGCAGAATCCCTTGTGCTAGAAACTGAGTTATCAAAGGAGCAACATCTTTCTTAGCTTCTAATTTAATTGGGTATTGTTTTATTCTAACTGGCTGAGCTCCTTCTTTTAATTCCACTACCACTGGCTGAGCAGCCTTTGATTTTCCAGGGTTCTCCGTCTCCCATACCCAAGGTACTACTGCCTGATCTACTTTGATAGGAATAGGAGAGGGATCAATTTCCTTTATTACAAACAATTTAGCAATTTCTTCTCCTGGAACTTCTAATTTCACCCTTCCATGCTCAAATATAATTTTGACATTTAATAATGACAATAAATCTCTGCCAAGCAATGGCTTGGGACAATTAGGCATATACAAAAACTGATGGTCTAATTCTTTCCCTCTAAATTTCAAATTTAATGGTTGTAAAAAGGGTCTTTTTTCCAATTGTCCTGTTGCCCCTACTACCTGTATGGTAGTATTGCTAATAGGTCCCAATCTCTTATTCAAAACCGAATGTGTTGCTCCCGTATCTACGATAAATTCTTGTTCTTTCCCATCAATGTTTATTTTAACTTTCAATTCTTGTTCTAGTCAGCTTTGATTCTGATAGTTTCCCAAAACCAATGCTTGGGCGACACCTTCTGGATTCATGGGGTAACCTGCTGGTCTATTCACTGGCACTTCTCCCAGTCCAGCCTTTACTGGACATTCGTTTTTCCAATGTCCTATCTGGCGACAGAACGCGCACTGATTAGAAGCGATCCCTCCTTGCTGGGGACCGGGAGGGGCCATCCCTCGTCCTCCAAATCCAACATTCTGGAATCCTGCCCTACTACGTCCAAAGCCACGACCGCGCCCAAAACTACCTCTGCCTCTTCCTCTATCTCCGGCTTGCTGCATTATAGCTAATATATTCGCCTGCTGTTTCCTGGCCGTTTCTTTTTCTCTATTATTATAAACTTTCTAAGCCACTTCTAACATTTTATCCAAATCCCGAGTATCATGTCCTTCTAATTTCTGCAGTTTTCTACATATGTCTTCCTGTGTCTGGCCTAAAAAGATTAAAGCAAGCTGCAATTTTCCTGCTTCACTGTCAATTTCTAAATCAGTGAAACGTCTAGCAGTCTCCTTGAGTCGTTCTAAAAATGCTGAAGGAGATTCATTCTTGTCCTGCCTAACCGAATACAATTTTGACCAATTCAGTGTTTTAGGCATCCCAGTCCTGATTCCTTCCACTAACAACTCTTGATATTCCCTGATAGATTCCATTCTTCCAATGCTGTTCGGATCCCATCCCGGATCATCACTCGGAACCAAGTCATTCACAGTTCCTCCAGCTAAATGCAGTCTAATCATTTCCCGCGCACGCTCTTTCATTGCCCGCAACACCATCTCTTTTTCAGTGGAATCCATTAAAGTATCTAACAAAACCTGCATGTCATTCCAATCTGGATTCTGGGTTTTAATAATCATTTTGACCACTCGTGCCACTCTTTCTGGATTCTCGCGGTAACTACCTGCTGACTGCTTTCAAATCACCAAATCTCCTGGGGAGAAGGGCACTTTCACAAGCACTTTCTCTCCTTGGGGTCCCATAGCTTCTCTTAAAGGGGCAATAAGCCGGGGTTCCCCATGATTCTTACGTCCCTGTCTAGTTCGTGCTGCGAGCGGAGTATTCCGCCGATTTTGGGAAGAAACAGGGGAAGGGGTTGGAGGACGCATAACAACCTTTTTAGCGTTCCCTGGCACCACTGTTATGTTTGCCTCCTCTTCATCCTCTTCTTCCTCAGTACTGCTTTCAAGTAACGGTGGATACAAAGAGGGACGGGGTGAGACAGAGGGGAGGAGTGAGGCAGCAGGAGGGGGTGAAGCGGGAGACGCACTTGGTGACACCATTAAAGACAAATCCTTTTCTGGCCGAGAGGTTACGGCTAAACACTGAACACATTTAGATTTCTCTTTACAACCCCTGCACTCAGATTCTTTCATTTCCAATACCATTATTCTACATTCAATCTGCCATTCCTTTTTACGGCGCAGTAAATGAAACAGGTCTAAATACTGTATCTCATCCCATTTGTCATTTTCCTGCAAATAGTGCATTAATGAATTTATGGTATCATAATCCACAGTACCATTTTCTGGCCATGACGGCCCTTCTCGCTGATATTCTGGCCACCAATGATTACAATAATCAATCATCTTATCTTTATTCATCTCCTGGAAAAACCCTTCACTTTTCTACCTCTTTAGTAAACACCCCAGCGGAGTATTTTCTGGTATACCTTTATTAGGCTGAACCATAGACTTAAGTGTCTTGAATGGCATTTCGAACCTATTTTACTTTCACCTATACAACAACTCAACAACCAAACTCAACAACCGATCGCAACAATCGATATACAGCGATGCACAAAACAATAATAACCACAATCAATATTGACAGTTAACAGTTAAACGGAATCAATCATACCACATACTCACACGACAAAAACAAAGACAAAAATAAATACCAGACAAATACCAGACCAATCCAACTTGCCGCTTCTCGACGCCGCGAGGGGCAAGTGCCGGACCTGTGCAGCTTTCGCTGCATCTGACAGCCGGCGCCTAGGCTTACCAGACCAACCAGACGTCTTAGCCCAACCCTGCGAGACCGCCGCCTCGTCTTATGAGCAGGCACCCAAACCAGAACCAGAAAATAAAGCACCTTCGGGCTTACCTCTCGCAGTCGTCCGCCAGGTGCAGGGGTCGGGCACGAACCGATGATTCCCCGAGAATCACTCAGTGCCGGCGTGGAGTGGATCAGAACGCGAACCGCCCCAGCCACCTTCGGAGTCCTGCCGCGGTCGCCAGAAAACTGTTGCCCAATCCGAAGAAGACACAAACAACCGAAGTCGTTTATGTGGTGCTTTATTGAGGGCCCGGGAGCCTGTGGACTAGCGTCCAGAGACAGAGCCCCATTTCACAGAAAATTTACAGGGTTTTTATATGTTTCTCTACATGATTTCTTCATCATTACAAATTCTTACTTCATTTTTACTACTTAGTACAATTATCTCTATGACATTTAAGTTCTTGCCAAAAGGTACATTTTCTAGATAAATGGATACACTCCTTAAGATAAGTATACATTCTTAAAGATAAGTGATTATCTCTCAGCTACACTGCTTGCATTGCAAAATCTGTTATAACAGTTCATCTGCAGGTTACATGCGGCCTACCAAGCTTTAGCATGACTGCTACTAATGTCAACTATTAGCGTGTGGTACTACCTTAATACAGTCTATTAAGTCAAATGGCAACAATCCCTTCCACTGCTCTGCTGAAGGAGCCCAGCAGAGTGGCTGAGGGTTTCCTTGAGCCACTGTCTTGGGCTATGGAACCTAAATTGTGTTCTATTTTCATCTGCTGAAAGCAGTTGAGGAATTGTTCTTCTTTATCTCTTGTTTACTCTGGAAGGAGGGGGGTGGGTGCCTTCTGATAATGAGCCAACTGTTGAAACCGGGTAGGGCATTGTTCCTTATCTCTTTCACTGCCCGTCCTCCCTCCAGGGGAATATTTTCTGCTAATGGACCACTAAGACACCCCTAAAAGCACACATCCCAAAAACCTACCCTCCCCAAAATAGTACACCCACGTTCCATCATCCTATTGTGAGATGCTCCACCCAGTGGGGGGAGCCAACCATTCCTACCTGGATTAAACTGGGACTCCGGAACAGGAAGCTCTCTTGCTTCACCCCGATTTCTGGGAGGAAGACTGGACCTCATCTCACCATCACTAGACCCCTTCTCATCATCACCGGACCCCTTCTCACCACCTCTGGACCCTTTTGGCTACAGGATCTTCTCTACTTCAACAGAACCACATCTGCCACTCCAGGAGGACTTACTTTTGGACTACTTCCAACACCCTGACCAACAGGGCATCAGGTGGTAGCTCTGACTCTGTCAGGGCTTTCCAAAATTGTTGTTTGTTTGTTTGCTGGTTTGGTGGGGTGGTTTTGTTTTTTCTACCACATTTGTATTATTGATATTCCTAGTAAAGAACTGTTATTCCTATTCCCAAATCTTTGCTTGAGAGCCCTTAATTGCAAAATTCTAATTTGGCGGGGGGGATGAGGGGTTTACATTCTCCATTCTAAGGGAAACCCCAGTTTCCCTGGCAGATACCTGTCTTCCCAAACCAAGACAGATTTTGGCGCCCAACGTGCGGCACGAGGGCATTGAGAGAAGGGAATAACAGTTCTTGTAGTAGATAGAAGCCCACTGGTCAGAATCATGTGGTCTAGCTTTCCCTGGTTTGGGTGGCACGTGGTCGTGGCTGTATTTCTGCCATTTGCTGGCCCTTATCTAAACATGGGCCCTATAAATAAGGCTACTGTAGCTGGCATCCAGTTTATTTTGTGGGTTAATAAGGTGAAGAATTCATGGATTTTTAACTTCCTTTGGAAAGCAGGCACATGGATTCAGGGCTACCATACACTAACTCAGTGTTTCTGGGGTTACTTTAACAATGGTACCTATTGTGAGGAAATGGCACCGGGGGAAATTTTCTCCCAACCCTTCACCCAGATCTTTGGATCTACCCCACCAGTTCTTGAAGGGTTCAAATCTCCTCTGAATGCTAATGATATCATACAGTGGCTGGTGTTGTTCATAGGCCTATTCTATTTGGCATTCAGAGATAAAAGGAGATTGGCCTGGGTAAGCACCCTGATAAGCACCCCAGAGAATAAAGATGCTGCCCAAGAGCCTGCTCCTGCCCCACAGCCTGCCTCAGGGATAAACCACCTGGTTTGGGTGGGGGCTCTGATAAAGGAAATGCATGAGATGAGCCAGATGCTGAGGGAGTACATTTCCCCAGCTGGTGGGAAACCCGACTCCTGCCCTGACAAAAGAGAGTCTGATGGTGCAGCAATGGAACCCACAGGCATTACAACTGCCCAGGTTCCAGCTGAACCACAGGGGCAGTCACAGCCAGCAGCAGTTGCCCCTGTGGAAACAAAGAAATCCAAGGTGAAAACAGCAAACCCAGATAATAAGGATAAGAAAGGAGGGCCCTCACAACCTGCAGGGGAATCACACGTTCAGATCATCACCGAGTCCCTGTCATATGAAAGTCTCCGTAATCTACAAAAAGATATTGTACAGCAGGGACGTGAGGCTTACACAGCCTGGCTGCTTCAGGTCTGGCACCTTATGGGTCCAGGTGTGCAACTAGATGGTGGTGAGGCAAGGCATTTGGGACCCTTGACCCAGGACTTGGGTATAAATCAGGTGTTTGTAAGGGAGCCTGGACCCCTTTCCCTCTGGCAGCGACTTTTAATGAGTGTGAGAGAAAGATTTGTCCACAGAGAAAGAATGCAGGAGCACCACCATAGAATGCACTGGAAAACTCTGGAGGAAGGAATCCAACAGCTGAGGGAAGTGGCAGTACTGGAGGTACTTTTTGGGAGGAGCGGACAGCATGACAATGACCCTGACAAGGTTAGATGCACAGGGCAGATGTTGTGGAATCTGGCAAATCTGAGGCCATCTCAGTATACTACATTCATTGCAACAATTAATGCTGAGGACAACCAAGAGACAGTGGGGTCTGTTGCCAATAAGCTTAGGAATGATGAGAGTATGATCAATGGCCCGATGCAAGCTCATATCTCTGCCGTGGTGAAAGAACTCAAAGAGGAAATGAGGGAGGTGAGGGAGGAGATGAGGAAGAACATTTTCAATGTGGCACCGGTGCAAGTCACAGGTCCAAGAGTTAGAGCCCAACGACCCCCAGCTAGAGAGAGAGGGTACACCCCAAGAGCTGACCTGTGGTTTTATCTGCATGACCATGGGGAAGACATAGGAGTGTGGGATGGGAAACCCACTTCTGTCCTGGCAGCACGGGTGCGTGAGCTCAAGGAGAGGAACACTTACCAAGGGGGTGCCACTAAAATGAAAGTAGCCTCAACTTCCCATGACCAGGCTGCCAGTAGTCAGGATGCTGGAACCTCTATTATGTATGCTCAGGGAGGGAATAACCAGTGCCAAAGGGGCCCTGCCTCTAGCCAGGTAGAGGAGAGGGACAATCGGATCTATTAGACTGTGTGAATCCGATGGCCTGGCACATCCAACCCACAAAGATACATGGCCTTGGTTGACACTGGCTCCCAATGTACCCTGATGCCATCGGGGTATGTGGGAGCAGAACCCATTTCTACTTCTGGAGTGACAGGAGGGTCCCAGCAGCTGACTGTATTGGAGGCCGAAGTGAGTTTGACTGGGAATGGGCGGCAGAAACACCCCATCATGTCTGGTCCAGAGGCCCTGTGCATCCTCGGCATAGACTATCTCAGAAATGGATATTTCAAAGACCCAAAAGGATATCATTGGGCTTTTGGAGTAGCTGCTGTAGAGACGAAGACATCAGACAACTAAATACCCTGCCTGGTCTCTCCGACGACCCCTCTGCTGTGGGACTGCTGAGAGTTGAAGAACAACAGGTGCCAATCTCCACAACAACAGTGCACCGTCAGCAATACCGCACTGACAGAGACTCTGTGACTCCAGTCCATGAGATGATTCGTAAATTGGAGAGCCAAGGGGTGGTCAGCAAGGCCCATTCGCCCTTCAACGGCCCTATATGGCCAGTGCGTAAGCCCAGTGGAGAATGGAGACTGACAGTGGATTACCGTGGCCTGAATGAAGTCACGCCACCACTGAGCGCTGCCGTGCCAGACATGCTGGAGCTTCAGTACGAGCTGGAGTCCAAGGCAGCAAAGTGGTACGCGACCATCGACATCGCCAATGCCTTCTTCTCCCTTCTTTTGGCATCAGAGTGTAGGCCCCAGTTTGCTTTCACCTGGAGGGGCGTGCAGTATACCTGGAACCGACTGCCCCAGGGGTGGAAGCACAGTCCCACCATCTGCCATGGACTGATCCAGGCTGCACTGGAGAAGGGTGAGGCTCCTGAACATCTACAGTACATCGACGACATCATTGTATGGGGGAACATAGCAAGGGAAGTCTTCAAGAAAGGAGAGAAGATTATCCAGATTCTGCTGAAAGCTGGTTTTGCCATTAAGCGAAGTAAGGTTAAGGGGCCTGCTCAAGAAATCCAGTTTCTGGGAGTCAAGTGGCAAGATGGACATCGCCAGATCCCCAGAGAGGTCATCAATAAGATCACTGCCATGTCTCCACCGACCAACAAGAAGGAAATGCAAGCTTTCCTAGGGGCCATAGGCTTTTGGAGAATGCACATTCCTGAGTATAGCCAGATTGTGAGCCCTCTGTACCTGGTTACCCGCAAAAAGAACGATTTCCACTGGGGCCCAGAACAGCAACACGCCTTTGCCCAGATCAAGCAGGAAATCGCTCATGTGGTAGCCCTTGGCCCAGTCAGGATGGGACCAGAGGTGAAGAATGTGGTCTACTCTGCAGCTGGGAGCCATGGTCTGTCCTGGAGCCTTTGGCAGAAGGTGCCGGGTGAGACTCGAGGCCGGCCACTGGGATTCTGGAGCCGAAGCTACAGAGGGTCTGAAGCCAATTACACTCCCACGGAGAAGGAGATCTTGGCCGCCTATGAAGGAGTTCAAGCCGCCTCAGAGGTGATTGGCACCGAAGCAAAACTCCTCCTGGCACCCCGACTACCAGTGCTGGGGTGGATGTTTAAAGGAAAGGTTCCCTCTACCCACCACGCCACTGATGCCAGGAGCAAATGGATCGCCCTCATCACTCAGTGTGCCCGTGTTGGAAACCCGAATCGCCCTGGAATTCTGGAAGTGGTCACCAACTGGCTGGAAGCTGAAAACTTCAGTCTCACTGAGGAAGAAAAACAAGAACAAGTAACCCAGGCTGAAGAAGCTCCACTGTATAACCAACTGCCAGCAGAAGAAACATACTACACTCTTTTCACTAACGATTCCTGTTGCATTGTAGGGATGAACCGGAAGTGGAAAGCAGCCATGTGGAGCCCCACAAGACAGGTTGCACAAGCCACTGAAGGAGAAGGTGGGTCAAGTCAGCTTGCCGAACTCAAAGCTGTTCAATTGGCCCTGGACATTCCTGAAAGAGAGAAGTGGCCAAAGCTCTACCTCTACACTGATTCGTGGATGGTAGCTAATGCTCTGTGGGGCTGGCTGGAAAGGTGGAAAAAGGCCAACTGGCAGCGTAGGGGAAAATGAATCTGGGCTGCTGTTGAGTGGAAGGACATCGCCACCAGAGTAGGGAAACTACCTATAAAAGTCCATCATGTGGATGCCCATGTTCCCAAGAGTCGGGCTAATGAGGAGCACCGGAACAACGAACAAGTAGATCAAGCCACGAGGATAGAGGTGTCCAAGATAGACTTAGATTGGCAACACAAGAGAGAGTTGTTCCTAGCTCGGTGGGCCCATGATGCCTCAGGTCATCAGGGCAGAGATGCCACCTATAAGTGGGCACGAGACCGAGGGGTGGATCTAACCATGGACAGTATTTCACAGGTTATCCACGACTGTGAAACGTGTGCTGCCATCAAGCAGGCCAAACTCCTGGTACGGTGGACGGTGGTCCAAATATAAATATGGGGAGGCCTGGCAGATTGACTACATCACCCTGCCCCAAACCCGCCAAGGCAAGCGCTACGTGCTGACCATGGTGGAAAGCCACCACTGGGTGGCTGAACACTTACCCCGTGCCTCATGCCACTGCCCGGAACACCATCCTGGGCCTGGAAAAGCAAGTCCTGTGGAGACATGGCACCCCTGAGAGAATTGAATCGGACAACGGGACCCATTTCAGGAATAGCCTTATAAACACCTGGGCTAAAGAACACGGCATGGAATGGATCTATCACATCCCTTATCCGGGAAAGTTGAACGGTGCAACGGACTACTTAAGACCACTCTGAAGGCACTTGGCAGGGGGACCTTCAAGAACTGGGAAATGAACTTAGCAAAGGCCACCTGGATGGCCAACATGCGAGGCTCCATCAATTGAGCTGGTCCTGCCCAGTCTGCCCCCTTGCACACAGTGGATGGAGATAAAGTCCCTGTGGTACACGAGAGGTATTTTAGGAAAGACTGTTTGGATTAACCCCACCTCAGGCAAAGGTGAACCCACCCGTGGGATTGTTTTTGCTCAAGGACCTGGTTACACTTGGTGGGTAATGCAGAAAGATGGAAAAACCAGTTGTGTACCACAGGAAAACCTAATCCTAAGTGAGAACTGAGTGTAAGGGTTCATTCTGTATAGTAGTTCATTGATTTAAGTATGAAGCAGATGATAATAGAATAAGGGGTGGATAATGTCTTGGGTTTTGGAACCTAAATCGTGTATTCTATTTTCATCTGCTGAAAACAGTTGGGGGGTTGTTCTTCTTTATCTCTTGTTTACTCTGGAGGGAGGGGGGCGGGTGCCTTTTGATAATGGCCCAACTGTTAAAACCAGGTAGGGCATTGTTTCTTATCTCTCTTCACAATGGGCCATTAAGACTCCGCAGGCTGTTTTCTTCCTCAAGCTGTTCCCTTTCCCAAAATATACCCACATTCCATCATCCTATTGTGAGGTGCTCCACCCAGTGGGGGGAGCCAACCATTCCTACCTGGATTAAACTGGGACCCTGGAAGAGGAAACTCTCTTTTGGTTCACCCGATTACCGGAGGAAGACTGGACCCTTCTCATCATCACCGGACCCCTTTTCACCACCTCTGGACCTTTTTGGCTGCAGGATCATCTCTACTTCAACAGAACCACATCTGCCACTCCAGGAAGACTTACTTTTGGACTGCTTCCAACACCCTGACCAACAGGGCATCAGCCTGTAGCTGACTCTGTTAGGGCTTTCCAAAATTGTTGTTTGTTTGTTTGCTGGTTTGGTGGGGTGGCTCTGTTCTCTTTCTACAACATTTGTATTATTGATATCCCTAGTAAAGAACTGTTATTCCTATTCCCAAATCTTTGCTTGAGAGCCCTTAATTGCAAAAGTATAATTTGGCGGAGGGTGAGGGGTTTACATTTCTCCATTCTAAAGGAAAACCCCAGATGCCCTAGCAGATACCTGTCTTTCCAAACCAAGACAGGGAAAACACCCTCCCTCAGGCAAACAGGGTCTGGCCTCCCTCTGGCCACTTGCCAGTGTCCCCAGGGAGCAGCAGGGCAGCACCAACCCACTCACCCACTGCACTGTGGTTTGGGTGCCCCCACCCACACCCCAGATCCCAGCCCTGGTTTGGGCTCCACATGCATCTCTCACCGGAGCACCTGCAGGACACTGTCCCGATGCCGCAGAGCCTGGCAGAGCAGGTGGATGGGGCAGGGCAGCTCCTCCTGTTGCTGCACAACGGGGGCATTGGGATGTCCTCCAGCTCCTGAGACTCCAGAGCTGCAGGGGAACAGAGCAGCGGGGCACGTGCAGCCCTTGGCGGTGCTGGGAGCTCCCAGCTCCGACACGGGCACAAAACCCCCTCACCCCGAGCAGAGCCTCCAGCGCACGGGAGGGCTCCTCCAGAGTGACCTTTGTGGTTTTGGAGATGTGAAGGACCTCGAGCACTGCTGCTGGAACCAGCTGGGAGACATGAGGTGAACCACAGGGTGCACTTAACATTCCAGCACCAGGGATTTCCCTTTGCGAGGGAGAAGGGGAATGGGAAGCCAGAGTGACAGCCGGGCACAGGTGGGCCCAGCCAGGTCGAGCCAAGTAGCTCCATCACCATCAATCCCACAGTGGGCAGTGGATGAAGGAGCCCATGTGTTCCTTATTCTCCCCAAGAATAAGTAAATCCTCTGCTGAGGAACTAAACACCCAGGGAAACAACAAGCTGGTGTTCAGGAGGGAGGAGCTGAATCATCCTTTGGGGCAGAGAAAGAGAAATCTTTGCCATTTTGGGTCATTCAAGTGAGGAGGAGCAGGACTTACCAAGGCACTGACGCATCCAGGTCTACCTCAGGATCCTGCCAGTGGAAGGAGCAGCCCTGGAGGGTGACGCAGGCCAGCCCAGCCCAGTGCTGGATGCAGAAGGAAAGAGCCATCTGGTCATACAGGGTCAGCTTGGTGTCTTGCAAGTCCGGGTCAGTGAAATGACCCAACGCACTTTTTGTAAAGCTCTTCTCGTTCATCTCGAACAAGAAGTGGAAAGTGTCCATCTCTGAAACCTTCAGTGCTTGGCCAGGGTGGGAGAAGCCTCTGTGCCTCCCCTGAAGCCACTCCAGCAGCTCTTCCGTGGCTTGTGGTGAAATTCTGCACCCAATGGTTTTGTCCATGTACTCTATGGGTTTCTGGCTGACCAGACCAAAGAGGAATCTCACTGTTATGTTCAAATCCTTTCTGGACTTGTAGCTTTCTAGTAATTTATTTACATCCTTCTCAAGCCTCCCCAAGCTGCTGACCCTCTCCCCATCATCCTCCAGAACATAAAACATTGCTGCAAAAAACTCCTGGAGGTGCAGGTGAGTGAAGGCATAGACACTCCCATGGTCTTCTCCTTCCCCTGGGATCCTTTCATTGAGGAAGAAGGGGAGAAGACCTGGCTGGTCCAAGCCACAGTCTTTGATCTCCTTCTCCTCAAAGAGGACCTTGTGCTTCCAGATACTCTCGGCAGCCAAGGAGCAAAGCTGGAGTAGGAACTGCTGGAGGACCTGTGGGTTGTCCCTGTCCCTGTGTCTCAGTAATTGGGAAAGGTAGAACATCATCATCCCTGTGGTGGCTTTGGAGCACTCCAGGAGGTTTTTTGGCCCACAAAGCTCTTGTTCAAGGATGGTGCAGACAGTCCAGCTCATGACAGGCATGACACACAAGCTATAGAGGATCTCGTTGCCTCTGGCAAACCTGAAGGCCATGTCTGCTTTCTTGGGGTTCTCAAAATACCTGTGGAAATACTCCTTCCTCCTGGCTGCCGAAAATCCCAGTATCTCCACGTAATACTCACCCTTCAGGCACCGCCTCAGGCTTCCAAGAGCCGTTGGCCTGGTGGTGATGAGCAAAGAGGCTTCGGGGAGCATTGTCTTCTTCAACAAACTCATCACGGTGAGCTCCAGCGGCTTCCCTTCCTGGGGTCAGAGCTCAGCTCAGCCTCGGGCTGAACCAAGGAAAACCCCAGGGCCTCGAAGCCATCAAAAATGAACAGGATCCTCCTCTGGTCATCCAGGATCTTCCCAGCCGGCACGGGCAGGCCAGGACAGCACCGTGAAACCAGGTCTGCCACGCTGGCTTCCATGGGAAGGACGATGGCTTTGCAGTCAATGCAGAAGACCAAGTCAAACTGCGTGTGGAGAGTCCCTTCTCTCCACTCCACCATCACCTTCCTGACCATCATTGTCTTCCCCATCCCTGGGGCCCCCACCAGTACCACCACCTGCGGGCTTTGCCCGTCTCTGCCAGGCTCAAACAGCGCGGTGCTGGCGGCCGTGGCAGCTCCACTGCCGGCGCTGCCGCATCCCAGGCCGGTGCCCACGGCTCCATCCTTGGCTCCGCGCCTGCTCCGAGGCTCCCTGGAGATGGTCAGGCTGGTGAAGCGGCTGTGGAAGGAGGAGCTCTCCCTGGGACAGGCGCCCAGCTCCCTGTCCTGGTGGGACTCCCGGACCATGTGCTCTCTGCTGTCCCACCTGTGCTCTGTGCCGATGAGGAGCAGGGTCAGTCCCCAGCCCAGACAAATTCCCCTCCAGCCCACCCATGCTCCTGACACACCAGCAGCCACTTACTTCAATGCTCAGTACTTTCCTGAGTCTGGCACTAAGGACACAATTGGTGAGGATTTGGGGACTCTGGTCGGTTGGGCATTCTTGGGGTCCTGATCCTGATCTATCAACTCTTGTTTGATCATCCTCATCCACCTGGAGCAAATGCAACTGCCTCGGGGCTGCCTGCAGCCTCTGACTCATGCTCCAGGGGACAAAGGCACTGTCCCTTGGCTCCAGAGCACAGATCTCTGCAGAGATATCGATAATCCCCATCCCAGGAGGAAAGAATGCCCAGCTGGTTGCTGGAAAGTGCTGAGAGCACTGGGTGAGCTTTAAGGTCACTTCCAACCCAAACCATTCTGGGATTTTAAACAACGCATTTATCGAGGAGTTGCAAGCTCAAGAAATCCACTGCAGGGATGAGCTGCCTGGACAGAACTGGTGACCCTGACCCCAGCACAGCTTCAACCAGGAGTGCCCAGCACTGAACTCAGAGCTCAGGCCCCTGCCAGCTGATGGGGAGGCTCCAGGTGAGGCTGCTCAGCATTCCAGGCTATTGGGGAATAGGGGGAGCAGGGCTTGGATTGTCACAGCAAGGACTTCTTCCTGCTGCCAGGCAAACCCACCCTGGCTGCTGCAGCAAGTCATTCCACTGTGAGAAATGTCCTCCATCCTGCTTTCCCGGGAGTCTGAGGGAAGGACAAATGGTGCTGCCCAAACAGTCACAGGGTTTTGCTGATGTGTGGCCTTCCCCCCTCCCCATCTCCAGCTGTGGGTGAATTGTAACTGGGGCTCTAGGAAAGGGGAGAGGCTCCTTTAAAATCTTTGGATGCTCGGGGATGAAAGGGGTGTGAGCCTGAGCTGTGACCTGCCCTCCTGGTTTGCCTGCTCCAGTTTATGAACAGGACACCTGTGTCTGGATTAGGAGGGGGTAACTCTCCTGATCATTTAATTTTCTGTGATGATTTTCTTTCCATGATAGAAAAAAGAAAAGCTTCAGGGTGATGTGTTTAGCAAAGCTGCCTGTGAGGGATACTGGGAAAGGGGGAAAGGATGTTTTAAGGCACATTGGGAGTTTAAGGACTCCTTATGGACTCCTTATTTCCCTGCTCAGAGCCAGACATCACACCGTCCCTCCTGCTTGCATGATGTCAAGTAATTGTGGGGATAACTGTTTCTCTCTGAATGAAATGGTCTCAAGTTTTGCCAGGGGAGGTTTAGACTGAATATTGGGGAAAATTCCTTCACTGAAAGGGTTGTCAAGTCCTGGAACAGCTGCCCAGGGCAGCGGTGGAGTCCCCATCCCTGGAGGGATTTCAAAGCCATGTGGATGTGCCACTTGGGAACACTTGGGCAGTGCTGGGGAACATTTGGTCTTGATAATCTCAGGAGGGCTTTCCCAGCCCACAACAATTCCATGGTTCTGGGTTCCTTCCTAAGGATGCTGCTGCCACCAACATTCCCCTGTGGGTTTTGCAGGATGGAGCTCCCCAGGAGCCAGGGCTGTCCTTCTCCCTGCTAACTCCTCCTGGGAGGTGCTGTCAGCTGAGAGGAAGGGGGCAAATACAGCAGCACCGTTTCTAAAGGTTTCCCACTCCCTCTGACCTTGAAAAAGCCATTTTCACCTTGCTGTGTCTCAGCCAGGGTTGCTGCTCGCTGTGCCTGCGCTGTGTGAGGGGGGATGTGATTCTGCCACGGGGGGACAGGGGAAGTTCATTGTTTTTACAGCTTTTCCTTCGCTTCCCTTCTTCCTACTTCAGTTAAAAAAACATAGTTTACATTCAGAATTTAAATATAACGTGAATTCCTGTCAGAGGCGTGTGAGAGGATCACATGGGGCTGTTTATCTCCTAAGGCAGAGGGTGTGAGCATAAGGAAAGCACTGCTGGAACCCCTGGCCTCAGCTCATCCAGGCTCTGGGGACAAGACCTGGTGATTCCCACTTGCAGGAGGCTGCCTCTCTCCTCCTGCCACCTTGAGGATATTCCTGCCTGATACAGAAGTAGCAAAGAGATTTTGCTAGGGAAGTGGTGTTTTGGGGGATGTCACCTGTATCAAACTGTGGGTTTCCAGCAGTTTTGCAGGAATTCAGCCCCTCTGCTGCTGTCGGTAGATCAGCAGGTTTGGGAGGTGTTAGGAAAGGGAAGCAGCTGTTTGGAGCCATGGAAAGGTCCTGGCTGTGCCTGGCACAAGTCTCTGAAAGAGCAGGGAGGGCTGGCAGTGCTGGGTGCAGGACCAGACAGGGGACAGAGGGAACATCAGCATCAGCCACAGCTAATCCTGTCCATGCCAGCCTGTCTGAGCCGAGCTGGCTCCTGGAGCCAAGGACTACAAAAGGAATAACCTTGCTCATCCCTGCCCCGAGGGGGTGTGGGCAGCTGCATCCCTGGAAGCACAGCCTGTCCTGGGAGATTTGGGGTTTCTCTCATCCAGCCCCTCCTTCTGCAGCTCTCTTCAAACACAGGCAGGATTTTTCTTTGCAAGGGGATTTAAGCAAGCTGAGTGTTTTTTAGAGATGACATGCACCTGGCTGGGCCCTGGTGGGTGATTGGTAGGTCCCAAGTAAGTGATGGAGGCAGATGGGCAAGTAGCACACAGGCTGATTTGCTCTGAAATAAGAGCTAAAAGAGCGCCAGACAATCCCAGAACCTGCTGAGGTTTGGGATACAGGCAAAAAGTGACACAGGGATGGGAATTGGAGCCCTGTACCTGGCTGGAGGGGTGAGGCTGTAACAGAGAGGGTTCTTTGCTTTTAGCTGGTGAGAAGGAGGAGGAGGAAGAGGAGGAGGTGGCTGTGTCTGGCAGTGCCTGGCTGGCTGAGAGCACTCTGCAGTGGCTCTAGTCTGGGAAGGGGTGTCAAATCCCAGCCTTCTGGGACAAGGAGCAGTCTAGGGAGAGGGGAAAGGTGGTGTGGATGTGGGAGTGGGTGTTCAGGGAACGTCCAGGGCCAGCGCGGGTCGCTGGAGCCGCAGTTGTGAAGGGGCCAAGAGTGCCAAGAGTGCCGGCGGATCCCTGCCTGCCTTGGAGCGTGCTGCCAGAGGGTGTAGTGGATGGTGAGGCCGGGAAGTTTCCTGAAGTGCGCGGCTGCCGGCCGAGCTGCAGGGGGGCGGAGCGGCGGGGCAGGGGCGGCGCGGAGCCGCGGCGTTCTCGGTGGCAGCGCAGGTGTCGGGAGCCGCGTGCGGTCGATGGCGACGCCGGGAGCCGCCGGGGGGGAACCGCCTCCTTCCTGCCCTGGCGGCGAGGCGAGCGCGGGGCCACAGCTGCGGCAGCAGGGCCATGTGGCAGCGCCGCCGCGAGGGACCGGGGGCCTGGCACCTGCCTCCCCCCGCAGGGCAGGGGAGGGGAGGGGAGCACCCCAAGGATGGAGCTTTGAGCTTTGCGGGTGCCCGACCCAGAGCCGGTCCCACGGTTGCTCTCGCTGGGAGTTGGGGTGGAGCCTGTCCCCATCGGGGTGGCTCTTGCCAGGCTGCAGCAGCAGAGCTGGAGGCACGGGGGACAGAGGAGGGGCCCCCAGAGCCCAGGTGCTGTGGGGGGTGGGGGGGGGCTGTCTCCCCCCGGGGACATCCGGGTGGCAGCCCAGTGTGTGGGTGCGAGGTGTGTGACGCCAGCAGCGCAGCCGAGGCTCATATTTGGGCAGGGAGCAGGTGATTGGAGGCCGCGGCCCCGCAGCCGAGAGATGAGGCGCCTGATAAAGGCCGCGCTGGTGCTGCTGCCTGCACCGGCTGGGCAGGAGGCGAGACGTGGCCCGGCTGCGCTGGCTCGGGGCCGCTGGCATGGCCCCGCTGGCGGTGCTGGGGCTGCTGGTGTGCGTGCAGCTGTGTGCGGGTGAGTGCCGGGCGGCCGGGAGCGCGGCCCGCGGCGGGGCCGGGCCCGGCTCAGCAGGCTCCGTGCCGCAGGCTCCGGGCAGCTGCGTCTGGTGGGCGGCGGCGGGCGCTGTGCCGGGCGCCTGGAGGTGAAGCACGGCGGCGAGTGGGGCTCCGTGTGCGTCTTCGACTTCGACTGGGAAGCCCGCTGGGCCACCGTGGTGTGCCGGCAGCTGGGCTGCGGCCGGGTGGCCAAGGCGTCCCCGCACGCTGCGGTCGAGCAGGGCACCGGGCGGATCTGGCTGCAGCCCTTCTTCTGCCGCGGCACCGAGGATGCGCTGCACCAGTGTCCGCACTTCGGATGGGGCCGGCACTTCTGCGGCCACGAGCGGGATGTGGGCGTGACCTGCACAGGTGAGGGGACACGCTGGCCCTGCCGGCACAGCCACCTTGTGCTGCTGGTGCATCCCGGGCAGGGCTGAGCCGTACCGGCGCCCCGGTGCAGATGCGGTGGAGCTGAGGCTGGCAGGCGGTGACAGTCCCTGTGCCGGGAGGGTGGAAGTGAAGTTGCAGGGACGCTGGGGCTCGGTGGGAGACGACAGCTGGGACATGGAGGACGCCGAGGTGGTTTGCCAGCAGCTGGGCTGTGGCTCGGCTTCCGGTGCCTACTCGGCCGTCGATCGCTTTGGCGTCGGGGACGGGCTCATCAGCCTGGTCCAGGTGGACTGCAGTGGGTCCGAGGCCGCGCTCTGGGACTGCGAGATCCGAGGCTGGGGACCCTATGACGGCGTCATCCATGACTTGGACACCGCCGTTGTCTGCCAAGGTAGGAGCTGGACTGGGAGGGCGTGGCCGTTCCTGCACATCCCTTGCCACTGACCCTGTGCTGCTCCCGCAGGATTTTCCCGGCTGGTCGGAGGTGATGGAGCCTGCTCCGGGCAGCTGGAGGTGCGGCAGGGCCGGGCGTGGCTGGGTGTCTGCGAGGATCAGGTGGACATGAAGGTGGCCGAGGTGGTGTGCAGGGAGCTGGGCTGCGGGGCGGCGCTCGCCATCGCCGGCAGTGGCCGATTTGCGGCGGGATCGGGATCGCTCTGGGACGGGGGCGGGTTCCAGTGCAATGGCACGGAGCCCCTCCTCAGTGCCTGTGCCCGGCGTCCGCCCCACGGTCAGGGCTGCAGCGGCCCCGCCAGCGTCATCTGCTCCCGTAAGTGCCGGGGACAGCGGGGGCTGTTGGGCTCCCTGCACCATCACCCTCCTCATCGCCCTTCCTGCCGCAGCCTACACGGGCTTCCGCCTGGGGAACAGCAGCTCGGGATGTAGCGGGCGAGTGGAGGTGGCAGTGAGGGGGACGTGGGGCTCCGTGTGCGCTACCGAGTGGGAGCTGCCCGACGCCCAGGTGCTGTGCCGGCAGCTGGGCTGCGGCCCCGCCCTGCCCGTGCCCCCGGGAGGCTCCTTCGGCAGCGGGGAGGGGCCGCTGCGGCCGGACGCCTTCGGCTGCCGCGGGAGCGAGCGGCACCCGGGCCAGTGCCCCGTGGCCGTGCTGGGGAAGCCGCCCTGTGCCCCCGGAAACGCCGCCGCCGTCAACTGCTCAGGTGTGTAGGGCACCTGCGGGAGGAGCCTTAAGGGCTTTTTGGGACCTTCCCGAGAATTCGGTTGTGTGGATGCCGGGCTGTTTTGGGATGAAGGGCTGAGTCTGGCCCTTTTGCAGGCATTGTCGAATCCCTGCGGCTGGTGGAGGGTGAGACCCGGTGCGATGGGTGGCTGGAGTTGGCCATTGAACCCGGGGCCTGGCACCGAGTGCCAGGAGAGCTGCTGCTCATACAGAACTTCAGCAAATTGTGCTGGGAGCTGGGCTGTGGAGAACTGGACAAGGGGGATGTTGTCTCTGGTACACACTCCCTGTGGGAAATCAACGAGGCGGACAGGACCATCATGGACAGGGTGATCAAAACCATCAAGGGGATGACCACTGGGCTGCGCATGCCCTTTTTGTTGCATGACGATTTCATGACCACCGCCGCAGCTGGCATCCCTCATGGGGCGGCCATGGTCTGCTCAGGTGAGTGTCCCGAGAAGGGCCGGAGGTGCCGGTGCCCCAGGCAGCCATCCCAGCCCGACCCTTTCGTGCCCACAGGCAGCCGGCGGGTGAGGCTGGCGGGGAGCTCTGGGCGCTGCGCCGGACGCGTGGAGGTCTATTCCGTTGGCAGCTGGAGCAGCGTCTGCCAGGAGGGCTGGGACCTGCAGGGCGCTGCCGTTGTGTGCCGTGAGCTGGGCTGCGGCAGGGCACTGGAGGCCCCGAGCTCGGCGCGCTTCGGTGGCGGCGCGGGGCCGCTGTGGCCGTACATCCCCGCCTGCTCCGGGAGCGAGGAGTCTCTCTGGGAATGCGGGCGCTCGGAAGGGCGCGAGTGCGGGCGCGGCGCTGGGGCAGGGGCCGTGTGCTCAGGTCAGTGCCGGCCACTCCCGGCACAGGCCGGCAGAAGGCCCGGGGGGTTGGTGGCCGTGCCCTGACCGGCCAGCACCCCTTGCAGAGCATCTCTCCGTGCGGCTGGCTGGCGGCCGCGGGCGCTGCCGCGGGTTCCTGGAGGTGTTCCACAACGGCACCTGGGGCCGCGTGTGCGCCAACGGCACCGGGCCCGGCACTGCCGCCGCCGTCTGCCGCCAGGTGGGCTGCGGGGACCGGGGCTGGCTGTCGGCCTTCCCCGCCCAGCAGCCGTCCCGTGCCTGGCTGGCCTGGGTGGGCTGCGAGGACGGGGCCGGCTCGCTCTGGGACTGCCCCTCGGCACCCTGGCAGCTGCAAAGCTGCGGCCCTGGTGGGGATGCCCACGTGGCTTGTGAGGAGGACAGGGATGGCATCGCTGAGACAGACACTACTCCATATCCGGAGGGTGCCAGCAGCACAGGTAGCACTGCCAGTGCCTGCATCCCCCACGCCAGGCTGGGGGTGGGATCCCCTCCCCTCACTGCCTGAACGTGTCCCCAAAGGTCTTCCCAGCAGAACCTCGCTGGCAGTGGCTGTGAGGAGCATGCCTGTGCCAATTGTCTTGTGCGTGGTGCTAGGGACGCTGCTGTGTCTGTCCCTGGGTGCCCTGGCTGTGCTGCTGTGCCGTGCCCGGTGCCAAGGTGGGTACGGGTGGGTGAGGGCCAGGGCAGAGCCGGTGTGGGGCTCCTACGCTGTGGAACAGCTCAGAGGGTGGGCAGGGGTGATCCCAGTGCCCAGGGCCCCAGGTGAGCGCTGCCTCTCCTTCCAGGCCCTGGCCCAGCTGCAGATGCCGTCTCCAACGCTGTCTACGAGGAGCTGGACTACAGTGCGATGCCCGAGTACCAGGAGGTGCCCAGTGGGCCAGGTGGGTGCAGCCCTTGTGCCCCAGCTCTGTCTGGAGTGAGGGCTCTGCCTGACAGCCCCACGGCACCCCTGGGTCCTGGTGGCCTGGCTGTGGCTCCTCGCTGTGGGCTGTGGGTGGCCCCTGGGTCCCACGGCAGCCCCGCTCTGCAGTGTGAGGTTGTGTCACCCATAGTGTCGCTTGAGGTCCCCCCCAAGTCCCTGTTTATCCCCTGCAGGTTCCCTGTTGGAGGGATCGCTGAAGAAGCTGTACCATTACAGTGGGGACAGCGTGGAGGGGAGTGACACCGAGGAAGCCCCAGGTAGGTCCAGAGGGCAGGAACCCAGCGGGGAGCAGGAGGACCGAGGACACAGCTGGGCTGGGGAGCTGAGGGAACAAGTCCTCCCCTGGTTAGCGTGCAGGAAGCATGGCCTTTCCCTGTGGGGCCTAAGGGCCTCCAGCCCCTGCCCAGCGGCAAGGCCGTGGCACAGGCAGAGCCCTGCCAGGGCCGCTGGTCATTGCCATGGAGACCTGGGCCTGTCCCAGATCCCCCTGCCCGGCCCGAGCAAGGAACCCCGGACGGCTACGACGATGTCCTGGATGTGCCGCAGCAGGGCCCCGCTGCCAGCACTGGGGACATCTCCGAGGGAGTGGCAGGGCACAGGTGCATCTGTGTCCTCCCCACAGGTGGTAAGAGGGCTCCCAGCTGCCCTGTCCCCTCTGCAGAGCCACTCCATGGCAGGGTTTGGCTGTGGGGGCGGGCAGGGACCCAGCAGCAGATCCATGGGTGCTGTGGTCCGGCCCTGGCTGGACTCTGTCAGGGGGGAGACAGAGCTGGCTGCCTCCTCAGGCACCTTTCTGTGCTGTCCCCAAGGTGGCATCTGCTCCCCTCCAAGTCCCCCAGGAGCACCCAGTGACCCCTCGGACCAACCCCCGGCACACAGGGACTATGATGATGTCGGCTGCAGCGCCCTGGGGACGTTGCCATGAGGATGCCCTGGCCATGCCGCAGCCCTGGGGACACAACGTGTGTGGCACTGTGCTGGGGCCCTTTCCCCAGGAGGGGGTGGCCCTGTCCCACAGAGGTTACCTGTCCCTGACCAGCACTGCAGGAAAGCAGCTCGTGTGTAGGGATTTTCTTTGATTTCAGTGTGAAATTCCCTTTTTTTCTAATAAAACCCAAATTGGTCAGAGACTCATTCCCAGGCTTGGGACCTCACTCTGGCACTGGCACCTCCCTGACGCGTACATCAGGCATCTCTCGGGGATGTGAGGCAGGATGTGGAAGCACAGACACATCCCTGGGCATGGTGGGATCATGGGAAGAGCACTGGGAGATTGCTGGGATGGTGTGCAGGGTCCTTATTTGGCCCTGCCAAATGCACACAGCTGTTCCCAGCAACAGCGAGGGGAAAAGGGAGAGGGCGGGTCCCGGAGCCCTCCCCGCCGGTGCTCAGGATCTCCTCCCTGTGCCCCACGGCTGGGGCAGGCTCAGACCCATGGGCAGCACTGAGAGCTGGGCTGGGAAGGGCTCTGCCTGTTGGAAGGACTTTTCCTAAAGGAGGGGAGGTCTCCTGAAGGAGAGGAGTGCCTTCCTGCCCTCGGCAGGAGCCCGCGGTGGCAGGGCAGCCGGGCCATGGCCCCTGCCTGTGGCACATGGTGATCCAGGAGGTTCCCGATCCTCAGGGCAGGCTGCAGTGCCCGGAGGGCATCCAGTTCCTGCAGCAGGGCCTGGCTGAAGGCGTCTGTGCTCAGCCTGTGCAGGGAAAGAGGAGAAGCGTCGCAGACGACATAAAGAACTCACACCCGCACCTTGCGATGTCCCAGGGGGAAAAGAGAAAGGTTTATTTACAGAATCAACATTTATCGAACTCCAGCAGTGATCATGGATTGGAGGAAGAAAATCATCTTCTCCAACCACACTGGACCATGCAACAGTCCATCTACAGTCTCCTCCTTACGAAAAGAATGTAAACATCACTAGATTTTACAATAACTAGTGGCTTGTTTATACGAAAGTTTATCTGACTCCAAAACCACACAAGGCTAAAAATAAGACTTCTCCAAACTCCTTAAAGGGGACAGAGGAGAATGGTAAAAACCCATAGAACATCTCACCGTTTCTCCATTTAAAAAAGAAAGGAAAAAGAAAAATGAACAATGTTATAAAAAGGAAAAATATGAACGATATTCAGTGCCCACTCGTGGAAGAATCATCGGAGTGATCACTCGCGTTGTCTGCATCGGAGTCATCACCCGATGATTCACCCACTTGATGACTTTCAGTTTGGTCACGGCTTCCATTTTGCCTGTCAGCCGTATTCTGTCTCTGCGGTCGCAGGTCAGGACGAACACACTTCGAAGGTACCCAGCGTACCCCAGTGTCTGTGATTACACTTGCATACCCACGCCCCAAAGTGTGAAGGTCATAGGGCCCTTCCCACTCTTTGGTGACTCAATTCCGTACCTGAGCCGTCGGCCGAGGCTGGTGTGTCTCGTCCGAACCCTGCCATGAGAAACGATGATTTGAAATGACAGGATTATTTGAGTTCTGCGGCACCGTAAGGTAATTGATGGTGAACGAAGCTTTTGCCAATTGACTGTGCGGGGTTTCACCCTGCATTCCTCGTTTTTGTTTTTGAAGAACCTGCTCCAGAGTGCCACGAGCGCGTTCTACAATAGCTTGACCAGTCGGAGAATGAGGGATACCAAACTTGTGTGACACACCCCATGACTGCAGGAACTGCCACACCTTCCGCGATGCGTAAGCAGGACCATTGTCAGTTTTCACAGCAGAAGGTGCGCCTAGAATGGCAAAGGCCTGCCTCCAGTGGGCAATGACATCGCGGGCCTTTTCTCCAGTGTGAGCAGAAACCCACATCGCAGAGGAGAACATGTCCACCGTGACATGCACATATTTGAGCCGGCCAAACTCGGCGATCTGGGTGCCATCAGTCTGCCAAAGCTCCAAGGCCCTCAGGCCTCTGGGGTTTACCCCTGCTGGCAAAGGCACAGCAAGTGCGTGACAGTTGTCACATGACTCGACAATGCCACGAGCCTCAGTTGGCGTCAAATGAAACTGCTTCTGCAGGGTATGTGCATTTTGGTGGAAAAACCCATGCGATGCCTTGGCCTGCGCAAGCGTGTCAGGCTGAGGTGCTGCCCAGGCTGGGTTAGCCAACTTGTCAGCTCTCACGTTACCTTCCGCTACAGACCCTGGCAAATCGGTGTGACTCCTTATATGCAGAACATAGTATGGATGAACTCGGGCCTGAATCACACCCCACAAGGTTTTCAGTAACTGAAACAAGGCAGGATTACTGACCTTCTTCAAAACTGAATAACCCAACCCCTGTGCAATGTCGGCCACATAGGCAGAATCCGTGACCAAACTGAAAGGTTCCTGGGAAAATTTCTCAAATGCCATGACAGCCGCCCTCAATTCCACCAGTTGGGCTGACCCATCCTCATGACCTTCCAGGACCTGCCACTCAGATCCATCCATCCAAGTAACAATGGCCTTTTCCATTTTCCCCGAACCGTCTGTGAAGACGGTGGGTCCTTGCACTGGTTCCTGGCTATATTTGGGCCGCAAAGAAATCTGTGTGCATTTTGCCACCTTCAGGAGCTCGTGGCTGGGCAAATGATAAGCAATCTGCCCTGAAAAGTTTTCCAGAGCACTTTGCAGGGACACACTGTTTGCGAAGCTCCAGTCAAAATCTTCCCGCTGTACTGGGAGTGTGATCTTTGCGGGATCCGCACCCATCAATTGCAAACACCGTTGCCGGTATTTAACTACCAAGCGAGCAATCAGCTCAAACAGTGCGGTTGCCGTCTTCTGCGGCTGATGGGGCAGAAAGACCCATTCCAGGATGTGCAAGGAATCGGACCATTTTTCACTCCATTGGCCGATGATACCTGTAGAATGGAAGTCTAGAGTGGTAATGAAAACAATGTGATCAATGGAAGGATCACTGAGGCAAATTTTGGTCTGTCACCTGGATGCAAAGGAATTGTAAAAAACACAATCCTTCAAATCCACAATGAGGACTGGCCAATCCGTGGGAGGCATGGTAGGCGACAGCATGCCCATCTGCAGTGCTCCCATGTTTTCCATCATGGCATTGACTTTTCTGAGGTCTTGTAGCAACCTCCATTTCCCAGATCTTTTCTTGATGCAGAATACAGGAGTGTTCCAAGGACTGGTATGAGGTTCCAGATGACCCTGGTCCAACTGCTCCTGCACCAAGTTTCAAAGGGCAAATAATTTATCTTGAGGGAGAGGCCACTGCACAGTGGCCCCATCAAAGTCCATCCCAATGCGCACCCGCTACGCGGACAGAACATCCCTCCCCCAGAAGTCAGCAATGGTTGATGTAACATGAGGCCGAATTATGACCATCTGTCCCTCTGGCTTCGTGATCAACACGGGCCGCTGGCTCACATAGCATCGTGTGGTTCCTCCCATTCCCGCAACAGACGTCTCCACGGGATCCAGGAGCCACTCCAGGGGCCAAGCAGCAAGGGAGAGACGGGGTGCACAGCATCTCGGGACGTTCCTTGGTCAGGACAGCAGTCCAGTGAACTTGAGACGGCACAATGGGTCCGAAGGTGCCGTCTCCCTGCAATCGGTCAACTGTCCTGTGAACAGAAAACTCAAAGGGACAAGTTGAGCAATCCGTGCCTTTCGGGATAGTGAGGGGGGGGGGGGGGTGGGTGTGGAGACCATGCAGAAATCAGTCCCGTGAAATCCACATCAATGAGCCCCGTGTGTACTTGATTACCTTGCAAGATTCTAAAACATCGGCTGCGGGCTTGAAGAGAGGCTTGTGTCTTTTTTTTCTGATTTTTCTGATCAACGGTCTCCTGTTGGCCGCAGCACGGGCCGAAACTGCCGCGAGCAGAGTCCATGAGGTCAAGACGAACCGGACCAAGGCCAGCGCGGGGTGCCGCCGCTGCGCAGGGCCGCCCCCGCCGCCCCTCGGCATGGGTCCATCATCCCCCCGCGGCGCGGAGGCGGGGCGGGGCGGAGAGAGCGGCACCGCCTCCGAAGGCTCGGGCGGCGGCGGGGGGAGCGGCGCGGGCGGGGGAAGCGGCGTGGCCCGGGCGGCCGCGGTTCCGCCCCGTCCCTGAGCCGGCAGCGCCGCCTCCGAGGGTTCGGGCTGGGGGGGAAGCGGCACCGAGCCGCCCGAAACACGACCCGCCCCAAAGACAGCACCGCCCGCCGCGCCCGGCACAGGCAGCGCGGGGCGGGGAGGGCCCGGAACGCTTCGCCGGCCCCGCTTCCACCGCGACCGAAACACCACAAGTCGGACAGAGAGCAGTCGTCGGCTCTGGTTCCGACGGAGAGTGGGACCCAAGCAAGGAGTCCTCAGCGCCCTCGAGCGCCGGGAAGCCACAGGGGGAAGCCAAATCCCCTCCCCCCACCTCCCCGTCTGCCTCCAAGACGGGCGGTTCTCCCTGGGAACCCTTCTTTTCAGGAGAAGCCTGAGAGCTGGACTTTGTCAGCTCCCGCAAAAAGCCATTGAACAGTCTGCAATATAGCAAAAGTTCTGCGGCCTCCGCAGTAAAGGTACTAAAGAGAGCTGCTGCCGATTTTTCTTCCACCCGAGCCCACACGTCCCCGGAGAACGCCGCTCCAGGGACCGGGAAAAAGCCTTGACCTGCGGCCCACCAAAATAATTTCTCAAAGGCCACCGGGGCAAGGTCAACCAAGCCTCTCTCCTCCATGATATCCTTCCAAACATCCAAGATCAGAGAATGCTGGCTAGAAAGCACAGCCATTATCACAAAACTGCAGGCAAAGTGCCAAACAGCCCACGATCACCGACCCAAAGCAAGGAGTTGAAGGGGGGGAAAAGAGCTATAGATGTCACCCACGGTTCACACACACGCTCGGCAGTCATCAAATGTTGCAGACATGAAGAACTCACACCCTCACCTTGTGATGTCCCAGGCGGAAAAGAGAAAGGTTTATTTACAGAATCAACATTTATCGAACTCCAGCAGTGATCATGGATTGGAGGAAGAAAATCTTCTTCTCCAACCACACTGGACCATGCAGCAGTCCATCTACAGTCTCCTCCGTATGAAAAGAATGTAAACATCACTAGATTTTACAATAACAAGTGGCTTCTTTATACGAAAGTGTATCTAACTCCAAAAACACAGAAGGCTAAAAATAAGACTTTTACAAACTCCTTAAAGGGGACAGAGGAGAACGGCAAAACCCCAGACAACAGAGAAGGTGTTGGAGCTTGTGGGGAGGGAGGTGCCGAAGCAGGCGGGAGGCCGGTGCGGCCCTGCCTGTCCCGCAGCCTCTGCTCCCCGGCTCAGGAATGCCGGGCACGGAAGGGGCCGTGGCAGGGCCCTCACCCCAGGCTCCGCAGCGGGCAGGCGGGATGCCGGAGCTGCTGGCACAGCTGCAGGACGCCGTGGGCTCCCAGCTCGTTGTCACTCAGGTCCAGGCAGGTGAGACGGGGCCCCTGCAGCAGCTGCTTGGCCAGGGCCGGGCAGCAGGCGCCCGACAGCCGGCAGCTCCCCAGCCTGTGGGAGCGAGGGGAACAGGGAAGGAGGGCTTTGGCCTCTGCCGGCTGAGCTGCTGCAGGTGGAAAGGGCGGAGCAATGGGTGAGGTTCTCGCAGCAGCAGGGGCTGGTGAGGGGGCAATACAGCAGCCCAATGAGAATCCCCGGGAAAAAACCTCCGAGCCGACCGAGGGCCCCCAGAGGTGTCCGTGGACTCGCAGAGCTCCCGTTCCCTGTGGCCGGGGTAGCAGCCACGCACGCAGCCATGCACTGCCCCCCCCTCAGGTTCAGGTGCCCCATGGCACGGCTCTGGTTTGGGCTCCGTGCCGTGCCTGCGTCTCTCCCCGCAGCAGCTCCGGACACTGCCCGGTGCCGCAGAGCCCGGCAGCGCGGGGGGATGGGGCAGGGCAGCTCCTCCGGCCACCGCACCGCCAGGCACCGGGACGTTCTGCCGGTGAGGAATTCCTGCGGTGCAGATGCATGGGGAGCAGCTGCAGTTCCAGCTGCTGCCTTTGCTCTGGCTGGGAGCCGCGGACAAGAGGCCGGCAAGTGCCGATCCTTGCATAACAAAGGACCGGGGAAAGGTGAGGGACACTGAGAGAGACGGCGGGAGACGAGGATCAGGTGGAAGAGAGACTTTAGAGTGGACTTTTGGTGCTTGGCATGTGAGGAGGTAAAATCCCAGTTCCGTTTGCCTGGGACCCTCCTGGGAGGCACCAGCTGGGGCTGTTCCTGTGTTCGTGCGGCAGCACAAAGTGGCTTTCGGGGTGGCGATTCTCGCGAGTATGCCACGGGAAACCCGGGGTGGAAGGGGTGAGGAAAGGTGGTGTGGATGTGGGAGTGGGTGTTTGGAGACAACGTCCGGGGCCAGCGGGGGTCGCTGGAGCCGCAGCTGTGAAGGGGCCAAGAGTGCCGGCGGATCCCTGCCTGCCTTGGAGCGTGCTGCCAGAGGGTGTGGTGGATGGTGAGGCCGGGAAGTTTCCTGAAGTGCGCGGCTGCCGGCCGAGCTGCAGGGGGGCGGAGCGGCGGGGCAGGGGCGGCGCGGAGCCGCGGCGTTCTCGGTGGCAGCGCAGGTGTCGGGAGCCGCGTGCGGTCGATGGCGACGCCGGGAGCCGCCGGGGGGGAACCGCCTCCTTCCTGCCCTGGCGGCGAGGCGAGCGCGGGGCCACAGCTGCGGCAGCAGGGCCATGTGGCAGCGCCGCCGCGAGGGACCGGGGGCCTGGCACCTGCCTCCCCCCGCAGGGCAGGGGAGGGGAGGGGAGCACCCCAAGGATGGAGCTTTGAGCTTTGCGGGTGCCCGACCCAGAGCCGGTCCCACGGTTGCTCTCGCTGGGAGTTGGGGTGGAGCCTGTCCCCATCGGGGTGGCTCTTGCCAGGCTGCAGCAGCAGAGCTGGAGGCACGGGGGACAGAGGAGGGGCCCCCAGAGCCCAGGTGCTGTGGGGGGCAGGGGGGGGTTGTCTCCCCCCGGGGACATCCGGGTGGCAGCCCAGTGTGTGGGTGCGAGGTGTGTGACGCCAGCAGCGCAGCCGAGGCTCATATTTGGGCAGGGAGCAGGTGATTGGAGGCCGCGGCCCCGCAGCCGGGAGATGAGGCGCCTGATAAAGGCCGCGCTGGTGCTGCTGCCTGCATCGGCTGGGCAGGAGGCGAGACATGGCCCGGCTGCGCTGGCTCGGGGCCGCTGGCATGGCCCCGCTGGCGGTGCTGGGGCTGCTGGTGTGCGTGCAGCTGTGTGCGGGTGAGTGCCGGGCGGCCGGGAGCGCGGCCCGCGGCGGGGCCGGGCCCGGCTCAGCAGGCTCCGTGCCGCAGGCTCCGGGCAGCTGCGTCTGGTGGGCGGCGGCGGGCGCTGTGCCGGGCGCCTGGAGGTGAAGCACGGCGGCGAGTGGGGCTCCGTGTGCGTCTTCGACTTCGACTGGGAAGCCCGCTGGGCCACCGTGGTGTGCCGGCAGCTGGGCTGCGGCCGGGTGGCCAAGGCGTCCCCGTACGCCCCGTTTGGACGGGGCACCGGGCGGATCTGGCTGCAGCCCTTCTTCTGCCGCGGCACCGAGGATGCGCTGCACCAGTGTCCGCACTTCGGATGGGGCCGGCACTTCTGCGGCCACGAGCGGGATGTGGGCGTGACCTGCACAGGTGAGGGGACACGCTGGCCCTGCCGGCACAGCCACCTTGTGCTGCTGGTGCATCCCGGGCAGGGCTGAGCCGTGCCGGCGCCCCGGTGCAGATGCGGTGGAGCTGAGGCTGGCAGGCGGTGACAGTCCCTGTGCCGGGAGGGTGGAAGTGAAGTTGCAGGGACGCTGGGGCTCGGTGGGAGACGACAGCTGGGACATGGAGGACGCCGAGGTGATTTGCCGGCAGCTGGGCTGTGGCTCGGCTTCCGGTGCCTACTCGGCCGTCGATCGCTTTGGCGTCGGGGACGGGCTCATCAGCCTGGTCCAGGTGGACTGCAGTGGGTCCGAGGCCGCGCTCTGGGACTGCGAGATCCGAGGCTGGGGACCCTATGACGGCGTCATCCATGACTTGGACACCGCCGTTGTCTGCCAAGGTAGGAGCTGGACTGGGAGGGCGTGGCCGTTCCTGCACATCCCTTGCCACTGACCCTGTGCTGCTCCCGCAGGATTTTCCCGGCTGGTCGGAGGTGATGGAGCCTGCTCCGGGCAGCTGGAGGTGCGGCAGGGCCGGGCGTGGCTGGGTGTCTGCGAGGATCAGGTGGACATGAAGGTGGCCGAGGTGGTGTGCAGGGAGCTGGGCTGCGGGGCGGCGCTCGCCATCGCCGGCAGTGGCCGATTTGCGGCGGGATCCGGATCACTCTGGGACGGGGGCGGGTTCCAGTGCAATGGCACGGAGCCCCTCCTCAGTGCCTGTGCCCGGCGTCCGCCCCACGGCCAGGGCTGCAGCGGCCCCGCCAGCGTCATCTGCTCCCGTAAGTGCCGGGGACAGCGGGGGCTGTTGGGCTCCCTGCACCATCACCCTCCTCATCGCCCTTCCTGCCGCAGCCTACACGGGCTTCCGCCTGGGGAACAGCAGCTCGGGATGTAGCGGGCGAGTGGAGGTGGCAGTGAGGGGGACGTGGGGCTCCGTGTGCGCTACCGAGTGGGAGCTGCCCGACGCCCAGGTGCTGTGCCGGCAGCTGGGCTGCGGCCCCGCCCTGCCCGTGCCCCCGGGAGGCTCCTTCGGCAGCGGGGAGGGGCCGCTGCGGCCGGACGCCTTCGGCTGCCGCGGGAGCGAGCGGCACCCGGGCCAGTGCCCCGTGGCCGTGCTGGGGAAGCCGCCCTGTGTCCCCGGAAACGCCGCCGCCGTCAACTGCTCAGGTGTGTACGGCACCTGCGTGAGGAGCCTTAAGGGCTTTTGGGACCCTCCCGAGAATTCGGATCTGAAGATGCAGGGATGTTTTGGTGTGAAGCACGGTCTGAGGCAGGTGCCACAGCCCCATGGCTCTGCTGGTGATTTTGCAGGTGATAACTTCCCCACATCCCTGCGGCTGGTGGACGGTCAGAGCTTGTGCGATGGGCGACTGGAGGAGACCATAACCAGCCCGGCCTGGCGCCGTGTGCCCTTGATGAACTGGAAGTCATGGGATGCCCACATGGTATGTGCAGTGCTGGGCTGTGGTGTTCCCATGGACATTTACACCGCCACGGGTTCGGCCCCTGTGTTGAGCAGCAGTCCCAGTCAAGTGGACATCATGACAGAAGAGGTGAACAACATTTTGGGCATGGGCTCTGCACTGACCAGCAGCCCTGAGGAGATGGAAGAAAATCTGGACAAGATGGATGATGTCTCGAGCATGGGCTCTGCAGCAAACAGCAGCCTTGAGGAAATGGTCATCATCTGCTCAGGTGAGTATCCCGAGAAGGGCCGGAGGTGCCGGTGCCCCAGGCAGCCATCCCAGCCCGACCCTTCCGTGCCCACAGGCAGCCGGCGGGTGAGGCTGGCGGGGAGCTCTGGGCCCTGCGCCGGACGCGTGGAGGTCTATTCCGGTGGCAGCTGGAGCAGCGTCTGCCAGGAGGGCTGGGACCTGCAGGGCGCTGCCGTTGTGTGCCGTGAGCTGGGCTGCGGCAGGGCACTGGAGGCCCCGAGCTCGGCGCGCTTCGGTGGCGGCGCGGGGCCGCTGTGGCCGTACATCCCCGCCTGCTCCGGGAGCGAGGAGTCTCTCTGGGAATGCGGGCGCTCGGAAGGGCGCGAGTGCGGGCGCGGCGCTGGGGCAGGGGCCGTGTGCTCAGGTCAGTGCCGGCCACTCCCGGCACAGGCCGGCAGAAGGCCCGGGGGGTTGGTGGCCGTGCCCTGACCGGCCTGCACCCCTTGCAGAGCATCTCTCCGTGCGGCTGGCTGGCGGCCACGGGCGCTGCCGCGGGTTCCTGGAGGTGTTCCACAACGGCACCTGGGGCCGCGTGTGCGCCAACGGCACCGGGCCCGGCACCGCCGCCGCCGTCTGCCGCCAGGTGGGCTGCGGGGACCGGGGCTGGCTGTCGCCCGTCCCCGCCCAGCAGCCGTCCCGTGCCTGGCTGGCCTGGGTGGGCTGCGAGGACGGGGCCGGCTCGCTCTGGGACTGCCCCTCGGCACCCTGGCAGCTACAAAGCTGCGGCCCTGGTGGGGATGCCCACGTGGCTTGTGAGGAGGACAGGGATGGCATCGCTGAGACAGACACTACCCCATATCCGGAGGATGCCAGCAGCACAGGTAGCACTGCCAGTGCCTGCATCCCCCACGCCAGGCTGGGGGTGGGATCCCCTCCCCTCACTGCCTGAACGTGTCCCCAAAGATCTTCCCAGCAGAACCTCCCTGGCAGTGGCTGTGAGGAGCGTACCTGTGCCAATTGTCCTGTGCGTGGTGCTGGGGACACTGCTGCGCCTGTCCCTGGGTGCCCTGGCTGTGCTGCTGTGCCGTGCCCGGTGCCAAGGTGGGTACGGGTGGGTGAGGGCCAGGGCAGAGCCGCTTTGGGGCTCCTACGCTGTGGAACAGCTCAGAGGGTGAGCAGGGGTGATCCCAGTGCCCAGGGCCCCAGGTGAGCGCTGCCTCTCGTTCCAGGCCCTGGCCCAGCTGCAGATGCCGTCTCCAACGCTGTCTACGAGGAGCTGGACTACAGTGCGATGCCCGAGAACCAGGAGGTGCCCAGTGGGCCAGGTGGGTGCAGCCCTTGTGCCCCAGCTCTGTCTGGAGTGAGGGCTCTGCCTGACAGCCCCACGGCACCCCTGGGTCCTGGTGGCCCGGCTGTGGCTCCTCGCTGTGGGCTGTGGGTGGCCCCTGGGTCCCACGGCAGCCCCGCTCTGCAGTGTGAGGTTGTGTCACCCATAGTGTCGCTTGAGGTCCCCCCCAAGTCCCTGTTTATCCCCTGCAGGTTCCCTGTTGGAGGGATCGCTGAAGAAGCTGCCCTATTACACCGGGGACAGCGTGGAGGGGAGTGACACCGAGGCAGCCCCAGGTAGGGTCAGAGGGCAGGAACCCAGCGGGGAGCAGGAGGACCGAGGACACAGCTGGGCTGGGGAGCTGAGGGAACAATTCCCCCCCTGGTTAGCGTGCAGGAAGCATGGCCTTTCCCTGTGGGGCCTAAGGGCCTCCAGCCCCTGCCCAGCGGCAAGGCCGTGGCACAGGCAGAGCCCTGCCAGGGCCGCTGGTCACTGCCATGGAGCCCTGGGCCTGTCCCAGATCCCCCTGCCCGGCCCGAGCAAGGAACCCCGGACGGCTACGACGATGTCCTGGATGTGCCGCAGCAGGGCCCCGCTGCCAGCACTGGGGACATCTCCAAGGGAGTGGCAGGGCACAGGTGCATCTGTGTCCTCCCCACAGGTGGTAAGGGGGCTCCCAGCTGCCCTGTCCCCTCTGCAGAGCCACTCCATGGCAGGGTTTGGCTGTGGGGGCGGGCAGGGACCCAACAGCAGATCCATGGGTGCTGTGGTCCGACCGCGGCTGGGCTCTGTCAGGGGGGAGACGGAGCTGGCTGCCCCCTCAGGCACCTTTCTGTGCTGTCCCCAAGGTGGCATCTGCTCCCCTCCAAGTCCCCCAGGAGCACCCAGTGACCCCTTGGAACAGCCCCCGGCACACAGGGATTATGATGATGTCGGCTGCAGCGCCCTGGGAACGTTGCCATGAGGATGTCCTGGCCATGCCGCAGCCCTGGGGACACAACGTGTGTGACACTGTGCTGGGGCCCTGTCCCACAGAGGTCACCTGTCCCTGTGCAGCACTGCAGGAAAGCAGCTCCTGTGTAGGGATTTTCTTTGATTTCAGTGTGAATTTCCCTTTTTTCCTAATAAAACCCAGACTGGTCAGAGACTCATTCCCAGGCTTGGGACCTCACTCTGGCACTGGCACCTCCCTGACGGGTACACCAGGCATCCCTCGGGGATGTGAGGCAGGATGTGGAAGCACAGACACATCCCTGGGCGTGGTGGGATCATGGGAAGAGCACTGGGAGATTGCTGGGATTGTCTGCAGGGTCTTTATTAGGCCCTGCCAAATGCACACAGCTGTTCCCAGCAACAGCGAGGGGAAAAGGGAGAGGGCGAGTCCCGGAGCCCTCCCCGCCGGTGCTCAGGATCTCCTCCCTGTGCCCCACGGCTGGGGCGGGCTCAGACCCATGGGCAGCACTGAGATCTGGGCTGGGAAGGGCTCTGCCTGTTGGAAGGACTTTTCCTGAAGGAGGGGAGGTCTCCTGAAGGAGGCGAGAGCCTTCCTGCCCCCCGGCAGGAGCCCGCGGTGGCAGGGCAGCCGGGCCATGGCCCCTGCCTGTGGCACATGGTGCTCCAGGAGGTTCCCGATCCTCAGGGCAGGCTGCAGTGCCCGGAGGGCATCCAGTTCCTGCAGCAGGGCCTGGCTGAAGGCGTCTGTGCTCAGCCTGTGCAGGGAAAGAGGAGAAGCGTCGCAGACGACATGAACTCACACCCGCACCTTGCGATGTCCCAGGGGGAAAAGAGAAAGGTTTATTTACAGAATCAACATTTATCGAACTCCAGCAGTGATCATGGATTGGAGGAAGAAAATCATCTTCTCCAACCACACTGGACCATGCAACAGTCCATCTACAGTCTCCTCCTTACGAAAAGAATGTAAACATCACTAGATTTTACAATAACTAGTGGCTTGTTTATACGAAAGTTTATCTGACTCCAAAACCACACAAGGCTAAAAATAAGACTTCTCCAAACTCCTTAAAGGGGACAGAGGAGAATGGTAAAAACCCATAGAACATCTCACCGTTTCTCCATTTAAAAAAGAAAGGAAAAAGAAAAATGAACAATGTTATAAAAAGGAAAAATATGAACGATATTCAGTGCCCACTCGTGGAAGAATCATCGGAGTGATCACTCGCGTTGTCTGCATCGGAGTCATCACCCGATGATTCACCCACTTGATGACTTTCAGTTTGGTCACGGCTTCCATTTTGCCTGTCAGCCGTATTCTGTCTCTGCGGTCGCAGGTCAGGACGAACACACTTCGAAGGTACCCAGCGTACCCCAGTGTCTGTGATTACACTTGCATACCCACGCCCCAAAGTGTGAAGGTCATAGGGCCCTTCCCACTCTTTGGTGACTCAATTCCGTACCTGAGCCGTCGGCCGAGGCTGGTGTGTCTCGTCCGAACCCTGCCATGAGAAACGATGATTTGAAATGACAGGATTATTTGAGTTCTGCGGCACCGTAAGGTAATTGATGGTGAACGAAGCTTTTGCCAATTGACTGTGCGGGGTTTCACCCTGCATTCCTCGTTTTTGTTTTTGAAGAACCTGCTTCAGAGTGCCACGAGCGCGTTCTACAATAGCTTGACCAGTCGGAGAATGAGGGATACCAAACTTGTGTGACACACCCCATGACTGCAGGAACTGCCACACCTTCCGCGATGCGTAAGCAGGACCATTGTCAGTTTTCACAGCAGAAGGTGCGCCTAGAATGGCAAAGGCCTGCCTCCAGTGGGCAATGACATCGCGGGCCTTTTCTCCAGTGTGAGCAGAAACCCACATCGCAGAGGAGAACATGTCCACCGTGACATGCACATATTTGAGCCGGCCAAACTCGGCGATCTGGGTGCCATCAGTCTGCCAAAGCTCCAAGGCCCTCAGGCCTCTGGGGTTTACCCCTGCTGGCAAAGGCACAGCAAGTGCGTGACAGTTGTCACATGACTCGACAATGCCACGAGCCTCAGTTGGCGTCAAATGAAACTGCTTCTGCAGGGTATGTGCATTTTGGTGGAAAAACCCATGCGATGCCTTGGCCTGCGCAAGCGTGTCAGGCTGAGGTGCTGCCCAGGCTGGGTTAGCCAACTTGTCAGCTCTCACGTTACCTTCCGCTACAGACCCTGGCAAATCGGTGTGACTCCTTATATGCAGAACATAGTATGGATGAACTCGGGCCTGAATCACACCCCACAAGGTTTTCAGTAACTGAAACAAGGCAGGATTACTGACCTTCTTCAAAACTGAATAACCCAACCCCTGTGTGATGTCGGCCACATAGGCAGAATCCGTGACCAAACTGAAAGGTTCCTGGGAAAATTTCTCAAATGCCATGACAGCCGCCCTCAATTCCACCAGTTGGGCTGACCCATCCTCATGACCTTCCAGGACCTGCCACTCAGATCCATCCATCCAAGTAACAATGGCCTTTCCTGTTTTCCCCGAACCGTCTGTGAAGACGGTGGGTCCTTGCACTGGTTCCTGGCTATATTTGGGCCGCAAAGAAATCTGTGTGCATTTTGCCACCTTCAGGAGCTCGTGGCTGGGCAAATGATAAGCAATCTGCCCTGAAAAGTTTTCCAGAGCACTTTGCAGGGACACACTGTTTGCGAAGCTCCAGTCAAAATCTTCCCGCTGTACTGGGAGTGTGATCTTTGCGGGATCCGCACCCATCAATTGCAAACACCGTTGCCGGTATTTAAGTACCAAGCGAGCAATCAGCTCAAACAGTGCGGTTGCCGTCTTCTGCGGCTGATGGGGCAGAAAGACCCATTCCAGGATGTGCAAGGAATCGGACCATTTTTCACTCCATTGGCCGATGATACCTGTAGAATGGAAGTCTAGAGTGGTAATGAAAACAATGTGATCAATGGAAGGATCACGGAGGCAAATTTTGGTCTGTCACCTGGATGCAAAGGAATTGTAAAAAACACAATCCTTCAAATCCACAATGAGGACTGGCCAATCCGTGGGAGGCATGGTAGGCGACAGCATGCCCATCTGCAGTGCGCCCATGTTTTCCATCATGGCATTGACTTTTCTGAAGTCTTGTAGCAACCTCCATTTCCCAGATCTTTTCTTGATGCAGAATACAGGAGTGTTCCAAGGACTGGTATGAGGTTCCAGATGACCCTGGTCCAACTGCTCCTGCACCAAGTTTCAAAGGGCAAATAATTTATCTTGAGGGAGAGGCCACTGCACAGTGGCCCTATCAAAATCCATCCCGATGCGCACCCCCCACGCGGACAGAACATCCCTCCCCCAGAAGTCAGCAATGGTTGATGTAACATGAGGCCGAATTATGACCGTCTGTCACTCTGGGTTCGTGATCAACACGGGCTGCTGGCTCACATAGCATCGTGTGGTTCCTCCCAATCCCGCAACAGACGTCTCCACGGGATCCAGGAGCCACTCCAGGGGCCAAGCAGCAAGGGAGAGACAGGGTGCACAGCATCTCGGGACGTTCCTTGGTCAGGACAGCAGTCCAGTGAACTTGAGACGGCACAATGGGTCCGAAGGTGCCGTCTCCCTGCAATCGGTCAACTGTCCTGTGAACAGAAAAGGGACAAGTTGAGCAATCCGTGCCTTTCGGGATAGTGGAGGGGAGGTGGGTGTGGAGACCATGCAGAAATCAGTCCCGTGAAATCCACATCAATGAGCCCCATGTGTACTTGTGCACCTTGCAAGATTCTAAAACATCGGCTGCGGGCTTGAAGAGAGGCTTGTGTCTTTTTTTTCTGATTTTTCTGATCAACGGTCTCCTGTTGGCCGCAGCACGGGCCGAAACTGCCGCGAGCAGAGTCCATGAGGTCAAGACGAACCGGACCAAGGCCAGCGCGGGGTCCCGCCGCTGCGCAGGCCCGTCCCCGCCGCCCCTCGGCATGGGTCCATCATCCCCCCGCGGCGCGGAGGCGGGGCGGGGCGGAGAGAGCGGCACCGCCTCCGAAGGCTCGGGCGGCGGCGGGGGGAGCGGCGCGGGCGGGGGAAGCGGCGTGGCCCGGGCGGCCGCGGTTCCGCCCCGTCCCTGAGCCGGCAGCGCCGCCTCCGAGAGTTCGGGCTGGGGGGGAAGCGGCACCGAGCCGCCCGAAACACGACCCGCCCCAAAGACAGCACCGCCCGCCGCGCCCGGCACAGGCAGCGCGGGGCGGGGAGGGCCCGGAACGCTTCGCCGGCCCCGCTTCCACCGCGACCGAAACACCACAATTCGGACAGAGAGCAGTCGTCGGCTCTGGTTCCGACGGAGAGTGGGACCCAGGCAAGGAGTCCTCAGCGCCCTCGAGCGCCGGGAAGGCACAGGGGGAAGCCAAATCCCCTCCCCCCACCTCCCCGTCTGCCTCCAAGACGGGCGGTTCTCCCTGGGAACCCTGCTTTTCAGGAGAAGCCTGAGAGCTGGACTTTGTCAGCTCCCGCAAAAAGCCATTGAGCAGTCTGCAATATAGCAAAAGTTCTGCGGCCTCCGCAGTAAAGGTACTAAAGAGAGCTGCTGCCGATTTTTCTTCCACCCGAGCCCACACGTCCCCGGAGAACGCCGCTCCAGGGACCGGGAAAAAGCCTTGACCTGCGGCCCACCAAAATAATTTCTCAAAGGCCACCGGGGCAAGGTCAACCAAGCCTCTCTCCTCCATGATATCCTTCCAAACATCCAAGATCAGAGAATGCTGGCTAGAAAGCACAGCCATTATCACAAAACTGCAGGCAAAGTGCCAAACAGCCCACGATCACCGACCCAAAGCAAGGAGTTGAAGGGGGGGAAAAGAGCTATAGATGTCACCCACGGTTCACACACACGCTCGGCAGTCATCAAATGTTGCAGACATGAAGAACTCACACCCTCACCTTGTGATGTCCCAGGCGGAAAAGAGAAAGGTTTATTTACAGAATCAACATTTATCGAACTCCAGCAGTGATCATGGATTGGAGGAAGAAAATCTTCTTCTCCAACCACACTGGACCATGCAGCAGTCCATCTACAGTCTCCTCCGTATGAAAAGAATGTAAACATCACTAGATTTTACAATAACAAGTGGCTTCTTTATACGAAAGTGTATCTAACTCCAAAAACACAGAAGGCTAAAAATAAGACTTTTACAAACTCCTTAAAGGGGACAGAGGAGAACGGCAAAACCCCAGACAACAGAGAAGGTGTTGGAGCTTGTGGGGAGGGAGGTGCCGAAGCAGGCGGGAGGCCGGTGCGGCCCTGCCTGTCCCGCAGCCTCTGCTCCCCGGCTCAGGAATGCCGGGCACGGAAGGGGCCGTGGCAGGGCCCTCACCCCAGGCTCCGCAGCGGGCAGGCGGGATGCCGGAGCTGCTGGCACAGCTGCAGGACGCCGTGGGCTCCCAGCTCGTTGTCACTCAGGTCCAGGCAGGTGAGACGGGGCCCCTGCAGCAGCTGCTTGGCCAGGGCCGGGCAGCAGGCGCCCGACAGCCGGCAGCTCCCCAGCCTGTGGGAGCGAGGGGAACAGGGAAGGAGGGCTTTGGCCTCTGCCGGCTGAGCTGCTGCAGGTGGGAAGGTGAAAGCTCTGGGTAGGAAGGAGGGAGCACTGTCCCATCTCGCAGCCCCTTTACCGCAGTGTCTGTAGCGGGCACGCACAGTGCTGGAGCCCCTCACACAGCAGCTCCACGCCGGCATCGCGCAGCCCCTCGCTGAAGGACAAATCCAGCTCCTCCAGGCATCTGTTGGTGCTCAGCACAGCAGCCAGGTCCTCGCAGCAGGCGCTGCTGATGCGGGAATAGCGCAGCCTGATGGGAACCCCCGGGAAAGAGCCTCAGAGCCTCCTGAGTGCCCTCATTGCCATCCCACCATGGTGGAAATCCCCAGCCTAGTGCCATAACCTTGGAGCTCATTGCCCTGGAAGAGTGGGACAGAGGCACAATGCCACCCCATGGGGACCCTTTCGGGCCCCCCAGGTCTGAGATGCCCGAGGGGTGCTGGGGGTGCTCACCGCAGGATGCGCAGGCGGCAGCCCGGAGTCCGCAGTCCCTCACAGAGGAGGCGAATGCCACCGTCACCCAGGGAGCTGTCACCCAGCTCCAGACAGGCCAGGCTGGGGTGCTCTGCCAGCAGCGCTGCCAGCTCCGTGCAGCAGCTCTCAGACAGCCGGCACCACTGCAGCCTGTGGGAGAGCACGGAGAACGGGGACTCAGCACACCTCACCTGTCCTGGCTGCTCACCTGCCCACCAAACCTGAGGGACAACACCCACCCTCAGGCAAACAGGGTCTGGCCTCCCTCTGGCTGCTTGCCAGTGTCTCCAGGGAGCAGCAGGGCAGCACCAACCCACTCACCCACTGCACTGTGGTTTGGGTGCCCCCACCCACACCCCAGATCCCAGCCCTGGTTTGGGCTCCACATGCATCTCTCACCGGAGCACCTGCAGGACACTGTCCCGATGCCGCAGAGCCTGGCAGAGCAGGTGGATGGGGCAGGGCAGCTCCTCCTGTCGCCGCACAACGGGGGAATTGGGGTGTCCTCCAGGTCCTGAGACTCCAGAGCTGCAGGGGAACAGAGCAGCGGGGCACGTGCAGCCCTTGGCGGTGCCGGGAGCTCCCGGCTCCGACACCGGCACACAACCCCCTCACCCTGAGCAGAGCCTCCAGCGCATGGGAGGGCTCCTCCAGAGTGACCTTTGTGGTTTTGGAGATGTGAAGGACCTCGAGCACTGCTGCTGGAAGCAGCTGGGAGACATGAGGTGAACCACAGGGTGCACTTAACATTCCAGCACCAGGGATTTCCCTTTGCGAGGGAGAAGGGGAATGAGAAGCCAGAGTGACTGCTGGGCACAGGTGGGCCCGGCCAGGTCCAGCCAAGAAGCTCCATCACCATCAATCCCACAGTGGGCAGTGGATGAAGGAGCCCATGTGTTCCTTACTCTCCCCAAGAATAAGTAAATCCTCTGCTGAAGAACTAAACACCCAGGGAAATGCCAAGCTGGTGTTCGGGAGGGAGGAGCTGAATCATCCTTTGGGGCAGAGAAAGAGAAATCTTTGCCATTTTGGGTCATTCAAGTGAGGAGGAGCAGGACTTACCAAGGCACTGACGCATCCAGGTCTACCTCAGGATCCTGCCAGTGGAAGGAGCACCCCTGGAGGGTGACGCAGGCCAGCCCAGCCCAGTGCTGGATGCAGAAGGAAAGAGCTATCTGGTCGTACAGGGTCAGCGTGGTGTCTTGCAAGTCCAGGTCAGTGAAATGACCCAACGCACTTTCCGTGAAGCTCTTCTCGTTCATCTCGAACAAGAAGTGGAAAGTGTCCATCTCTGAAACCTTCAGTGCTTGGCCAGGGTGGGAGAGGCCTCTGTGCCTCCCCTGAAGCCACTCCAGCAGCTCTTCCCTGGCTCGTGGTGAAATTCTGCACCCAATGGTTTTGTCCATGTACTCTATGGATTTCTGGCTGACCAGACCAAAGAGGAATCTCACTGTTATGTTCAAATCCTTTCTGGACTTGTAGCTTTCTAGTAATTCATTTACATCCTTCTCAAGCCTTCCCAAGCTGCTGACCCTTTCCCCATCATCCTCCAGAACATAAAACATTGCTGCAAAAAACTCCTGGAGGTGCAGATGAGTGAAGGCATAGACACTCCCACGGTCTTCTCCTTCCCCTGGGATCCTTTCATTGAGGAAGAAGGGGAGAAGACCTGGCTGGTCCAAGCCACAGTCTTTGATCTCCTTCTCCTCAAAGAGGACCTTGTGCTTCCAGATACCCTCGGCAGCCAAGGAGGAAAGCTGGAGTAGGAATTGCTGGAGGACCTGTGGGTTGTCCCTGTCCCTGTGTCTCAGTAATTGGGAAAGGTAGAACATCATCATCCCTGTGGTGGCTTTGGAGCACTCCAGGAGGTTTTTCTTCCCCAAAAGCTCTTGTTCAAGGATGGTGCAGATGGTCCAGCTCATGACAGGCATGACACACAAGCTATAGAGGATCTTGTTGCCTCTGGCAAACCTGAAGGCCATGTCTGCTTTCTTGGGGTTCTCAAAATACCTGTGGAAATACTCCTTCCGCCTGGCTGCCGAAAATCCCAGTATTTCCGCGTAATACTCACCCTTCAGGCATCGCCTCAGGCTTCCAAGAGCCGTTGGCCTGGTGGTGATGAGCAAAGAGGCTTCGGGGAGCATTGTCTTCTTCAACAAACTCATCACGGTGAGCTCCAGCGGCTTCACCTCCCCAGGGTCAGAGCTCAGGTCAGCCTCGGGCTGAACCAAGGAAAACCCCAGGGCCTCGAAGCCATCAAAAATGAACAGGATCCTCCTCTGGTCATCCAGGATCTTCCCAGCCGGCACGGGCAGGCCAGGACAGCACCGTGAAACCAGGTCTGCCATGCTGGCTTCCATGGGAAGGACGATGGCTTTGCAGTCAATGCAGAAGACCAAGTCAAACTGCGTGTGGAGAGTCCCTTCTCTCCACTCCACCATCACCTTCCTGACCATCGTTGTCTTCCCCATCCCTGGGGCCCCCACCAGTACCACCACCTGCGGGCTTTGCCCGTCTCTGCCAGGCTCAAACAGCGCGGTGCTGGCGGCGGTGGCAGCTCCACTGCCGGCGCTGCCGCATCCCAGGCCGGTTCCCACGGCTCCATCCTTGGCTCCGCGCCTGCTCCGAGGCTCCCTGGAGATGGTCAGGCTGGTGAAGCGGCTGTGGAAGGATGGGCTCTCCCTGGGACAGGCGCCCAGCTCCCTGTCCTGGTGGGACTCCCGGACCATGTGCTCTCTGCTGTCCCACCTGTGCTCTGTGCCGATGAGGAGCAGGGTCAGTCCCCAGCCCAGACAAATTCCCCTCCAGCCCACCCATGCTCCTGACACACCAGCAGCCACTTACTTCAATGCTCAGTACTTTCCTGAGTCTGGCACAAAGGACACAATTGGTGAGGATTTGGGGATTCTGGTCGGTTGGGCGTTCTTGGGGTCCTGATCCTGATCTATCAACTCTTGTTTGATCATCCTCATCCACCTGGAGCAAATGCAACTGCCTCGGGGCTGCCTGCAGCCTCTGACTCCTGCTCCAGGGGACAAAGGCACTGTCCCTTGGCTCCAGAGCACAGATGTCTGAAGAGATGTCCTTAATCCCCATCCCAGGAGGAAAGAATGCCCAGCTGGCTGCTGGAAAGTGCTGAGAGCACTGGGTGAGCTTTAAGGTCACTTCCAACCCAAACCATTCTGGGATTTTAAACAACGCATTTCTCAAGGAGTTGCAAGCTCGTGAAATCCACTGCAGGGATGAGCTGCCTGGACAGAGCTGGTGACTCTGACCCCAGCACAGCTTCAGCTAGGAGTGCCCAGCACTGAACTCAGAGCTCAGGCCCCTGCCAGCTGATGGGGAGGCTCCAGGTGAGGCTGCTCAGCATTCCAGGCTATTAACAGCACCCCAGGGGGAGCAGGGCTTGGATTTTCACTGCAAGGACTTCTTCCTGCTGCCAGGCAGACCCACCCTGGCTGCTGCAGCAAGTCATTCCACTGTGAGAAATGTCCTCCATCCTGCTTTCCTGGGAGTCTGAGGGAAGGACAAACCGTGCTGCCCAAACAGTCACAGGGTTTTGCTGATGTGTGGCCTTCCCCCCTCCCCATCTCCAGCTGTGGGTGAATTGTAACTGGAAAATTGTGAATTGTAACTCTAGGAAAGGAGAGAGGCTCCTTTAGGATCTTTGGATGCTCAGGGATGAAAAGGGTGTGAGCCTGAGCTGTGACCTGCCCTCCTGGTTTGCCTACTCCAGTTTATGAACAGGACACCTGTGTCTGGATTAGGAGGGGGTAACCCTCCTGATCATTTCATTTTCTGTCATGAGTTTCTTTCCATGATAGAAAAAAGAAAAGCTTCAGGGTGATGTGTTTAGCAAAGCTGCCTGTGAGGGATACTGGGAAAGGGGGAAAGGATGTTTTAAGGCACATTGGGAGTTTAAGGACTCCTTATGGACTCCTTATTTCCCTGCTCAGGGCCAGACATCACACCATCCCTCCTGCTTGCATGATGTCAAGTAATTGTGGGGATAACTGTTTCTCTCTGAATGAAATGGTCTCAAGTTGTGCCAGGGGAGGTTTAGACTGAATATTGGGGAAAATTCCTTCACTGAAAGGGTTGTCAAGTCCTGGAACAGCTGCCCAGGGCAGCGGTGGAGTCCCCATCCCTGGAGGGATTTCAAAGCCACGTGGATGTGCCACTTGGGAACACTTGGGCTGTGCTGGGGAACATTTGGTCTTGATAATCTCATGAGGGCTTTCCCAGCACGCAACAATTCCATGGTTCTGGGTTCCTTCCTAAGGATGCTGCTGCCACCAACATTCCCCTGTGGGTTTTGCAGGATGGAGCTCCCCAGGAGCCAGGGCTGTCCTTCTCCCTGCTAACTCCTCCTGGGAGGTGCTGTCAGCTGAGAGGGAGGAGGCAAATACAGCAGCACCGTTTCTAAAGGTTTCCCACTGCCTCTGACCTTGAAAAAGCCATTTTCACCTTGCTCTGTCTCAGCCAGGGTTGCTGTTCGCTGTGCCTGTGCTGTGTGAGGGGGGATGTGATTCTGCCACAGGGTGTTGGGGGAAGTTCATTGTTTTTACAGCTTTTCCTTTGCTTCCCTTTTTCCTACTTCAGTTAAAAAAAACACAGTTTACATTCAGAATTTAAATATAATGTGAATTCCCATCAGAGGCGTGTGAGAGGATCACGTGGGGCTGTTTATCTCCTAAGGCAGAGGGTGTGAGCATAAGGAAAGCACTGCTGGAAACCCTGGCCTCCTCAGCTCATCCAGGCTCTGGGGACAAGACCCGGTGATTCCCACTTGCAGGAGGCTGCCTCCCTCCTCCTGCCACCTTGAGGATATTCCTGCCTGATACAGAAGTAGCAAAGAGAATTTGCTAGGGAATGGGTGTTTTGGGCAGTGTCACCTGCATCAAACTGTGGGTTTCCAGCAGTTTTGCAGGAATTCAGCCCCTCTGCTGCTGTAGGTAGATCAGCAGGTTTGGGAGGTGTTAGGAAAGGGAAGCAGCTGTTTGGAGCCATGGAAAGGTCCTGGCTGTGCCTGGCACAAGTCTCTGAAAGAGCAGGGAGGGCTGGCAGTGCTGGGTGCAGGACCAGACAGGGGACAGAGGGAACATCAGCATCAGCCACAGCTCATCCTGTCCGTGCCAGCCTGTCTGAGCCGAGCTGGCTCCTGGAGCCAAGGACTACAGAAGGAATAACCTTGCTCATCCCTGCCCCGAGGGGGTGTGGGCAGCTGCATCCCTGGAAGCACAGCCTGTCCTGGGAGATTTGGGGTCTCTCATCCAGCCCCTCCTTCTGCAGCTCTCTTAAAACACAGGCAGGATTTTCCTTTGCAAGGGGATTTAAGCAACCTGAGTATTTTTTAGAGATGACATGCACCTGGCTGGGCCCTGGTGGGTGATTGGTAGGTCCCAAGTAAGTGATGGAGGCAGATGGGCAAGTAGCACACAGGCTGATTTGCTCTGAAATAAGAGCTAAAAGAGCTCCAGACAATCCCAGAACATGCTGAGGTTTGGGATACAGGCAGGAAGTGACACAGGGATGGGAATTGGAGCCCTGTACCTGGCTGGAGGGGTGAGGCTGTAACAGAGAGGGCTCTTTGCTTTTAGCTGGTGAGGAGGAGGAAGAGGAGGAGGAGAAGTTGGCTGTGTCTGGCAGTGGCTGGCTGGCTGAGAGCACTCTGCAGTTTGGGAAGGGGTGTCAAATCCCAACCTGCTGGGACAAGGAGCAGTCTAGGGAGAGGGGAAAGGTGGTGTGGATGTGGGAGTGGGTGTTCAGGGAACGTCCAGGGCCAGCGCGGGTCGCTGGAGCCGCAGTTGTGAAGGGGCCAAGAGTGCCAAGAGTGCCGGCGGATCCCTGCCTGCCTTGGAGCGTGCTGCCAGAGGGTGTAGTGGATGGTGAGGCCGGGAAGTTTCCTGAAGTGCGCGGCTGCCGGCCGAGCTGCAGGGGGGCGGAGCGGCGGGGCAGGGGCGGCGCGGAGCCGCGGCGTTCTCGGTGGCAGCGCAGGTGTCGGGAGCCGCGTGCGGTCGATGGCGACGCCGGGAGCCGCCGGGGGGGAACCGCCTCCTTCCTGCCCTGGCGGCGAGGCGAGCGCGGGGCCACAGCTGCGGCAGCAGGGCCATGTGCCAGCGCCGCCGCGAGGGACCGGGGGCCTGGCACCTGCCTCCCCCCGCAGGGCAGGGGAGGGGAGGGGAGCACCCCAAGGATGGAGCTTTGAGCTTTGCGGGTGCCCGACCCAGAGCCGGTCCCACGGTTGCTCTCGCTGGGAGTTGGGGTGGAGCCTGTCCCCATCGGGGTGGCTCTTGCCAGGCTGCAGCAGCAGAGCTGGAGGCACGGGGGACAGAGGAGGGGCCCCCAGAGCCCAGGTGCTGTGGGGGGCAGGGGGGGGCTGTCTCCCCCGGGGACATCCGGGTGGCAGCCCAGTGTGTGGGTGCGAGGTGTGTGACGCCAGCAGCGCAGCCGAGGCTCATATTTGGGCAGGGAGCAGGTGATTGGAGGCCGCGGCCCCGCAGCCGGGAGATGAGGCGCCTGATAAAGGCCGCGCTGGTGCTGCTGCCTGCACCGGCTGGGCAGGAGGCGAGACATGGCCCGGCTGCGCTGGCTCGGGGCCGCTGGCATGGCCCCGCTGGCGGTGCTGGGGCTGCTGGTGTGCGTGCAGCTGTGTGCGGGTGAGTGCCGGGCGGCCGGGAGCGCGGCCCGCGGCGGGGCCGGGCCCGGCTCAGCAGGCTCCGTGCCGCAGGCTCCGGGCAGCTGCGTCTGGTGGGCGGCGGCGGGCGCTGTGCCGGGCGCCTGGAGGTGAAGCACGGCGGCGAGTGGGGCTCCGTGTGCGTCTTCGACTTCGACTGGGAAGCCCGCTGGGCCACCGTGGTGTGCCGGCAGCTGGGCTGCGGCCGGGTGGCCAAGGCGTCCCCGCACGCTGCGGTCGAGCAGGGCACCGGGCGGATCTGGCTGCAGCCCTTCTTCTGCCGCGGCACCGAGGATGCGCTGCACCTGTGTCCGCACTTCGGATGGGGCCGGCACTTCTGCGGCCACGAGCGGGATGTGGGCGTGACCTGCACAGGTGAGGGGACACGCTGGCCCTGCCGGCACAGCCACCTTGTGCTGCTGGTGCATCCCGGGCAGGGCTGAGCCGTGCCGGCGCCCCGGTGCAGATGCGGTGGAGCTGAGGCTGGCAGGCGGTGACAGTCCCTGTGCCGGGAGGGTGGAAGTGAAGTTGCAGGGACGCTGGGGCTCGGTGGGAGACGACAGCTGGGACATGGAGGACGCCGAGGTGGTTTGCCGGCAGCTGGGCTGTGGCTCGGCTTCCGGTGCCTACTCGGCCGTCGATCGCTTTGGCGTCGGGGACGGGCTCATCAGCCTGGTCCAGGTGGACTGCAGTGGGTCCGAGGCCGCGCTCTGGGACTGCGAGATCCGAGGCTGGGGACCCTATGACGGCGTCATCCATGACTTGGACACCGCCGTTGTCTGCCAAGGTAGGAGCTGGACTGGGAGGGCGTGGCCGTTCCTGCACATCCCTTGCCACTGACCCTGTGCTGCTCCCGCAGGATTTTCCCGGCTGGTCGGAGGTGATGGAGCCTGCTCCGGGCAGCTGGAGGTGCGGCAGGGCCGGGCGTGGCTGGGTGTCTGCGAGGATCAGGTGGACATGAAGGTGGCCGAGGTGGTGTGCAGGGAGCTGGGCTGCGGGGCGGCGCTCGCCATCGCCGGCAGTGGCCGATTTGCGGCGGGATCGGGATCGCTTTGGGATGGGGGCGGGTTCCAGTGCAATGGCACGGAGCCCCTCCTCAGTGCCTGTGCCCGGCGTCCGCCCCACGGCCAGGGCTGCAGCGGCCCCGCCAGCGTCATCTGCTCCCGTAAGTGCCGGGGACAGCGGGGGCTGTTGGGCTCCCTGCACCATCACCCTCCTCATCGCCCTTCCTGCCGCAGCCTACACGGGCTTCCGCTTGGGGAACAGCAGCTCGGGATGTAGCGGGCGAGTGGAGGTGGCAGTGAGGGGGACGTGGGGCTCCGTGTGCGCTACCGAGTGGGAGCTGCCCGACGCCCAGGTGCTGTGCCGGCAGCTGGGCTGCGGCCCCGCCCTGCCCGTGCCCCCGGGAGGCTCCTTCGGCAGCGGGGAGGGGCCGCTGCGGCCGGACGCCTTCGGCTGCCGCGGGAGCGAGCGGCACCCGGGCCAGTGCCCCGTGGCCGTGCTGGGGAAGCCGCCCTGTGCCCCCGGAAACGCCGCCGCCGTCAACTGCTCAGGTGTGTAGGGCACCTGCGTGAGGAGCCTTAAGGGCGTTTGGGACCTTCCCGAGAATTCGGTTGTGTGGATGCCGGGCTGTTTTGGGATGAAGGTCTGAGTCTGGCCCTTTTGCAGGCATTGTCGAGTCCCTGCGGCTGGTGGAGGGTGAGACCCGGTGCGATGGGTGGCTGGAGTTGGCCATTGAACTCGGGGCCTGGCACCGAGTGCCAGGAGAGCTGCTGCTCATACAGAACTTCAGCAAATTGTGCTGGGAGCTGGGCTGTGGAGAACTGGACAAGGGGGATGTTGTCTCTGGTACGCACTCCCTGTGGGAAATCAACAAGGCGGACAGGACCATCATGGACAGGGTGATCAAAACCATCAAGGGGATGACCCCCGAGATGATGCCCGAGATGATGCCCGAGATGATGCCCGAGATGATCCCTGAGATGACCCCCGAGATGACTGGTACACAGGACTATCAGTATTACCTTGAATATGATAACTATTACATAACCACCGCAGCAGCTGACATCCCTCATGGGGCGGCCATGGTCTGCTCAGGTGAGTGTCCCGAGAAGGGCCGGAGGTGCCGGTGCCCCAGGCAGCCATCCCAGCCCGGCCCTTCCGTGCCCACAGGCGGCTGGCGGGGAGCTCTGGGCCCTGCGCCGGACGCGTGGAGGTCTATTCCGGTGGCAGCTGGAGCAGCGTCTGCCAGGAGGGCTGGGACCTGCAGGGCGCTGCCGTTGTGTGCCGTGAGCTGGGCTGCGGCAGGGCACTGGAGGCCCCGAGCTCGGCGCGCTTCGGTGGCGGCGCGGGGCCGCTGTGGCCGTACATCCCCGCCTGCTCCGGGAGCGAGGAGTCTCTCTGGGAATGCGGGCGCTCGGAAGGGCGCGAGTGCGGGCGCGGCGCTGGGGCAGGGGCCGTGTGCTCAGGTCAGTGCCGGCCACTCCCGGCACAGGCCGGCAGAAGGCCCGGGGGGTTGGTGGCCGTGCCCTGACCGGCCTGCACCCCTTGCAGAGCATCTCTCCGTGCGGCTGGTCGGCGGCCGCGGGCGCTGCCGCGGGTTCCTGGAGGTGTTCCACAACGGCACCTGGGGCCGCGTGTGCGCCAGCGGCACCGGGCCCGGCACCGCCGCCGCCGTCTGCCGCCAGGTGGGCTGCGGGGACCGGGGCTGGCTGTCGGCCTTCCCCGCCCAGCAGCCGTCCCGTGCCTGGCTGGCCTGGGTGGGCTGCGAGGACGGGGCCGGCTCGCTCTGGGACTGCCCCTCGGCACCCTGGCAGCTGCAGAGCTGCGGCCCTGGTGGGGATGCCCACGTGGCTTGTGAGGAGGACAGGGATGGCATCGCTGAGACAGACAGTACCCCATATCCGGAGGGTGCCAGCAGCACAGGTAGCACTGCCAGTGCCTGCATCCCCCATGCCAGGCTGGGGGTGGGATCCCCTCCCCTCACTGCCTGAACGTGTCCCTAAAGGTCTTCCCAGCAGAACCTCCCTGGCAGTGGCTGTGAGGAGTGTGCCTGTGCCAATTGTCCTGTGCGTGGTGCTGGGGACACTGCTGTGTCTGTCCCTGGGTGCCCTGGCTGTGCTGCTGTGCCGTGCCCGGTGCCAAGGTGGGTACGGGTGGGTGAGGGCCAGGGCAGAGCCGGTTTGGGGCTCCTACGCTGTGGAACAGCTCAGAGGGTGGGCAGGGGTGATCCCAGTGCCCAGGGCCCCAGGTGAGCGCTGCCTCTCGTTCCAGGCCCTGGCCCAGCTGCAGATGCCGTCTCCAACGCTGTCTACGAGGAGCTGGACTTCAGCGCTATGCCCGAGTACCAGGAGGTGCCCAGTGGGCCAGGTGGGTGCAGCCCTTGTGCCCCAGCTCTGTCTGCAGTGAGGGCTCTGCCTGACAGCCCCACGGCACCCCCGGGTCCTGGTGGCCCGGCTGTGGCTCCTCGCTGTGGGTCGTGGGTGGCCCCTGGGTCCCACGGCAGCCCCGCTCTGCAGTGTGAGGTTGTGTCACCCGTGGTGTCGCTTGGGGCCCCCCCCAAGTCCCTGTTTATCCCCTGCAGGTTCCCTGTTGGAGGGATCGCTGAAGAAGCTGCCCTATTTCAGCGGGGACAGCGTGGAGGGGAGTGACACCGAGGCAGCCCCAGGTAGGGTCAGAGGGCAGGAACCCAGCGGGGAGCAGGTGGACCGAGGACACAGCTGGGCTGGGGAGCTGAGGGGACAATTCCCCCCCGGTTAGCGTGCAGGAAGCATGGCCTTTCCCTGTGGGGCCCAAGGGCCTCCAGCCCCTGCCCAGCGGCAAGGCCGTGGCACAGGCAGAGCCCTGCCAGGGCCACTGGTCATTGCCATGGAGCCCTGGGCCTGTCCCAGATCCCCCTGCCCGGCCCGAGCAAGGAACCCCGGACGGCTACGACGATGTCCTGGATGTGCCGCAGCAGGGCCCCGCTGCCAGCACTGGGGACATCTCCGAGGGAGTGGCAGGGCACAGGTGCATCTGTGTCCTCCCCACAGGTGGTAAGGGGGCTCCCAGCTGCCCTGTCCCCTCTGCAGAGCCACTCCATGGCAGGGTTTGGCTGTGGGGGCGGGCAGGGACCCAGCAGCAGATCCATGGGTGCTGTGGTCCGGCCCTGGCTGGGCTCTGTCAGGGGGGAGACAGAGCTGGCTGCCTCCTCAGGCACCTTTCTGTGCTGTCCCCAAGGTGGGATCTGCTCCCCTCCAAGTCCCCCAGGAGCACCCAGTGACCCCTTGGAACAGCCCCCGGCACACAGGGACTATGATGATGTCGGCTGCAGCGCCCTGGGGATGTTGCCATGAGGATGCCCTGGCCATGCCACAGCCCTGGGGACACAACATGTGTGACACTGTGCTGGGGCCCTGTCCCACAGAGGTCACCTGTCCCTGTGCAGCACTGCAGGAAAGCAGCTCCTGTGTAGGGATTTTCTTTGATTTCAGTGTGAAATTCCCTTTTTTCCTAATAAAACCCAAATTGGTCAGAGACTCATTCCCAGGCCTGGGACCTCACTCTGGCACTGGCACCTCCCTGACGGGTACATCAGGCATCCCTCGGGGATGTGAGGCAGGATGTGGAAGCACAGACACATCCCTGGGCATGGTGGGATGAAGGGAAGAGCACTGGGAGATTGCTGGGATTGTCTGCAGGGTCTTTATTTGGCACTGCCAAATGCACACAGCTGTTCCCAGCAACAGCGAGGGGAAAAGGGAGAGGGCGGGTCCCGGAGCCCTCCCCGCCGGTGCTCAGGATCTCCTCCCTGTGCCCCACCGGTGGGGCAGGCTCAGACCCATGGGCAGCACTGAGAGCTGGGCTGGGAAGGGCTCTGCCTGTTGGAAGGACTTTTCCTAAGGGAGGGGAGGTCTCCTGAAGGAGGCGAGAGCCTTCCTGCCCCCCGGCAGGAGCCCGCGGTGGCAGGGCAGACGGGCCATGGCCCCTGCCTGTGGCACATAGTGCTCCAGGAGGTTCCCGATCCTCAGGGCAGGCTGCAGTGCCCGGAGGGCATCGAGTTCCTGCAGCAGGGCCTGGCTGAAGCCGTCTGTGCTCAGCCTGTGCAGGGAAAGAGGAGAAGGTGTTGGAGCTTGTGGGGAGGGAGGTGCCGAAGCAGGCGGGAGGCCGGTGCGGCCCTGCCTGTCCCGCAGCCTCTGCTCCCCGGCTCAGGAATGCCGGGCACGGAAGGGGCCGTGGCAGGGCCCTCACCCCAGGCTCCGCAGCGGGCAGGCGGGATGCCGGAGCTGCTGGCACAGCTGCAGGACGCCGTGGGCTCCCAGCTCGTTGTCACTCAGCTCCAGGCAGGTGAGACGGGGCCCCTGCAGCAGCTGCTTGGCCAGGGCTGGGCAGCAGGCGCCCGACAGCCGGCAGCTCCCCAGCCTGTGGGAGCGAGGGGAACAGGGAAGGAGGGCTTTGGCCTCTGCCGGCTGAGCTGCTGCAGGTGGGAAGGTGAAAGCTCTGGGTAGGAAGGAGGGAGCACTGTCCCATCTCGCAGCCCCTTTACCGCAGTGTCTGTAGCGGGCACGCACAGTGCTGGAGCCCCTCACACAGCAGCTCCACGCCGGCATCGCGCAGCCCCTCGCTGAAGGACAAATCCAGCTCCTCCAGGCATCTGTTGGTGCTCAGCACAGCAGCCAGGTCCTCGCAGCAGGCGCTGCTGATGCGGGAATACCACAGCCTGATGGGAACCCCCGGGAAAGAGCCTCAGAGCCTCCTGAGTGCCCTCATTGCCATCCCACCATGGTGGAAATCCCCAGCCTAGTGCCATAACCTTGGAGCTCATTGCCCTGGAAGAGTGGGACAGAGGCACAATGCCACCCCATGGGGACACTTTCGGGCCCCCCAGGTCTGAGATGCCCGAGGGGTGCTGGGGGTGCTCACCGCAGGATGTGCAGGCAGCAGCCCGGAGTCCGCAGTCCCTCACAGAGGAGGCGAATGCCACCGTCACCCAGGGAGCTGTCACCCAGCTCCAGACAGGCCAGGCTGGGGTGCTCTGCCAGCAGCGCTGCCAGCTCCGTGCAGCAGCTCTCAGACAGCCGGCACCACTGCAGCCTGTGGGAGAGCACGGAGAACGGGGGCTCAGCACACCTCACCTGTCCTGGCTGCTCACCTGCCCACCAAACCTGAGGGACAACACCCACCCTCAGGCAAACAGGGTCTGGCCTCCCTCTGGCCGCTTGCCAGTGTCTCCAGGGAGCAGCAGGGCAGCACCAACCCACTCACCCACTGCACTGTGGTTTGGGTGCCCCCACCCACACCCCAGATCCCAGCCCTGGTTTGGGCTCCACATGCATCTCTCACCGGAGCACCTGCAGGACACTGTCCCGATGCCGCAGAGCCTGGCAGAGCAGGTGGATGGGGCAGGGCAGCTCCTCCTGTCGCTGCACAACAGGGGCATTGGGGTGTCCTCCAGCTCTTGAGACTCCAGAGCTGCAGGGGAACAGAGCAGCGGGGCACGTGCAGCCCTTGGCGGTGCTGGGAGCTCCCGGCTCCGACACCGGCACACAACCCCCTCACCCTGAGCAGAGCCTCCAGCGCATGGGAGGGCTCCTCCAGAGTGACCTTTGTGGTTTTGGAGATGTGAAGGACCTCGAGCACTGCTGCTGGAAGCAGCTGGGAGACATGAGGTGAACCACAGGGTGCACTTAACATTCCAGCACCAGGGATTTCCCTTTGCGAGGGAGAAGGGGAATGAGAAGCCAGAGTGACTGCTGGGCACAGGTGGGCCCGGCCAGGTCGAGCCAAGAAGCTCCATCACCATCCATCCCACAGTGGGCAGTGGATGAAGGAGCCCATGTGTTCCTTACTCTCCCCAAGAATAAGTAAATCCTCTGCTGAAGAACTAAACACCCAGGGAAACACCAGGCTGGTGTTCGGGAGGGAGGAGCTGAATCATCCTTTGGGGCAGAGAAAGAGAAATCTTTGCCATTTTGGGTCATTCAAGTGAGGAGGAGCAGGACTTACCAAGGCACTGACGCATCCAGGTCTACCTCAGGATCCTGCCAGTGGAAGGAGCAGCCCTGGAGGGTGACGCAGGCCAGCCCAGCCCAGTGCTGGATGCAGAAGGAAAGAGCCATCTGGTCATACAGGGTCAGCTTGGTGTCTTGCAAGTCCAGGTCAGTGAAATGACCCAACGCACTTTCCGTGAAGCTCTTCTCGTTCATCTCAAACAAGAAGTGGAAAGTGTCCATCTCTGAAACCTTCAGTGCTTGGCCAGGGTGGGAGAGGCCTCTGTGCCTCCCCTGAAGCCACTCCAGCAGCTCTTCCCTGGCTTGTGCTGAAATTCTGCACCCAATGGTTTTGTCCATGTACTCTATGGATTTCTGGCTGACCAGACCAAAGAGGAATCTCACTGTTATGTTCAAATCCTTTCTGGACTTGTAGCTTTCTAGTAATTTATTTACATCCTTCTCAAGCCTCCCCAAGCTGCTGACCCTTTCCCCATCATCCTCCAGAACATAAAACATTGCTGCAAAAAACTCCTGGAGGTGCAGATGAGTGAAGGCATAGACACTCCCACGGTCTTCTCCTTCCCCTGGGATCCTTTCATTGAGGAAGAAGGGGAGAGACCTGGTTGGTCCAAGCCACAGTCCTTGATCTCCTTCTCCTCAAAGAGGACCTTGTGCTTCCAGATACTCTCGGCAGCCAAGGAGGAAAGCTGGAGTAGGAACTGCTGGAGGACCTGTGGGTTGTCCCTGTCCCTGTGCCTCAGTAATTGGGAAAGGTAGAACATCATCATCCCTGTGGTGGCTTTGGAGCACTCCAGGAGGTTTTTCTTCCCCAAAAGCTCTTGTTCAAGGATGGTGCAGATGGTTCAGCTCATGACAGGCATGACACACAAGCTATAGAGGATCTTGTTGCCTCTGGCAAACCTGAAGGCCATGTCTGCTTTCTTGGGGTTCTCAAAATACCTGTGGAAATACTCCTTCCGCCTGGCTGCCGAAAATCCCAGTATTTCCGCGTAATACTCACCCTTCAGGCACCGCCTCAGGCTTCCAAGAGCCGTTGGCCTGGTGGTGATGAGCAAAGAGGCTTCGGGGAGCATTGTCTTCTTCAACAAACTCATCAGGGTGAGCTCCAGCGGCTTCCCTTCCTGGGGTCAGAGCTCAGCTCAGCCTCGGGCTGAACCAAGGAAAACCCCAGGGCCTCAAAGCCATCAAAAATGAACAGGATCCTCCTCTGGTCATCCAGGATCTTCCCAGCCGGCACTGGCAGGCCAGGACAGCACCGTGAAACCAGGTCTGCCACGCTGGCTTCCATGGGAAGGACGATGGCTTTGCAGTCAATGCAGAAGACCAAGTCAAACTGCGTGTGGAGAGTCCCTTCTCTCCACTCCACCATCACCTTCCTGACCATCGTTGTCTTCCCCATCCCTGGGGCCCCCACCAGCACCACCACCTGCGGGCTTTGCCCGTCTCTGCCAGGCTCAAACAGCGCGGTGCTGGCGGCGGTGGCAGCTCCACTGCCGGCGCTGCCGCATCCCAGGCCGGTTCCCACGGCTCCATCCTTGGCTCCGCGCCTGCTCCGAGGCTCCCTGGAGATGGTCAGGCTGGTGAAGCGGCTGTGGAAGGAGGGGCTCTCCCTGGGACAGGCGCCCAGCTCCCTGTCCTGGTGGGACTCCCGGACCATGTGCTCTCTGCTGTCCCACCTGTGCTCTGTGCCGATGAGGAGCAGGGTCAGTCCCCAGCCCAGACAAATTCCCCTCCAGCCCACCCATGCTCCTGACACACCAGCAGCCACTTATTTCAATGCTCAGTGCTTTCCTGAGTCTGGCACAAAGGACACAATTGGTGAGGATTTGGGGACTCTGGTCGGTTGGGCATTCTTGGGGTCCTGATCCTGATCTATCAACTCTTGTTTGATCATCCTCATCCACCTGGAGCAAATGGAACTGCCTCGGGGCTGCCTGCAGCCTCTGACTCCTGCTCCAGGGGACAAAGGCACTGTCCCTTGGCTCCAGAGCACAGATGTCTGAAGAGATGTCCTTAATCCCCATCCCAGGAGGAAAGAATGCCCAGCTGGCTGCTGGAAAGTGCTGAGAGCACTGGGTGAGCTTTAAGGTCACTTCCAACCCAAACCATTCTGGGATTTTAAACAACGCATTTCTCAAGGAGTTGCAAGCTCGTGAAATTCACTGCAGGGATGAGCTGCCTGGACAGAGCTGGTGACTCTGACCCCAGCACAGCTTCAGCTAGGAGTGCCCAGCACTGAACTCAGAGCTCAGGCCCCTGCCAGCTGATGGGGAGGCTCCAGGTGAGGCTGCTCAGCATTCCAGGCTATTAACAGCACCCCAGGGGGAGCAGGGCTTGGATTTTCACTGCAAGGACTTCTTCCTGCTGCCAGGCAGACCCACCCTGGCTGCTGCAGCAAGTCATTCCACTGTGAGAAATGTCCTCCATCCTGCTTTCCTGGGAGTCTGAGGGAAGGACAAACGGTGCTGCCCAAACAGTCACAGGGTTTTGCTGATGTGTGGCCTTCCCCCCTCCCCATCTCCAGCTGTGGGTGAATTGTAACTGGAAAATTGTGAATTGTAACTCTAGGAAAGGAGAGAGGCTCCTTTAGGATCTTTGGATGCTCGGGGATGAAAGGGGTGTGAGCCTGAGCTGTGACCTGCCCTCCTGGTTTGCCTACTCCAGTTTATGAACAGGACACCTGTGTCTGGATTAGGAGGGGGTAACCCTCCTGATCATTTAATTTTCTGTCATGAGTTTCTTTCCATGATAGAAAAAAGAAAAGCTTCAGGGTGATGTGTTTAGCAAAGCTGCCTGTGAGGGATACTGGGAAAGGGGGAAAGGATGTTTTAAGGCACATTGGGAGTTTAAGGACTCCTTATGGACTCCTTATTTCCCTGCTCAGGGCCAGACATCACACCATCCCTCCTGCTTGCATGATGTCAAGTAATTGTGGGGATAACTGTTTCTCTCTGAATGAAATGGTCTCAAGTTGTGCCAGGGGAGGTTTAGACTGAATATTGGGGAAAATTCCTTCACTGAAAGGGTTGTCAAGTCCTGGAACAGCTGCCCAGGGCAGCGGTGGAGTCCCCATCCCTGGAGGGATTTCAAAGCCACGTGGATGTGCCACTTGGGAACACTTGGGCTGTGCTGGGGAACATTTGGTCTTGATAATCTCATGAGGGCTTTCCCAGCACGCAACAATTCCATGGTTCTGGGTTCCTTCCTAAGGATGCTGCTGCCACCAACATTCCCCTGTGGGTTTTGCAGGATGGAGCTCCCCAGGAGCCAGGGCTGTCCTTCTCCCTCCTAACTCCTCCTGGGAGGTGCTGTCAGCTGAGAGGGAGGAGGCAAATACAGCAGCACCGTTTCTAAAGGTTTCCCACTCCCTCTGACCTTGAAAAAGCCATTTTCACCTTGCTGTGTCTCAGCCAGGGTTGCTGCTCGCTGTGCCTGCGCTGTGTGAGGGGGGATGTGATTCTGCCACGGGGGGACAGGGGAAGTTCATTGTTTTTACAGCTTTTCCTTCGCTTCCCTTTTTCCTACTTCAGTTAAAAAAACATAGTTTACATTCAGAATTTAAATATAACGTCAATTCCCGTCAGAGGCGTGTGAGAGGATCACGTGGGGCTGTTTATCTCCTAAGGCAGAGGGTGTGAGCATAAGGAAAGCACTGCTGGAACCCCTGGCCTCAGCTCATCCAGGCTCTGGGGACAAGACCTGGTGATTCCCACTTGCAGGAGGCTGCCTCCCTCCTCCTGCCACCTTGAGGATATTCCTGCCTGATACAGAAGTAGCAAAGAGATTTTGCTAGGGAAGTGGTGTTTTGGGCAGTGTCACCTGCATCAAACTGTGGGTTTCCAGCAGTTTTGCAGGAATTCAGCCCCTCTGCTGCTGTAGGTAGATCAGCAGGTTTGGGAGGTGTTAGGAAAGGGAAGCAGCTGTTTGGAGCCATGGAAAGGTCCTGGCTGTACCTGGCACAAGTCTCTGAAAGAGCAGGGAGGGCTGGCAGTGCTGGGTGCAGGACCAGACAGGGGACAGAGGGAACATCAGCATCAGCCACAGCTCATCCTGTCCGTGCCAGCCTGTCTGAGCCGAGCTGGCTCCTGGAGCCAAGGACTACAGAAGGAATAACCTTGCTCATCCCTGCCCCGAGGGGGTGTGGGCAGCTGCATCCCTGGAAGCACAGCCTGTCCTGGGAGATTTGGGGTTTCTCTCATCCAGCCCCTCCTTCTGCAGCTCTCTTCAAACACAGGCAGGATTTTTCTTTGCAAGGGGATTTAAGCAACCTGAGTATTTTTTAGAGATGACATCCACCTGGCTGGGCACTGGTGGGTGATTGGTAGGTCCCAAGTAAGTGATGGAGGCAGATGGGCAAGTAGCACACAGGCTGATTTGCTCTGAAATAAGAGCTAAAAGAGCTCCAGACAACCCCAGAACCTGCTGAGGTTTGGGATACAGGCAGGAAGTGACACAGGGATGGGAATTGGAGCCCTGTACCTGGCTGGAGGGGTGAGGCTGTAACAGAGGGTTCTTTGCTTTTAGCTGGTGAGGAGGAGGAGGAGGAAGAGGAGGAGTTGGCTGTGTCTGGCAGTGGCTGGCTGGCTGAGAGCACTCTGCAGTGGCTCTGGTTTGGGAAGGGGTGTCAAATTCCAACCTGCTGGGACAAGGAGCAGTCTAGGGAGAGGGGAAAGGTGGTGTGGATGTGGGAGTGGGTGTTCAGGGAACGTCCAGGGCCAGCGCGGGTCGCTGGAGCCGCAGTTGTGAAGGGGCCAAGAGTGCCAAGAGTGCCGGCGGATCCCTGCCTGCCTTGGAGCGTGCTGCCAGAGGGTGTAGTGGATGGTGAGGCCGGGAAGTTTCCTGAAGTGCGCGGCTGCCGGCCGAGCTGCAGGGGGGCGGAGCGGCGGGGCAGGGGCGGCGCGGAGCCGCGGCGTTCTCGGTGGCAGCGCAGGTGTCGGGAGCCGCGTGCGGTCGATGGCGACGCCGGGAGCCGCCGGGGGGGAACCGCCTCCTTCCTGCCCTGGCGGCGAGGCGAGCGCGGGGCCACAGCTGCGGCAGCAGGGCCATGTGCCAGCGCCGCCGCGAGGGACCGGGGGCCTGGCACCTGCCTCCCCCCGCAGGGCAGGGGAGGGGAGGGGAGGGGAGCACCCCAAGGATGGAGCTTTGAGCTTTGCGGGTGCCCGACCCAGAGCCGGTCCCACGGTTGCTCTCGCTGGGAGTTGGGGTGGAGCCTGTCCCCATCGGGGTGGCTCTTGCCAGGCTGCAGCAGCAGAGCTGGAGGCACGGGGGACAGAGGAGGGGCCCCCAGAGCCCAGGTGCTGTGGGGGGCAGGGGGGGGCTGTCTCCCCCCGGGGACATCCGGGTGGCAGCCCAGTGTGTGGGTGCGAGGTGTGTGACGCCAGCAGCGCAGCCGAGGCTCATATTTGGGCAGGGAGCAGGTGATTGGAGGCCGCGGCCCCGCAGCCGAGAGATGAGGCGCCTGATAAAGGCCGCGCTGGTGCTGCTGCCTGCACCGGCTGGGCAGGAGGCGAGACGTGGCCCGGCTGCGCTGGCTCGGGGCCGCTGGCATGGCCCCGCTGGCGGTGCTGGGGCTGCTGGTGTGCGTGCAGCTGTGTGCGGGTGAGTGCCGGGCGGCCGGGAGCGCGGCCCGCGGCGGGGCCGGGCCCGGCTCAGCAGGCTCCGTGCCGCAGGCTCCGGGCAGCTGCGTCTGGTGGGCGGCGGCGGGCGCTGTGCCGGGCGCCTGGAGGTGAAGCACGGCGGCGAGTGGGGCTCCGTGTGCGTCTTCGACTTCGACTGGGAAGCCCGCTGGGCCACCGTGGTGTGCCGGCAGCTGGGCTGCGGCCGGGTGGCCAAGGCGTCCCCGTACGCCCCGTTTGGACGGGGCACCGGGCGGATCTGGCTGCAGCCCTTCTTCTGCCGCGGCACCGAGGATGCGCTGCACCAGTGTCCGCACTTCGGATGGGGCCGGCACTTCTGCGGCCACGAGCGGGATGTGGGCGTGACCTGCACAGGTGAGGGGACACGCTGGCCCTGCCGGCACAGCCACCTTGTGCTGCTGGTGCATCCCGGGCAGGGCTGAGCCGTACCGGCGCCCCGGTGCAGATGCGGTGGAGCTGAGGCTGGCAGGCGGTGACAGTCCCTGTGCCGGGAGGGTGGAAGTGAAGCTGCATGGACGCTGGGGCTCAGTGAGAGACGACAGCTGGGACATGGAGGACGCCGAGGTGGTTTGCCGGCAGCTGGGCTGTGGCTCGGCTTCCGGAGCCTACTCGGCCGTCGATCGCTTTGGCGTCGGGGACGGGCTCATCAGCCTGGTCCAGGTGGACTGCAGTGGATCCGAGGCCGCGCTCTGGGACTGCGAGATCAGAGGCTGGGGACCCTATGACGGCGTCATCCATGACTTGGACACCGCCGTTGTCTGCCAAGGTAGGAGCTGGACTGGGAGGGCGTGGCCGTTCCTGCACATCCCTTGCCACTGACCCTGTGCTGCTCCCGCAGGATTTTCCCGGCTGGTCGGAGGTGATGGAGCCTGCTCCGGGCAGCTGGAGGTGCGGCAGGGCCGGGCGTGGCTGGGTGTCTGCGAGGATCAGGTGGACATGAAGGTGGCCGAGGTGGTGTGCAGGGAGCTGGGCTGCGGGGCGGCGCTCGCCATCGCCGGCAGTGGCCGATTTGCGGCGGGATCCGGATCACTCTGGGCCGGGGGTGGGTTCCAGTGCAATGGCACGGAGCCCCTCCTCAGTGCCTGTGCCCGGCGTCCGCCCCACGGCCAGGGCTGCAGCGGCCCCGCCAGCGTCATCTGCTCCCGTAAGTGCCGGGGACAGCGGGGGCTGTTGGGCTCCCTGCACCATCACCCTCCTCATCGCCCTTCCTGCCGCAGCCTACACGGGCTTCCGCCTGGGGAACAGCAGCTCGGGATGTAGCGGGCGAGTGGAGGTGGCAGTGAGGGGGACGTGGGGCTCCGTGTGCGCTACCGAGTGGGAGCTGCCCGACGCCCAGGTGCTGTGCCGGCAGCTGGGCTGCGGCCCCGCCCTGCCCGTGCCCCCGGGAGGCTCCTTCGGCAGCGGGGAGGGGCCGCTGCGGCCGGACGCCTTCGGCTGCCGCGGGAGCGAGCGGCACCCGGGCCAGTGCCCCGTGGCCGTGCTGGGGAAGCCGCCCTGTGCCCCCGGAAACGCCGCCGCCGTCAACTGCTCAGGTGTGTACGGCACCTGCGGGAGGAGCCTTAAGGGCTTTTTGGGACTCTCTCAAGAATTCGGTTGTGTAGATGCCGGGCTGTTTTGGGATGAAGGGCTGAGTCTGGCCCTTTTGCAGGCATTGTCGAATCCCTGCGGCTGGTGGAGGGTGAGACCCGGTGCGATGGGTGGCTGGAGTTGGCCATTGAACCCGGGGCCTGGCACCGAGTGCCAGGAGAGCTGCTGCTCATACAGAACTTCAGCAAATTGTGCTGGGAGCTGGGCTGTGGAGAACTGGACAAGGGGGATGTTGTCTCTGGTACGCACTCCCTGTGGGAAATCAACGAGGCGGACAGGACCATCATGGACAGGGTGATCAAAACCATCAAGGGGATGACCCCCGAGATGATGCCCGAGATGATCCCTGAGATGATCCCCGAGATGACCCCCGAGATGACTGGTACACAGGACTATCAGTATTCCCTTGATTATGTTAACTTTGACATGACCACCGCAGCAGCTGACACCCCTCATGTGGCGGCCATGGTCTGCTCAGGTGAGTGTCCCGAGAAGGGCCGGAGGTGCCGGTGCCCCAGGCAGCCATCCCAGCCCGGCCCTTCCGTGCCCACAGGCAGCCGGCGGGTGAGGCTGGCGGGGAGCTCTGGGCCCTGCGCCGGACGCGTGGAGGTCTATTCCGGTGGCAGCTGGAGCAGCGTCTGCCAGGAGGGCTGGGACCTGCAGGGCGCTGCCGTTGTGTGCCGTGAGCTGGGCTGCGGCAGGGCACTGGAGGCCCCGAGCTCGGCGCGCTTCGGTGGCGGCGCGGGGCCGCTGTGGCCGTACATCCCCGCCTGCTCCGGGAGCGAGGAGTCTCTCTGGGAATGCGGGCGCTCGGAAGGGCGCGAGTGCGGGCGCGGCGCTGGGGCAGGGGCCGTGTGCTCAGGTCAGTGCCGGCCACTCCCGGCACAGGCCGGCAGAAGGCCCGGGGGGTTGGTGGCCGTGCCCTGACCGGCCTGCACCCCTTGCAGAGCATCTCTCCGTGCGGCTGGCTGGCGGCCGCGGGCGCTGCCGCGGGTTCCTGGAGGTGTTCCACAACGGCACCTGGGGCCGCGTGTGCGCCAGCGGCACCGGGCCCGGCACCGCCGCCGCCGTCTGCCGCCAGGTGGGCTGCGGGGACCGGGGCTGGCTGTCGGCCGTCCCCGCCCAGCAGCCGTCCCGTGCCTGGCTGGCCTGGGTGGGCTGCGAGGACGGGGCCGGCTCGCTCTGGGACTGCCCCTCGGCACCCTGGCAGCTGCAGAGCTGCGGCCGTGGCGGGGATGCCCACGTGGCTTGTGAGGAGGACAGGGATGGCATCGCTGAGACAGACACTACCCCATATCCGGAGGGTGCCAGCAGCACAGGTAGCACTGCCAGTGCCCGCATCCCCCACGCCAGGCTGGGGGTGGGATCCCCTCCCCTCACTGCCTGAACGTGTCCCTAAAGGTCTTCCCAGCAGAACCTCCCTGGCAGTGGCTGTGAGGAGCGTGCCTGTGCCAATTGTCCTGTGCGTGGTGCTGGGGACGCTGCTGTGTCTGTCCCTGGGTGCCCTGGCTGTGCTGCTGTGCCGTGCCCGGTGCCAAGGTGGGTACGGGTGGGTGAGGGCCAGGGCAGAGCCGGTTTGGGGCTCCTACGCTGTGGAACAGCTCAGAGGGTGGGCAGGGGTGATCCCAGTGCCCAGGGCCCCAGGTGAGCGCTGCCTCTCGTTCCAGGCCCTGGCCCAGCTGCAGATGCCGTCTCCAACGCTGTCTACGAGGAGCTGGACTACAGCGCCATGCCCGAGTACCAGGAGGTGCCCAGTGGGCCAGGTGGGTGCAGCCCTTGTGCCCCAGCTCTGTCTGCAGTGAGGGCTCTGCCTGACAGCCCCACGGCACCCCCGGGTCCTGGTGGCCCGGCTGTGGCTCCTCGCTGTGGGCCGTGGGTGGCCCCTGGGTCCCACGGCAGCCCCGCTCTGCAGTGTGAGGTTGTGTCACCCGTGGTGTCGCTTGAGGTCCCCCCCAAGTCCCTGTTTATCCCCTGCAGGTTCCCTGTTGGAGGGATCGCTGAAGAAGCTGCCCTATTACACCGGGGACAGCGTGGAGGGGAGTGACACCGAGGAAGCCCCAGGTAGGGTCAGAGGAGAGGAACCCAGCGGGGAGCAGGAGGACCGAGGACACAGCTGGGCTGGGGAGCTGAGGGGACAATTCCCCCCCTGGTTAGCGTGCAGGAAGCATGGCCTTTCCCTGCGGGGCCCAAGGGCCTCCAGCCCCTGCCCAGCGGCAAGGCCGTGGCACAGGCAGAGCCCTGCCAGGGCCGCTGGTCACTGCCATGGAGCCCTGGGCCTATCCCAGATCCCCCTGCCCGGCCCGAGCAAGGAACCCCGGACGGCTACGACGATGTCCTGGATGTGCCGCAGCAGGGCCCCGCTGCCAGCACTGGGGACATCTCCGAGGGAGTGGCAGGGCACAGGTGCATCTGTGTCCTCCCCACAGGTGGTAAGAGGGCTCCCAGCTGCCCTGTCCCCTCTGCAGAGCCACTCCATGGCAGGGTTTGGCTGTGGGGGCGGGCAGGGACCCAGCAGCAGATCCATGGGTGCTGTGGTCCGGCCCTGGCTGGGCTCTGTCAGGGGGGAGACGGAGCTGGCTGCCCCCTCAGGCACCTTTCTGTGCTGTCCCCAAGGTGGCATCTGCTCCCCTCCAAGTCCCCCAGGAGCACCCAGGGACCCCTCGGACCAGCCCCCGGCACACAGGGACTATGATGATGTCGGCTGCAGCGCCCTGGGGACGTTGCCATGAGGATGCCCTGGCCATGCCGCAGCCCTGGGGACACAACGTGTGTGACACTGTGCTGGGGCCCTGTCCCACCGAGGTCACCTGTCCCTGTCCAGCACTGCAGGAAAGCAGCTCCTGTGTAGGGATTTTCTTTGATTTCAGTGTGAAATTCCCTTTTTTTCTAATAAAACCCAAATTGGTCAGAGACTCATTCCCAGGCTTGGGACCTCACTCTGGCACTGGCACCTCCCTGACGGGTACATCAGCCATCCCTCGGGGATGTGAGGCAGGATGTGGAAGCACAGACACATCCCTGGGCATGGTGGGATGAAGGGAAGAGCACTGGGAGATTGCTGGGATTGTCTGCAGGGTCTTTATTAGGCCCTGCCAAATGCACACAGCTGTTCCCAGCAACAGCGAGGGGAAAAGGGAGAGGACGGGTCCCGGAGCCCTCCCCGCCGGTGCTCAGGATCTCCTCCCTGTGCCCCACGGCTGGGGCAGGCTCAGACCCATGGGCAGCACTGAGAGCTGGGCTGGGAAGGGCTCTGCCTGTTGGAAGGACTTTTCCTAAGGGAGGGGAGGTCTCCTGAAGGAGGCGAGAGCCTTCCTGCCCTCGGCAGGAGCCCGCGGTGGCAGGGCAGACGGGCCATGGCCCCTGCCTGTGGCACATGGTGCTCCAGGAGGTTCCCGATCCTCAGGGCAGGCTGCAGTGCCCGGAGGGCGTCCAGTTCCTGCAGCAGGGCCTGGCTGAAGGCGTCTGTGCTCAGCCTGTGCAGGGAAAGAGGAGAAGGTGTTGGAGCTTGTGGGGAGGGAGGTGCCGAAGCAGGCGGGAGGCCGGTGCGGCCCTGCCTGTCCCGCAGCCTCTGCTCCCCGGCTCAGGAATGCCGGGCACGGAAGGGGCCGTGGCAGGGCCCTCACCCCAGGCTCCGCAGCGGGCAGGCGGGATGCCGGAGCTGCTGGCACAGCTGCAGGACGCCGTGGGCTCCCAGCTCGTTGTCACTCAGGTCCAGGCAGGTGAGACGGGGCCCCTGCAGCAGCTGCTTGGCCAGGGCTGGGCAGCAGGCGCCCGACAGCCGGCAGCTCCCCAGCCTGTGGGAGCGAGGGGAACAGGGAAGGAGGGCTTTGGCCTCTGCTGGCTGAGCTGCTGCAGGTGGGAAGGTGAAAGCTCTGGGTAGGAAGGAGGGAGCACTGTCCCATCTCGCAGCCCCTTTACCGCAGTGTCTGTAGCGGGCACGCACAGTGCTGGAGCCCCTCACACAGCAGCTCCACGCCGGCATCGCGCAGCCCCTCGCTGAAGGACAAATCCAGCTCCTCCAGGCATCTGTTGGTGCTCAGCACAGCAGCCAGGTCCTCGCAGCAGGCGCTGCTGATGCGGGAATAGCGCAGCCTGATGGGAACCCCCAGGAAAGAGCCTCAGAGCCTCCTGAGTGCCCTCATTGCCATCCCACCATGGTGGAAATCCCCAGCCTAGTGCCATAACTTTGGAGCTCATTGCCCTGGAAGAGTGGTACAGAGGCACAATGCCACCCCATGGGGACCCTTTCGGGCCCCCCAGGTCTGAGATGCCCGAGGGGTGCTGGGGGTGCTCACCGCAGGATGCGCAGGCGGCAGCCCGGAGTCCGCAGTCCCTCACAGAGGAGGCGAATGCCACCGTCACCCAGGGAGCTGTCACCCAGCTCCAGACAGGCCAGGCTGGGGTGCTCTGCCAGCAGCGCTGCCAGCTCCGTGCAGCAGCTCTCAGACAGCCGGCACCACTGCAGCCTTGTGGGAGAGCACGGAGAACGGGGGCTCAGCACACCTCACCTGTCCTGGCTGCTCACCTGCCCACCAAACCTGAGGGACAACACCCACCCTCAGGCAAACAGGGTCTGGCCTCCCTCTGGCCACTTGCCAGTGTCCCCAGGGAGCACCAACCCACTCACCCACTGCACTGTGGTTTGGGTGCCCCCACCCACACCCCAGATCCCAGCCCTGGTTTGGGCTCCACATGCATCTCTCACCGGAGCACCTGCAGGACACTGTCCCGATGCCGCAGAGCCTGGCAGAGCAGGTGGATGGGGCAGGGCAGCTCCTCCTGTCGCCGCACAACGGGGGCATTGGGGTGTCCTCCAGCTCTTGAGACTCCAGAGCTGCAGGGGAACAGAGCAGCGGGGCACGTGCAGCCCTTGGCGGTGCTGGGAGCTCCCGGCTCCGACACCGGCACACAACCCCCTCACCCCGAGCAGAGCCTCCAGCGCATGGGAGGGCTCCTCCAGAGTGACCTTTGTGGTTTTGGAGATGTGAAGGACCTCGAGCACTGCTGCTGGAAGCAGCTGGGAGACATGAGGTGAACCACAGGGTGCACTTAACATTCCAGCACCAGGGATTTCCCTTTGCGAGGGAGAAGGGGAATGAGAAGCCAGAGTGACTGCTGGGCACAGGTGGGCCCGGCCAGGTCGAGCCAAGAAGCTCCATCACCATCAATCCCACAGTGGGCAGTGGATGAAGGAGCCCATGTGTTCCTTACTCTCCCCAAGAATAAGTAAATCCTCTGCTGAAGAACTAAACACCCAGGGAAACACCAGGCTGGTGTTCGGGAGGGAGGAGCTGAATCATCCTTTGGGGCAGAGAAAGAGAAATCTTTGCCATTTTGGGTCATTCAAGTGAGGAGGAGCAGGACTTACCAAGGCACTGACGCATCCAGGTCTACCTCAGGATCCTGCCAGTGGAAGGAGCACCCCTGGAGGGTGACGCAGGCCAGCCCAGCCCAGTGCTGGATGCAGAAGGAAAGAGCCATCTGGTCGTACAGGGTCAGCTTGGTGTCTTGCAAGTCCAGGTCAGTGAAATGACCCAACGCACTTTCCGTGAAGCTCTTCTCGTTCATCTCGAACAAGAAGTGGAAAGTGTCCATCTCTGAAACCTTCAGTGCTTGGCCAGGGTGGGGGAGGCCTCTGTGCCTCCCCTGAAGCCACTCCAGCAGCTCTTCCCTGGCTCGTGGTGAAATTCTGCACCCAATGGTTTTGTCCATGTACTCTATGGATTTCTGGCTGACCAGACCAAAGAGGAATCTCACTGTTATGTTCAAATCCTTTCTGGACTTGTAGCTTTCTAGTAATTTATTTACATCCTTCTCAAGCCTCCCCAAGCTGCTGACCCTTTCCCCATCATCCTCCAGAACATAAAACATTGCTGCAAAAAACTCCTGGAGGTGCAGATGAGTGAAGGCATAGACACTCCCATGGTCTTCTCCTTCCCCTGGGATCCTTTCATTGAGGAAGAAGGGGAGAAGACCTGGCTGGTCCAAGCCACAGTCTTTGATCTCCTTCTCCTCAAAGAGGACCTTGTGCTTCCAGATACTCTCGGCAGCCAAGGAGCAAAGCTGGAGTAGGAACTGCTGGAGGACCTGTGGGTTGTCCCTGTCCCTGTGCCTCAGTAATTGGGAAAGGTAGAACATCATCATCCCTGTGGTGGCTTTGGAGCACTCCAGGAGGTTTTTCTTCCCCAAAAGCTCTTGTTCAAGGATGGTGCAGATGGTCCAGCTCATGACAGGCATGACACACAAGCTATAGAGGATCTCATTGCCTCTGGCAAACCTAAAAGCCATGTCTGCTTTCTTGGGGTTCTCAAAATACCTGTGGAAATACTCCTTCCGCCTGGCTGCCGAAAATCCCAGTATTTCCGCGTAATACTCACCCTTCAGGCACCGCCTCAGGCTTCCAAGAGCCGTTGGCCTGGTGGTGATGAGCAAAGAGGCTTCGGGGAGCATTGTCTTCTTCAACAAACTCATCAGGGTGAGCTCCAGTGGCTTCACCTCCCTGGGGTCAGAGCTCAGCTCAGCCTCGGGCTGAACCAAGGAAAACCCCAGGGCCTCAAAGCCATCAAAAATGAACAGGATCCTCCTCTGGTCATCCAGGATCTTCCCAGCCGGCACGGGCAGGCCAGGACAGCACCGTGAAACCAGGTCTGCCACGCTGGCTTCCATGGGAAGGACGATGGCTTTGCAGTCAATGCAGAAGACCAAGTCAAACTGCGTGTGGAGAGTCCCTTCTCTCCACTCCACCATCACCTTCCTGACCATCGTTGTCTTCCCCATCCCTGGGGCCCCCACCAGCACCACCACCTGCGGGCTTTGCCCGTCTCTGCCAGGCTCAAACAGCGCGGTGCTGGCGGCGGTGGCAGCTCCACTGCCGGCGCTGCCGCATCCCAGGCCGGTTCCCACGGCTCCATCATTGGCTCCGCGCCTGCTCCGAGGCTCCCTGGAGATGGTCAGGCTGGTGAAGCGGCTGTGGAAGGAGGGGCTCTCCCTGGGACAGGCGCCCAGCTCCCTGTCCTGGTGGGACTCCCGGACCATGTGCTCTCTGCTGTCCCACCTGTGCTCTGTGCCGATGAGGAGCAGGGTCAGTCCCCAGCCCAGACAAATTCCCCTCCAGCCCACCCATGCTCCTGACACACCAGCAGCCACTTACTTCAATGCTCAGTACTTTCCTGAGTCTGGCATTAAGGACACAATTGGTGAGGATTTGGGGACTCTGGTCGGTTGGGCGTTCTTGGGGTCCTGATCCTGATCTATCAACTCTTGTTTGATCATCCTCATCCACCTGGAGCAAATGGAACTGCCTCAGGGCTGCCTGCAGCCTCTGACTCCTGCTCCAGGGGACAAAGGCACTGTCCCTTGGCTCCAGAGCACAGATGTCTGAAGAGATGTCCTTAATCCCCATCCCAGGAGGAAAGAATGCCCAGCTGGCTGCTGGAAAGTGCTGAGAGCACTGGGTGAGCTTTAAGGTCACTTCCAACCCAAACCATTCAGGGATTTTAAACAACGCATTTATCAAGGAGTTGCAAGCTCATGAAATCCACTGCAGGGATGAGCTGCCTGGACAGAGCTGGTGACCCTGACCCCAACACAGCTTCAGCTAGGAGTGCCCAGCACTGAACTCAGAGCTCAGGCCCTTGCCAGCTGATGGGGAGACTCCAGGTGAGGCTGCTCAGCATTCCAGGCTATTAACAGCACCCCAGGGGGAGCAGGGCTTGGATTTTCACTGCAAGGACTTCTTCCTGCTGCCAGGCAAACCTACCCTGGCTGCTGCAGCAAGTCATTCCACTGTGAGAAATGTCCTCCATCCTGCTTTCCTGGGAGTCTGAGGGAAGGACAAACCGTGCTGCCCAAACAGTCACAGGGTTTTGCTGATGTGTGGCCTTCCCCCCTCCCCATCTCCAGCTGTGGGTGAATTGTAACTGGGGCTCTAGGAAAGGAGAGAGGCTCCTTTAGGATCTTTAGATGCTCGGGGATGAAAGGGGTGTGAGCCTGAGCTGTGACCTGCCCTCCTGGTTTGCCTGCTCCAGTTTATGAACAGGACACCTGTGTCTGGATTAGGAGGGGGTAACCCTCCTGATCATTTAATTTTCTGTGATGATTTTCTTTCCATGATAGAAAAAAGAAAAGCTTCAGGGTGATGTGTTTAGCAAAGCTGCCTGTGAGGGATACTGGGAAAGGGGGAAAGGATGTTTTAAGGTACATTGGGAGTTTAAGGACTCCTTATGGACTCCTTATTTCCCTGCTCAGAGCCAGACATTACACCATCCCTCCTGCTTGCAGGATGTCAAGTAATTGTGGGGATAACTGTTTCTCTCTGAATGAAATGGTCTCAAGCTGTGCCAGGGGAGGTTTAGACTGAATATTGGGGAAAATTCCTTCACTGAAAGGGTTGTCAAGTCCTGGAACAGCTGCCCAGGGCAGCGGTGGAGTCCCCATCCCTGGAGGGATTTCAAAGCCATGTGGATGTGCCACCTGGGGACACGGGATAGTGATGGCCTTGGGCAGTGCTGGGGAACATTTGGTCTTGATAATCTCATGAGGGCTTTCCCAGCCCGCAACAATTCCATGGTTCTGGGTTCCTTCCTAAGGATGCTGCTGCCACCAACATTGCCCTGTGGGTTTTGCAGGATGGAGCTCCCCAGGAGCCAGGGCTGTCCTTCTCCCTGCTAACTCCTCCTGGGAGGTGCTGTCAGCTGAGAGGGAGGGGGCAAATACAGCAGCACCGTTTCTAAAGGTTTCCCACTGCCTCTGACCTTGAAAAAGCCATTTTCACCTTGCTGTGTCTCAGCCAGGGTTGCTGCTCGCTGTGCCTGCGCTGTGTTAGGGGGGATGTCATTCTTCCATGGGGGGACGGGGGAAGTTCATTGTTTTTACAGCTTTTCCTTCGCTTCCCTTTTTCCTACTTCAGTTAAAAAAAACATAGTTTACATTCAGAATTTAAATATAATGTGAATTCCCATCAGAGGCGTGTGAGAGGATCACGTGGGGCTGTTTATCTCCTAAGGCAGAGGGTGTGAGCATAAGGAAAGCACCGCTGGAACCCCTGGCCTCAGCTCATCCAGGCTCTGGGGACAAGACCCGGTGATTCCCACTTGCAGGAGGCTGCCTCCCTCCTCCTGCCACCTTGAGGATATTCCTGCCTGATACAGAAGTAGCAAAGAGATTTTGCTAGGGAAGTGGTGTTTTGGGCAGTGTCACCTGCATCAAACTGTGGGTTTCCAGCAGTTTTGCAGGAATTCAGCCCCTCTGCTGCTGTCGGTAGATCAGCAGGTTTGGGAGGTGTTAGGAAAGGGAAGCAGCTGTTTGGAGCCATGGAAAGGTCCTAGCTGTGCCTGGCACAAGTCTCTGAAAGAGCAGGGAGGGCTGGCAGTGCTGGGTGCAGGACCAGACAGGGGACAGAGGGAACATCAGCATCAGCCACAGCTCATCCTGTCCGTGCCAGCCTGTCTGAGCCGAGCTGGCTCCTGGAGCCAAGGACTACAGAAGGAATAACCTTGCTCATCCCTGCCCCGAGGGGGTGTGGGCAGCTGCATCCCTGGAAGCACAGCCTGTCCTGGGAGATTTGGGGTCTCTCATCCAGCCCCTCCTTCTGCAGCTCTCTTCAAACACAGGCAGGATTTTTCTTTGCAAGGGGATTTAAGCAACCTGAGTATTTTTTAGAGATGACATCCACCTGGCTGGGCACTGGTGGGTGATTGGTAGGTCCCAAGTAAGTGATGGAGGCAGATGGGCAAGTAGCACACAGGCTGATTTGCTCTGAAATAAGAGCTAAAAGAGCTCCAGACAACCCCAGAACCTGCTGAGGTTTGGGATACAGGCAGGAAGTGACACAGGGATGGGAATTTAAGCCCTGTACCTGGCTGGAGGGGTGAGGCTGTAACAGAGAGGGCTCTTTGCTTTTAGCTGGTGAGGAGGAGGAGGAGGAAGAGGAGGAGGAGGAGGAGTTGGCTGTGTCTGGCAGTGGCTGGCTGGCTGAGAGCACTCTGCAGTGGCTCTGGTCTAGGAAGGGGTGTCAAATCCCAGCCTGCTGGGACAAGGGGCAGTCTCGGGAGCAGAGCTGGCACAGAACTACCCCAAGGTGCAGCATTTCAGTGTCCTCCCTGCTCTGTGCAGAGCTTCTCCTTGGCAAGTCAGTTTGACATTCCTTAACTCACTGCCAGGGATGAGCTCAGTTGGAAATCCCTTATCCTGGTGGGGGGCGGCTCATACTCCTTGTGCCTGTGGTCTACACAGAGGCATCCCAATTTATCAGGCTGGCCTGCTCCCAGGTATTTTTCCCAGTTTGTGCCCCCCACTTTGTTTCTGTATTTCATGTAATTGCTGCAAACCCAGGCAGGATTTGGAGGGGAAACAAACGGAGCAGCAGAGGGGTCAGTGCCGCAGGGACAGCCCTGAACTGCTGAGCCAGCTCAGCCCCAAATGACAGAGGATGCAGCGATGCAGCTGGGCTGCCTTTACCACCCTGTGGCCCCCCCTTGGCGTCCTGCCCCTCCAGATCCCAGCCCCTCCCTCTGGATTGGAGCGCCCTCTCCCCCCCCTCCCTGCTCTCCATCTTCATGCAGTCTGCAGAGGTGCATTGTGGGAAACTCCCAAGTTTCTCCCCCCTCCCTCTCCTTGCCTCCCTCCCTCCTCTCTGCGCAAGAGCCAGCTCCCAAGGTGTGACTCGTCCAGCCGGAGGACAGAGGTAAGGGATGCCGCTGGCATGGGGGGGCGCGGGGTGGAAGGGCCGGGGCTCCCGGCTCCGGGACATGCGGATGTCCTGCGCAGGGTGACAAAGCGAAATGGAGCCCCGGAGCCATCTGCTCAAGGTGAGTGTCCACCTCCTCGCAGCCGCCTGGGGGGGAGGCCGGCGGCTGCCACGCCGCCTGCCTCTGGAGCCGGCACCCTACAGCTTTCCCCGTAAGAGGCAAAAAGTGCTTTTTTTTTGGACCCCGAACGAGGAGCACGGTGAGGATGGCTGGCCCCGAGTGGGCCCCTTCCTGTCCCAGCTCCCCTGTTTTGCTCCCTGAAGGTCAGGCAGCCACAGAAGCTGTCTGTACAAACGCACGGGTGCCTCCTGCCCGCCGCTTCCTGCTGCCTCCACCTACCTGCAGCCTCCGCCGCCGCCTCTGCGGGCTGTGCCGGCCAGCCCCAGCCGAGCTCTTCCGCCTGATCCCCGCTGGGCCGGGGGAAGGAGAGGCCCGGGATGCCGCAGCAGCGCTCCGGAGGCAGGAGGGCGCCGGGGCCGAGGAAGCGGAGCCGGCCATGTGCCGGAAACAGGGCTGCTGGGAGGGAGGAGGGGAAGCAGCATCCCCAGCTAAGCCCCTCCAGCCTCGGCAGGAGGGCTGGCGCACCTCCCTGAAAGGTTCAGAGCAGTTTCCCTGCTGCTTTTCCCCTCCCATCTGCATGGGCAATGGGATTTGTTTGCCTTGTGCTCTGCCTGGATGGGTTTAATGACTCTGTTTAATTCTGTCAGTCCTGAGGCAGGAGAGAAGCAGGAACAGCCGGCTGCTTGGTTCAGCCTTCAGCTTTTCCGAGGAAAGGGGGTTGTTTTGTTGGGCAGGGAGAATTCGGTATCAATTAGGGGGTGTATCCTTTGATTTGACCCTGGGCTTGTGCTGGAGAGGAGCTCACAAAGGGAAATATGCCCCAAAAAACCCAAAAGGGAGAAAGAGGTCACAGGCAGTAGTGCCTATTTTAAGGGAGAATATTGCACCGAAGGAGTGGGAGAGGGGTGGATAGCAGACCAGGCCTCCTGAGTCACGGTGGGTGCATCCAGGGAGGGAATGCCGAGGGAATGCCTCAGGCTCTCCAGTCTGGTATCCCTGCTCCCTGCCCATCCATATGCATCCCTGTGATGTGTGCCTGCAGGGACCTGTTGATTTGCTCCTGTTTACTTCTTTGTCCCTCTGGTGGCTTCTGGGGAGGTGCAAAGGGGGAATGAAGAGGATTTTTAAAATGAAATCGAGGTCAGGCTGGCAAAACTTGGGCATTGGGACAGGAGGAGGAAACCTCGCCGCCGCAGCCCCGTTTTCCTGGGTGGGGCTTGGGCAGGATGCCGTCAGGAGAGGGAGGATGGACTACGCTGGATTAAGCTCCCTGCTCCATCTCAGGATTGACCTCCAAAAGTCTGACCTTCACAGGTTTGACCTTCAGTGTTTTCTATCTGTCCTTTCTCAGCCACGGTGCCCAACACCAACATCTAACCCTGTGATATTGTGGTGGGGTGGGGGAAGAAATCCCAATTCTCCCTTAAAAGTGGATTTTCTTCCCACTGCATCCATCCTGTCCCCTGGCAGGCTGCTGGGATGCGGGGCTGGAGAACAGCCTGCCACATTGTCCCCATGGTGGATCAGGTGTCAGGGCTGGCAGATGGGGCGGAGGGAGGGATGGAGCTCCCTGAGCGGGGATTTCCGTGCTGGAGGAGCTTTGGCCATCCTTCCCCAGATGCTTTCCAGCTTTCTGCCGGGAAGGAAAGTGCCCTGGTGTTCCTGCACAAGGTAAGGGATGGGTTTTACACCAGAGAGTGTGGGGAGGCTCCCTGGAAGGTCACTGCCTCATGTGGAATTGGCCCCTTGTCTGCCTGCAGTGCCTTCTTAGATTTCAGCTGCAGAGCAACAGTTTTCAGGCTGCTGCCTGCAGATCCAGGGGCTGCCAGATCTCAGACCCAGCTCTGCATGTGAGAAATTGCTTCCAGAATCTTTTTGCTGACCCCAGCTGAGCCACGAAGGGGGTGATGCCGCATCAGGCAGAAGGGATGGATTTAGGATGCCCATAAACTGGGGACAGATGTTGAATTTGCTGCTGCTTCCTGCAGTGGCTGGGGCTATTTCACTGTGTCATTTATATCCCTCATCCTTTTTTGCTTGTGGATATTGAATTTGGGAGGCAGGAGTGGGAGGAAGACACCTTAAAAGCAAGATCTGTCAGAAAGGGAATCAGCCTCCTGAAGCTGGGGACTGGCTCATGGCTGCTTGGGGAGCAGCACCCCAATTTGGAAGCATCTTCCTCTTCCCAAAGGCTTTTCCCTAGTGCTGGTAGGCCTGGGGTAAGGAGCAGGGCTTTGTGGTGGGAAGGACTGAGTGTTCACCATTTTCCAAGAGGCAGGGGATGTTTGCTGACCCTGTCATGTTACACCTGAGCTGGCACCACAGACCCAGAGCTGAGCAGAGGACCAAGACAAGTCCCATGGCCCCCGCCAGGATGTTGCTGGAATTGAATTTTTTGGCTCTGGGAGGGCTGGAAAAACATTGTAGAGAAATGAACTGAGTGTGTTTGCAGAGGTCAAAACATGAGGAGTCGCCCAGGGTAAGGGTTCAGGACGTACCCAGATCCCTCTGAAGTGTCACACTCATGGGTTAAGGCTCCGGGATTCCTGTTGCTGTGGTGTCTCCCAAAGTGTTCCTCATTATTGCTCCAGTGCTTCGATCCAGTGTCCTGACAAATAGCTGCCATGGGAAAAAAAGTCATCCTGGCTGAGTAGCCTTTCCTTTGTGCCCTTAATTTCTGTCTTGGGGTGAGGGATGCTCAGCTCTGCCAGGGAGAGGCTGAAGATCTAACACCTCGTGGATTTTGAAGGGTAAAAGCTACAATTTTGCTCTGCTTCAAACAAATGGAACTATACAGGGGAAAAGAGAATTTGATTTTGTGTCTGATGGGGGTTCAAACTCAAGATTAAAGCAGGGTTAGCACAGCAAATTGAGGTGCTCTGAACTCTGTTTTGAGGGCTTGGGGAGGACTTTGTTGGAACCCTCTCAAAGCCAGGCTTTGCAGCAGGGTATTTCCAACCCAGCCTCAGCAAAGTATTTCCAGATTCCGTGGAATTCTAGAAATTATTTGGCTATAAGATGTGTCTGAGAGTGCAGATGCATGGGGGGGGGGGTGGTGCTGATGGCACTCGAGGGGCCGTGCCAGGTGTGACTCAGTGCCCACCCCTAGGGAGTCAGTCGGAGCACGTGGCTGGAGACAAAATCTTCTCTGTGCCACTGCTGCTTGGCAGTGCCTGGTTTTCGTTGGGCACGTGGCTGTGTACAGACAGGGTGTCTTACCAGGGTAGGGTGGAGCTGTGTTTGGGGTTAAACCCCAGGATGAGCCGCTGGCAGGAGTGTGGTGTGTCTGCAATGCTGCCTCCATCTCTCAGAGAATAAAATGTCTGCCACCTCCATCCCAGGAGCTCTTTGGGGACAGGATGTGTGTGGCTTGTAGAGGTGACGCTCAGGTCAGAGCTTGTCATCTGCAGAGGTTGTGGTGCAGAAAAAGACCATATATGTCCTGTTCCTGGGCTCTTGCTGGCAGAGAGACTGAAGTGCTGTGTCACCTGTGTGGGCAGCATGGCTGGGCAGCCTCCGGAGAGGACACTGGCAATGGTGTCAAACCTCTGTGCAGCTGGTGGCCCAGGGTCTGCATCCCAGAGCCTTTCCCTTTGCAAATGGAGGGCAAAGCCGCCTTTGCTGGGCTACAGGAACCCTGTAGGAATCCTGAACTTCTACCTCACCTTGGGTGCCAGGTACAACCCAACCTCTGAGTGTGGATGCATTGCCCAGCCTGGAGAGAGGGGACATGGCTCGGTGGCACTGGGAGTGAGAAGGGGGGTCCTGGCCACCCTCTGGAGGCTGTGGGGGTGGTGGGTGCAGATTTTTGGTCACTGCCAGCACCAGCTGGACCAGTGAGGAGCATGCAGGGGCTCAGAGCAGCTGCAGGAATTGCCGCAGCCGTGGAGCAGAGGCTTGGCTGGCAGATCTCCCCCCGTGGCAGTGATTTGAGGCTGCTGCCGCTGCTAAAATACTCCCAGCATCTGACACTCTCCACAACAAGATTCAAAGGGCTGTTTGAGAGGGAAATGTTTAATCCAGGGGCGGGGGGAGGGATGTGGGGAGCAACAAACAACAGATTGGGAAAAGGATTCATAAATATCTCATCAGAGTGAAGTGGGTCACTGGTGTTTGCTGCGACTTGGTGCTGCTGTCTCTGAGGGTTGGATTTGGGAGGGCTGGGAAGCACAGCAGGCTCCTGTACAGTCTGTCCCTGGCTGTGCAGCACCGAGGCCGTTCAGAAGCGTCTGTGACAAGTGACTCTGCTGGCGTGGGGTTTGCATTGCGTTGTTTCACGTTTGCCGTGCGTTGCGTCAGGAGCTGGGGGCTGAAACAGCCTGGAAGGGAGCTGAAATCCTCCTTGGGGAGCTGCTCAGGGCAGCTGAGAGAACACAAGCTCCTTATGTAAAGTTGCTTTAATATTTATGGTAATATCAGAGGTGGTGCATTACCTCATCTATCTTTGCTGCACTTCTTGGGCATGGGGAAAGCCTTAGTCACTACTCTGCGGTCCTTCTCCTGGGTGCTTGCTTGGCATCTCCCTGCCTTTAACACATTTGTTCCCCCAGCAGCTCAGAAAAAGGGAGAAATGCTGGTTTTCCTCATTGGGAATGGGGAGTTGAAGCACTGGGAATGCTGCTCAGTTGCAGGAGGGGACTGGACACAAATCCTTCCAGCCACGACAGATGGCTCCATATGTGGCAGAGGGGACAGACACAGACCCCTGAGGACACTTCCCAAAGGACAGAGTGGTCCAAGATGCATTCCTTAGGGGTTGGATGAGAAGGTGGAGGAGAGTGGGATGGTGAGAGTGCTGGGCAAGGAGCTCCCTCCACTGCACCAGAGCCACCTTTGGTACCAACTGCTGTTTCCTTAGGGAGAGCAAGGGCCTGTCTGTCCTGTGCACAAGGGGATGAATGCCTTTCTTCCAGACAGGCTGGAGTGACAAAGAAAGGAAGAGGAGATCAGGGGGTAAAGGGGGAGGATTTGAAGATAAGGTGTTTCCTCCCATCTCTGGCTCTTTCTGCACAGCATTGCTCCAGGTCAGATGTGATCAGTAGCTATTTCCAAGATGGATATTTCCAACTGGAGGGCATCTGGAGTGTAGGGATGGAGCTTTGTTGCAGGATAAATCCTGCTACATAACCCCACTGTGTTGTTAAATCCTTCCTTGCTGCCAGTCTCAGCGTGGCAGTCAAGGACCTGATGGAAATGTGCTGCTTTTCATAACTGAGGGAAAAACCCTATGGATGAGCCTCCCACTGCACCCCAGACCCACACCCTGGAGCAGCTCCTTGGTCTTGCAAAGTGACTGACTTCTCCTTCCAAATGGAAGCAGTAGGGGAGATGTGAGGATTTGGAGATGGGAAGGGGCTGGCCCCTGCAGAGGGAAGGGGCCATCCTGATGGAGCTGTGCTGTGGCACAGCTTAGCAATGACTCATCCGCTGCGTTCAGTGCAGGATTGATGCAGCTTTCATCTGTGCACGCAGGAGACAGACAAATAGATGTGTTTGGTGATTTGCTGGGATTTGAGGCAGCAAAGGTGCCCTTCAGGGAGCCAAGGGAAGCTGTTCCTCCTCTGGCCTGTTGCTCCAGCGGAGGGCAGCTTGTTGCGCTGGGTGAGTCTGACTGCACTGACCTTGAGAGCATCCCAGGGGAGCTGTGGCGTTTGTGTGCCAATCTCTGCATCAGCAGCAGCAATTTGGAAGGCTTTCCTTTTCCCTTTTCTCCTTTATCATCCCTGGTTTTATTACTCCAGCTCCCTCTTCCCAGCCTGGAAAAGAGCTGGTTAGCTGCTGGCAATGAGAACCTTCCTGAAAGGTTTAACTGATAAACAGAAATAGCATGGAGCAGGGAAAAGGGATGGAATGAAGCCTGTCTCCCACAAAATCTTATTCCCAAGTGCTGGTGCCTGTGTAGGAAGCAGAGAGGGAGCTGGAAGGGGGAGGAATCGGTAGACAGGCAGAGACAGCAGCTGACAAGAGAGAAGGAAGGAATAAAAAGATGTGAGGAGCTATAAGAAGAAAGCAAAGGTAGGAAAATGTGTCATTAGAGAAAAACTTGGTGTGATGGAATGAGGGAAGAGGAGGAGACAAAGGAATGGGAGGAACCCTCATGTGCAGGCTTAGTTTTTGGAAATGAGAAAAGCACCTCTTTCGTCAGTCCAGGGCAGACAGAGGTGCTTAAAGATGAGCCCATGGTCATGCCCTTGGAAGTACAGGATGGAGAGGAGAGGAGAGGAGAGGAGAGGAGAGGAGAGGAGAGGAGAGGAGAGGAGAGGAGAGGAGAGGAGAGGAGAGGAGAGGAGAGATGATTCCCAAGGTAGGGAGCTAAGAGCACATAGAGGAGGGTTAAGTACTGGGATAGAAGAGGATGTGCCTCTAAGGGTACCCAGGAGCCAGAGGAGGAGGTGGAGCCAGGCCAGAGGGTCTGTAGAGGTGCTGGGTGATCCTGTGGCTACTTGCAGTGATGGAAAACCACAGACAAAAGCCCTTTTATGAAGGCACTTAAGAACTGCCAGTATTGATTTTTGGCTTAGTTCGGTTTCTACATCTTTTAAAACCTTTTCTAAGCTGCATGAGGGGTTTGTGTTGCTTTTAGTGGAAATGCACTTAGAATCAGGAAATTTTGTTTGTGGCAGTGCAGGGTATGGAGGCATGACAAAGCTCCATGGCCCAGCATGGGCTCCAAGCAAAACCAGCTTTCCTGCCCCCAGGAATCTGGATCGTTGAGGGGTGTGGATAAACCTTAAGGTGCCTGGGCTGTGCAAGGTCCCCATTTCTCAGCAAAAAGGTGAGTTTGCCCTCTCTGATTTACCTCATGATCTCCATAGGCTGCACATGATTTTTCTAGGGAAAGAGCAGAATTTTAATGCTTGGTCCATGTGCTGTAACCACACGAATATAAGAGTGTGTGAGTGGCCCAGTTAATTGCTATTAAAGCAACAAAGAAGGTAAATTAATATTTATGCCACGATTAATCTGACTCCCCCTGCTTTAAACTCTGAACCCATTTCAGTCGTGGGCTCCACTTACTATTTCTTTGTGTCTCATTGTACCAGATTGAAAAAACAAAAAAGGATATATTGGTCCCAAACCAGAGGTGCAGAGTCCTGGGAGTGACTGTGTGCAGCCTAAGCCCTGGATTTATGTAGGACTTGTGCTGGCAGAGCAGTATGGATGCTCTCTGGAAGCACAGGAAAAGTTGAGGCAGGTGATATATACAGAAATATTACAGAATGAGCACTGAGAGGAAAATATTCTTGCACTTGGCCAGGCCCTTGTTTCCCTCCTAAGCCCCAAGCCACAGCGAGGTCTGACGCTGGGTGAGCACCCGGGGTGGTGTTTGTGTGGTACAGGATGCCCAAGTGTCTGATACAAGCTCAGCAAACCATGAGAGAGGCACTGTTTGGGCTTTCCAAAACGGTTCAGCATCCCAAACTAGGGAATGCAAGCACTGTCCAGCTGCAGTCAATGAGAAATGCAGGGTTTTATGGCCACCAAGCCTAGAGCAGTGTGAGGGGCTGGACTGGAAGATCCTTGTGGGTCCCTTCCAATTTAGGATATTCTGTGACAGCTATGGAATTCCATGATTTTGGTGCTGCAGTTCCCTCAGTCTGCTCCAGCTGACTGGCACCAGAGCAGCTGGTGGCCACCAAGCAATGGCTGCTAAAGGGGAGAGCAGGAGAGGGAGGTGTTTCCAGCTTATACTTAGGAGCCATAAGGTGTTGCTCAGCTTTGCTGTAGTCCCAAACCTGTCATTTCTGTGAGATTTCCTCCATTCCTGCCTAAATGGAGATGAAAGCCCCACGTTTGTCAGCCTCCTTTCCAGAAGAGTCAGCAGCACAGATCATTGCTGCAGTCCTGGGGCTTTGTTCCTGTCATTAGAGGAGTGATCTGCCCTCTGAGCCGCTGTGGAAGGAACCTTTGCTGGCTGAGGGTTTTGAGGAGCCTCTTCAGCTCTCGATCCAGACAATGAGCTCTGATTTCACTTAGCAGGCAGAAAGCTCCTGGCAGGCTCCTGGCAGCCCTGAAGGTCAGCAGGGAGCCAGCAGAGCCGGCGGCTCGGATCAGACACTGCCTCCTGGTTACTCTTTATTTCCTGAGCTCGAGCTGATGTGGTGCTGAACTGCCAGAGCCTGCCAGATTCCCACTGCATTGTCCTCTCCTCCCATCACATGGAAGTGCAGCCACAGGAGCTCCATCCTCATCTCACCCTGTCCTGCCAGGTTTGTGGGGTGAGGTTGTTGTGGTAGTTTTACATCCCCTCAAAGCCTGCTTTGACCCTTTGCTGAATTCCTGTGGAGCTGCTGTGCTGTTCACCACTTCCACCAGTTCCCTGGGGAAGACAGCCCCAGCTGATCACCAGCATCCTGTTTGGCTTCATGGGCAAGTCCAGCAAACCCTGAAAGGAGAGGACAGGAGTGAGATGTCTCTGTCACCAAGAGATCCACCTCTGCAGTAAATCCACACACTCAGTTCTCTGTTTTGCACCAGCTGAGGATCTGGCACTTTGTTTTGCTGTTGTTCCACCAAAATTCTGGCAGGAATAATCCTTTTTATCCGTGATATCTGTGAGGAACTAATCCTGGTTTTCCTGCAGTACCCATCTGGAGGGAGAGTATCACACAAGATCACATATTAACCATTTCCTAAATGGACCTTGATATAGTGCTGCAAAAGGAAGGGTGGAGGCTAAGGCAGGTGGGGAGGATCTATCCATCTGCTTTCCCATGGAACAAAGTGTTCCCTCCTCACCCAGCAGGAATTGAAAGAGCGAGCAAAGGCAAAGTAAGGCTTATTTCATTGGATGTTTGGGTGTGAGTTTGTCATCACTGACAAATGGCCTCACACACAGAGCCAGGATGGACTTGGACTACAGATGCCCAGATATGGCAGCCATAGATGACAGTCAGCCCAACTTGTTTGATGTTCCTGTTCAATATTAGGAAAAAATCCTTCCCTGTGAGTTTGCTGAGGCCCTGGCACACATTGACCAGAGAAGCTGTGGCTGCCCCATCCCTGGAAGTGTTCAAGGCCAGGCTGTACAGGGCTTGGAGCCCTCTGATCCAGCAGAAGGTGTCCCTGCCTGTGGCATGATCAAGGTGAGCTTTAAGGTCCATTCCGACCCAGGCCATTCTCTGGTTCTGTGATTGTCACAGGCACAGAGCCTGTAGTAAATGCTTTGAATGGAGTTTACAGTTCTGAAAGAAGGAGCCAACAGTTTTCCAGTCTTCTTTTCTGTCCTCCTCCATCACCTTCAGCTAGAGCAACACTGGCTTGCTCTGCCCTGTGACTCACCTCTCCTTGCTCTGTTCCCCCTCCAGGTGCTGTACCATGTCCAGGTAGGGCATTGCCGGCGTAACAAGCATCCCAAGACAACGGCTCCCAGGCCTTGAGCTCGGGTGGCTGCCGTGCTTCTGCAGCAGCTGGGCAAGGGAGAAGAGCTGGGATAGCCCTGTGTATCAATCGCTGCCCACAGCACCCCTAGGATGGATTCCAAAGGCAACGTCCGAAGCGGAAACAAACCCGATGCCAAGGCCGCCGGCTCCGGGAAGCCGGAAAAACCCAACCCCGGGCCCGCCACGAATGCAGACAAGAAGGAGACCCCCAAAGAGCAGCCTGCTCCTGCCACGGCCACCAAGAAGGCGGGCGGCGACGCCGCCATCGCCAACAACCACAGCAACCTGAAACCCAGCCCCGCTGCCACGGAGACGCAGGAGGCCAGTGGCCAGTCCCCTGACTCTGACCACAAGGGAAACAGCTCCGAGGAGTCACCGGGCAGCTTCTTCGACAACATGAAGCCCTTGATCATCGTCGGAGGAGTGGCGGTGGCTGCGCTGGCTGTGATTGTGGGAGTGGCATTCCTAGCCCGGAAAAAATGAAGACCGAGACGGGGTGGGGATGAGAAACCCAGCCCAGCTGTACAGCTCCTTTTGAGACAAATGCATGCAGAGAAATTCTATACATAGCTATATATATAGAGAGCGAGCTAGATAGGTCAACAACAAACACCAACTGCAACTCCAGGGTCTTGTTCAAGACAACTGTGCCAGTCTGACCCGCTGTGGGTAACTCCATGCACTCAGTGTGTTCTTTCATGTAATATATCTTGGCTTATACCACTGTGTATAGATTACAGCTTCTCCTGATCGGTGTAAATGACGGTGTCCCCTCCCCTCCCCTGCTGTCCTCCCTGGGAGACACCCCTCCCCCCCTTGCAGTCCCGTTTTCAAGTCCAAAGTGTTCTACGTCCCATTCGGAGTCCCAATTTGTGTTTTGGTTTCTGTTTGGTTCTCTTTCCACTTGGGCTGTGGTGAAGAAGATGGAAGGGGAGTGCTAAGGCCCGGCTCGCCTGTGATGCTGGGCTGGGGGTGTTTTCCCAGCCCCCATGGGACAAGGGAAGTGCAAGGGCAGTGGCAGGGAAGAGGCAGCTCCCTGACCCAGCAGCCACGGGCGATCCCTGTTTGCTGTCTGTGTATCTGCCGCTCATCATCCCACCCTGGAACACCCGCCTGGGGAGCACTCCGGAGGAACCAGGGCAGCTGCAGGTGGAGGCTGCAGCGTGGCAGAGCCAAGTGTGAGCCTGGGATCTCACATCAGGTCACTCTTCTGGCTGAGCTGCCAGCGGGACAGTGACCAGAGGGGCTGTGCTGTGGCCCAGGGAAGTCCCATTGCAGCCTTCAGGATCCCAGGGCTCGCCAGGGTCATGTGGGCAGCGTTTGGGATAGAGAGACTTTGTTTTGGATCTAGTATTTCCTAAAGTTAGGCTGGGCTTTGCAGGGCGCTGTGGCCTCAGTCCAAGCTCCCTCGAGGTTGGCTGGACTATTTGTGTTTATTTTTTTTTGGCTTTGGATAAAGCCTTTCACTGGATCTTTTTCCCCCACTGAAGGCTATGGTCTCTCAGCATGTGGGAAGACAGGAAAAGGGGGAGACATGAGCTGGTGTTAGGGGCAAAGAGGACCTGGGACCCCATGAGAGTAACACTGACCTACCTGCTTTATACCAGGGAAACCCCTTTCAAGGGCACTGGAGTCTGTCCTGGGTGGATTTCTTACCTCCCTCCTGTGACAGTAGTAGCAGGGATTTGTAACTCGTCCACACTTTGGAAATGGAAACAAATTCCCAGCCCTCAGGAGCTGCCTGATTTCATGGGTGAGTACCTTGGCTCTGAAGGCAGACCTTGTGAGGGGGAGGAGAGAGGGTGTTTAGTGCTTTGGCCAATGCTCAGCACTAAACAGCAAGAGGTGAAGAGATCTGCCTCTGAAAGCTTCCATTAGGCTTCTCTTGGCTGCTGCAAAACAGAGTGTTATAAAAACCCCTCACATTTTGGGTTTAAGTTGGGCCAGAGATTAGATGAGGTCCAGTGGGAGCTCGGCAGCGGCCACAGCCCATGGGCAGGGGCAGGAGTGATGATTAGAAGGAGGCAGTGACACAGTGGGGTGAGTTCTGTTACAGAGCCAGTTGTGCACCTTTAACATGGATGGATGGATGGATGGATTGATTATGGGGCTGCAGGGATAGAGGGAGGTCTGCATTCCTCAGGTGCTGCCTGTGCAGTGTCTGCCTCTGGCACATGGGACGGTGAAGGGGTATAACCTGAGCTAGCAACACTTCTCTTGGCTCATGTCTGTGTTATTTACCTCCAAATCTGACCTGCTGAATGCACATGGTCTTGGAATGCATGGCTGCTCCTGTGGTGAGCTTAGAAAATATTCCCAAAGGTGTATGGCCTCTGGGAATATCAGACACCGTGTCCTGGTGCAGTTAGAGGTTGATGCCTCCACCTTTGCCAGCACAGGAACAGGCGTGTTGGGCTCCAGGAGTTCTGGAAAGCAGGGCTACAGCTCCAGGTAAGATCCTGGTAGCCTAAAGCACTTGGCATGAGCTGTGGATGTGTCTCCCAACAGGAGTGTGTCACTTACAGCCTGGGGAAGGGTTAGAAGCAGAAGGGTCCTCCTCTCCCCTCAGATTTCTGAAGCCCAGCTTTGCAGGAAAATTTTCACAGGGAGTTTTGCTTATGTTGCTCAGAAGGAAGGAAAACCACCCCCTCCTGCTCTGGTTCATGTTTTGCCAAGTAAGGTAGTGATTTTCAGACAGTGATTTCTGTTTTCAAGAAATGTTTCTACCTTTCCTGTTGCCTCCCTCCCTCTCAGCTCTGGCCTAGGATTGTTTTTAGCAAAGTGTGACATTAGGCACAGCATCTATCTATTCTGCCCTGACCAGCATAGATAGATCGGGGGAGGAAAGTGAAGCACCTGCTTCACTCAAGTCTCCAGTTTTACTTTCTAAAATGTTTTTATTTCCTTGTCTTCACCTTTGGCAACAGAAGAGGGGAAAACCAGTTCTCAGCCAATGGCCTTAACCTTTTCTCCATCTCCAATCCCTGCCTGCCCTCAGAGCACTCGGCTGCAAGGCCACCAATGTCACCCAGAAACACCACAGAGGTGGTGATGGGGCTGCAGCTCCTCATCAGGGTGTGTCGCTCATTCAAGCCCTCCCTAAATGGCATGGGATGGTTTGTAAGGGATATGTCCAGTTTGTAAGGGATTTTTGAACATGGTCTGTCCTGTTCCCAAGGGATTTTCCACTTCCTGTGATCACTTAACAGTCTGCTGTCCGGATTCAGCATCTGGAACCAACCTCTTTGGCAGTTTGGTTTGGAAAACACCTGTCTGTGTTCCGTGTGTGTGTTCCTTGAAGCACATCCTGCCTGTGTGTGTGTACAAACCTTTGTGTTGTATTGCTGCAGTCTGGGAGGGGGAAGAGAATCCAAGCTGGAGATGCCCCTTCCTTCGTTCCCTGCATTCAAACCAAGTATCTGTGATGTCTTTCCTGTGCCATTCCCACCACGCCATGCAGCTCCTGAATTCCTTTCCAGTCGTGGTTTCTCCTCAGTGCAAGGAATGTTTGGCCGGTGAAGTGCTGAGTGTGTGGTGTGCTCGGAGCCCTGAGTCCCTGCTTCTTCCCCCGGGTAGTCATGTGGGCTCTTTGCATTAAAACGAGGCACTTTTAGACTCTCCTGGACTGTGTTGCAGCGCTTTTCCAAGTGTGGGTCTAGTGTTGAGCCGGGCAGAGCCAGTGTAGATGCCACAGCGCGCCGCAGCCCTGACTTGCAAACGCCTCCTGTCCTGCCTTACTGTGCCAGGCTGTGCAGTGCTTTTGTACTGAGCCAAAAATGTCCAGCGAGCTCCAGGCCGAGGGAGCAAATCCCCCTCTCTCAGCCCCCAAATCTGTCGAAGCAGAAGGCTTAACTGACTGACCTCGCTGTGCTAAATAAATAGTTGTCTTTTCTCGTACTGAGCACACGCCGTTATTTGCTTGATGTCCTTCTTTGTGTGGTTTTTGTGATATGAAGTCCTTCCAGTGACATCTCCATGGGGAGAGTGAATTAACACTTAAAACTAATCAGAGTCTGTGCTTGGGGTTTGAAGAGATCTAGATTGCTAGTTTACTCTTTTGATCAAGTCGATAAATTAAATTTTGGCAAAACTGGTTTCAGACCTTTCAGCTTATCACCAAAACTCTCGATTGAATCACTGCACCCGATCTCAAGCTCTTTTTAGGGAATCATAAATTTTAGTTGGAATATAAAGATGTCATTTTGCTGTCTTGGACAACTCAGTAGAAGGTTTTTGCTGCTTCTGTTTTAAGAGAGATGAAATGGATTATGCTTCTGCTTTCTCTTCCTACTGATTTAATACCCTATAGATAAGTCCTGTTACTCCTAACAGTGCTGCAGCAGGATGAAAACAAATCTGGCAGCCAGGGGATAATGCAGCAGCATTCTTGGGAGGGTAAGAACCTGCATTTCTGCAGGTGCTGTTTGCCTGGGGCTCACTTAAATCACTCAACAGTCACTTGCCCTGAAGCATTTCTTCTTCCCTTGGGCTGGGTGATAAATTAAACATCCATTAGTGTCTGATGGACTAAAGTTTGAAGGTTTCCCTGGAAACAATGGGAATTTTTCCATTGGCTTCACCATGCTCTGGCCTTTCAGTTCTTGTTGGCACCAGGGATATGATCACAGGTCATCATAAAATCATCTCAATTACACATTTATTTTTAAATTCACACAAATGTTCCTTGGGCTGAGCATAAGGGAAGTCTCTTCTCCGAGGCAGCCCTGCAATATGCTGGCATCAGGATTTGTGTATGAACAACAGCAGTGCAAGCAAAAACCCCTGGAGCTGGTGAGAGATGATTTATGCCTTAAAATATTCCCTACTTTTCCTGGAAACGCTACTGGGGTTTAGAATTCAGCAGCCTTCTAACTATTCTTAGAAGTGGTCGAAAATAACAGTGCTGAAGATGGCAGAAGAAAATGACTCTTTGAGAAATAAACCAAAAAAGGAAGGCAATGAAAAAATATGTTTGAAAGGTGAAATTCTTGGAATTTCAATCAGCTCCATGGAAAGCTTCAAGTCGGTGAAGATTCTGAGAGGGTGCATGGAACAGAGCAGAGAAGTGGAGAGAAAAAGCACTATTTAATTATCTTAATAGCTTTGGTAAGGACATGCTAACTTTTATATCCTCTTTCCCTTTTTTTTTTCCTCAGAAAAAGGCAAAAATGACAAGCGCTGGTGCCATGCAAATTAACCTCTGCTAATTGCCTTTTCCAGATGAATTCCTGCTGGCTCTGTGCAATGTTAAAGGGTTAGAAAAATACCTGAAATTTTCTTCAACCAACTTCACGTGATTAAGGGGAATTGCCAGGACATTAGGAGGGGCTGTGCTCTCTTTTCAAATGCTTTGCTACGAAAAGGACTGCAAATGCAGCCTGCTCACACTTCCATCCTCCAGGTCCATCCTTCCTGCTGGAGCAGGAATGCTGATTCCCTTCCCAGGCCTTGCTGTGAGGTCATTCCCTTCACCACGAAGCTGGGAGAGGTCCATAGGGGCAGGAAGGAGCATCACATCAGGTTCATGAGCTGGCTGCAGTTCTGCTGCACTTCCTGCCATGAAGAGGAATTGGCTTTGATCTGCAGCATAACAGTTGTGTATTCCAGTAAATTCTCACGGCAGGACATTGGAATTGGGAATCTTTCCTGCTATTTACACTTGGAGGTATTTGGTCCTTTACTCTTTTGGGGAGAAATCTGCTGATGCTGAGGATCTGTTGGCACATTTTGGGTCTTAGGAGTGACACTCCACTGACAGCCTCAAAAAGCTTTGGAGCCTGTACCTCCATCCAGCAACCCTTGGGGGGTTTAACCCACTGAATAAAGTAGGTTTATGATGACTTTATCCTCTTCTTTTTGAGACGATCAGTCCAGCCCTGTAACCTGCTTTCCTTGTGAATTCCCTAATTCCTGGGATGTCTGTTCACACCAGATCTTCAGCTGCTACGAGCTACAGGGTTCCATTGGTTTCTGATCTGATTCATTGCTTGTTCTTTCCTCCTTCTTTGGCCACTGCAATTCCCTTTCCTTCCCTACTTTCTTCCCAGGCAGCTCTGCAGATGTGACCTCTCCGTAGCCAAGGCTGGGGCAGATTTTGGGTTGGCTAAGGCAGGTTTTGGGTGGTCCCCCCAAAATACAGGTAGTGCTGGGCCCCTAGACTGTGTGTCACAGCAGGGAATGTGTGAAGCTTTGATCTGCCCTCACCTTTGAGGGTCTAAGTCTGCAAGAGACTGAGTGCTTGTCTGCCACAGGATCTGTAATGGATGACAAATCCCCAGGAAGGTCCCATTCTTGTCCTTCCCTTTAGTCAGGTGTGAGGTGTTCTGGCTGCTAGAGAGGGGCTGACGTGGTGTGAGCACACACTGCACTTGGCTGCAGCCAGAGCTCCCTCAGCCCTCTGGAGCACCAAAAACAGAGGGGAAAAAAATAAGTTTTGGAGTCAAGGACAAGTACTTCTGCTGGCCTGGAAGGATCAGCTGTTGTGCCAGGGGTGAGGGTGCAGGAAGTGCAAGGATTGTCTCATCTGAATGAGCTGATCAGGTGTCACTGGGACTTCCAGGCCTCTAAAATTCACATTTCATTCAATTGACCATAATAGGCCTCAAAATCCTGTGAGAGATCAGAGCCTTTGGCTTTTCAAATTCATGAGTTTGGATCTACCTTGTGCTACTGCTCTGCTCCCTCCTCTGGACAGTGTGTGCTTGGATAGGCAGTACTCTGGGACTTGTGCCCTCTGCTCATTGATGCTCTTCAAATTAAATTGAATTTTTTTCTGCTGAAAAACACAACTTGGATTAAATAGGTTTAGGACTGGCTGTACCCTTGCTCTTCTGGTTGTTCCCAGCTTGCAATTCTCAAACATTTCCATCACTTTTCCATTTCTCAGCCCCAGCGCAGCATCACAAGCATGAACGTGCAGGTTCTTTCTGTCTGTGATGATGCTGCAGCACCAAAGTTCCCACCAAGACAAGAGGAATCTTTAATCACCTTTCCAACAGTCAAGTCCTGCATCATATCCCTGGTTTTACCACGGCTCTTTCAAGCAGCCTAGCTTCTGGGGAAAGCTAATGAGAACAAGGGTGCCACAAAATTTTGTTTGGTCAAAAACCAACCAACCAATAAGGGAATAATTTGGCTTTACTGAGTTTTGAGCAGCCCTTCATAACCCTGGTGCCTTTTCCCAGGACTGTTTCAACTGAAGCCTTTAAGAGTTGCAGTTTCACCTCCCCAGGAAACCAACTCTCTTCCAGTGGTAGGTGCAGTTTGGCTATAAGTTTGTGGAGGAACTAAAATTGTAGGAAGGGAACTTGAAGGTCAGATTACAGGGGATTTTTATTTTGTTTTTGGTTTGTTTGGATTCTGTTACTTCTCCAGGGACTGATCCAAAGCCCTTGGAAGTCAGACTGAAATGCCTGCCGTTCCTTTGGAAGCCTCAGGCACCTTTCCAACGAAGTCAGGGGGTTTTGAGTCAGCTTCTGAGTGTGTTTTGCAAACGAAGGGAATTTTCCAAGTGACACCTTGATTTCTTCCCTGTACAACCAGACCCGCTTGTCAATTACACATCTTTACCTGTGTTCAACATACAGGTTTGGGGTTTTTTTTTTTTGCTCTCAGAAACAATATGCTGCTAGACACATTTCTTGGAGGGAAATGGACACCTACCTACACACAAAGCTATCCAGCTAATTTATACCTTGTTGAATTTATAATCTTGTCTATGCTTCTATGGACACTTTGTATGGGCTGCAGCTCAAATCCTAAAATAGTCAAGAATTTTTTCCTTTCCCATATAGTATTCTATTTACTTTGACTTTGAAAACAAAAAAAGCGTATAAATGCAATAATGCAGGTAGACTAGAAATACTAGATTGAAAATTTAAAGTAGTTTAGCTTGTCCCATTGTGACTGACAGTGTTGTACGACACCCAACGCTGTACCCTGACATTTTCCAGGCTTTCTCCGTAGCTGAATCTAGTATTAGCTTTGGAAACCCATTGTGTGAGTGGTGGGTGGATGGGTCGGAATCGTGTGCTCTCTACACACTGTATGTTACTCACATCACAAGCTGTATGGCCACTCCATATGCTGTGAAACTGTAAATGATTCCCAAATACACCTGTAACTCTTACCAGGATTGTGAGAAATAAACTATATGTAGATATATATACACACACATAGAGAGATTGTATAATTCCTCCCGTGAGCATCTTCGTGTACCTGGGGGTGCGAGTGGAACCTGCTCTGCTCCCTCTGGAGTTTGTCCGGAGAAAGCTGTGACTGCCCCATCCCTGGATACATCCAAGGCCAGAGTGGACGGGCCTTGGAGCAACCTGGGATAGTGGAAGGTGTCCCTGCCTATGGCAGGGGGTGGAATGAGGTGAGCTTTAAGTCCTCTTCCAGCTTAAACCATTCTATGATTTCTGGATGCTATGTCTGTGTTTCCTGAAGGCTCAGTGTTTTCTAGGATTAGTGATCCCACTGACAACTGTGAGAAAAGGCAGTTCCTGCCCCAAATAAACTCCAGCCTGCCTAGGGAAAGCGGGCAGAGGATGATTATTGTTATTCCCAGATAGGAACTAAATTGAATCGTAGATTTACCCAGAGACACAGGGGAAACATTTCTGATCCAAGAGATTCCCTATCCCGCAGGCTGGTCTCCAGCCTTCCCCCTCAGTACTTTGCTGTGACCTTTCTCCTGACAATTTTCTCCTGCTGATTTTCTGGTTTTGTTTCTAAGATGGCCCGGGAATCCCTCCCAAACAAACCATCCCCTGAGCACTGTGTAATGTCTGTGGGGTCCTGTGCACAGATTCCCTCCAGGCTCTCGCAGGGGAGGGAGGTTTTGGCAGCACGTGTCACCGCACAGGGTTGATGTCGTATTATACCAGCTCCAGTCAAGGTCCCGACAGAAGCCTGCAGGCTTTTGGAAATTAATTTCTTAAGAACTGGGAAGAAAAACCCAGTAAATTCCACAGGGTCAGGAAAAAGGCCGTCCTTCAGCTGCAAAAGTGTAATCAACTGAGGGCTTTGCTGCAGAAACACAGCTGGGGACTCGAGTTTTAGTTTGTCTTGACAGGAGCAGGAGATGAAATAAATTCCTATTTTCTGAGTGGGAATGCCAGAGCTGAGAGCCTGGGATGGATGGGGGCCTGACCCTCCCACTGGCCCCAGTGTGTGGAATTGCACATGCCTGGGGCAGTGTAGGGAGGATGGGAAGAGCTGATGGAGCAGGGGTTGGGACAGCACTGTCCTTCGTGTTTGTTTAAAAAGCACTGGAGTCACAAGCAGAGAATAAGGACCATAAATGTGATGCTCTGTGATATAAAGGCTTAGGCTGCTGGAGTGGCACCAAGTCCCGAAGTACTCCACACAATAGCAAAACTGAAGAGTGAATGAGATGCCTTTTTTCCTTTCTTAAAATAATTTTCTGGTATCTAAGCTGGAGCAGTGAGGAACATCCAGATTAACCAGCCTGTGGATTCAGAACACAGTTCTGGAGAGAAAAGGAGACAGATAGATGATTGAAGAGACGGACAAGGTGGCATAAGGTACATTTCCTTTAGGAAACCAGGCTAGAAATTAAACCCTTTCAAATAAACAAAGCCAATAGTAGAATTGTACTGTCTTTATTTTATATCTTCATTTTATAATGGCATTGTGCCTGTAACACACCAGCAGCCAGCAAATGATAAACCTATTAAATTCATACAAGGATGACAGATGCAAATCCAGAAACTGAACGCTGAGGTTTACAAAAGCGGGGAAACAAGGACACAATGGCAGTCGCCGATGGGTACTACGGGATTCCCGGGACACCCGAGGGCTGGAAAGGGCCCGGCGGCGGCAGCAGCGCCCCCTCAGCGCTTCCCGCGCTTTTCCGCCTCCCTCAGGACTCCGCGCGCGCTCCCCCGCCCCTCAGCACTGCGCACGCGCGGCCGCGCCAGGCACCGCCGCTCCCCTCGGGCCCCGGCGCGGCCCGGCCCCGCCATGTCGGACCGGCTGGCCAAGCCCTCCTGCCTCATCGTCGCCAGCGCCGCCACCGCGGGTGAGACGCTCACTCGGGACATGGGCCCCCCCCGGTTTGCGGGGAGCCGCCGCTCCGGCCTCTGCGGGTGTCCCGTCCCTTCCCAGCGGCGCGGCGGGCGGGGCGGGGCGGTGCCGCGCGGGGGTGTCCCCGGTGCGGCTGCGGCGGCGAGTGCCCTTGCCCTGAGCGTGTCCCGTGTGTGGGCCACACTGCAGCCGAGCTGTGCAGCCCCACGTGTGCCCTCCCTGCACAGCTGCGCTGGTTTTCCCGAGGTGCACATCCGCACTGCAGCTGTGGCCTCCGTGTGCCGCAGCTGTGTTGGTTCGCTCCTCTGCCTGTGGCTTTAGTGACTTTGAGGGGAAGGAGGGTCGGCTCAGATTGGGTGTTAGAAGAAAGAATCTTACCCTGTGAGAGTGCTGAGGCCCTGGCACAGGTTGCCCAGAGAAGCTGTGGCTGCTCCATCTCTGGAAGTGTTCGAGGCTGTTTTGTCGGCTTGGAGCAATCTGGGATAGTGGAAGGTGTCCCTGCCTGTGGCAAGGGGTCGGCACGAGATGGGCTTTAAGGACCCTCCCAACGCAAATCATTCCAGGATTCTGTTCCTCAGCACACAGCTCAGCTGTAATGAAGGTTGTACATTTCTGATGTCTTAAAATCATTAAGTCATAACAAAATAGTCCTCTGAAATTACCTAGAGCTTTCAAGGTGAGCAAACATCCAAGCTTGTGTACTTTGCTGGAGAAACTGTGGCCTTCATTAAACTATCACTGTTGTTTTCCCTAAGGTGTTGGAATCTCTTTTCCAGGTGTTTCAGCCCAGTCGTTCCTTCACTGCTTTACTCTGGCCAGCTCTGCCTTTAACCTGCAAGTGGCAACTCCTGGGGTGAGTGAAAATGGACAAATAGTGTGACTTCAGCCTGAAACCAATTGGTATCTCAGTTGTCATGGGATAATTGTACTGTAAATATACTGAGAGGTGTTTTATTGGCCATAGATGTTAAGGGACCTGTTTAATTCTGGTTTTTTTAATACCAAAGTGACTGCAGCCTTTCTATAGCCTGAATTTGGAAGTCTGTGTCCAGTATCTGTTCCCACAAAGAGCGGAGGGAAAACTACCAGCACTAATTCAGTGGGAAAAAATGGAAAACTTCATGTTTTTTGAGAGCTGAAGGTATCTCAAAATCCCACATGGCTGTCCTTCAGGAAGTGCTGTGCAGTGATGCTGACCATGGTGTGTGAACCGTGTTATCATCCCCAGGGGAAGCCCATCGATTTTGTGGATGTGAACGAGGGCAACGCGCGCTGGATCCAGGACTTCCGCATGAAATCCTACGCCAGCCCCGCCAAGCTGGAGTCCATTGATGGTGAGGGTGTCACCACGGGCCACTGCCACCTCCTCTGTCAGGGAAACAGCGCCTTCTAAGGGCCACAGAACAGTTGTGTTTCAAGAGAAAACCGTGGCAGCTGCAGTTGTTGGTTTACTTTTTATTTAAGAGGAAGTCCTGGTAGCTGCTTTGCAATTTTGTTATTTATATTATATGTATTATTTATATTTTGTTATTTGTTACGGTTGGAATGGCCATTCTCTTTTAATATATATGCAATATGTGCATATAATGTCTGTGTTGTATATAAGCACACACTACGCTGTTACTTGTTACAAATATTTTGCTGGACTAGGAGCCTGCAGACAGAACAGTTGTAAGTTTTGCCAGGGCTCATTAAACGTTTGTGTCCCTTGTCCTAAGAAGGACCTTTTTCTCTCTTCTGTGTAGCTCTATTAAGTTTCTTTAGGTAAATTTAAACTGATTTATGTGGTTTTGTCCCTTTTTTTTTTTTTTCCTTTCCCATATGTGCAGTGGATTTATGGTCAGGCTTTTTGGTTTTTTTTTTACCTGTCCTACAATCAGTTCCTGCTTTCCTCCCCACCAGGGGCTCGGTACCACGCCCTGCTGATCCCAAACTGCCCCGGGGCCGTCACTGACCTGGCCAACAGCGGGTACCTGGCCAAGATCCTGCAGCACTTCAGCACTGAGAGCAGTAGGTGAACATCCTCGGGGGGCTGGGTGAATGAAGCAGGGCTCCTGGGCTGCCCCTGCAGGAAGGCTGCCTCCCAGAGACTTCAAGGTGTTTGCGTGGCTGAAGAGCATTCAGAACTGGGAAGGGAAAAGGGGCCTTCAAGGAGGGAAACAAGGGTCTCAATGGACCTTTAAGAAAAGGAAAGGGAGACTTAGAAGGAAAAAAAAAGTATCCTGAAATGTCTTAAATGGAAAGGAAAAGGAAAAAAAAAAGTGTCCTAATGTGTCTTAAATAGGAAAAAGGGACCCTTGAAAACCCAGCCAGTCACTGCTGATACTTTATTTTGTGTGCTCTGACATCACAGCCCATTTTACAGTGTCAGAGTGATGCAAATTGCCCTAGTACAGCTTTCTAGTGTAGAAAATTTACGTGGAAAGTTAAAAAATTAAGAGAAAGAAAAAGAGGTCTTAAAGTGCCTTAAAGAGCAATGCCAGTAGCTTTTCAGAGCTTGTCTCAGAAGAAGGATTTGCTGCCTTACAGTGGTACAGAAACAGCCCTGTCCAAATCAGCAGCATTCAAGGCTCAGGGCCAAGTGTGGAATGTCCCAGGATCATCATTAAGGCTGCAGTTAATCAAGACTTGGGGTGTGCTCCACATTCGAGCATTTGTGGAGCTGTCTCTGGACTTTGAGTTAAAAGCTGCAATTCTTAACTCTTCCTCTTGCTGTAATAATAATAAAATAATTGTAGTAATTCTTGTGATAGACAATAATTGCTACTGCAGTGTGCAGGAAGGCCTCTGCAACCTAAAAGAACATTATCAGTGCAGTGTAACTTTACTGCAGGAGGGCAGCATGAGCCTCACCACGCTCACCTGTGTTTTAAGTATTTGGAGGTGCTCACAAATGTGCTGTAATTCTTTTCTAGAGCCTATCTGTGCAGTGGGACAGGGAGTGGCAGCTTTGTGTTGTGCCACCAATGAGGATAAATCCTGGGTTTTCCAGGGATACAGCCTGACAGGGGTAAGTCAAGCTTTTACCTGATTTTTGCTGTTGGGGGGCTTTTTTTCCTGTGTGATTTCTGGTGGTTTTGGTCTTACCCAGGAACTTCCTATAAATATAAATGATCAAGTTTGGTACCCTTGGCTTGTGCAAGATGTGCAGAGTTGTCTTTGACAAGGGGCCCAGCACTGAGCGCATGAAGGGTTTGTCCCACTTCAGTGGCACGTGGGGAATGCTTTCCCTCTGATTGTTCAGTAAACTTTAAACTGAATAATAATAATAAAGCTGGAAATTCCTGCTGCAGCTCTTTGCATTTGGTGCTGAGGACTTAAAAAAATGTTTGTTTGTTTGTTTGTTTAATGAATGCTGGGTATAAGTTATATTTCTTAAGATGCTGTTTCTTTTTAAAAGGCAGAGGGAGTCTTAGCAAAAAAATTAGTTGTTGTTTTAGGAAAAGAGGCTGTTTGTACAAACTGGCTTGCAATTAAAGCAGCCAGTCACTGCTGATACTTTATTTTGTGTGCTCTGACCTCACAGCCCATTTTACAGTGTCAGAGTGACGCAAGTTGCCCTAGTACAGCTTTCTAGGGTAGAAAATTTACATGGAAAGTTAAAAAATTAAGATTTTGTGACCCACAAAAGCTATTAGTGTTCTCATGTGCTTCTGTTAAAGATTATTTATGGCTCTACATGGATTGTTATAGTCCATGATGAAATATTTAAATCATGGTGCGGCCTGGCTGTGGTGTTGCTGCGGAAAATATAAAATTAAATTAATTCCTTTTGCATATAAAAACTCTTAAGTGCTCCTAAATTTTCTGTCTCTAAGCTGCTGTTTCCCATATTCATTCCAACATGGATCACTATTTTTGGACTCTGCAGGTGGCACAGCATCTGTGTCAAAGTATTCCACAGACAGACAGGTCTGTGCCTTCCTGAAGTTAATCACACCTGCAGAAATTGTTTGGTGGTGTTTTTTCCTCTTTACTTAACTCACTTGAGAGTTTCCAGTTTGCTCCCTACACAAAATCCATCAGAGCTGCTCGTGGTCATTTGGTTGGGACAATAGTGAAGGGAACAGAAATACAAATTTCAGGGAAATAGGTGCTGGTCTTGCTTGGCTTTTTTCTGTCAAAAGCCAGCCAAGCTAATTTCCTTTCGATCTATTTCAGCCCTCTGTGTATGAGCTGGTGAGGCAGCCAAATTTTGCCAGTTTGTCCATTATTGTGGAAGATTTTGTGAAGGATTCTGGAGCTACATTCAGTGGTGAGTCATGCCTGCTGTCTGGGGTGGGCACTTTGTGTCTTCTTTGGGAAATGAGTTGTTTGTGTGCTGGTTGTGTCCAGCTGAGCAGGACTCTGGCAGGATCTCTCATCTGGCATTCCCATTCCCTCATTTACCAGTATCTCACTGGTCATTTGCAAGGCCAGGTTGGACAGGTCTTGGAGCAGCCTGGGATAATGGAAGGTGTCCTTGCCTGTGGCAGGGGGATGGGACTTGATGAGCTTTAGGATCCCTTCCAACACAAACTGGGAGTCTGTCTGGAATGAGGTGGTTTAAAATTTCTCTTTGGGGTGTTGCTGGTAGATCTGAGCATGCTGGGGTGTTGTAATTGGGCAGAAAATGGGTATCTAATTTTTGTAGCATGGTGATCACACCTCATGCCTGGCATAAGAGTTTATATTGTATTGTGAGGTAATTGTAACTTTCAAGTACATACTTTGAGTTTTTTATTATGAAAACCTCCTCATGTGTGTGCTTTACCCACCTGGTGTTAATTGAATGAAGGACCCAGTCCTGTCCTTTCAGGAAAGGATTTCCTTGGGAAATTGTTTCAGGATGAGGGGCTTGAGACTGCCCCTCTCTGCTAGGGTAATAGATCAGCACCCAGCAAACCTGTCTGGCCAGAATAGTTAGGTGTTGTGTTGCGTTTATCAGTGGTGTGATTCTGGCACTGAACTTGTGTCCTCTGACACAATCCCTGTGTTTTCCCTCCTATGTTCAGCCAGCAGCCCAGATGCTGTCCATGTGGTGCTGGACAGGCACCTGGTGACAGGACAGAATGAGAATTCCACGCTTCCTGCTGTCCAGAACCTTCTGATTCTTTGCAATGTCAGGTGAGGCAAGATGGGGCTTAATAACTGGGAACATCCAGTGGGGAGCATCTTTTGGTTTCAGGAATACTGTCCCTCAGAAGGGGTTTTCTCCCTTGGTTTTCTGCTGAAGTGTGTGTCACTTCTGTTTGATCAAGCCAGCCAGGCAGTTGTGTCTTTTAGCAAAGAGCATTTGATTATTTAAAAGAAGATGAAAATGTGTGGGGAAATGCACAGCTGCAGTGGAACTGGCAAAGTAAAATGCTGAATAGTCTTCACTAAACATTTCTGTTCAGGGAAACATCTCTTGTTTCTTGAGCTGTGACAGGCTGGCTTTGAGTCAGCTCTGATTTAGGATTCTGGGAATGAATGAGTGTAATTTCTTTGGAGATGGCTTGGCTTGTTTGAGTGTCATCTTGTCAGTCAGAAGAGCACATATGAATAACCACAAACCCCTTCTTTTGTTCAGGTGAGTGCGTGGTACCAGTCCTGTCCTGGCTGTGCACTAACAGGTCCTGTCATGTCTGTGTGTGTTTCCTCCAGCAGGAAATGAAGGAGAAGGTCTGTTTGCTAAGAGGATGGATGAAGAGCCAGCAGGCTGAGGATTTCCATGGCTGTGACCTGGACAAAACATCCTTCTGTACCCCTGTCCTGGACTCTGAAGTGACTGTGAAGTGGCAGTGTCAGGTTCTGTGTGGATGGAACGGATGAAGGTTGTCAGAAGCAGCTGGGACATCCCCTTACATTTTTGCTGCTACGTTTTTGCTGCTCCATTTTCTCACTGCTTCTCTAGACCCTGAGTTTTCAGATGTGGGGAACTGTCTTCTCAAAACCCCCCAAAAGTTGGTGCTGTGAATACAAATTGCTGAAGCTGAAGCCCTTGCTCTGGGTTGGCATTGTACTGGTGCACAGCGTGCCCTTGTTTTCTTCCTGTTCACATTGCTGGAATTGTGTTTAAAAAGTTTGCTCAGCTTTTTTTTTTTTTTTTTTTTTTTTTAACATGGTCCTACAATTGTTTATTTGTTCTCCTTTGTGCTGCTTATGTTGTGGGTTTTGTTCTCTTGGAAATACTCCTCTCTGGAGGTACACTGCTGCAGTCTCTTGCTGGAATTTTGTGGACTAGGGCACTGAAAAATGCAGGTGGCTGATGTGGCTCCCATCTGAGGAACCAGCTGTAGGGTGGGATCTGGACTCTTCTTTCCTTCTGAGCTGCAGGTGTGGCTTGAAGCTGAGCGTGGAAAGGAATAATCAGACTGAGATTTTTTTTTAATTGTTGCAGGCTCAAACATACCAAATATATTGGAAAGTATATAAATTAACTTTCAGATAATTGATTTTTCTTTCCCTCTTGGAATTGTGGGCAACATTTCTCCAGTGCCCTAAAAAAATGGGGTTGCATTTTTGTTTTCTTACCAGGATATTACAATATTTTGGTTCTAACAAGTCATCAAGTAGGGAAATTTTGTCTTTTTTGTGGAAATCCATTTTTTCAGCTTCATCTCAAAAATTCAGTGTGATTTTAAAAGACAGACTGCTGTGGGTTTTGCTGGATCTTCTGCTGTTGCATTCTGGAGCCCAGCTTACAGATCTTTGGCATTGATGGAAATTAAAACCTGAATTTGAAATGAAAATTGGGGTTTGATAGAAATTAAATTATCAACTAGCTTTGATAATTTAAATCTTCATTCCTGACAAGTCATCTTGGGGATTTGATGTTGACACCATCAGGGAATACTTTCAGTCTGGAAAGCCACATCTTGTTTGTGAAGTGGGAGACTGCATTTCCTTAGGGACTGTGTTTCCAGGGGATTTTTTCCAAAATTGCTACATCTTTCACTGCTTACCTGTAAAAATAGAATATTGTTGTCTACCTTGTGTCCTGTTTTCATTCCTTAAATGAGGTTCTGTCCAGGCTCATTCATCTGCTGTCAGGTGGGCAAACAGCGTTCAGACCACTACAGGCTTTGATTGGTCCCCTGCTGTACAATTTTTCCTTATTTTGTGGCATCCAGGACCTGCTGGAATTGCTCTGATTGTTCCTCTGTCAGTCAGCAAACAGTTGGACAAATCACACTGCCTGGGGACTTGATGGTGCTTTCTTTTTCCTCCCATATGAGAACAGAAAAAAAGATGAGTTCCTGTGTGTATTTTCACTCTTTCCCATCACACATCCACTTTTATCTCCTCAGCCATGAAGTTGCTCTTGGGAAATTTTGGGGGAGAGGTGATGTGTGCAGGTGTGGGCTGACAGCTTTGTGGGGTGGCTCTGGATGTGGTGGGCTGGATTGTGTCCCCTTCACAAGTCATGCTGACAAACTGGGAGCCATCTGAGTCAGAGAATCATGGAATTCAGGTTGGGGAAGAGCTTTTGAGTCCAAGCATCGCTGCAGCACCACCACCATGCTTATGCTCACCACTGAACCTCAGGTATCACATCCATATGTTTTCTGAACCCTTCCAGGGATGGTGACTCCACCACTGGCCTGGGCAGCCTGTCCAGTGCTTGATGTCCCTTTCCATGAAGAGATTTTCCCTAATACCCAACCTAAACTTCCCCTGGCACAACTTTGAGGCCATTAATGATGATGGGTCTTTAGTTCTTGTACAGTATGACCAATTTTAGCCAGAGATTGGAAAAAAAAAAGTTAAAAACCGGGAAAAGAAGATCAAATGAACGTAGAAAAAGTAGTTTAATGTCACCCAGGTATGTTCAGGAAAGTTTTACTCTGTTTATTTTCCATGTTAATTTTGTTCTACAAATGTAAACCAATTTTTTTTCTTGTTTTCTTTTACCTGAAAGGTATTTACATCAACTAAAATCATGAAGTGGCATTACACAAAGAGCAAGGAATTCTGGATAATTCCTGCATTTAAACTTCCAGTGGAAAGAGTTTAGATACCTCAGTTTGTATCTTCTGTACCTTGTGCCTGGTCCAGCTGAGGAGCCCCATGAACAATCCCTCCCAGGCATCCAAGCACTGGTGTTTATACTGAGGGGATTTTGTCTCTGGGGCAGAAGCTGCTTCCCAAAGAACTGAAAACATTCAAATTTGGGAGATTTTCATCCCATACAAACCTTTATTGTTTCAGCATTGTGCTTGGTGCTTTGGTCCTAGGAATGTTCCCAGCCAGACTTGTTTCCTTGGAAATCTGTTCCTGAAAACATCCAGCTGGTGGGTTTTACTGTTTTATTTATTTGGGTGGGAGTTTAGTTTTATTTTCTAGGGTTTTACTGATTTTTTGGGGGGGGACTTACAGTGTTACATTTTTTTCTGGGTTTAATAGCTGGGACGATATCCTCTGTTATCCTCTGATATTTTTACAGGCAGATATGGAGGTACCTGCTAGAAGCATCAGTGCCTCTGCAGCACGTGGAGCAGGATGAATCCAAAGGGATGGGGAGTTTTCTCAGATGTTGGCTCACAGCTGTAAAGGAGCACTGCTATCCTGCACCCACAAAGCATTTCTTCTCCAAAAAGAGGACAGCCCACCATCCCTAAGGTATGGGAGCCTTTCCTGGCAGGTTTACACCCAAGCTGGGAAGAGGGGTTCTGGTGCAGCAGTTGGGAAACTGCTTAGCTCTGGAAAATGGAGCCCCAAGACCTGCCTGTGGGTATGATCTCAGTTTTCATGTTTTTGGGGATCCTGACAAGATGTTTGAACTCTGGCCCTGTCTGCAGCTAATGGTTGTTGGTCATACCAGCATTCCATTTGTGTATTAACATACTTAATTCAAATTCTTTCCTTGGAGCTTCCACAGTATAATCTTGTACAAAAAACCCTTTAATTTTTCTTTTTTAAATTGAACTTGCTGCTTTGTTCTTCTTGTGTGCATTCAGACAAGGGCCAGAAGAGATGGAAGTGGCTCTTTGGCCCTGATTTACTTTAAAATTTCAAATGCAGCTGTCTGGGTTTGGTGCCGTCTGTACTGATCCATGATTGCTGCATTGGATAGACATAAACAGTGAATCTAAGGACTAATTTTAAATTAAATTCCATGTTGGGAAGATGAATATAAATGGATGTACTTGTTGTGTCTGTTCTTCCAACAGCTCTGCTTGCCTGCACCCCGTTTCAAGAATGGAGGAGGTGCTGGGAGCAGCAGTGTGTCTCCCTTAGCTCAGTGTGATGTGATGCAAGGCATGGCTGGAGGAGGAAGAAAAAGCTTTTCCAACCCCCCTCCAAGCTTTGTGTGTTTGCACAGAGCTGGATGTTGGAATCAGAGAGCAGCCACCACAAGGAAAGGTTGGGAAAGGTGCTGTCATTTTTAAATCAATGCTTAAAAGTTTATGTATTGATTCTTTGGGATTTCTCCAAACATGCACATTTTGTCTGCCCCTAATTCCTGAGTCCTGTCCTTGTGACTGTGAGAGCCACAGACCTTTCTGAGAGACAAGAGACATCTCCTGATTTCTTAATCTGAGCAGGTATGGAATCTGGGAAATCCCAGAATGAGTTTGTAAGTGGGGCACAGACAGGGCCCTGGGAGAGATCCCTCCATCTGCTGGAGAGAGGGGAAGTTGAGGAAGAGTTAAGGAGGAAACACACTTGGTGTGACTGACTAAAGAGCTGTACAGACAGAAGGTTTATGTGGTGCTTGGGTTGTTTTTTTTCACCATTTCAGAAAGGATGCGGACTCTGTGGCTTAGCCACGGATGTCAGGCACCTCACAACATCCATCTGTGCTGCAAAGAACCCCAGTGCTGAGGAGGAAACACCAGCTGCCACCACAGCAGGGAAGGGACCCTGTGACTGAACATTTTAACTTGTTCCCCTCTTGCCCCTTCAGCTCTTGAGAGGCGTCTCTGGGTAAGTGGAGTAAGGCTTAACTGTTACTTAGGCACCTTTTCCTGCCTCTTTATCCCCTTTCACTGCAGTATTTCATTTCATTTCATTTCATTTTTCATTTCATTTCATTTCATTTCATTTCTTTTGAGCACCTTCTGCAATGCTTCAGTTTCATTTGAGCTCCATGGTGTTACTGACCCAGTTGTGTCTCAGCTGTGTGAGGGGACAGATTCCATACATGTGAAGGTTCTTGCCTCACTCGGGGGAAAAGGGGCATTTATTCCACAGGCCCCAAGCCTCTGACCAGCCAGTCTGACAGCAGCAAGTCCCCAAATTCTGTGCCTGAACTCCCACCCTGCCCCAGTGGGTGCAGGGTATGGTATTAGAGCACAGCAACCTGCTCGTGGCAGGGGAGTGGAATGAAATGGTCTTCAAAGTCCCCTTCCAACCCAAACCATTCTAGGAATCTCTGTTGGAATTCTCAGTTTGGTAAGAGTGAAAAATGCAGAAGAGGTTAAATTGAGAAGGGATGTGCTGTGGAGGGTCTGGTGGCTGTAGGGAGGGGCAGGGTCAAACTTTTAGTGCTGGTTTGACTTTGACAGGAACAAAGGTGACCTCCCTTTGGGCAGCCTGCTTTCTGCCTGATCTGCTTTTACCCCCTCACCAACAGCTGTAGGGCAGAGGGTCTGGGTGAGACCCCTGGGGACTTCACCCCCCTCTGGCAGACTGGCACTATTCCCAGGGCAGAATGGGAGTGCAGCACCAGCTGTCCATGTCTGATTGTAGCTGTTTGTCCCTTTGGCTGGAACAGCAGCTCCCAGGTTGTTCTGGATGTGCTGACAGCAGAGCTGCTGTGTCACACTGGGGTGAGGGATCAGTGGCTCCCTTGGTCTGGACAGAGCACATGTCCGTCAGCGTTGGAGCCACACTGCTGCCTTTTCTCCCTTTTATTTAAGTTCAGGCAACTTTGTCAGGAAACAGCAAACTGCATCCACATATAAGCAGGGATCTCTTAGAACCATGGAATGAATCACTGAGGTTGGAAAGGACTGCTGAGACCATCAAGTCCAGCCATTCCCCCAGCACTGCCAAGGCCACCACTGCCCCTGTCCCCAGGTGCCACATCCATGTGCCTTTTAAATCTCCCCACTGGCCCGGGCAGCTGTGCCAGCTTGGACAGCTTTCAGTGAAGGAATGTTCCCTAATATCCAATCTAAAACTTCCCTGGCACACCTTGAGGCCATTTCCTTCTTGTCCTATCACTTGTTCTTGTCTACTCTTCACAGAACAGGATCTATATAAACTGGTAAGATACACATATATATTTTGACATACATATATTTGTCTCACAGGAGTATCTGTGGGTTTTGTACCAAGAGGGGCTTGTGAAACCTGTGTTTGCTCTTTAAAAGAACCTGAAATTAAAAACTGTTTTCTTCAGTGTGTTAGGACTGGAGACTTAACTAGGAATTTCAAATTAGGAATTTGAAAATTAAAATCCTATCAGGTGTCTCCTGCAGCAGTGAATTGACCACATTACAAGGCAAGTCAGTTTTAATTTGCATGTATTGACAAAAGTGCCACAAAAATTTGAAATTCCATTTGTCCCTTTGCAAATTGATAAAAAAAAAAGCATGATACAGAAATCTATCCATACACAGCATGATACTTGTACAGGTAAGACATTTGTACATCCACTGAACCTCAGGTGATCCACCTCAGCTTGAAGCACTCAGGGAAATGCTGATTATTATTTTTTCTTTTTTATTTTCCATTTTCAGTGCTGAACATTCGCTCCTAGAAAAAGAATAAACAAAGCACGGCTGAGGAAGAGTTTGGGAATGCTGCAAGGAGTTGCCAGTCACCAAGTGCCTAGATCAGGTATTCTGAGTATTTCTTCCCCAAAAAAACACAGTTTGATGAATCCCGTATCAAAGCCTCTCCACAATCTGACATAAAACTTTGACAGCAGATCTGCTCTTTCTTAGTGCCTCCAAGTACAAACATGATTTATTTCCAGCTCACTACCTGCAGATTATTTGTGTCCTGTACTGCTCCTGTCAGGTCAGAATCAGATTTAAGGGACTTCTCACTTTGACATTTATCTTGATGAGCTGCCAGTCCTGCAGCCTCAAACTGCAGGTGTGGCCCACACCTGGCAGGAATTCTTTCTTGGCGTGCAGTGAAGCTTACCAAGTTCACTGCATTTAGGTGGCCTGTCCTACATAACCTGCCCAAAGACCTGACCAGACTCGTTTAATCCTCAGCCACAGCAGGCTGGCTGCAGTACAGGGGAGCAGCGTGATCTCTACCTTTAACATCCTCTCCAGCTTAACTGCATCTGCAGCAAATCTCCTGATCCCATCAGAGAGCTTTTCCACGGCCATTTGGTCTTCGTTGTGGTGCCAGCGGAATGCCTTCTCATCCAGGTGGATCTTCTCAAGATCACATGCCTGAGCTGTGCAGGAGAAGTAGAAAAACGAACAGACCAGGTGATCAGATTCTTATCAAATTCAGACTTCCTAAAATTTGTCTTGAGTTCTAACCATTTCTAGGTGTTGGATAAATTTTAAATACTTTCAGTATGACTTGCTGCAGGAATACAATCTGGGATGTGGGACTGAAAGTGCTCCTGATCTGGCTGGAGGAGAACAAAGAGGAAAAGGAAAAAGGTAGCCTAATAAATCAGTTTATCTTAACACAGTGTTTGTGTGTGTCATTATCTTGTACCTGCTGCTGAATGGCACAGCACTCCACGCCTATTCTAAGGAACTGTGCAACCGCCCCGCAGCAGTGAGATATTCTGAGCAAATATTCTGAACAATCAGGGCTTTGATTATTTGGCAAGAGCTAACAAAAGCTCGCTTGATAGCAGGCTCTCAGGCCAGCAGCAGCCTGTGGGCAGCAACCCATGCTTACAGCTGTGCACAGAGCTGCTTTCTGAGATGTAAACCAGCATTTTAATGAGGCTGCAAAAGAGGGAGAGTATCACAGAATCCTGGAATAATTTGGGTGAAAAGGAACCCTAAAGCCCATTCAGTTCCACTCCCCAGCCACAGGCAGGGACACCTTCCACTATCCCAGATTGCTCCAAGCCCCATCCAACCTGGGCTTGAAGTAGTGTAATGGGAACAAGGATTCCAAGCCATCATGGCACAGATCAAATCACTCAGTCTTGTCTATGATTTGTTTCTAAGCTGTGGAGGAAAAACACCTCTTGGCATGTCTAGAGATTAAGATGAAACCAAAATTTAATCCCGAGCCTGTGCAGATTAACTTTCCTCTTCTCTCCCTGTCCCATGGGGAGAGGTGCAGAGTATGGAAGCACACTCCAAACCCACTGTAATCCAAGTAGTGCTCAGTGTCAGCAGTTGTAGCAGTGATATTGTAATGAGGCTACAGTATTTCCTTCTGAGGCTACAATATTTCTTCTAGGAAACCGGATTTATCCCTAAAGCAGGATGGCCGCAAGTACCACAGCACTGACTGGAAGCCCAGACTCCCAACATTGCAGAAGAAAGGAAGATGGAAAAAGCCCCCAGGAACAGACTCACCCTCTTTGACACTGAGTGTGGGAGTTAACTTGACGTGCTCTTTGCTGAGCTCTGCCAGGAGCTTGGGTGAAATGGTGAGATAGTCACAGCCCGTGAGCGCTTTGATCTGGCCCGTGTTGCGAAACGAGGCGCCCATCACGATGGTTTTGTAGCCAAACTTCTTGTAGTAGTTATAGATCTTAGTGACACTCTTTACTCCTGCAAGTAGAAACCAGCAGCTTTATTGTAAGTGATGATTTAGAACATGCTCAAACCCAGCATTTTGCCATAAGAGGATTTTTACCAGTAAACTGTTTGAGTGGGCAGCTGTTGTTTTCTCAGCAGTGTTAAATCTGTGCTCACCTGGATCCTCTGAAGGCTCGTAGGTTTTCTTGTCTCCATTTGCAACATACCAGTCCAGGATCCGTCCCACGAACGGGGAAATCAGAGTAACTCCAGCTTCAGCACAGGCAACAGCCTGAGCAAAGGAGAACAGCAAGGTCATGTTGCAGTGAATCCCATACTCGGCCTCCAGAACCCTGCAGACAGAGGTTGGCTTAGAACAGCACTTTGCTCACCTACAGAATTCATATTCAGGAACGAGCTGCTAAGTTGAAACTACTGAATTCCCTGAGTTAATTTAGGAACGGGGAGCACTCAGTAAGCTTTAAGGGCGTCAGCTAGCAGCAAATGTTTTGTGCTGCCAATCTCTGCTTTATTAATGCTGTCCCTCTAGCCAAATGCAGCCAGCTTAGCAGGGTATTTCAGGAAACTGTGGCCTGGCCCTCGTATGAAGAAACTTTCCCTATTTCAACAGCAAGCTGTGGCAAGCACCTTCTGTGCTCATGACAGACTTCCTCATGCTGTGCATTCAGCACTGCTGTTTATTCAAGTGCAGAATGTGATGTCAGTGCCTGTGGACAGGCAGGAGCATGCCATGAATCAGCACACCAGGCACACACAGCCTTACCTGCCAGCCTGGATTCCTTCCCACGTTGAAGAGAGCTTGATGAGAATCCGATCTTTACCAACTCCTACTTCCTTATAGAGGTCGATGAGGCGCCTGGCCCTTTGAATCATTCCTTCCTTATCAAAGGACAACCTTTGAGGCAAGAGCAGCACTGTTTGAAATTGTTTTTTGTTTTTTAAATTTTCTCCCCCAAAGGCCAAAAAATGCTGTTTTATCAGCATTTACATGCCAACAGCAGGTTTGTGTTCTCAGATCTCTCCTAGACTGTCAGCCCTTTGAGAAGGAAGTTTCTTATTATGAATTCAGAAGCTAAGCATTAACAAAAATTAGCACTGAGCAAGTTAACAGCCAAGTCCTGTGCAAATCTTGAGAAAAACTGTTCAAACAGATCTCTCACTAAACTGAACAGCTATTATCACATAGAAGAGAATGAGCAAAACTCCAACTGGAAGTGTGAGGTTTCCCTTGCTTAAGCAGCAACAGGAAGATTATGAAAATCCAAGGTCAGTGCTACTTGTTTTTTGTTACAGAGTTCTAGTCTAACTAGGGGAAATTCACACTCTTAAATATTAATAATGTAAGTTGTGCTGTTCTTTTAGGCCAAAAAAAATATCTTTCTCCAACTCACATGAGGTCACTTTTTGTATTTACAAATATCCAGGGTAACCCAGAGGGAAAAGAGCCAACCTTGCATCTACTTCTGTGGACACACGGCCAGGTATCCTCTTCAGGATTTCAGCTCCAAATAATACAAAAAGTTTGTCAGAAGCATTTTTGATCTGCTCCTCTTCTGACCTGAAAACCACAAAAAGCAAAAGCATTTATGGGGATAAAAAAACAGGTGAGTTTACACTTTGCTGTGGATTTGAAGATCAAATTTCACAGCCCGTTTAACGTTAAATTCCAGAGTTCAAATGAGCTACTTCCGTCCTGCCAGCAGGATTAGCCTTTGGACACTCCTTCCTGTAGTGCTGTTGTTTTCCTGAGCAAGGAAGGCCAGGTGTGAGCAGGGAAATGGGGATGCTCTTCTTAAAGAGCACATTTGGAATGGGCATAAGGAATTCTTCTCAAAGTGTTGAGACATTTGGGGCAGGAGACAAACCCAAAAGTACACGAGGGGGAAACCCCAGTACACTGTTTGTATATAAATAAGGCATTTTAAATATAGGTCTGCTGAGATGAAACCCCTCTTTACTTACCCACCAAGCTTCTTCCCATAGGCAACAGCATCATCCACAAGCTTCTGGTATGCCGGCATCTGAGCCGCAGCGAGGATCAGGGAGGGGTTTGTGGTGGCATCCAGGGGCTTGTACTCATCTATGGCTAAGGAAAGAAAACCAGCCTGTTTGAAACAGCCAGCCAGCATGAGAAATCAGAAGGGTTTTGCTCAGCCTGGTGAGAATGTAAGCACTTGTTAATGACAGAGCACATCAGTGGTGTTTAAACACTGCCTGAAGGCTGGTTTGTGCCAGAGTACAGAACAACTGGGCTGCAGTCACAAGACACAACAAATTTTAAAGTTTATAAACTACAGAAATTGCCCAAAAGTATAAACCTGTAGAAATGATGGATGGAGAGAAGTAATACTAATTTCCAAACTTCATCCTAACCAGCATAGCTGAGCTCCAGGAATCACTGAGGGGAATAAAGTATACGGGACCTTCCCTTCAAGCAGTCAGAAATTTGGGCTTTTCTTTGTGTCCAACTGATGGGGCCAGGACAGGTGAATTCACCTGTGAGGCTCCAGCAGCATTTCTTACTGCTTTTTAAACTTTTTGCAAACAGTTACAGTTTCTCAGTATCTGCTCTTCTCATTTCCTTGTCCTACCAGGAAGACACTTGACCCTTGGTCTTACCCTAAGCCCTGGACTACACCTGTTCCAGGTGATGCCAGGTTTTGCTCCAGCAGGCTGTGGCACACATTGTCTGGCTGTAATCACAGCCTGGCACCAGGGTAAACGGGGTAGAGCCTCTGCAGGCCACTCAGCAGTTTCAGCAATGCAGTTAAAATGTCAAAAAATAATAAAATCTGTATTACCAGCCCCTTCTTCTCAGCATTTCTGCACAGGGATGAAACCCCAAGTGAGAGAGTGCAACTGTACTAAAAATAAGCCTTGTTTTTCTATAGATCCCTCCCAGGCAATGATCAGGATCTTGGAGAGAAGTCCACTCCATACAAACAGGTCCTTCAGAACTTCAGCACATCAATGAAACTCCATTCTGTACTGACACCTTCTACAAACACCACTGGGAACCAGCAGCAGCAACAACCACCTTCACCTCCACCAGTGTTTAACCTGCCAGGAATGAGCCAGGTAAGGCTCTTGCCTTGTTTGGACTCTAAGAATAACCCCCAGGTGATAAGAGCAGCCCAGAGGACAAGGTGGGATGTTGTGAGCAGGGCTGGGAGCTGGACTCGATGATCCCTGAGGGATATTCTACAATGCCTACTGCTGCTTGCACACAAACACCCTCTTGGCCATTCTGGGAGGTTTTTTTTCCTGTGTCTGAGCTGTTGCCACCCCTGTGCTCTCTTCACCTTAAGTTTAGTACTCTTAAGACATTTGACAGTGGCCCTTTAGGATTGTTTACTGTTACACCAACAGGATTAGGCAAGCAGTGGAGGGATTACTGCAAGCCTCGGTGAGGACAGGACAGGATTCAAGAGCTGCTCTACACAACCCAGAGACACCCAGGGAGGGAATTCTTGGCTCTGATGGACTGAGCAGGCTCTGTGTCCGTACTGGGCCAGGCAGTGACAGCTCGGGAACAAGTGGCTTTTTAATCGAAGGCCACCTTCCTTTCTCAGAAAGGAGTGTGCTGGCTCATTTACAGGAGATAAGGGAAAGAAAAGCACTCTGGCATTATTTTTACAGAATCCTGTAATGATTAGGTTGAAAGCGACCTTAAAGATTGTCCAGTTCCACTCCCTGCCACGGGCAGCGACACCCTCCACTGGACCGGGTTGCCTTGCCTTGAGTTTGGAAAAAACCCCAAACAAGTCCCAGGTCTAGACAGGTCACTGGAAGAAAACCCGAACTCATTAGCGCAGCAGAGCCTGGCTCGAGTCTGGCACTTCCTCCTGACAGCACGCAGAGCTGAACGTGGCGCTCAGGGCACACTCGAGGACAAACCGGGAGAAAATCCCGGGAGGGTCTGGAAAATGTCCTGGCTGGGCGGGATCTGCCCTGGGATGGGGACCAAGGCGCCGGCACCGAGCGCCTTCCCCCCGCCCCCCCTCTGGCCGCAGGGTGGTTCGCTCCCCCCAGTGCGCGCCCCTTCGGCCGGGCGCGCCCACTCTCCGTGATGGGGGGCGGGAGAGGGGGCTAAGGAGAAGATGCCGTGACAGGATCCCCTCGCGCCGCCTCTCACCGTTGAAATCTCCGGTGTCGGCCACCACCGTGGTGTGGTGCTTGAGCTGGTCCAGCGCCGACTCCATCTTCTGCCGCTTCACGGGGGACACCGACATGTCCGTGGTTGTGGGGGCTCGCGCGCCTATAAGGGACGGTTCGTGCCCGGAGGCGACCGGCCTGCGCGCGCACCCGCGACACGCGCGCTCCCGCCGCCCGCCGCCAATCCCAGCCCGGCTAGGCGGCGGCGGCCAATCAGGAGCGCGGACACAAGACGGACGCGGCCGGGAGGAGCCGAGGCGGGGCAGCGGGAGGGAGAACGATTTTGATTGGCTGGCTCGTGGCCCTGGGGGTCGGGGCGGGTGGTCGCCTTGGCGACCCTGACGCCTCCGCTGTCGCCAGCAGAGCGTGTCCGGGGGTCTCCCGGCCCCGGGATCTCCCGGTCCCCAGAACCCCCCGGGGACGTTCTCCACGGCCGGCACGGCGCCCGACCCGCCCCCAAGCCACCCGTCCTTGATGGCCGCGCGGGGCCAGGGCGCCGCCGGTGCCGCAAGATGGCGGCGGGCGGGCCGTGAGGGGAGGCGGCCGTGAGGAAAGGCTCGGAGCTGCGCCGGTGCTGCCCCGCTGCAGGAGCTCAGCGCTCTGCGCTCCCTCCCGTGCCGTCGTGGCAAGGTTCGAAATGGCTTGTCGGGTACAGCGCCAGCCGCTGAGAGAGCCCCCGACCCAGCGGGGCAGGTGTTTTGGGCTCTTGGTTTGCCTAAACTTTATTTAGGCTGTAGAGGGGGTGATCTTGTTAGTGTGGTTGTTCACCTGAGACAGAGGATGGCCGGCCCTTGGCTGGAAATGTCGGAAAATCTGTCGCTTGGCTGTGTCATAGCGTTATGCTGTTCCCTCTTTCTGTATTGTTCCACTGGGGACAGCTGCCACCGAAGTTCCCCTTCCTGATAGGCAAGAATGTGCTTCTGTACAACCTTTTCATGTTTTGCCCAACCCGAGAAAGGATGATGTAAAGAAGCTTTAGGTTTAAGTCCTGTTTGAATTCTGTGACTGTGTAGGAAACAGGTTCATACTGTCTCTGGTTTCTTTGCCAAGGAATAGGAGAGCCTCCCTTGTGAGTCAAGGAATCACAAATTCCCAGACTGGTTTGTGTTGGAAGGGACTGGAAGACCATCCAGTTCCACCCCCTGCCATGGGCAGGGACACTTTCCACTAGACCAGACAAGAAAAGGGAGTTCAGCTTGCAGCTTTTCTGGTACTTAATTCTTATCACGTGTGAGATTTTCACCTCTGTTTTTAAAGCAGTTATCCAGGCCATAACACCCTTCCTGTTGAATGTCAGTGCCCAAACCCAAAAGGAAACTTGTGGTTTCAGACATTTTGCTGAGTTTCTGAGACTCTCAGTGACAAACCATTATGAAAACCGAGTGAAAGAGACAGAGATGGAGTTAACTATTTTAATAACTCTTGTACAGGGCATGGTTATATCATTGTCTCCTTCGCTCAGGTACATCAGTGTACAGTACTTTATAGCAGTGTCTGCAGGCAGTACAAACAGAACAGATGCACAGCTCAGTCGCATGGAAATCTGTAAAAGTGACCTCTGCAATAAGGTCTGCTGAGTCATTTGTTTTAGGAAGTGCTCCTGTGGCTCCCAGCTTTACAGAGCTGTCGTGTACACTCCTGTTAAAATCCCAGACAATTCCCTGTATTTGCTTTCCTCTGCACCCCAGGACTAGCAGGTGGTGTGTTTTCTAGCTCAACATTTGTTTTTATTTTCATTTTAGGAACTTCTTCACCTCCTGTGCTTGCCATCCTGCTTCACTTCTCCACCCTAATCCAGAGCCAGGGCTTCTCAGGAGGATTGTCCTCTTCATCCCTCCCTGACAAGGTGAGTGCCCTTCTCAGATCCCAGCAGGGCTGTGCCTAAACCCAGGATCCTCCCCTGCCTGTGCTGCTGGTGCCAGCAGTGTCCTCTTTCAAACAAAGAAAACAGATTGCCCATTGGGGACACGTAAGAATAAAGCCAAAACTGAGGTGCCCTGGTGTTCTCAGACTTAGACACGAGTTCCCCAGATGCTGTTTTAAAGCTTTTTCCATTAAATGTGCAAGGACAGGCACAAATTTGGGCAAAGACTCAGCACGTGCTGAGAGAGAAAACCAAACCCAACTGTCCCTGGGCTGTGGGCAGCTCTGGAGCTGTGTTTGCTTCACTGCTTTGCAATCAGGTTGTCTGTCAGTTAAACAGAGACAGAAATGCAATGTGCCAAACTTGCTGTGGACAGGAACTACGCTGCTGAGTTTTGAATTGTGAGTACATATTGGAAGCATAATCACTAATTCTGCCTCTAGGGAGAGAGATTCTCCTCACCCTTATTTACAGATTGTTATATATAAATGCACATAACTTTATGAAGGAAAACAGGAAGTCAAGAGCAACACCCTGTGCTAAGCTAGATTTTGTTTTTCTTGTGCCCATTTATTTGGAGTTAAACCTGCCCTTCCCAGTGTGCGTTGGGGTTTCAGCTCTTTGGGGATCATTTCAGCTGAGACCTTGCGGTGAAAAGGTGAAGGTGGGGATGAGTGACCAACACCCTGGGAAGGGCTGTGGGTGTGCCTGGGTCGGGAGCAAATGGTCAGGGCTTATCTCCTCCTGGTTTGAGGCTGGGCTTTGGCAACACTACAACATTCCAGTGCAGGATCAGTGCCCCAGGGAGGGGCTGCACAGCTGCCCTGGGCCCGGCCTCTGCATCAGCAGCGGTGGGCAGGTGGAACTCACCTATTTCCAGATTCAGATCCTCCTGTTTGTCACCCCTGCTCGTTTCTGGGCACTGAGACTCATCTCAGCTGTTCAGAGGCAGCACTAACTGGTCTGTGGATTTAAGGAAGCAGCCAGACTTTGGGAATGTGCGTTGCCATTCCAGCCTTGTCCAATGAGGGGGTACAGGGGGACAGGAGGAGGACAGGGAGTTGCCCCCAGGCAGCTGGGGGACAACTGTCCCACAGAGCCCTGGGGCTGTGCCAGGGTGGCAGCTGTGATTCCAGTGGCATTTCAGGCTGTGGTTTTAGTTCCTTAATTATTTTTCCCCAAGAAAATGTTTCTAAGAGAGAAAGAGAGTGAGTTTGGGCTCTGAGCATCCTGGTTCTAGAACCTGGATTTAACAGGGTAGAAATCTAATTTGCAACTCAGGCTCTGAAAGTAAATCCCAGTGACTTTGTCCCAGGTGAGATGGTGCCAGTGGCCTCCCCTGCTCCTTCTCCAGGGAAGGCTGATTTCATGTGGCAATAGAGCAAACCTTACTCTTTGCTGAATGACTTGGCCTCCAGCCAGGCTTTGACTTCTTCAGTGCTGGATTCAAAGGTGAGGGGCACAAAAACTTGCTGAGGCTTTTCCACTTTGAAATTCCTGTGGAGAGGCTGAATTTTATTGTTCATGATCTTCTTTAGCAGCTCATTGTTCAACTCATCCATTTGGTGAATAAGTTCTGTAGAAACAGGTAGGGAATGAAATCAAGTCTTCAGTCACAAATCCCATTAAATGTGTTTGTGGGGAAATTGTAAGGAAAACAGGGATGTAGCTTGGTGTTTTTATTAACTCTGTACATACAGCCCAGGAAAGTGCTTACTTTTGTATTTTAATTCTAAAGAACAAGCTTAAGTACTCTGTTGGAGCAATGGGGTGAGTGATGACATTTGGACCTTCAGAACAGCATCAGGGACAAATGTGTACAGGGAGATTGCTGTGGGTTTGGAGGCTGGAGGGCCCTGGAAGAGAGTGGAGGGATCTCCCCTTTCCCTGCTAGTCAAGAGTCTCCCTTCAGCTTTTGAAACTTCACATTCTCTTTGGGAGAAGCTGTGATTTCTGCAGTTCTTCTGCAGAATGAAGGAGAGGAGGGATCACAGAATCCCAGCCAAGGGATCTAAAAAGCCTGCTTCATGGTTTCTTGCAGCATTACTGGGGAGAGAACCTCCCTTTCACCTGTTTTGTGAACAAATTTACAGTGGGACCAGTTGTTTCTCATGTTTCTAACCCTGCCCCGTTCAAAGGATATAAAACCCCTCAAAACCCACCAGCTCCTGCTCCAGATCTGCTCAGGGGTGTAAACCTGATCTGGCAAAGTCTTTGCTCCCACTGGTGCTCTCAAGTGGGGACAAGGGACAGGGTCAATTCCCTGAGGGCTGGTGTTGGGGTTTTGCTTCAGTTTGTCATCTTCCTGGGTTTGAGTTATTTAGTTCCCTTTGGGCTGGTGAAATAAGGGAACTGCCCTGCAGACTTCCCAGCAAGAGGGGAAAATCCCAGCCCTCGTGAGGCAGCAGAGGTTGGGGAATGGACTCTGTTTCTGAGAACCATGTTCCCATTTTCTTGGGAGCCTGTGTTGCCGTTTATTTTCCTCCCATCACCCCTTGGCTGTTGCCTGATGTGGAAGGATAGATCTGTCAGAATACAATTGGAGAGTTGGGACTGAGAACTTTTCAGTCCTCTCTGCTACTTCTAGTCAGTAATTTGCTGATCCCAGAGCTCCAGGTTTTGCTCCGCAGTGGAACAGAAGCAGCAGGAAGCACAAACTGGGAGTGAGCAACACACTCATGATGAGATGAGCCTGAAGGTCCCTTCCAGCCCATGCCATCCTGTGATTCTGTGAGAACTCCAGTGACACTTCATCCAGTGTCACTTTCCCCATCAAACTCCTGAGGACTATGGAGAATAACTCCATAACACTCATGTCCAGCAGGGGATGGGCAGGGCAGGACAGGGAGTTGTTGTCCTCCCTCCTCACTGTGGTTTGGACAGGACCAATGTGTTTGAGCTGGGAAGTGACACAGCACAGGCAGCCTGTTCCAGCATTGGATTGGAGCAAAGCTCAGACACCACCAGGGAAAATGGAGTTGGTGCTTCCTGGTATCCTGAGCTCTCTCCTGCCCCTGGGAAGGGGAAGGGAAACACTTTTTTCCCAGGAGTGGTCGCATACCTCCAGGATTTCATCCTTCAGCACCGAGAGCTCATTGGCGTTTCGCGTGGTGAAATCGTAGCGGATTTTGGCAAATCTCATGGGCACAGCCACTCCCTGGGCCTCGAAATTCCTGCAGGAGAGAAAAACTGGAGTTTTAGTGGAGGCCCATCTGATAATGGGGCCAGTGTGGGTTCACTGGTGGAACATTAGTGCTGGTGGCTGGGAGTTTGCATTTGGAGGGGCAGGGTCCCTCTGCTCTTTTGAGGAAGATTTTGAGCCCTTGTTTCAGTGAAAGCCCTTGGGGCTGGGAGCAAGCAAGCAAACCAAAGCTGCTGGGGTTTGATGTGGGGCCTTCCTGGGGGGCTGTGGGGCATCTCCTGGAAGGGTGGAAGGAAATGCTGCTTTAGGGCCTGGGGGGACTGACACAGCAAAGGCTCCAGACTGCAGCTCCTGGGAAAGATGAGGTGTGAAACCCTCCCTGTCCTGCCTGGTGGAAACAACTGCCCCAGATGCCAGAGCAGGGAGGAGCTGGGGAAAGAGGAGTTGAAAATCCAAGCAGGCAGAACCTGGTGGAAATCTGTGGGGTTTTCATCGGGCAATGCTGAACTACTGGCACAGAATTCTGCAGGTTCCCAGGAAAAGTGAGTTTGGATGTTTCTATTCTAAGATGTATTTGGGCACGGGGAAGAGAAATGCATTTATGTGTTAGCTTGGGACACCAGAATATACGGTTTTCAAAGTTGAATTGGTTTTTTGTTTGAAGAGAGACAAAATGAATATGGTAGATTGTTGAAAATGGTGAAAAAGTGGACTGAAAGGTTCTTTTTGACCCAAACTGAAAAGTTTTGCTTTGTTTTGTTTTGTTTTGTGTTGCCTGGCCTAGGGAAATTCAGCAGATCTCATCTTTTTCTTTTCCAGCTGAGTGAAGTGTTACCTTTTTAATTGAAAAAACATCTGCTGTATGGAAAAACAGTCTTTCTTTCTGAAAGGACAGGTAGGAACAATTTTATTGCTCTTCCCATCGATCTTTTTGCTTATGAAATGTAACCAGCACAGATACTTGTTGCCTTATTCACAGGGCCTCAGGTTCTCCTTCAGTTCAGGTCGTGCTTGTAACTCGTGGCAATCAGTGCTTCCAGCACTGCCAGCAGCTCTCTTTTTCCCTTTCGGACCTACTGTGTTTGGCCAGTGGTTTGAAATCCATGTACTGGGAAAGCTCAGTTCTTTGTGAACCTCTAAAACCTGGCACTGGAAAATGAGCCCATTATGTTAAATTCATTAATTTATTACTCATTGTCCTGCTGCCCTCATTAGCTGTGTTAGTTGGTCAGAAGAAAGTTGAAACCACAAATTTAGTGTTGGATACCACCTCAGTGGTTGCAGGGTGGTCTTTAGCTCACGTGCTTTGGGACAGCTCCTGGTCTGGTTATACCCCTGTGGAACATTGCAGTTGTAATTCCACAGTGAGGGAGAGCTTGGAGGAGCCAAACTGAATCCAGCAGGCCAGGGAGGGCGTGCTGCCTTTGCCCAGGAGTGCCCTGAAGGCAGGGAGAGGGAGGAAATCCCAGTTAGGTTGGAATTCCTTCTTTTGTGGCATTCCAGAAGGCAACTGAGTCCGGAGGGAGGAGTTAGAGGCTCTGTGTGCTTTGTGTGCACCTGGACTGTTCAAAGGGACCTGTGCTGAAGGTTGTGCTCCTGCTGGGGCTTTCAGGACATTTCTCTGCAGCCAAGAGCTGAGATAAATCACTGTAGTGCTGAGGGTTGGCTGTTGGTGCTAAGATGGGGTCTCCTGGCTGGAAAACTTGTTCAGGCTACTCTGAAAAGAGCAGGAGCACAGCAGGAAAAATGTCTGTCCCAGGGCTGTCATCCTGGCAAAATTATCAATTCATTTGCAAATTTTTTTTCTGACCTGTTATCCATAAGGAAAATTTGCTGTTGAGGGTGTGCAAGGCAGGTAAACAGGTACAGTATCTACCCAGGAGAAGGAAGATCCTCCTCTCCTGTGAACTCTGCTTACACTGCTGCTGTCTGGGGAGATGCCACCTTGGTAAAAGGCACCTGATCATTTCCATTCCAAGATTCCACTCTGCCATTTATGGTTTGCCTGTGCTGAGACAGGTGGAAATGTTTTCTGTGTGTGTTGTCTGCCCATCATTAAAAACAGGCTCCAGTCTTCTCATCTAAAATAAACTCTCCTTAGTTTTCCCAACCTCACTGAGAAAACTGGAGTTGGAGAAGAGAGATGATCCTACTTCTTTCCCTGCTCCACACTGCATTTGTACCACTTGGTGTTCCTACCAGGACACGGTGCAGCAGAATCTTGGTGGCCACAGCTGGGAACTTGGTGAATTGGAAGCAAAGCTGAAGGCTTTGTCCACTAAGAGAAGTGGTGATTTATAAAGCAAAGCAGAGTGGGATTCCATTGGTGATGGTCCCAATCAATACTCTTTCTGTTTATTTTCTTTTGGATGCTGCAACCTGCTGTTCCTTTACATTTCATTTAATTTTCTGTATTTCATTGATTCTCTGTGGAAATCTGCTTTTAATAAAAAGGCTCCTGAGGGTATTGATGATATCCCAGGTTCCTGGGATTCACAGGTGTGTTCAGACCCAGGATTGTTCTGGCTGGCAGAAGCTGCACCAATCTCCTGGGAATCTCAGTCTGGGTTTGTCTTTTCTCCCAATTCTCCTCAGTTTGGGGGTGCAGCCCTGCCCTTTGGATCTCCTAGAAGAATTTTGGGTTAAAAAGATTATTTTCTATTCTGCAATATTTCTCAAGAATTTGATTAAAAAGAATGAAACTGTATCAATGTGGTTTTAATTGGTTCATTTGCATTGGCTAATTAAAGCAAATCATTGAGAAGGGGCTTGAGCAGCCCTTGGTCGGAGCTGGCAGCTCTTCTTCGTCTCTTCATTCTTTGAATTTCTTCTAATTATTTCTTAAGCAATTACTGCAATTAAGATACACAGTGAGGAGAATAGCGCTGCTGCCCTGTTGGATTGGGAAATCCAAGTGCAGTTCCTTGGAGAGCTTGAGGGGATGGGGAGCTGAGCCTCAGGCTGGGTTTTGGCAGTGGGAATTGGGTGAGGAGGGGAGGGGGGAGATCCCCCAAACTGGTTAAAGGCAGTTCTGCTGGGTTTGGGTGCCCCCACCCCAAAAAAGGATCCTGGTTAAAGGGGACTTGAGGAAGCAGCAGGATGTGCTGGGGGGGCTGTGCTGGAACCCCCAACCCCTGGTCAGGGATGGTGGGCAGTGCCAGGGACACTGCGGAGGGGCTGTGCTGGGATCCCCAAATTCCAGCCAGGAATGCTGGGAAGTGTCATCTCCATGGGGACGCTGTGGAGGGGCTGTGCTGGGATCCTCGAATTCCAGCCAGGAACGCTGCCAGCCCTTTGGGACACTGCCTGATCAAGAGATATTCCCCATTCTGTTCTCTCATGCTCAGCACCTGGCATTTCATTGCAGTCCCACAGGCTGAAAATCCCATGCAAACAGCTGGAATCCCAGCCGATCACACAGAAGCCAGTCCGGGAGACGAAATGATCTGTTCCACAGATTTATTTTCCCGATGCGTTTTGATTTAAAGCAGAACATTGCCCGCCCCTCCCACCTACCCCGATCCCATATTCTTTAATTTTGGGGGTTCTCTATGAGAATTATCTGCCCAGGCTGGACAAAAAAATCCAAAAACATTCCTCGGCGCTGCGGGTACCGGCGGGGTTTGGAGAGTTCCGGAGCCCCGGCGGGGCCGCAGCCCGAGCAGGAGCGGCAGCGCCGGGTTCGGCCCCAGCGCCCGTCCCGCAGCGGCTCCTCCCGCCAGCGCCGAGCCCGGTCCCAATCCCGCCCCGGGACCTCCAGCGGACACGGGCGGGACCCGGACCCGAAGCCCCGGTCCCACTTCCGGGAGCAGCCCCGGTTCGCCCCAGGTGTGAGGGGCGGGGCCGCGAGCGATGGTCCCGCGCCCATCCCGGGCGGGGCCGGGGCTCGGTGAGGCGGGGCCCGGCGGGGCCGGGGCGGGGCCCGGGCCCTGCTCAGGTGCGCGGGGCCCCAGCGCGGCCGCGCGGGGCGGGGCCGAGGTCATTTAATCCCCGGGATGCGCCTCTGCCGCCATTTGCTCACTCAGAGCCCGGTGCTGACGGGAGCTGTCTGTCCGCGATTCCCGGGGGGCCGAGGAGGCTTCGGCCTCCCCTCCTGTCCCCCTCTCTACCCCTCCTTCCTTCTCCCCGTGTTCCCCTGCTTTCTTCCCCTTTCCCCCTCGTCCCTCTCTGCCCCAAATTCTCCCCGCCTGTCGCCCCAAACCTCCCACACTCCTTCATTTCCTTTCCCTACCCCACTACCCCCGTCTGTTCCCTCTCTTCCCCTCTTCTGTCCATTCTCCTTCACCCCCTGGTCGGGCCTTTCCCTTCTCTCTGCACCCCAATCCCCCCTCCCTACCGCCCCCATCCCCCCCCAGCTCTCGTCTCTCCCCGTCCTCCCCTCTCCTTCATTCCCCTCAGCCGCGGGGCTCGGGGTGCCGGAGAATAAAGCCCAGAGGGCCGGAGCCCGGCGCCCCCTGCCCTCGCTGGAAGCCCCCACACGGGGCGGTTCTCAAGGACCGCCCGACACCGCCGGGGCTCCGGCTCACCCCACATGACAGTGGGGGCTCCCCGGTGGGGTCGGGGCTGGGGGTCAGGGGGGGGCCCCTCCTCAGGGTGGTCCTGGGTGGGAGTCGGGGGGCTGGGGGTGGGTGGGTCTAGGGGGGGGGGGTCCTTCCGGAGGAGGGGTTCCGGGGGAGGGGGTGGGGCGGAGGGGGATCTCCCCTCCTGCAGTCCCCGCCCCCTCCTCTGGGACCCCTCTTCCAGGCGGGGCTTGCACTGGCCCCGTCCCCGGGACCCCCTCCTCCGGACCGGGGCCCAAGGGGAGGGAGGGAGGGGTGGGTGGGGGGAAGCAGAGGGGGTCGCGTCACTCTGCCGTGCGAGCACAGATAGAGCTTATCAGACAAGCAGCCCCTCCCATCCTGCCCCCCACCCCACCCTCTCCCCCCATGGGCCCCTGTCCGGGGGAGGGGGTCCCGGGGAGGGGGCCGGGGCAGGCCCCGTCTGGAGGAGGGAGTCCGGGGGAGGGGGCGGGGTGGAGGGGGGTTTCCCTCCTCCAGTCCCCGCCCCCTCCTCCGGAGGGGGCCCTCCCTCCCTACTCCCCCCTCCCCCCAGGACCCCCTCCCCCGCGGAGGGGCCCCTCCCTGACCCCCACCCCCGACCCCCCCGGGGAGCCCCAGTGTGATGTGGGGAAAGCCGGAGCCCCGGCGGTGTCGGGCGGTGCTTGTGAACTGCATGGGGGGACCCGGCCCCGTGTGGGGCTCCAGCCAGGGTGGGGGTGCCGGGCTCCGGCCCTTGTCTTTATTCCCCGGCACCCCGAGCCCCGCGGCTGCGGGGAAAGAGGGAGAAGCGGGACGGAGGACGGGAATAGGGGGGCAGAAGGGGTGACTGGGGTCAAGGAAGGAGGGCAGGTGAGGGGGTCGGGGTTTGCAGGGCAGCAGGGAGAGGGGACGGGGAGGTGGGGTGGGAAGGAAGGGTAGAGGACGGAGTGGGAGAAATGAAGACAGGATGGAGGGAAGGTAGCATGGAGAGGGGGCAGGGGGAGCTGGAGTCGGGGCGGGAAGGAAGGGTAGAGGAAGGAGAGGGAGGATTGAAGGCAGGTGGAGAATTGGGGAGGGAAGGGGAACAGGGAGAGGAATCAGGTAGAAGCCGGGGTGGGGAGAAAAGTGGAGGGAGGAGGGGGAGGGTGGAGGAGCAGGGTTGGGGTGTGTAGGGGGAGAGGGAGAGGGAGGGGGAGTAGGGGGGGACCGGGCCAGGGGGGAGGGTGGGGAGGGCTGGGGGGGAGGGAGTGGGGGGTGGGGGAGGGGAGGAAGGGAGGGATATAGAGGAAAAGAGATGAAGAAAAGTAGAAAAGAAAAGAAAGAGAGATAGAGAGATAGAGAGCCCCGCCCTACCCTTCCCCACCGAGCACCAAGGGGGCAAATGGCTCCAAAGCCTCTTCCCGGGGTTTAAATCCCCTCGGCCCCCCCCCCGCGCAGCCGCTCTGGGGCCCCGCGCACCTGAGCCGGCCCCGCCCTTCACACCTGAGCCGGCCCCGCCCCGCCCCGCCCGTAAATCCCGGCGGAGCCGTGCCCGCTCCGCTTTGTGCGGTGGATGCTCGTCCCGGGCTGGGGCGGGACCGTCGCTCGGAGCGCTGTGCGGAGCCCCGGACCGGGGGCTGCTCCCGGCGCTGCGCGGAACTGGAGGGGTCGAGAACGGGACCCGGGCTTGGGGGTTCGTGTCTGGGTCCTGCCGATGGCTGGTGGGGGTCCTGGGCCGAGCGGGCTGCGAGTCCTGCAGCCGCGGGATCGGGGCAGGGATCGGGACCGGGATCGCTGTGGGAACGACGAGCCGCTCCAGGACGGGCGCCGGGACCGAGCTCGGCACCGCCGCTGCTGCTCCGACCGCGGCCGGCGCAGGGCTGGGGCCCTGCTGGGGCTCCGGGGAGGTCCCACCGCGGCTGCGGGGAGCCGGGGCTGTGCCGGGCCCGGCAGGAGGGAGCTGGAGCAGGCGCTGGATGGCGGCTGGAAGCGGGCGGGGCGCGGGGACCGCCCGTGCCAGCCCCGGGACCCCCGGACGCCGCCGCTCCCTCAGCGCCGCCCGCCCCGCGGGGCGCCCCCTGGCGGACATGGAGCTGTGCTGCCCGCTCCCGGCCCGGCGCGGCCCCGCCCGCAGCCCCCGGTGCGCGCTCCCGGCCCGGCGCGGCCCTGCCCGCAGCCCCCGGTGCGCGCTCCCGGCGCTGCACCGCCCGCACCCCCGGGGCTCCCGCCCGCCGCGGCCCCGCCGAACGAGCCGGGCTGCATCGCCGCGGGCCGGAGGAGCCGCTCCGGGCCGGGCGCTGGGGCCGAGCCCGGCGCTGCCGCTCCTGCTCCGACCGTGCCCGGTGCGGGACCGGGGCCCTGCCGGGGCTCGGTCCTGCTCGGGCCGCTCATCCGACACCTACCGGGTGAGACCCGATGCTCTCCATCCTTTCCCCCCCTTTCTCTGTGGCTCGCACTCTCCAATGCAAAAACCTCTGGGTTTAAGAAGCCGATGAAAACTGTTTATTTCCAGAGCACAGGGTATTCTGAGTTGGAAAGAGCCACGAAGATCATCAAGTCAAACACTAATAAGTGACTGGCCCATCCGAGCGCTGAACTCACAAGCCCGGCCCTCTCAGCACCCTGCTCCCTGAGTCAATCTCAGGGTCATAAGGAAAGTCCTGCCTGGGATGGGAATGGTCGCTGCCAGCAAGGGAATTCCGATGCAAATTAGCAAATTTTCTCCTAATTCTGCTTTAGACACCAGCCCCTGGAATGGCTCTAGCATGAACTGGCTGGCATCTGAGATGACAGCACAAAACTCTTCCCATAACCCTGATTTCCTGCCCTTCCCGGCATTTCCCTGACAGCTCAGGTAAAGGTGCTCAGGCCACGTCCCTTTCAGGGAGAAATGAGCAAGACAAGCCCTGAGGGGTCCCTTGGTCCATGGCCAGAGTTCCTCTGGAGTGTCAGGGCTGGTCCTGCCTGCAGAGGGGCGTTCCCTGTTGGTGAGTGCTCACTGCCCAAAATCACGGCGGGGGCTGAGGCCGGGGCTGCTTCTCAGCCCCGGAGCTGCAGGGAGCCCTGGGTGACTCCTGCTCGCTGCCAGGAATGTTCCTTGGCGTTCCCTCCCTGTGTCCCAGCTGGCCGGGAAGGCGGGGCGGGAGGAGGCCGGGAGCTCCGGGAAGGGAAGCGGCCCCTCTGGTCCTTGGGATCGGCAGGGGAGGAGCTGTGCCTCGGTGTCCTGCCCGTGGCGGGCAGTGCCGAGCACACGGCCGGGGATGGGCACTGGGATGGACACGGATCAAGGGCTGCCCGCGGCTCCTCGGCCAGGGGCTGCTCTGAACGGGCACTCGGGGATGCTGCAGCCCGGACAGAGCCCACTGACATCCCAAAATACCCCGAGGAACAGCTGCCATTGCCTGGGAATGTCGACACGTTGGGTTTGCAGAGGGGCTCAGACAGCAATTCCCGGTGCCGACCTCCTGGAGCTCCCATGCAGCCCCAGGTGTGTCCCAGCCACCCCAATCCCTTCCCTTCCAGCCTGGGGACATCCTCCACCAGCAGCGTTAAAGCCGCCAAGGGAATTTCCCTCACAGAAATTAAATCCCAAGCAATGCCCTCGGAGAGGCCTTAAAATAAAAGGTTAGAGGTGGATGAAGTTTTGTTTGGGTCAAGTTTGGAGTCGTTCATGGAGCCAGCTGGAAGTGCAGAGCTGCTGGGAAGCTTTCACAGGTGGGTCACACTGCAGGTGCCCTGAAGCAGGGATGTGCATCCCTTTCCTCAGGGAAAAGAACTCCAGAGGCCCCTCCTGAGGCTCTGAGATGAGCTCAGCTGCTGCAGGGAGAGATGTCCTCCCGTGGGCACAGGGGCTGCCTCAGCCAGAGCCTTCTCCTGCTTGAAAACATCAACTGGAGCCCCAGCTCAGGGGGTGGAATCTGCTGAATTCAGGGAACTCTGCCAAGTGCCCCCAGGGACAGGGCTGGGGGATGAGGGTTTTAAATAGCAAATTCTATGGAATATCAACCTGTCCTTATCCCATCCTGCTGAGCTTCCTTGGAACCTCTGCTGGTTCCTGGCACAGCTGGTGTTAAATAGGCAGCTCTGCATGGGAATATCCAGGCTCCAGGACGGCACTGTGAGACTATTCCACAGGGCATAATTCAGCAGAGAATCCAGGGCTCGAATTCATCTGAACAGCAAAGCTGAACCCCAAATCTGGGCACCACAGAGAGAACAATTTTTTGTGCTGCCCTGTCAGCCAAAGCCCCATGGTTGGGAAATGTCAGCAGCCAAATGATGGAATTATCTGAATCCCAGCACCCAGCATCCCCCAGAGGGACAATCCAAGGGTGTGAGTGCTCCTGTCCTTCCGCTGCTGCTGGCAGGACAAATTCCCCTCCGCACAGTTGGCCCCGGCCGGGCGGGAGCTGAGAGTAGGCGGGGCGGGAGAGCGGATCGGCTGCCCAGGAAGCGCTGGGATATGAGGAATCTCATCTGAATCCACTGAAAACATTCTGTCCCTGCAGAAGACAGGAGCCAAAGCAGATCCCTCCTGGCCAGGCTGGTGGGCAGCAGCTGGATCCACTCTAGGGGAAAACACCCTGCCCCTGCCAGGAGCTCTGACTGCTTTTCCTACCAGTTCCTGAGCAGTGTCAGAGTGACCGTGAGGGAGTTCAAATCCAAATAAACCCCAAAGCCCACAGAAGGAATAATCCCAACAGAGAAATGCATTGTTGTCATAAAAAGCTTAAAGATCTGTTAAAAACGCTATGACAACACTGTAATGGGATTTCTAGGAACCTTCTTAATGCTCTTGGTTCCATTTTTATGAATTTTTAGTCCCTCAATGGGCAACTTGTAGAATTTTTTCCTGGGATTTAGAGGTTGAGCAGAGGTTGGCTTTGGATTGACCTTCACTTCTGGTCCCACTCTGTGCAAACACCACTTGGGCCAAGGTGGGTGAACTCATTACCTCCGCTTTTCCCTTAAAAATATCCCCTATTTATCTTCCTGTAGGTGAATTCAGATTTTGCCCCAAACTGTCCACTCCTCACCTCCATTTACCCTCAAAGTGTCCATTCTGTTCCCCACAGGTGCCCTGGTGACGCCAGGGAGGTCCCTTTGCCCACAGTGCCTTTCTGCTGCCCCTCCACAGCCTGAGGCCACTCCTCTGCTCACTTTCTCTGCCCTTGTCCCACGCGGTGGGGCATCAAAGGGGGAAGGCTTCAGAAAACATTTCTGCAATTAATAATTAATAATCATTTCCAGTTCCCCAGTGAGAAGAACATGAACTCACAGCCATTCAGGCCTGGCAGTCCCCTGCAGTGAGAGCTCAGTGCACATCCACAGAGGCAATTCCAGCATCTGAAAGAAAGGAAGGAAGAAGAAAAAGGGGATTTCTTCTGTTTCAAAGTTATTTCCAGTTCTCAGACCCAAACCAACCTTGGCTCTTGATTTTGGCTGGGTGAATCCTGAGCAGTGGGCACAGGTCCTGTCCCTCATGCTGATGTGATGATGCTTTCTGGGGGAAATCAGCTGATTTCCAAAGTTCACTGCCTGCCCCCTGCCTGCTCTGCACAAGAGAAAACCTCTTCCATGAAGGGATTTTGTCCCATCCAATCCCATCTGCCCAGGCTGTTATATGTGGATGTTGCCAGGCTGGGGCAGCACAGGCAGACTCAGCTCTCAGCTCTCTCTGCTCCAAACACAGCTCTGGGCTCCTTTGCAAACTGCCTCTGCCAGGAGGTTTTCTCCAGGAGAGCTCAAGGAATGGCTCATGGCAGGGTGGAGGTTAAGTGATCACAAAGGGAAGTAAAGGACAAATACTCCTGTAAGAGCCTTTGGGATCTGCTGGGCTGAGTTGGGAAGGGGACATTCATTCCCTGCAGTGCAAATACACAACAACCTCCAGCTCAAAGCAAACACTGCCAGGTGGGGTCTGACAGCACCACTTTGACAAACCTCACTGTCATCCTTCCTTTCAGGGACTTTTGCAACCAAACTCTGAAGCTGAGGAGCCCCAAAGCTCTGTCCAGCTGCCCTGGAACACAAGGATGCTCCCAGGGCTGAGGCACATTCCCAACAAACACTCCCACCAGGCACAGAGGCACCACTGGAGCTGTGTGGGGCTGGCAAGGGCTGCAGGAGGACGCAGCCCCAGGGGTGGCAGTGGCAGTGACAGTGACAGCAGCCAATTCCCATGGGCTGAGGGCACAACAGGGACAAAGGGCAGCAATGCCCACGGGAGGTGCAGGGTTAATTCTGCCACAGCCCGGCAGGAAATCTCCAGGGGGACAGAAACTCTCAGGGGGCACAAACTGCAGCCTCTGTCACCCTGATCCTGGGTAAACTCAGCGTGTGGGGCCAACCCCCCCAGGCAAACCCTGAGCTGACCTGGATCAGTGTCAAACAGTGCCCCAGTTCTCAGCTCCACCCTGCTCCCAGGGCTGCCACCACATCCCTGACAAGGGAGAGGGCACTGCAGGGACCAGGGCAAGGACAGCCTGAAGCCAGGGCAGAGCCCTCTGGGGACAACTGGGGACTCACCCCACACCACAGGCAGGACCAGGGGCCTTGCAGTGAAGGCCAGTGGGGCTGGAGCCCGCTGGGTTTGGCTGCTCAAACACCAAAGCTTTGGGCAAAGATGGGATGAGTTAAGTGGTTTTTCCTGTCCTGAAAGAGAGGAGAAAATGGAAATTAAGTTCTCTGTGGAAGTCAAAGGCTCCTGGCTTTCCACACTTCTGATTGCTCAATGTAGGGTTATATCCATAAAAAATGTGAGGTGACACCAAATAAAAGTGCCCCTTTTCAACCTTTTATTCCCTACTATTTTCATACATAAAGAGGATGCCCATTATTTCAAACTGCATTCTTTGCCTAATTTGAACAGAACCATTTTCATTCCAGGCCTCACTTGTGAGTTATTCAATCCTTTGCCATCAGACTTTGGACAAAGGAAGAGAAGGATCTGTTCCACACGGTGTCATCCAGCAGGGAACACCCCGGGGCCAACCCCAGCCTGGGCTGAGCACTACTGTCTCACTCCCCCACTCTGGATTCTGGTTCCAGTCCAGTCTGAGTTTTCCCCCATTTTCCATGTCTAGAGACAGGAAATGGTCCTGGTCAGGGTGTGAGACCTTAAACTGCACATTGATCTGGGGGGCTGGGACTGGGATTCCAGCAGGGAATTCATGGTTTTATAAATAAAAACTATTCCAGGGAACAGCACTGGAAAGGTTGGGAGCTGCTGGTTCACCACACGGTGTCAGCAAAAGGGAGGAAACACAAAATGTGCATCCAGAATCAAGGATAAAATGATTCTCCTGCTTTTAGTGGGACCAGGGCTAATTCTGCCCTGGAATGACAAAGAACTTCTCCCTCAGTCCCCCAGAGACCCCTTGGAAAGCCAAAGTGCAGCAGGGAAGGAAGGAAAGGCACCTCTGCCTCACCTGCTGGGCACAGCACAGCTCCTGCTGCTCCTGGGGACTGGGAATGTGTCCAGAGCCAAAAGCTCCTTCCCAGGTTGGAGGGGCTTTCCTAAAGCACCACCTGTGGGAAGCAAAGGGCTATGGAAGACATGGAGTGGGAATTTACAATAAAAGTAATAATAGTAACAACATAACAATAACAACAATAACAACGATGATGATGATGAAGAGTAGCAAAGGGAGCAACACTGACTCCAAGGGAGCAGGGAGGATGCTGAGCTTCAAACGAGGTTTGAGTGAGGCACCATCTCCTGGAATCTCTGAAGCACAGCTCCAGGTCAGGGATTCCAGGAGCAGTGCAAACTCCCACTGTCCAGTCCCTGGATTTGCCTCCTGCCAGCACTCAGCACCTTGGACGTGTTTGGCTCAAGTGCTCCAGTGCTGCTGCCTTGAGGGATTGGGGAAATGGGCATTGAACCCTTCCCAAGGGCTGGCTCTGAGCTCTGGCTGGGGAAAGTGTTTGGCACCTCTGGCATTTCAATGAAATCAGCTTCCATCATTTTGCAGATACACTGAATAAACCCAGGGCACATAAATAAACCTCTCTCCACAAGGACAGCCCCAGGGAATGCACAGTTTTCCCTATACCTGGTCAAACAAACTAGCAGCCACTTTTTTGGAGAGAGATCCAGACTCTTGTCCCTGGTTGTAAAACACTTGCAGAGGCTTTGCAGTTCATACAAGCTTGTCAGGATTTGGATACTTCACTTCAATTCCATTCATATACTAAGGAATTGGAAGTGTCCCAAAGGCTCCTCCACTCACACTTGAATTTTAAGCCCTCCACCACTGATCAGTTTGGATGTTCTTTTGTTAGGAACACCCCACCTCTGCTTCTTTAGGCGACTCTATGTGGGAGGTACAATAAATGTGGACAAAAGTTTGGAATGCAGCTTCCAAATCAAGTTCTCTGTTAGGAAATGATTCCAGCTCTCTGCTGCCTTGGGCTGTTTCAACACAGCCTGGCCCGTCAGGGCTGCAGACTGAGCTACACAACTTGGGAGCTGGCAAGTAACAGCAGCTGAGGTCTCATCCCAACTGTACACAAAAGCAGGGATTAGGGGCTGCATTTGGATACATGCAGGCAGGTTTGGGCTGCCTCAGAAAGCTTTGATCCCTATTTTTCAGAGTTTCCATTAGGGATAATGACCTTCCCATCAGGGATAATGACAAATACCTCCTAAGGCACATGAGAATCTGAGTAAGAACATGGAATCAAACCCTTTGTTCCATTGGCCTCATGCCCCACATTCCAATGGGACAGACAAGTCCCTCTCCTTGGAAGGCAACATCTCCTACCTGCACCTGTGCCTCCCCCAGCCTTTGGTGGCTGCTGTCTCCATCCTCCCACACCTCCTCATCTTTCTCCTCAGCAGGGTTGGCTTCCTCATCCTGCAGAGCAAACACAGGGACAGTCAGCAGCCTGCTCATCCCAAAGCTGGGCAGCAGGGACGGGCTGGTGGCACCCTCTGCATGGTCACCCCTCTGCCTGGCACCATCCCTGCTCCACGGCCCATTCCTGTTCCTGGCCTCTCCTGGGAACGGGATGTGGAACCACAAACGTTTGCTCTGCTGGCTTTGGGACACCAGAGACTCCCCGAGGCAGCGGGCAAAGCTCCTGTGCCCACATCCTCTGCCTCCCAAAGGCCTGCTGGGGCTGGGCAGAGCAAAGGAAACGTCTCAGTTCCTGCTGGAAATTCCCTCCTGTGCCCATAAACCCAGAGAAATCACAGCTGCTCCATCCCTGGAAGTGTCCAAGGCCAGGCTGGATGGGGCTTGGAGCACCCTGGAATAGTGGATGGAATGGCAGGGGATGGAATGAGGTGATCCTTAAGGTCCCTTCCCACTCAAACCATTTGGGGATTCCATGATCTCTCCAAGCATTTATTTTGCACCATTTCCTCTCAAATTTAAATTCCCAAATTTAAATGATTTGTTAAAGGACACATTTAAAATTATACCAGGAATAAAAAGGGGAGTGCCAAACTTACAAGAGTCATTCCTACACCCATCAAATCATTATTAACTGGCAGCCTATTCCCTCACCTCTGTCCTTGTTTTGCTTTCCTGGAAAACCTCATGATCCCAGAGTGCCTCAGAGAGATGTACTGGGATTACTGGAAGGTTTGCTCTGTCAGAAATCCAGGGGGGTTTACAACACTTGTTCCTCTGCATCTTGATCCTTTAACCAGCTTTCCCCCAGAATGGTGTTGTGGGAGAAGTTCAGAATTACTAGAAATGGATCAGATTCACATTTTTTCCCAACTACTTCCAAAATTTTGGAATTTCCTTCAAATGAGGCCTAGGAAACTACTGTGAAAACACCAATCAGAGGAACACCTTGAGAAGAGAAAACCACATCCAGCAGCAGCCAAAACAATCCCATTGCTGTTCTTACCTGGTCTCCAGGTGCTCTTGCCAGAGCTCCCAAAGCCATTCCTGTTCCTAAACAAGAGCTATGGAAGATATTCCTGCTGTCCATGAGGGTGTGAAGGCAGTTTTGGATGTGTTGTTTGCCATGGAATTGGACAACAGAGTCCAGAGGGTCTTTGTGTCCCTTCCAAGCCAAACCACCCCGTGATTCCACAGTATGATCAGCACCTCTTAGAATTCCATTCAAGAAACATCCTCCCACTAACCCAGGACATTCCCCCTCCTCTTTTTGCTCCATATCAGGGATGTGTTGCAGAGTGCCACAGGCATGGGATGCCTCAGCATTCCCTGGGAATGCTGTTGAAGACTGAACTTGTGGCCTCAGTGCTCCAAAATGCCACGTTGGCCCCCATTCCAGCTGGGAATGTCTCAAACAGCAGTGTGGGGTGTTTGGTCCCTCTCCCATCCCACCACTGAGACTGCTCCCATAGAATGTGACTGACTTACTGGGTCTGGAATTCCTGGCTAAAAGGCAAGTGTTGGAATATCCTCATCTGGGAATATCCAGAACAACAGGAGGGTCCCTGGAAGCCACGGGTCAGGGGCAGAGTCAGATGAACACTCCTGAGCTGGTTTTCAGGGGATGCATCCCCAGCCTGTGGCTACAACAACTCCAAAGCTGTTCCTTTTCCTTGGGACAGCCAGGGAAAACATCCCCATGATGGATTTCTGACAGGAAAAGCCTCACAGCTCCAGGCTACTTGGCCCCTCCCAAATCCAGGCCAGCACTCCAACAGGCTCTAAGGAATAAACAATAGGAAAGACTATGTCAGGGTGCACACCACGAGCTGAGCACCACATTCCTCACTGGAACTGGGCTGTTCCCACATCTCTGTCAGGAGCATCCCTATTTCCTCACTCTTCCATTCAGGAGAAAGAGACAACAGAGCCCTTAAACACTCAGTGTGCAATCCCAACAACCCAGGGAAAACCACCTTGGTCTGGGGAGAAATGTAATGCCTGATTTTGAAAAAAAAACAAATATCAGGACTGGAAACATTTCCAGGCATGGAGCCTCCCAGCTCTGGAAATGCAACTCCCAGGCTTCTTCCTATGGAGACCCCAAACTTGCCCTGACTGAGCTCAGGGAGAAAACCCCACCCATTTCACCAGCCTGGCACAGAGCAAATTCCATGGACAGCCCAGGAGGGTGCCCCTGCCCATGGCAGGGCATTGAACAGGATAATCTGTAAGGTTCTTTCCAGCACAGATTATTTCAGGAGTTTCAGGTGGATCTGAGCCACTTCTCAGCTCACAGCTCCTTCCCAAGCCTCATCCTCTGGTCTGCCTTTCCCATCCCTCACTGGGAAGGGAAACAGTGGCTCCTCTCCCCACACACACCCACTGCCAATTGCTGTGCCCTGCTCAAAACCACCAGGTGACACAAGGGATTGAGCCATTGTCTTGGCTGTTTTCCATAATCCAGCATTTCAGGGACTCCAGAGCTGGACAATCAGTACCAATCCCAGGTTCCAGGTACTGGCACCAAGCAGCTGCTGTGCTGGAAGGGGCAATTTCAGAAGCTCCTGTCCCCTTGGCTGGGAATTCAGTGCTGGAAAGGGCCCAGCAGTGATTGTGGATTTATCTGCTCCTATGAATTAATCCCCAGCACTCACTGCTGAGTGCTGCTGGAGCATCTCTCCACAGAAAAAAGCTGTGCCCAGCCAGTCCAGAGGGTTTTTAGTGAGGTCCCTGCCCAGTTTCCCAGGGTGGATGGGAAGCTGCTACTGACAGGCTGGATCTCAGGAGAACTTCAGTAATTTGCTGAAAGCTTCAAAAACAGGGACTTGTTTCCAAGTTCAAGGAAGCTCAAATCCAATGGCTCTCCAGGCTTCCTAATAAAGTTCTACAAAAATGTGTCTGTGTAGGAATCTTCTTTTAACCCAATTTCAGGGAAGAGTTGCCTGAGATTTCTGTTAACATTTAAACCAGCCCTCTGACATACCAGACACAAAAAACTATTTGATACCTCAATTTTCCCAGCTGCGTGGTGCAGACCCAACACATTGGCTTGTGTGGGAAATGGACAGAAGTACAGAAACAAGCTTTATCCCACCTTCAAGCAATTCCCAAGGACATGATGACCCTCCAATGAAGTCCTGGCTTGGAACAACGCTATCCTGTCTGTGGCAATGATCTGGATGAGCGCAGGTGCCCAGGAACTGGGATGGGAGGGTTGGTGTGGCTGCTTTGGCCACACCAGGTGCCTGGATGTGAACGGTGGCCCTTTTGCAAAGGAAACAATACTCAGGGTCCCCAGTGTCTTGAGGTCAGGTCAGAGACAACAATGCTACTTTTAAATTAAATCAAATGTTTTAGCAGACCAATATTACATCCTCTATGTATTGTTATATTCACTCCTTTTATTCCCATGATGGGCTGTGCCTAAGGGAAAAAACTTGTAAAAGTGAGATAATTTAAAGAAAAGTCCTCTTGCTTCCTTTGAAGTTACTAGGAGGACATTATGTGAGTAAAGATATTACTATTATTTACATATTAATTTTTGATTTATAAATATTAATGTGTCTATTCTATCCAGTTCATCTCATCAGTAATAGAACTGATCCTTCTCTTACCTACTATTCTGAAAGACCACTTCTGATCTTTGTGGATACCAAACAGAATCATGATGTTAGCCTGCTACCATGGAAAAAAGAATCTCTGTAGAAATGACAGCACAACTTTTGAGACAACAGAAAGCCCATGAGTCACAAAACATTTAAGCTTTTTCTTAAAATAACTAAACTGCAATGGTGAAGTACTAGAGTATCATCCAGTTCAGTTTCAGTGCTCAGTGACATGCCATGACAGTTTTATTTCACTTCTCTGGGTTTCTGGGCAAGGAAAAAAACTTTTGTAGACATTTTGAACAATCAAAAAACCTGCTCTTGCCCAGAGAAGCCCTTCCACCTGGGAAAAGGCATGGCAGAAGGAGAGAGATTGTCTAAAATACCTACTAGGGCTGCAGGGACATGGAAATCTGCTGAGCATGGCATGGGAAAATGGAGCAGGTGAGAAGCTGACAAGAGGTACAGACAGCAAAAATGAAAGGACAACTAAGCTTCATAGGTAGGAATGTGGAAGTCACATTAAAAACAGATGAATTCTACAGATAATTGAAGGAGAGTGCTGGGGATTTTCTGGAGAGTAGAGGCCAGCATCATTTGTGTAACTGCACCAGTAGCACCAAAAAAGAGTGGGATTATCTAGGTAATGGCATCAGAAATGCCACATCTGGGTATAGATGCAGCAAAACTGGGACCAAGATAAGAAGCAAGAGAAGGAAAAGACTGGATAGGAGAAAGGGAAGTACACAAACAGGAAGGGACAGGAAATGGGAAAGGGGATAATAAGGTATGAAAATCATGTTGCCTGGGAGTGCTTCCCAGAATGCTTGGGAAGCATTCTGTTCCAACATCTCAGCCTAAACCAGGACCATCAAACCAAACCTGTTGTTCTGACCATGCCACACAGCCCAGAACAACTCCCATGGTCAGGAGACACAGGAGGAAAGGAAGAAGGAAAGGAATACTTTGCCTGGCAAGCAAGGCAGCACCCCATCAGACAGGTCAAGCACCTGAATATTGTGACAGCAGTGGTGCCTCATAAGAGCCTGCTGAGTGTTTTGTGAGTCCTCACAATCCCTGTGAGCTAAACACTATTGTGGCAATTACTCCTATGTCACTGAATCCAACACAACAACACAGAGACCAGACCAAAGATGCTGCTTTTGTCCAGTGCCTGGGTTACCTGATGGACAGAAGGCTTTATGAACCAAAATGAATCAAGAGCAAAAACACTGAGGACAGCAGCATGCATTCATGCAACAGATTTAGAACTCAAAACGCCCTTCAGAACAACAGATGTTGGGTGTTTGGTGGTTTGGAACCAGTACATCCCAGTTCAGATTTGCAGGCATATAACCATATGAAAAAAAAAAAAAACCAAAACCATACAACCATGTCTTTGTGCCATATAGTAAATGTTTTATTATACATTTGGTCTAGAGTTTGGAATTTCCTCACTGCCAGTAGAGGGGAGTTACACCATCACTGGCTGCCAAGAGAATCTCATTTCTAGAAAGACCTTGATAACCAACACTCTTGGAACCAGGATGAGGACTACTGTAGGTCCTTACATCATGATTTACTAAGCAGTCTAAAACTGTATTTTAGATAATCTTTAATCTGGATTAGTTCTCAGTAACATTTTGCCTCAATGGACAAAGCACTTGACTAATCCAATGTGTTATATTCATCAGTACTGAGTTTAACTATTGGCTCAGTTTAGAGTTCCACCACCCACTTAAACCTGACATATGGCTCCTGGCTGTATATAAATGCCAATTTTAGCCATTTCTGACTTGGATATTTCTGACTGTATGAACATCATTTGCCTCTCACTCTCAGAAGCAGGAAGAACTGCCAGTGGCTGGCTGTGCATATTCATAGTTATTTCACATATTTCTCTGTATTTCTGAACATTGTGTTTTATGGAGCTTGTGTAAATACCTGGGTGAGCATCTGCACCACAGGCTGGTGGAACTGTTAGTAACTAACAGGGGAAAACATCTTTCCATCTGAGAGATGCTGTTCCCACACTTTGCTCAGAAAGGATCACTTTCCACCACACAGATGTTTTTGGCCAAAAGCCTCTTTTCAAACCACGTGCAATGCAGCAGTACAAGCAATAGAGCCCTGTAATGCAAACAAATAGGGTTAAAGAAAAGGGGCCTTATTTTTTTAACTAGAGGAGAATACAAACCACTGAGTATGCCCAGAGCTTGCTCATCCCACTATTTTAGGCTACCTAAGCAATGGCTCTGACATAGGAAATGTGAGAAAAACTGGAACAACATAGTGAAAACAAATCCCTAAATTAATGAAGAAATATAAAGAACAACTCATAAAAAGCGTTTATCTCTAAATTAATCCAAGAGTCTCTATATCTTCAGAGACTCTTAATTTTTCTTTATTCTTTAAATGAATCAATTAATAAAAACACTGATCAAATTAACAAAGGCAACATAATATTATTATTCCATGTTTGATGGGACAAGACTGTTTCCTGACACTGCTTAGTTGAAATGGAATGGCCATTGTATTGGAAGTTTTCCAAAGAGCCTTTGCCATTAGAAAAAAAGGCAAGTTTGTCACGTGCCCTTTCACTGCACTTCCTTTCCAAGCTGAAGAAAAACCACACAAACAGTCTAATGAGACAGCCAGCAGGCTTAGGCCTTTCAGACACTGCAGAATCAGCTCCATCTACTTAAAGGCAGTTTTGGAAACAGCACTGGATCAGAAAGGCACTAAGGTACTTCATCCTCATCGTGTCTGAGGAGCAGGAGTCCTTCTGCATACATTGCAAACCAGACATTTATGAGCCAGCATCAGGCACTGGAAAAAATATTCGAACGTAGCAAGAAACCATCAGGATTTCTCCCAGTGTGTACTGCAGGGGTTTGAAATATCAATCTGGAAACACTGCACACAGAATTCTTAAATAAGCTGTGCTGCAGCCCCACTCAGCTTTTTTGTAAAGGCTTTGTGCAACAGTTACTATTGAAAAAAACCCAAAATGACCAACCAAAAAAACCCAAAGAAAAACTATTTTCTCCAAATCCTCAGACATTTTTCTTAGGTCCAGGTGAAGAAATTATGTTTCGCGGTTGTTTAAGTCCAAAGAAACACGTGGTTTTATTAGTCGTGGGGGACAGCCTGACCAGGGAACAGCAGCAGGAAAGGTCTAAAGGGACAAGGATCCAACAAAGCAAAAAGCACAAGGCAAAAAGGGGGAAGAAGGGGCAGAAAGAGGGAAAGAGGGAAAGAGGGCAAAAGGGCAAAAAGGCCGAATTACCTGTTACATTCCATTTTAACCCTTTCTATCATGAATATTCTAATGAGCATTAACCAATCACCTGAAGATACAAAAACCAACAACATTTACATACAGCCTATAGGGACTATTGCATTACCATGCTAATCTACATACTAAAAACCTGAGGAACCACCTTTTCCCTGATACCTGAGAAGTCCAAACCTCTTCTGTTTGGGGAGGGGAATTGCTTAATCAGGAGCCTTGGCTATTGACTGAGTTAATTCAATCACTGTCTTCCTGCTCAACATTTCACAGTTCAAACCTTGCTTTCAATTCTATCTCTCTTGTGGGTTTTATACTTTTAGAATTTTTTGTTAATAAACCATTTCTGCAAGAGTTTGCTGCTTCATCTTTCCCAACATCCAGGAAATGCAAACAAACCCAGAGATTCTGAGATCCCTTCTGCATGTTGGAAACATTGCAGGTATTTGATAATCCTCAGTTTAGTCATCAAGAATAGCCCTTAGGCAAACTTCACAGAGCTTCAGTGCTATTTTTAAAAAGCAGAGTACTCCTGAAACAGGAAACTGCTCTGTACCAGTTGCCAAGAGTGTTATTGAGGAAAAAAGGAGTTAAGTCCTAGAAATGTAATGAGAAGGATTATTGCAACATGAAGCCACTGTCATGAAACAGATTATATCTGGAAAAGGATTCAAGTCCCATTAGAAACCAATGGAAGCAAGTTTCAAAGTGATGGAAAAGTAATTTTCTTTCAAATTACATAGCTAATTTAAATGTATTAAACCATTAAATTAACAAAAGACATTTTTAAGTTACAGTGCCTTCTTTAAAGAAACTTTGAAATCTCACTGGATTCAAACATGGTCTAAAGGTTAATTAGTTTTAATTGTCACATTAAAAAACAAACCCTTATCTTAAGGTTTTTTAAAATGTGTTAGGGCCCATCCTCCCATTCCATTTCCTTCATTATCAAACCAAGACCATGTGACTGAATGAAAAATGAGCTACTGCACACTAAAAATTAAGTCCTCGATCTCCTGTAAAACCAGCATGGAGAAAACAGGACTGAGAACAACTCTGGTAGCAGAACAAGAAGAAACAACTAAATTTACATGTATGAAAGTATCAGAAAATAACTGAATTTGGAGCTGTTTCTGTCAAATATAACTAGCATCTTGCCACCTACTTTCTTTTTTTTTAAAGTATTTCAGGTGACACTATGTCATCATAGTGGTCATTCAAAGATTTGTGCTCACATGCACAACCATTAAAGCAGCATGAGGGTCACCCATGGAAATCAGTATAAAAATAAGAGTTTAGTATAACCTTTTTTCCTACTTATGCACACTGTAACCAGTAGGAGACAGGGAACTTTTAATAACTCTTTACAACTGCTGAATACAGATTCTCCTATAAAGGTAAATTAAGTGATCCCAGCGGTGTCATTCCTGTCATTAGTACCAATAAATAACAGCAGTGAAGTTAATGAATCTCACCAGTTTAAGGAAGGTTTCCACACTCACCTGACTGTGCCCTCACTCTTTCAGTCTGATTAAACTCCACTGACATGGGAGCTAATGAGCTGCACACAGAGTTCTACGTGTACTGGCAGCCCCTTCTGAGATTATTTGGGATACAGGAGGTCGTTCATGTCACAAGGAGTTTCTTGGGTCCCCGCTGCTTCCAAGTCACTCTGGCCCAAGCACTTCCTCAGTTTCTAACTACAGTTTTTCTAACCACGATTTTGGCAACATCCAAAAATGTAGGGATATGATCCAAGCCAGCTGTTCTCTCTACCTGTGTTAGCATTAATTGATTTAGGACTTTCTGTGCAGGAATCAAAATTACCTGAATCGGGCCACAGTTTGCAGTTCAGCCTTGCTCTGATTCAATGTGAATCTCAAAGCCCTGAACTCCAATAGAAAATAGGCTTAGAACACCTCACGACTCTCATTTGAGTTAATAGCCTAGTCATGATTCACTTTCTTTCCTGTTTGCTGGACTTGATCTGCAGCCTGAGCAGCATCACAGTTGCTTAATTAACACAGTAGCAAGGAAAACACAAATACTGTTAAAACTTAACTAGAAAAATGAGCTTGTAATGCTGTTGTCAGAAGGCAAGCTTGGTTTATGTCCCTTGGTTCAGTGAACTAGGAAAACTTAAGCTGACTCAATTGTACTTCTTACAGCACTAGCAATAATCCAGACACGCATCATTGTGCACAAAAATATCCACAAATCCTTCCTGACAGCGAGTTTCTCTCAGAGCTCATTGCAAACCCATTAGGGTATTTAACATTCCTGTTCATGAAAAACCCAGTGCACCTCAACAGCTTCAAGGTCCAACTTTTTAAAGAGTTTGATTATTGTCGTTCACAATTCCAATTTTCCAGGTTCCTTAGATCAAGTGTGAGCTTTGCCTGGTGAACAGAGGCTGTTACACCAGAGGGAGGTTGGTGCACATCCTCTCCCCATCTGAGGGAACTCTTACAAATCCTATTAAGTTATGTCCATTTCACAAATATCCTGATGCAGCAAGCCAGCTTCATAATCCAGATAAAATGGCCATTGGAGAAAAAGTCCCCACTAAACCCAGTAAGATAATCCATGCAATGACACTGGATTTACCCCTCAGCACGACAAATGATAAAACCAGATTTACAGATTAGCACCACAGAAACTTTAAAGTGTTCCTGCTGCCCATCAGTACATGATACATCCTGTATTATTTTACACATAATCAGTTTGGTTCATGTGAAAAAGTCTGCTATAACATCTGATTGATGAACCTCACGCACTACATGAACATTCTTTTGGAAAGCTGGTATTAGAAATGCTTGGCAAACTTTCAGCAAGAAAAACATTTCAGCAGAAAATATTTTGGGGGCAAGGGGCGAAACACAGGAAAAACCTGTGATGGTTTTTTTTCATACTTTCAATACAGATACTGTCAAAAAAGGCCTTCCTTGTGTATGAGGAGAAATTTTGTTCTTCTCCTCTGTTTAAAAACATCTCCCTAACCCTCTGCATGGGCCTTTGACCCACGCTCACGCTGCCTCCACCCTGTCCATGTCGTTGTGTGGGAAGTCACTTTACAAAGCAGACAACTGAAACACTTGTGTTGAAGGTATAAAAAGAACAGCTCAGTGTACAAAAGAGGAGCTCAGTGGATAAATCATCCCCCCAGAATGCCAAAGAAGAGAAATGCCAAACAGGATTTACATCCAAACGTTCCCTTCCATTGTGCATCATATATCAAGCAGTGATTGATTTTTTTTTTCCCTCCAGGAAATCTCCTGTTTTATGGTTTTTTTGTTAAAACTGGAGATAAACTCAGCAAAGGGTTAGGGGGGAATGGTGCCCAAGGGAAAATTGCTGTTTGAGAAACAGTATAACAATAGGGAAATAGTTTTCTAAAAGGTCACAAGACAGGAATGTAAATTTTCACCTGTGCCTAACTAGCAAAAGAAAAACAAACAAACAAAGATCATAGGTCATATCTAAGTTGTTTTGATAACTTCTTTAGATTCTTCTACCATGAAGACAGGGTGGATGGTTTAGACTTTTGACTCATTTGCCTAGGAACAGTGGCCAATTCTTTTTATGCACTGAGTCATCTAGAATAAAATAGAGCCACACAAATCAAGACTATCATTCCCTGGAATTTTTTGAGAATAATGTTGTAAGAACATCAACAAGAGATCTGCAAAAAGAAAGCTAAATTTTTTGAACTGATGTCAGCTGGTATTTCTGCATTTCTGCAGAAACCATCACAGAGAACAAAACACTAAAACCTCTGAAGTTACATCCTAATTCCACAACACTGCTTTGATGATCAGTGTTTAATGTCAAAAGCTACAGAGAAAAGCTGAGAAACTTCCTGCAGAACATATGATGCAAAGCAACAATATAAATGACACATTAAAGCAACAGCCAAAGTGTTTGCTGTTCCTTATGGAGAAAACAATGGAAATGCAACATGGACAGAAAACTGAGCAGACTGATTTTACAATGTTTGATTCAGTAGCAATGCTTCATCCTTTTCTGATTAATTCCACACTTACTGGAGGCCTAAAGAACAACAAAATCCATACCTTCAGAAAGAAAATAATATTGGTAGAGTAGGGTCATTTTTTGCTCTTTTAATCATTTCAAACCAGAGAAGCTGTTTCCTCATACCTTCTTTCCACTGTCAGCTTCCCCACAGCAGGAAATGATTAGTAGCCTGCCAATTATTTTCCTGATGGCAACTTAAGAAAATCTTCAGGACTCCCAATAAGACACTGAATGTACCTTAAGAGGTGAAATAATGAAGTAAAAAAGTAAAAATAAGTCAGTTCTATATTTAGGGCATTTCTGAGACAGAAATTGTAACCTTGAACTGTAGCAAAGAAGTATTGGCTAAAAAGGAAGGGGAAAAAATCCCCAAAACCCTGCTCCCAATAAATCATCAAATAAAACTGATTGGTTCTAAACGTATGCATGCAAAGACAATAAAAAGGAATAAAATGCAAACTTCAAATACAAGAACAAATAAAACATGGCATCTCTGATCAATAACAATCCCTAAATGCCAAGACAGCCACAGGGGAGTCAAGGTAAATTGGAACAGTGACAGGCTGGTTGTAAGGTCCTTAACACGGAATGGACTCCAACCAATGGAGCTCATACACTGCAACAATGGGGGATAACACATAATCATGTTGTAGATATAATTTTTAAAGCAAAATGTCCTATCCTTCCATCTCTTCAGGGACCTACAAGCAGAATTAGGAATCGGATTCATCAGTTTTTCTTTATTTTTGCCACTTTGCCCTCCTTTAAGTGTATATAGGCTTATGTTGTTTAGCAGTAACATATTCTTGGACTCTTACCTGTATTTAATATCAAAGATAGTTCCAGTAAAATAGAAATATATTGATTTGTATTGCTATTATTTCCTGTTTCAGTAAAAAAAAAATACAAGATTCATTCCTGTGAATTGCACTGGATTTGCCAAGCATGGAGAGGAGATTTCTCCATTTCTTCACACAATTATCACTTGCTGGACAGCAGTGACTTCACTGAACCCATGTATCTTAATCCTGGCCCAGGGAGAGGATTTCTAAGTTGACATCTATACCCAGTTTAATTTTAATAGTTTAACCTGTGAAGTCATTAAAAATGCCAGTCAGAGTAGTGCTAGTCGGAACAGGATTACCTGTGCCATAAATAAATTCAGTGCCTACATGCCCTCAATGTGGTGTCCAACACACTCACTCCTTGTGTCTTGCTGGTCCACATTTCCTAGAGCTTCCATGAGCAGCACCATGAACATCTCTCCCCACCTACAACTCAGGAAATGACCTGATGCTTCAGGTAGCACTGCAGCTGCCTCCTTTCTTTGCCTGGTATAAAGAGCACCAGGGCTGGGGAGCAACACTGAGCTGCATTTCCTCATAGGATTATTTTCTTCTGAGGTGAACTCAACTGTTTCTCCTAAACTGGTCTGTTTCACTCTTAAAATCATTCCCACCATGAATTGGGACAGTATTTGGGATCAATACTTTCCAGTCTGACTCTTAGCAACAAACTCCTGTAGCAGAGATTCACGCTGCTCCTGATCTGTGTTTGGATCCCTACCCGTGGGAGGAAAAGTCACACGTTGCCTAAAAACATCCAAATGCCACTTCTTATGAATGAATTTCCTTATGAATTGTTGCATGATTCAAGGGGAGCACAGGGGGGAAATATAATTTCCATTGCTGTTCAGGAAGATTCTTGCCATTAATTTTCAGGGTAGGAGATAAGACATAGTCCTTCATATACGTTATTTACCTTCCTTGAAGTATGTATTTGTGAACCTTTTTAAGCCTATATTTAAGCCCCCTTTCTCTTCCAGGCCTTTATCTGGCTATTTTAGATAAAGCAGCTAATCTTCAGAAACTGTCAAATAAATATTAGGTTTTTTTCAATATATAGACACCACTTATCTAGTTGCTACTGTTACATCAAAATTTACACTCAAAACCACTGCAAGGCATATTCCCAAATGTAAGAAAACAGAGTGCAGCTTTTTCCAGTTTAAAACAACAAATCAGTTAACACCTAAAGAAAATACTAAATACCTTGTTCCTGAAGCATAATCAAACTTAACAAACCGATAGTATTCAATGGAACAGCTGATCACATGATCACATTGGAAAGTATCTCTGTATTTGGAGACCCAAGCCTCCATGACTCTGTCAGGTCTTCAGGCTTCCCTCAGGCAAAGTTCAGACAATATTCACATATTAAGGAATGCTATTCCAGCATGGAAACAAATACCAATCACAATCTGTGGGATTATCCTCAAATCACAGTTTTTCCTTATCATAAGTTGCACACAGTTTTGCCTTCAATGTAATATATGTAAAGAAATAATTTTTTCAAAAGTCTTAATGTGCACATAAATAAACATAGCAAGTATTTTGAACACAACAGAAACAGACCCTCGAGAGCTTTTCTTTATCAAAGCTGGTACCAGAACTGTTCTGAACAGCTATAATGTCAGTTCATGTCCCTCTCTTTTGCCAGAGGAAAGGTGAGAAAAGCAAGGGAGATCACGTTTACCAAGTTCTGCCTTTCAATAGGAAAATCATGATGACTGATATTATGAGCTAATCACACAACTGGACCAATTAATTCACATTTCAGTGCCTAATGCAAACATACATTCAGGATAAGATTGAACAACCATGGTACTAAAAATTAGTCAATTATTTATAGACACAGAGAAAAGAGGCTTAGGTCTACTATTATGCATATTAAACATCTGATGAAAGAAACCTGAGGGGTTGAAACTACTGAGGGGGTAGTTTTCCCAGTTGTACATAAAAGCCTAAATACTTGAAACATCTCCTCTTACCTGTAAATATCTGCTTGATCAGACTGCGTCAGCTTCTCATTTGTAGTAAATGACCTAAAGGCATGGCCTGAGCATAACTCTGAAGGCTTAAACTGCACACAATATCATTATTTCAAGACAAACATTTTATTTTGTACTTAAAAATTTAGCAGAAGTTGGAGACTTAAATGAATGTAAATACTCTTCTTTTTACAATGTAACTTTCTTTGAAAATGAATAGATACAAGAAAGGAAATAATTTTTTTTAAAGTATCTTGTATTTTTACCTCTGAAGTGGAAAACTTCTTTTAGCCGAAGACCAGGCTTGAAAACACTGCTGGAACAATTACCAATAGTCTCCCAAAAATGAATCAGACTATAGGGTATGAGGTGTATTTTTGGTTCCTAAATACTCAGATATTACCATCAAATACATTAATGATAATTATTGCCAACATTTTCAATGGAAATACAAAAAAATGGAAATTCAATGGAAATTCAATGGAAATACAAAAAACACCCTGAATATAGATATAAAAAGTATATTTTTTCTAATAGGAACAAAGTCTGTATAGAAGTAACACAAAACCAAAGAGGCTCTATGTGGTGACCATGCATGAACAGTCATGGATCTCTCCCTTTAGCAGACACTGAGAAGAAATCAGCCTTGTCAGTGCCCAAAAGACCAAAGAAGGGCTGCCATGTGTAAGCTGCAATAATTTAGACCTGCTTATGTGTGTTCAGTGACTCACAGATGAGGCTGGAATACAAACAAAGTGATTTGGCATTTTGGAAATATCACTGACAACTGAAAAACAAAGTTAAAAAGATTGGGACACTTCACCTCTTTCTTTAGGCTTGCATCAGCTGCTGACACCAGCTCTGTGGGAGCAAAAGCCATCATGGAACAGAACCTCCAAATTCATTCACGGGGCTTTACTTCCAGCCCACGTAAGTGTTTCCTGTGATATGTTGTCACAGGGAAGAGAGGGAGACTCCTACAGCCATATAAATTCTATCTCCTCTGCTCTGACTTTGACTCAAAGTCATGTGACATTTAAGTATCAAAGACATGAACTTCACAAATCACCTTAGAGGAATGTTAATTTCCAAGTTCATTTGTCACCAATACATTCTGATATTGTTGGTCTCAAAGCAAAGAGCCAAATTTCTGAGTTGTGTCATTGAAATGTAGTTACAGAGGGGCACTTTTGTGCTGTTCTGTGAGACCCTGAAGGGAAGCGTAAAATAAAACACAGAACCAGGAGCATCCTGTGTCAACTTAATGGAACACAGACAACCAAAACCTATGTGTGATATATTTTAAATTGCAGCTTCTAGTAGAGCATTACAGAACATCAATTAATAGGCAGTTTAGTTCATTGGCATAACCCAAAATGACATTTGAGAGTGTATTTACTAGGGTCAAGTCTCTCTTGTATACTGAATTTACGTAAGCAAGTGATGGAAAGGAATGCAATTTTGTCCACTCCATGCTAGCCACTTCTGTATTTGGCCATAGAAAAGCTACAATTGCAAGCAAAAAACCCAAACAAATAAAAAACAAATTTAAAAACCCCACAAAACCACAACCCCTCCCAAAAACATAGTTGTAAGCAAAGAAGGAAAGGTTAGATATCAAATACGAAAAAAGGAGGAAATTCATTGCAGAGGATCAGGTCTCCCAAGCACAGGGGAATTCTTTGAAATAGACTCATGAACATATTCCCTTAATACCTGAGGATTTTATCCAAGTGCATCCCTACTCTGTTAAGTTTCACAAAGTCATCACCCCTTCGGAAATACACTAGCATCACGCAAATGAAAACTAACTCAACACATCATCATTACTATCTTTAGCACTTTTTCTCCTTAAAAAGTACATTTAGAGCCATGAGGTTAAATAAATATCTTTCAAAAAAACCAAACATACCAACAGGTATCAGGTTCATGCAGACAACACCTTAGTTTAAGCTCCCACAGGCCTAAGCTAAGAGTGATATCCAGTGGAAATACAGTCTACATCCTCTTGACAGCTATAGCTCAGATTAAACCTATCATATCACATCTGTGTTATGAATATTCAGAAAGATACGTCTGTCTTGTATTATACATGTCACTGGGAAGGCAAAGGTGTGCAAGAATGAAAAATAGTATTGGATTTCCACAGAGATGAAAGTTATACCACAGCTTGATTCATTTGGTCGAGGAGACAAAATTCTTAATCAATGGTTCACCAAAACAAATTCTCTGCCTTAGATTTCACTGTTAATCCAGGGAGATTTGCACAAAAAACCCCCATGTTTCTGATGCTACATTTGCACAGATATTTACTATCATTGATAATTAAGCTATCTTTGGTAATGCTCTATCAAACTTCCTAAAGGCAATCAATATTATGAGGTAAGAGAGATACTGATGGAAGCTGCTATGTTTTGAACTGGGAACAAGCTGAGTAAAGGCTGACAAACTGATAACATTTTTTTAACAAGATGGAAAAAAATCCCTTGTATGTGAATGAGCCTGTTCCCTCAGTTTGTCTCTTTAGATATACACCCTTGTTGATTGAAGGGAAAAACCCCTAGAAGTTATTTTTCACAGAGTTGCAGATACTTTCCTCTGTGGGAGATGCGAATATTCAAGCAAAGGGAGATGTGCTCTATGTCACCAGCAACCTTTTCCCTACTTTCTTTCACACACAGGAAGGGAAATCAGCCATCCATGATGCTGTTCTCCCCCACCTTGTCAGGTGCTTCCAAGAGTTCCAACACACTGGCACTCACTTCATTGTTCTCTGACCAGACTGGGAAGAAAACTTCCCAGTACTCTGGCTCCATTTTCACTATCTGATTCCCACGTTGCTTGATGTTAGACTCAACACATCTTCAGAGAAAGGACTGGGGCAAAAGTGGGCTTTTGCTTTGTGTCACATGCCTGCAGCTAATGGCTCTTACCATACCAGGTCTCACTTCTGCAAACTGTTATTTAAATCAAAGCCTCACAGAAATCTGCTAGGCCCTGGAGAGTCTCCCTGGCTCTGTCAATAAAGGCACTCAGTTGTTAACAGGCACTGATAGACAACAAAATAGGCAAATGACCACATGGTGATGGGCTGTATTTCCGTGCTCCTGCAAGAATGTTCACTTCTGATCCCAGTTGCAAAGTAAATCCATACTAACTATAACTAGACATGGTTTTGTACTAAGCAACTTGAAATCCACAATCAGGAGCTCTTATTCAGCTGCTCACTACCTCTGTCCCACATGTAATATTGCCTCTGCAAGAAGAAATGGCAGTATTCAACTCCAAGGTTTCATAATAACCATTTGCAGGGTATGGCAGAAATATTCTTCCATTGAGGTATTCATCTTTACATTATTCCAAAGCACATCTTCAAGTACTTTTCCCAATATATTCCCTGGCAAATAAATATTAATAAAGAAAAGATAACACTTACATTCCTAGAATTCTGCAGTAGATTGCATATATAAAAAGATACTGAAGTAATTAGTGTTGAGTATTTTCCTAAATTCTTAGACAATTAAACAAGAACACCTTAGTTTAAGGAAGGCACCTTTCCAGTGCTCAGCTTTCTTTTCATTGAGTTAAGTTTGGGCATAGTGTACTGGCAATCTCTTTATTCAATTAAATTCTCTTTTTATAACAATAATTATGTAGAGTACCAGGTACTGTAGCATAAGTGTGTGTGTGAGTGATGTTGATTATTCAGAGTAAATCACCCTACACAATACTCGTCCCAGCAGTAAATAGTAAAATTATTTTCATTCAAAGGGTCCTTAAGAGCAGTAAGAGTAAAGCAAGCCTAACCAGATGGTCACTGGCACTATCCAAGAGCAGAATTTCACTCCACAAAATTAGCCAAGAAGGACCAGCCTCTCCAAGACACAACAGATGAGGTGCTCATCTGCAGACACAGAATCTCCCATCTAATCAAGATGTGCACTTTGTGTAATATTAGGAATTACTAAAGGGGCAACCAGCTGTGGGAGTACGTGCCATAACTAAGCAATATTGCAGAACACAGGAAACAGGGTAAAAATAGGGCACTGAAATATTTATTCACCTATAACAAACAGAAAGCATGTAGATCTTCGAATTATTGTATTGCAGATTGAGCTGGTTAAACCACAAATATGATTGGAAGTGTGAAATATCAGTAAGATCTTTCAGAGACAGAAACGGTGGCTATAATAATTCAGAATGAGAATAAGTCTCAGAACATTTTGATGGGAAAGATGGAAGACAGATAAAAATAGAAAGGCATGCCCTGATGCACTGCGTACACTGTAAGCTGAATTTTTCTCAGTAGAGGGGAGAAAAGCCATTCTTGATTACTGAATCCTTGGAAAACAAACTGTCACGTTTTTCCCCATCCAATTATACCTCAGTCCTGCAGCTGGAGCTGCATGAAGAGGCATTTACCCTCTTTGTACTACACTTTCATTTTGGTGGGAGACTTCAGTGGAAGATATACCAACCTTAATATCTACTACAGCTCAAGAAATATTCTAAGGATAGAAGTATAATCTGCTTTTTGATAGAATTTGTCAAAAGCCTGCTGTTGTCTCACTATATTTGAATGCAGCCTGAAAAGTGAAAAATCAGGCCTACTTCTAAACCCAGAAATAGTTACAGAAGAGCAAAAAGGGATCATGGACCTAGTACTGAACACTGAGCACATGTTAAGGTGCACCCCTGACCATTTTTGTGTGGCTACCTAAGTAGCTACAACATGGCAAGTACAGCTTAAGAATTGTAATAACATATTGAGAACAAAGGGCAGTTCTTTCATTGCTTTAAAGCAACATAAATGCATTTAAATCAATAAAGAGCTGCAAAGGCTGCATCAGTTGAAATGCAAATTTGACATATGTAAACTGGCTGTTTACATGTCACCATAACCACACTGGGAAGAATGACACACACAGGGTGCTGATGTCACCCGAGTCACATCAGATTCAACAATGACCTGAACAATGAGCCCAGGACTGAATCAACAGCCATCCTAAGAAGTCAGCTGTGAATCAATCTGAGGAAGAGAGCAACAAGAAATTAGGAATTATTTGCATCACAGGCAGAATAGAGCAAGGACTGGAGTCTCAAGACTAAACAGAACAAGCAGGAATCAAAAAGGCTAAGGGATGTTTCTGGTCCTCAAATATCTCTGAACAGAATAATTAAAAGGTTCCCTCAGGTCCAAAGTCTGCAACAGGCAAAGGAGGAAAGATCACTTTTGGCTGCACCAAACCTCATCAGCCCGGGCTGAGCTTTTATATACCCAGTTTGTCAGTGAAAGCTGACAAAGAATTGAAAGAGTAACTATATGGGAGAGAGGGCAGCAAGTTAGAAGTAATGAAAGGGGTTTGTAACCAGATTTAAAGAATTGGATTTTAAAAAATAATGGGAATTTAATTTCACTTAGCCAAGTGCATCCCTAGGGACAAACCAAAAGAAGGAATTATATATTAAATGAGGTAAATGTACCGCAAAATTGGTGAAAAGAACAAATGAGGGTCCCTGAAGCCACTTTCATGAAATGACAAGAACACACTGACAATATAAGAAGGAAAAATGGGTACAAAGATTCATTGTCCTCAGAGAAAAACAGTCACAAAATACAATGTAACTGGCAAGAGAGGTTTTATGTTATTGCTGAAAGAAATTCTGGGAAGTACAATCTATGTATCCTTACTCATACTTCTGAAGCTTTGAGGGTCAAGCAATCACTGAGATCAGAGCTCCAGGTTTTCACAGAACCTCATGTATACACAAATCTGAACAGGGATCCTGTAAGTACTCACCCCAAAATCAAGGAGAACTTTTAAAGTATCCATCCTTTCTTTCAATTATTTTCTCTGTGTCAAGGAATGTGGCCTGAAATACTGTGAATAGCACTATGCAGAAATTAATTTTTTAATTGTCAAAACAGCTTCAGAGGGAATGCAAGTCAGACTTGCTTTTTCACAGCAAGAATTCCACTGGAACTATAATTAAATATAGAAGACGCAAGAGAAATCTGCCACTGGCACCAAACAAAACTCAAAAACCATGGCAAAAATAACAACAAAATATGAAAGAAGACATGAGCCTTCTAACAATGGAACAGTTTTTAAATGGACTGGGAAATATGTTCAATTTGCTGTAAATTATAGCCCTGATAGAACATTGCACATTAAGTAACAACATTGAGTGGCTGCTATAAGAAGCACAAATTGTCCAGAAGTGCCCTGTCCTAAGCACTGCCAATCAAAGTGAGTGTCTCTGAGGCTCTCTGGAAAATATCACCACAGGAACACCCACTGCAGATTGCTTGTGCTGAAACAAAAGCAAAGCCATTCAAATAGCAATGACAGCCTTGATCTGCTGCATTAGCCTTACTATTAACAGTGCAGGTTCATGAATTCTATGATACCATAAGGGTGTCACATTGGGGTGGGGTTTTCTGCTCTTGTGGGTTTGGTTGATTGTTTTTTTTTCTTGGTGGTAGTGGCAATTGGCTTTTGTTTATTTAGCTTTTTAAAAAAATTTTCTTTTTTTTTTTTTTAATTTTGCTGGGGTTTTTTATTATATGTATTGCAGCAGTGTCTAAAAGCATCATTAGAACTCAGAACTCCATTAGACTAGCAGAGCAAAACATTCAAATAGAAATAGCTCCCTGCAGAGCTATTGATTTAAAAAGCGGGTTAGGAAGCAGCTCCTGTGAAAAATATCATAAAAGCAGTTCCAAATAAATAGTCATAATTCATCTTCAAAATATTTCAGATCTTCATTTAAAAGTTGCAGATTTCACTTTTGGCCTAGACTTCTTCAGCAAAAGATTCTAAGTATGCAGAAAATATTCGTGTTTCAAAAGAAGTTCTATACTTATTCACTACTCAAAAATACATAATCTCATTAAACACAAGATATAATTAGAGAATGGAACAAATACTATGAGGCAGACAAAAAAAGCTAACATAACTACTTAAGTTTGGTACTTAATCTTTTGGGGAATCTGTATTTTAATATTTGCCTTGTTGCAGCCTAAGTTTCCCTTAAACTGTCAGGCTCTCAAAGACCAGCTATTTCTAACCTAAAACCCAGTTCCTCTTAGAGCAAGCTAACTAATCACATATAATAATAATAATTTGTACAACAGGATAAAACACATGAGCAGAACAGAGGCTGAACACCAAATGATGAGCCAAAACTTTGTTTCAACATGAAGATTAGAGCAAAAGCAACGAAAAATCTAAATGTAAATGACTCTTTTCTTACAAGCTTTTAAGAAATCTACATGGTGAGGAATTGAAATACTCTGTGTGGTATTTTACCACTGAAATGTCCTAAATTTTTTAGAAGAAGGTTTGTGCTGCAATGAAAAGATTTGTGATTCAAAAAATCCAAGGCCAAAAGCTCCAAAGACTTAACAGTCTGCACAATTTTATCCTCTGACTGTATTAACATAGTGCTCTGCATAATAGAACAAAACCACATAATACTGAAGAATATTGATAGAGAGATTTAATTCCTTATATTCAGTCTATTAACTCAGCCATTATCCACAGTGAGAATATACACTATGTTGTTTCAGAAAATGGCAAAAATGTATTCCATTAATCTGTAAGTGGGAATAATTCTCTTCTCTCAGGGAGAATTTAAACCATTTTAATTTATTCCAAATCGTGCCAGAAGCCAGCTGCACAAAAACTTGTATAGAACTGCCAGCTCACCATTGATATCTATTTCCTACAAACCTTCCATCAGGGCCTTGAGTGCACCAACAGCCCTTAAATGCCCAAGCAGCCTGACCTGGAAGCTGCAGCTCCAGGACAGCTGCCAGAGGGCCCAGGGACCTGGATGTGGGACTCCTCTGGGGACAACAAAGGCACTGTCCTGCCTGGGCACTGGTCACTCTTGGCTCCTGGACCATCCTCCCTCATGGAACAGCCCACATCTCTCTGCTGCCAGGCTCTCCAACACATAACTTATCTCCTCAGGAAGGGTAAAGACAGGGAAGTCTTACCCATCTATTTGATCTCAGTGGCCTAGATGTCAGTTAAAAGCTATTAACAGGATTCCACCTTTCACCGCTACAGCGATTTCCTTTCTTCACAATTAGAAATTTGTCTGCCTTTTCACCCCATTTCACTCCAATTTCACTCCATCTCACCCCCCACTTTAAAACACTAAAGACCAGTTGGAAAGAACTGGAATAAAAGCAGAGGGTGTAGTGAGTGGACAAACTGCCAGAGGCCAGCCAGCCATTGCTCAAGGATGGAACTCCTGCCCACTCCAGCAGGGGGATGCAGCACCTAAAGAGCCTTTGATCACACCCACCACGGCAGCACCACAGCACAAATTAAGTAAAACATGTGGGAATGAAGTTGATGCCTCAATGATTCCATGACAACTGATAAGACTAAAACCCCAAATTATTAGTTGCATTTGGGCCAAGTGTCAGGTAGATTGTTCTTTAAATCACAACTAGGACTTACAGCATTTTCTTCAGACTGAAATTCTTAGAAATGTTAATATATCACTGTGCTATTCTGTGAACATGCCAGTGAAAATGTTTCATTTTACAGACCCATTCACATGTAACTCTAGAGTATAAAGCAGCTAAGTAGGCAGAACTGAAGTGTTTTAATAAACAAAACTAGGAGACAAATGAGAAAAAAATCAGTAAAGGATTAAACTCATCCTTAAAAAAGGAAGGTGAGATTAAAGCACTACCAGTATATAGCAGTCTAATTTCTATCTTTTTACTTACCTCATTCAACACCTAAACCACTTCATAACATTTGCTTAACAGCATCTTATTGTTATGCAAATTACCACCAAATTTTGTTCCTGAATTAAAGCATTTGGTTTGTTTTTGTTTTTTTTTAATTATCCCCAAGCATATTCGGTATGCTGAAAAGTGATACACAGAATGAGTCTCCAGTGACCCCAAAATGTCTGTTCCTCTGGCATTGTACTCTCCCAGTCATTTGACCACCACAGTAATTCAGAAGGTTTATACAATCAAAATACTAATTGGTTTTCTGTTAGTTATTTTACTAAAAAAACCACCAAAAAATCAAGCTAATAAAAGCAGAGAGCAGCTACAGTTTGGGATGCTTTTACTGTGCAGCCATTGCCAAACACATATTACTCCCCAGGATAGTGATGATGGAACGTTAAGGGCTGGAAGGGACCTTCTAAATCATTTAGACCAAACCCCTCTGCCATGGGCAGGAACACCTCCCTGATGAGAAACAGGGAGCTTAAAACATTATCTGTCATTCCAGCACAGAATGCTGGAACTTGGTAATTAGTGTTTGAATAAGGACTTTATCTTTCAATTAATTTTTTCACCCCCATTTCATCACTCAGGAAATAATTTGGTCTTCTCTGATGTAGCCGCAATGGAAATGAAAAAATGACAGAAATATAACTTTTCTGCAGAGTTAAGGAGGGAGGGGAAAGAGTAGGCTATTAGAAAGGAAGCCTACTTTTGGAAATCCATATCTGCTTTTCTGGAGAGTTCTTTCACAAGACAGCAAGTAATTTTATTTTTGTTGCTTTGTCTGCAAGTTTCTTCCACTTCCAATTTCCCCTTTCAAATGCAATTTTAAAAAGTTCAATATTCAACAGACAGCAAACTAATTGCTTGATAATGACCTTTTAAATGCCCAGATTAACTTTAATGGCTTTAAATGGAATTTTAATGAGTTATTCTGAGTATAACTAATTATTTGCTATTTATACACATAGACATGAACAGAGTATTTTTGATTAAATGAAACTTTATCATAAAAGTTATTCCAAGTTGCATTCTTTGCACAGAGCTATACCATGGGAGAAGCATACATATGAATATATTCACATAAACTTGTGCTCTGGCTTGATAAGCCTGTCTAGTGGCATGGTTTGAAACAGGAGATCCATATTCAAGACCATGCCCTGCATGCTTCCAGTTAATGCAGGATAAACTGCTCTGAATCAAGAAGAACAGAGATTTAAATCTAGACCTCCAACATGTTGTGCTAGTGCTCTGTGCATGATACACATGTTGGTGATAGTCACACATGTAATTCCCAAAATCAAAAGCTGAAATTCAGACCTGGACAACCCAATTTCAGGAGAACGGCCAAAATATTTCATACTATTCTGGCATAAAAAAGGGAGCTCTTGAAACATCAGGAGTTCCCTAAAAATAGGTGTAGAAAGCATAGATTTGCACTACAATTTGAATTGGATTTGTATTACATTTGCATAGTGCTTTACTGTGAATGCCAAACATTTTGTCTTCTGCAGGAAGGAGGTGAGGAAGCCAAACTCCTAATTTATTTAGTCTCTTAGTCATTTGACAGGGTGAAGACAGATTTGTTTTGCTTTTGATGTAGTTTTTGTTTTTTAAAATACGAGCAATGTTTCTTTTACAACTCTTAATTCCAGTATATGCAACTCCAAGGGTACAAAGATTGAGGGAAGAGAATACTACCTATAAAATTTACAAAGGATAGAGAGGAGGAGAAGAGAGCATTGTAAGTTGTCTTACAAGCCTGGGATGGAGGTGAACAACAATTAAGGTCTTGAAAATTTAGCTTCCTTCACAGGTCCCTAAAACCAATGCTGATATGTGTTATGACATGGCATAAACTTGGACATAACTACTTGTACACTGGTGTTTGTGCTTGAGCATTTCTGCATCTTCCAGACTGCACTGTCAAATGAACTTCCTCCATCTCCATTTCAGCTACTCCAAAACTACATTTCAAAATGTTTTAAATAGGTTGCACAAAACTGCCTTTAACTGTGAGCATGTCACATATCAGAACTTCAGGATATAATACAAAACCAAAATACAGATAATCGCTGAGTTCTTCTCACTTGTTCTTAGTGTGGATTAATTCACTTATACTTTGCATTTCTCATTAAAAAAGGTATATCTTATGTTATATGATATCTGCCACTTGAGATGTTCATATGCAAAGACAAGAAGATCTGAAATTTACTCACAATATCTATAAGAAAGTGAGTTTTTCCCATATGGTAAAATAAAGGTATTTACATGCCCAAAAAAATCCACATTAAGAAAAATCAGTAAAAAGCTAAGTTACGTCTTTATCCGAAAAATGGACACAACAAGCTAAAAATATATTTTTTAGAAGTGGGCTATCTTACAGGTTTTCAGGAAGTAGACAGCAACTTCAGGAATCCAAGGCCAGCAAAACACAGAGCATCTCCAACTTAAAGAGCATTCAGCTTTACCTTTCTGGCAGACATCAACTTCCTTGTATTTTTTAACAACAAAGAAACCAGAAATGGCATTCAGCCACTGTCCTTCATATCCTCACCTCTTCAGAGCTCTCTGTTGTAATTATTTACAAAAATATGCGGGGGCGGGGAGATTTAATCATACTGAGATAAAAAGTAAGATATCTTGAGCCAGATATCTACCATGATATCTCACACTCTGCTAAACCCATTGGCCAAGTCCCATAATAAATCATTGGGTCTGACCAAAGTAAAATAGCTTTTACATGCTAATCTTTTCTTCATTGTAAAGCCTCTTGCCACAACAGAAAAACATCATTAAACAGAAAGGAAATCATTCCTCCAAGGCTGGGAAACTGAGGACACCAAAATAAAGCTTTCATGAGTTAGCACACCGGCACAGCAGAACCCAAATATTGTAAAGTCATGGAGCAGATACTCCTGGAAATTATGCTGAGGCACACGGGAAATAAGGAGGTCACTGGTGACAGCCAACATGGCCACACCAATCACAAGAAAGCTAAAAAAAGATAATTTTTCTCATACTTTTAGGTAGCTAACAGGAAAGCAAAGCAATTTTAAGAGTCAACTAATAGGTGCTTTACGATAAAAGTCAGCAGAACTCCTCCAAGTAGCAGTTCATGCTATTACATTGCTGTGTCATACTTCTCAGATGTCAAATATAACTTTGCCCTCAAAAGTTCACTGGACAATTGTGCGTATAGATTTTTTTTTTCTTTAAATAATTAGAAGGCTGTAATTTAAATAATTAGAAGCAATATTGCCTTTGCCTGACTGACAAGTTCATGATCCGCACTTCTCACACATCAAGACAGGCTAAAGAGAACTGAAACTAGCAGAGGATTTGAAATACCCATCACCATCATTAAGGGTTTTGTTTCCAAGTAAGTATAGAAGCCCAAGTTTTGAGGAGTCTGCACAGTGATGCATTTCTCATTTACGCACACCATAATCCTCTTGCGAGTGATATTGTGTGACACAGCAACATGACATGTCTAAATGATAAACCACCAGCTCTGCACTGAACTAGTTCACAGTTATTGGCACCTTGGTAACCTGCAATCATTTCATATTTCCATGAGAAAAGAAAGCAGAAAATTGGTGTGGCAGCAATAGAGATAATGCCCATGTGCATCATGTGCTTCCGAGAAGAAAAGGAAATGTCAGCTGACCACTGGGAGTACAACCAAACAGCTATTTCATCCTCATCTCCTGTGGGGAATCCCAATGGGATTCTGAAAGAAAACCCCAGGGTACTGAAAGAACAGGCTGATGTTATGGCAGCACCTCTCTCCTTATTTTTGAAAAGTCTTGGTAGTCCAGAGAGGTTCCAGCTGACTGAAAAGTGGCAAGAGTTCCAGAAGGGTGAGAAGGAAGACCCTGGTAATTAAAGGCTTGTCAGTCTCACTTCAGTGCCTGGTAAAATTAGGGAGAAGGTTATTCTGTCAATCTTGGGATCTTACTCATCAGATTCCTGTATCTCATAGTTGGGATGCATCCCATGTTTGATCAGCAACTTTGGAGAACATGGTCAATAAAAAGATATGAAGCAATCTGTTCCTGATGCAAGGTTTCTTCCTAATTATCAAAGTTCACAGCTGTGCACAGTCACTCAGAAATTATCAGACTCTAATGCCATTAACCTCAAATTCTACCTACTGTAGACAATTTCAGTTTATAAAATATAACCTTTGAATAGGTTTTGTCCCCCCATTCCATTAAACAAAAAAAAAGAAAAACATTTTCTACAATCATAATACAAGGAAAAGATATTTTAAGACAAACTTCCCATGGAATACAGGTGGTGAGCAGAGAGAACACAGCTAGCCTAAAACCTAGGATAACCTACATCCTCACTTACATTTAACGTATATTTTCATCATAACTGATATATCCTGATATCCCTAGGCTTCAACTGGGCTGATTATAGTGCTGAAACATTCAGAATGTTTTTTTTATTATTATTATTATTATTTGGAAGTAGAAGGGCAAAACACAATTTAAGAAAAAGAAGTTACTGTTGTTCATAGAAAAGCCTAGCAGTCACCAATGGAATCTAAAGCTTGACCTTGATTTCTCCTTAGAATGAGGGAGCTCAAACCCATGTCTTCCATTTTCCCAAAGAATGTATTAAGAAGCAAGCTGGAAACTATTCCACATCATTCAGAAGAAGCTGCGTTATTGCAAGGAAAATAATTCAAGGGTTCTTGGGCCCAGTAGAAGGATCACATATGATAGAGCAACACAGCATCTCATTAACGTTTCTTACATTGGTTATTTGTGATAGAAATTTTACTAGAAGCCAAAACAAAAACTCTAGGTATTCTTCATCTCAGACAGATGCTCTAGTGAGTGGAATATAGAAATAGCACACATTTTCTTGATGGCATAAATACAATTACATATGCCTTGAAACCTGCTTTCCACATATTTACTCAAAAGAATAACAAATCCATTAGTTTCTAGTGCTCAATTTGTCAAAATTGAGAATGCTTTAATCATACTGGGGAATTTTCAACTACAAAAACAAGCCAAAAATGGACTTCACATGTCAACAGAAAGCATTTGCAAGCATTTTCAAAACTGCAATTTAGACACGTGACTTTGCAAAAATTATGCCTTTAAACACCTGATCTTTTGGGAGTACCTATAAAATTCAGGCTTTTACTCTAAAATACTGAAAATGTAAATATAGAAGACAGCCGTGAAAGTTCAAAAAGCATAAAATCCAAAATGTTTCAATATGCTACATTCTTCCACCATAATCTTCTGACAGTGGGTTGTTGTTTTTAAGGGATTAAAGGTCAAATAAGACCCACAATGTTTAGCAGAATCAAAGACAGGATGCCAGGAAACGTGTTACATTTCTGCCTCCTGTAGTCTTACTTTCTATACACAACGTTACAAGGAAACAGGCACGGAATTTTTTCACGCTTTTACCCATTAAACATAATCCTCCACTGTAAACTTACCAGATAGAAAGGTGGTACCAAACTGAGATCCTCATATAGATGCTGAAATGTTTCATTTCTCCCTCCCTAATATAGCTCCAGGAAGGAAATAATTCCACAGTATTTTTATCATCTCTTGGATAATGGTATTCTTTATCTGCCTTAACGGTGGAAAGTATTTTAAGTCAAACTTTTGGGAACATACAAACTAACCTCGCACCTGACAGCAGCCCTACATGAAATGGAGACTGATCTGTTTTCTCTACCCTTCACAGCTAGCAACTCCAACAAATTATAACCTTGTTTTGTGAAACACCTAGCAGAGAATGTTATGCCTTGCAAAAATAGCAGCATTTGACATAAGACCATGAACAGACCTCCTAGAGAATCAATGTGACAGGAAGTTAATTTAAAATCTTCCCCAATTAAGTGTTATCTCAGGTAATTAGATAACTGCCTGAGTAGTAAACATGTCCAAGAGAGTAATCAAACAATTAGAGTAACAAGGAGTCAAATACTGTCACTGTTAAATGGAAAGTTAATTTAAAATCAGCTGCTCTATCAGCAAAACCTGTTTTAAAATGGAGTGTTGATACTATTAAATGAAAGACAAATATTTGGCATTAAACATTCTCAAACTGTTCACACTGCAGAATAACATTCTTAATAAATAACTGAATGAACCTGAGTCAAGCTCAGTCTGGTGCCTCTGAGAAAATAGAGCCTCATTACCAATATCATTATCTAAAACTAATTAGTAGTTGGTGATTGTAGCCTGCTGGCACTAGGAAGCTGATTAACATTCCTCAGAAACAAACAGGCTGGGCTGGGGGAGGAGAGGGATATTTCCCTTTTGCTTCAGACTCAAAGAGCAGAAAGGGAATTAAATATTTAATACCTGTGCACACTGCAGCTCCATTTCTTTCATTAATCTGTGTAATGGGCTGGTATTTGATGTGCTTGAGGCATTTTCGTTGCTTGATATATGCTGAGTTTGGAATTTCTCGCATGGTTGGATGACAGAAATAGAAATCTTAAAGTGCAATTAAATGTTTTATTACCATTGTTTAATTAAATAAATACTGGATTAACTTGTCAAAGCAGATTGCACTGGCATACTAGAACAGCATTTTCATTTTTCTTTATGAATGTAATCTATGCCTAAATACTGTGATGATTAGTATAATTACTTTAAATAGTACTGGATGCACACAGGGGAGAGGGATGGACCAATTTCTGAGTATTCCACAGAAAACAGTTCTTTTTATTTCCTTAATAATTTGTTGTGTGACCCTTTTCCTCCTTTTTAACTGAAGAATGAGTCCATTTAAAAATCCTAAACTGAGGTTTAGGTTAAACTTAAATTCCATACCAGAGGAGAGACCTGCAGTGTGTTGTAAGTCCAAGTGTCTAATTTAGTGGATATAGTAAGAGCCAGATCTACAAGTAAACTTTCAACATTTGAGAAATCTGTATTGGAAAATTTTCTCTCTGCTACCATCCAGCCACCTTGTAAACCTGTGTTTTCATAAACAGTTCATACCCAATGTAAACCCATAACATAGTAAAAGCTCAGATGAGCAAGGGGTGAAGTTCCACTTGTATCTCTCTATGGTGAGATACACATACCTGTACATGTATATCAATATGCACAGACACAGATAAAGTATGGAGAGAAGACAGACCTGCTGACTCAGCTGAAAACAAAGCAGGGTTATTTTTCTATCCTTGTTTTGGTTAATATTCTGAAGCACTACACTGAGAGCTGAGACAAGTCAGTGCACTGCTGACCTCCAGTCAACCAGGTACTCAGCATCATGACCAAAATCCTCAAGGCTGCTTCTTTGGTTTCAATATCTTCCTTTGTCTGGGTGGGAGATTATCCCCTTTAACTTAATTAACTGCCAGGAAACTAACATTCATGCAGCCCTAAGTACACAAAAATAGCATTATAAAGCACAATGATTTTTGACAGAAAAGGTTATTTAAAGCAACAAGTAATATGACACAAAGGAAAAGGAGGATGCTGTACCTGAAAGTCTTTATTTCTGTCATACCCTAAATACAAGACCTTTTTTTTAAAGTAATTTGTTCATCAGATTAATGACAATGGTCATGAAATGTGTGCCACATTCAAAATGTGCCTTGGTGCAAAAAATACACAAGTAGCACAAAATGCTTCTACAAAGTAGTGAGCAGTACCAGTAAGACTAAGCTGAACAAATTGAAAATGCTGAAGTTTCTGAAGCTTTGGATTTTAATGCAGGTGATCATGAGGCTGTATTAATAATGCTCAGCCTCAGAAGATGTGTTCACTATCCATATATAGCAACTGAAACAAGTTACAGATTAGGTATTTCTGATTAATCGTTTACTACAAGATTGGTACCTTTTATATAAATACATGTCTGAATGCTGAAGGATTGCAGTTTGAGTGCCTGCATTCCATAACTCTAACCTGGCTTAGGAGGACATCATGTGGCAGAATAACATATGAACAGACGTTGCAACTTTCCCCCACAAAATCCCCTCCTCCTCCAGCTGCTGCCCCTTGCAGCCAAAAATACTCAACACTGTCGAGAGACGAGGGTGAATGTAGAAGCAGTGTCCAAAATCAGATATTAGGGTACAAGAGATGATTATTAAGATGATCTGCAATTCTGATACAAAGGGGCAGCTGAATCACTGGACTCAGAGGAGGTTTCCTCGGTTATCAAGCCCTAAGCAGCTATTTTAACATTTTGGAAGCACATAGCCCCACTTACAGTATTAAATTTCTCCCTTCTATGCTCTTGGATCAAACTGCCTTTGCCAGAGCCCTACTAAAAGCAGAAATTTGTGCAAATGTGACCTGAAAACATCAATAAGGAACTCCAAGGAATATATGAAAGAGCCCCATCCTACTTCACCAGTAAAATCTCTCATGAACAAGTCCATGATTACTGGCACTTGAATCAAAAAATAGTGCTCTAGAGAGATATTTCTGGAATTTGTGTTGCATTTATCTAAAAATTCATTTGATTTCCCATGCCAGAGGCTGATAGTAAATTCTTAGAATATCAGATGAGGGTGGGATCTACTTACACATTAATTTTAAAATTTAAAAATAATCTGCTTTAGTTATAATACCAGTCATAAATTATGGACTCAATTCAAAATGTTATGGTATCAGCCCAGGAAATAAGAACTGAAAGGAAAAAGAAAAATTTAATGGCATGGCTAATGGTGGACATAGTTAGAAATTCACCACTGAAGACAACAGACACTGTGAATGAGGAAAAAAAATCTGGAAAAGAAAATTTTAAGGAGATTTTTGTCATTCTTGTTTCTGCCAGAAGACATAGGCTTGGGTCATGCTATTTCCTTCCATAAAAGCCCTGAGATAACCTCACTTGGTCAGAACATGGTGCTAATAACACCAAGATTGTGGGTTTGATCATTGTATGAGCCATCCACCTAAGAGCTGGACTCGATCCCTCTGGCTCCCTTCCAACTCAGAATATTCTGTGATCATAGAAGCATTCTTAAAGTTGTTTTTTTTCACTGATTTAGAAAAACTATCGCAGAGACAGTAACACTACTTTTCAATGCATTCTAAACTTAAATCTTCCCTATGGATGATAAGAATTCTATAATGCTGACTTTAAACATACAACAGAGATATCCTGAAATATTTCTATTTACAAAGCTGTTGTAATGAGTCTCAGTCTGTTCATACTCAGATAATCCAGGCATTTCTTCCCTTACTACAGTATCATTCAGCAACCCTGGATCTTCCACCCTATTCCTACATTCTTCATGTAATATAAACTGACAAAATAAATTTATGAGTTCCCATAACTCAACTCAGTGGGCAATCCTAGACTTATTTGAAACAAACCTCCCCAGAAGAGTTCTGACAACACAAGAAACTGCATGACCAAATCTGCAAGCTGGGTGACACTTCCAAGCACAGATCAATTAGCCATGAAGGCTGAGCAAAATAACTGTGTTTCTAATCAGTGGGGTCCCAGAGCAGCATTCTGGCAGGAGCAACTGGAAAGAAACACCTACACACCATGTTTTCATGTGTGTATCTCGGGAAAAAAGCTTACTTAGCAGCAGTGAGGCCTTTCAAGTTCATTAACAGCATTACTTAAACAATGTAGGATATCTCGGAGCAGGTGAGGTGCATGACAAAGCAGTTTCAAGACTAAGTTTGGATGTTTTTAAAGGGAGTTTATAGGATGTGATGAATGCTGCAGCAGAGAGGTGGATTCTGTGATCCAATGAGTCACTTCCAGTCTCACATTTCTGTTCTGCAGGCAGAGATTGGGAAAGTATAGGGAAAATAACAGTAGCAACTTACAGCAAGACAACAGCTGTTCACTGCCTTGGTCAGAATCAAACTTAAGTACAAAATAAAAGAAACCTGCTTTTCAGGTTGTCCTGACAGAGAAAAAGGGGAAAATGCATGGTTAAAATCACACCATATAAAATAAGACATAGGATCACCAAGTCTGTTGGTGACTATGTTAAGTAAAACTCATTACTGAATAAAAAAATAAAATTGTCTTTATCTGCTCTCATCAAACCTGCTGTGGAGAAGTCAACAGTATAAAGTGATTCTTCTGTCATTCTTGCTTACTTCCTGCTTTAACTGCTTTTGCTTTTTCCTAGGCATCAATAGGTAGAATACTTTTAAGAAATGAAAAAAAGAAGTATCAATGAAAGCACATTGGTGTTGCAGAGGAGGCTTCTCTTTAAACAACAGATCCCTCCACATCTATTGAAGTGAAGTAACAGAAGGATTACAGAGACTGTGCCACCAGAGCATTATTTTATCTCAGTGAAAGGGGAAAGAAGAGTATTTACAAGTGAACATACTGTTCTTAGAAACCTGAAGGAACACTTCCCAAGGTCTATCCAACAAATACTCCCTGTGAGGGACAGAAATCTCTGCGTGCCAGCGAGGGAGCTTGCACAATGGATTTCAGTCTCAGCTGCCTCCATCAGTCCTGTCTGGTACAGCCAGTAGGATAAAATGCAAAAAGGAAGAATGCAAATTTCTTCAGTCTCAGTGCTCAGACAACAAGGAAAAGGTTCTTATCAGCCAGTATCCAAAATAACCCAAGGTCAGGTTTCCGGGAACTCGGCTGCAGAGGGCACGCACTTGAGCGTACAACCCTCTGCCATTCTCATATCTCCTGGTTCCCTTTAGGCTCCTGATTTACATCTCCCACCTGCTGGGTAATCATACACTCCCCAGCTTTAAGATTTGTCTCATGGATTGCTGTTTTCAACATCAGGATTGTTGAAGTTCCAAACCTCAGGTGGCTGTTCCAGTTGCCTGGGATGGGATTGTGCAGTCTCTCTTGGCAGGTGTTTTGAAAGGATTTTGCATCTCATGCTTTCAGCAGTTGGGTGAAAAATCTCTTGAGCATCTGGGATGACATGTATTTGGGGTTTTACACTTAGTCAAAAAGATATTTATCCAACAGATGGAAACATGACAAACTAGTCTCTAAAGTAAGCATGTCTTCTGAAAATCTCATGCCTGAGTCAATATCCGTAGCTGGCAGGAGACTCTTATGATTTTAAAAGTGTCACTGCACACAACTGAGAAAATGTCAGAATCAATCTTCCCTCTTCTTTATATAAAAGATCTGTTGATAACCTCGGAAACATATGAGTAATCTGAGTAATTGAGAAAAAATCTAATACATTAGAGGAGCCATTTATACCCAGGATGAGTCAAAATTACATTTGCTTTATGTACTGTAATAAACTAATCCAAGATTTGAAAAATCTTCAATAGGGCCTGATCTACAATTAAAATCCTTTTCCACCTTAGAAAGGTTGGCTAAAAGGATGACAAAAAAAAAAAAATCACAGCCCTGCTTAGTAGTTTTATGCAGCAATTCACTTCTTAAAGACATAAATGTATTTGAGGAAGGGAAATGCTTTTGAGTTTATTTTATTGAGCTGTAGAGAAAAAAGAGTTATCTGTTTAAGTTGCTTTTATGTAAGTGGGAATTGTCAGTGACAGCACAGAAAACTTCAGTAGGAAACAAACTGAACCCTGGGCCTAATCTAAACAACACATTTAACACTGGTCAGCTTTGATATTTACTTCCAGACCTGAACTTTGCAGGCAGATTATTTACCTAACTAGTAAGAGGTGGTACAGCTGTGTTTGTATTAGCAGGCACAAATATTACCTTGATTTCCTTCACTTCCATCACAAATTGTGCCATCAGAGTTACGGAGAACTGAAAACATTTGGGCACGTAGACATAATAAACTCTTTCCTAGTAAAAAACCAGTGACCCTAGCATTTTGATTGCACAACATATCACAAGCCACAGGAAAAAGAAGATGTGACATTTCATCCTGAAGAGCCCTTTGTCAACAATTATTCATTGAGGCAAACTTCAGGAAAAATTGCTTTTTACTTCCTCACTGATAACATTTATAAATATTATCAATAAGATCTTAAGAGTATCTTTAAAGCTTTTGTTCTGCTTCAAGGGACTTCATAGATTATCTGTACATAAAACATTAAGCAAATCAGAAAGAATAATCTGCATGAATTACCAGAAATTACTTGTCTATACTCTTTGCACTTGGTTTTTTGTTGTTTTGGGGGAGTTTTAAATTTATTTAAATAAGTACTGCTACCTTCTAGAATAGAAATTCATGAAAATGTTCTTGTCAAGACTTCATAAGCATGACCATGCTCTTGGAAATCAATTATTTTTGTAAAATCTAATTTTTTGTAAAATAACTTTCACTCTTGTGCAAGATCTTCAACTTGGCAGATGTCAAATATCAACTCAAAGGGAAAAAACCTTACTAAATAGTCAGATCACAACCCTATGAAACTCAAGATGTTACGTTCAAGCACTTAAAGTTTTTTCCCAGGAAACTCCTTCTGAGTTCTACAGATTTTCTTGGTGAATAATTTTTGTAAAGTTGAGTAATTTTGAGGTCAGACCTCAGCATATAATTTTACACTTTCTTCCTTGCTGCTTTCTCAAAAAAGAGGTGCTTTTAACCTGCATAGTGCACTTACTCATTGCTCATAAATTGGCACATCACAGTGAATTGTTATTCCTGTCCTCCATTTGTATCCAAAATTTGAAAGCTACCTCTGATTCCCCATCAGACACACTGAGGAGTTCTCACGTACTTCAGCAGAACTAATTCAACATCTTTACAGGGCTGCTGATAGATGTTTCAGCCTTAAAAGTGTATTGACAGCCACCATTTTTCAAAAGACTTCAGAAGAAACACACTTTTAAGCTTCATTTCCATCAATAATAATGACCAAAGATTACACTGGCAAAAATGCTGTGTAGTTATTTGTTCTCCTAGGTCTCAAATCAGCTGGCATTATAATTCCTGACCCTCTCTGTTGCAGGTATCTTAGGAAAGGCTGGAGGAGAGAAATAGAGTTTTGGTATTTTTTCAGTGCCTTTTTTTCTAACCACAGTTGCTCAGCTGTTGAATACATGCAGAAAGATCCAGAAAATCAGATTGAGAGTTGAAGAGAATACAAAAAACTGCAGGGAACTAATTAATTCTTACATATGCCATTGCCTTAAAAAAAAAAAAAAAAAAGGCCAAACCCTGAGGGACCAAGTAGCATTTACTACTCAAGCAATGGTTAGAATTACTCAGGCCCCAAATACAATTAAAAAGTGGATGTTCACAATAAGATCAAACCTCAAATGCTCAGGGGTCAGAGAGTTTTTGAATGTGGTACACTACACTATATTCTTTTTTCCCAAGTAAGATACTGAGGATGCTCACAGACACACACAGAATTTAAAAGTATCTCCAACTCAAAGAAATTAAATGCTGCTCACCACATGATCTTGAAATCAGCAGTAGAGGAAAGGACTTCCCAGCTCCAGGGCTTCTGCTGAGTTCTGAGAAACATATTGGTTCTCTTAGCCAACTTGCTCAATGTTATGGCTTCTAACCCCATGCTAACTCTGCTGCCAGCCTTTTATAATCTGCAATCATAGTTTGCCAAAACCTACTTTACACTGTACTCTGGCAAAACTCCCACTGACCACCACACATGCTGATGTAGTGCTGAAGGAAGTATCACATGTGGAACAACAATAAAAAGTGGTTCAGAAATGGGGGGAGAGAGTTTGGGTTAAAAGAATGCTTATTTTACATGTATTTTTTTAAAAGACATCTTTTCAGTTATGGATTGACTTCCTTTACAAAAGGCCAACAATATTCATGTATAAAGCTACATAAATGCTGCAGCTCTCATGCAAAGGCTTGTAAAAGCTTTGGTACAAATTTCTACATGGCTCATTACCTCTGCTCACCTGACCATTTACCTATTTTAAGCCAAGTCTGTGTAAAAAGTGCCATGGCCTCTGGCTTTGTGTTCTCACCTCAGTGGCACATACTGGTGTTACTGGTTTCCACTGAGAGCCATACCAAACACAAGTGCAATACAGTGCTGTGCAGACAGTTGTTTAAGCAGAGTTTGAATACCAAGATGTAGGGCTGGATTCCATCCTGCTTTGTAGTCCATTTTTAGACTACCTCATGAAAATGAATGCATTCATTGCTCAAAGCAAGTCCTGCTTCATCTGAAAGAGGCAGCAGAATCAGCCTCCTCATCTCATCTTTCCTCACAGGCTTCCGTGCTACAACTCCTGTAAACAATCACAGTCTCAGAAGACAAGCCTTGGCAAGAAATCCATAATTCTACTACTTTCACAAGTGTTTGAATTATATAACCTTCTTCAGTTCCACCATTATTACAGGACTATCATATTTCTCCATATTCACTGCTGCATTATTTTACAGTACTGACTCAGAAGAGTAAAGGTAGCAACAGTATTGTCTGCAACTAATGCTATGGAATTAAGTGGTGAGCTGGATTTCGTGCAAGGCCTTCAATTTATCAGTTTTCATTTTATGGAGAACAAAATATTTGAAATATTTGAAAGCAGGGAAAGCTCTCTTAGTTGCAGCTTTAGAAAAAGGTAAATACTGAAGGCTTTGAAATAGTAAAATCAGATATATGGAAGACACCTTTCTGTCCATGTACCCTCTATGTCAGTTATGAAACAGAATGTCATCACTTATCACTTATCACTTATTGACCAGACAAGTAGCTTCCCTTGTGAACACCTTTATATTCCACCATGTTTCCCTCTCTCACCCTAGCACAGAGAATAAATACTGGAATATTTTTTTAGGCACCAGTGACTATAGAGAGAATTTATTTTCAAAGGGCAGAAGGTACTAATTCCCCACAGTCTGGCAGAATATGCTTACTTTTCAAACCATCCAATCAATGGAGGCATTTTTACAAGTTTGTAAGTTCACACCAGGAATAAGTTTGAAGGGAATCTCCTGTTCATTCCCTCTCACTTTGTTTCACCCAGACCAGAGAGTACAGCCAAAAGACACAAAGCTGAAAGACACACTCTACAGACTCTGCAGAGCATCTCCTGTGGCCCAGCTATTACTGGACTTTCAGTTCACAGGAGCAAACTGGAGCTAGTTCAAAGCACGTTCCCTCCTTTCCACCCACTCACATGCAGTGTGGACATCAGGTTCTTGGCACCAAAGGCAAACTGGCTCTAACTGCACAGCACCACTTGCAAATGTAGACATGGACAATATTAGCTCAAGGTGGTGGGCAGGCTGGAGCAAATTTTGCACGGCAGGATGTATTTCCTTTTTGCATCTCAGCTTTCCTCTTAATAAAACTTCCTTTGATTAAATCATTTTAAAAATAGATCTTTTTGTTTGCCTGGGAGGAATGGAACAAGTTAGATTCACCTATGTCAGGAAGTTCAGGATGGAAAGTCGAAGTTGTAGCAACAACAGCACGTTATCTGCATGCACAAAAACGAATGTACTGCATGTGTGGGCTACATAGTCCCTTTTATCATGTCTAGAGTCTGCTGTCATGCTTATCCTGTGAATCCAACACACTTTCCCTGAAGGTTGAATGCCTGTGTATTTATTTCAGCCTGTTTTGTGGCAAGCGACTTCGCCTCCCCACTGAAGCACTTAAAAAAAAAAAAAAAGGCAGATTTGGAAATCACAGCTAAATTAGGAAGAGAGAACTAGGAATATAAAAGATTAATAAACTGCATTTATTTAGTCTGGATATGAACTCACAACTGAGATAGGTTTTGTTGTTTTTGAAGCACTATTGCAGAAAGGCTGAAGAGGGTGGATGAACCAGCTCTCTTAGAAGACTGAACTGTTTTCTGAAAATAACCCTGATTTTTCTGTCCAAAAAATGAAGAATAAATGTACTGAATAGAATAGTTCAGTTGGAAGGGACCTACAATGATCATCTATTCCAATTGCCTGATCACACAAGACCTGTTTTTATAATCAAGACATTTAGTGATGTATGTTAAGAAAATCATCCTATAAGAAATCAACACCTACAGCATTTTTTAGGGAAAACAAGCTAACTTCACAGAAATGTAGGATTTTTTAAAGGCATAAAAGATAAAAAATATTAATATTGCAGGTACTATTTCTAATTACTTAATAACTTACCATTTTCATGCTGTTCCACCTGTAACATGTTAAAGAATTAGATACTTTGCAACAAAAATCTCATAAGAAAACAAAAAGACTGGCTAGAATCTGTAAAAGAAAACAAGTAGTGTATAAGACAATATTATATTAGGAATAATATTTATAGTAGATACAGCTTGGTCAGATGTAGCATTGAGGATATGGTTTAGTAATTTAGTGGCAAATGTTGTGGTGGTGCTGGCACTTGGGGATCTTTTGGATCTTATGGTCTTTCCCAATCATAATGCTTCTGTGACTCTAACTTGAGACTTAAACTAAAAGTTATAACTGAGCAAAGAATACCAAAGATAATAACTTCATTTTGTGGATATTGGACAGCTTAGTGGATTCCTAATGGGAGGATGTGTAAGCTTCTCTTTAACCTGAAAGCTGTTTGGTGGCTTACAGGGAATATTCCTGTGCAGTTTGGTTGGTTTGCATCAGAGATGTACATCACTGCCTGTCACCTACTTCTGCAGTTTAAAAGGGAGGCTATTTGCTGAGTCTAAGAGTGAGATACCATTTCCTCTTTAGAAGTGCTCTCTTCACTTTAAACTGGCAGAAAGGAAGGGAGAAACTTATTCTATTTCCACATGTTCTGTGTTCTCTGCTACAGTCTGCTTTTTTGTGCACCTGATGTAAGCTGAGCACAGGCTGCCACATGAGCCAGCCCGAGCGACCAGTGCCACCAGTACACCCAGTGTCTGCTGGGCCCCAGCAGTGCTGCTTCTCTCAGGGACAGGAACCAAGTTTCTCACAGCACAAATACCTGTGTCCATCCATACTTCAGCAGGGCTTCAGCATCTGCCTTCCCAGCTCCCACATCCTTGGCACTGCTGAAACACAAAGTATGGGGCAGGGCTACAGCTTTCCTCCATTCCCTCAACTGTACTTGCCAGATTGCCTCCGTCCCTAAATACAGCAAGTGAGGCTGAGGAGGTGAGAAAAGCAGTGGTGCCACATGGGAACCATAAATAATAGCAGTGCTATGACAGCAAAGCAGAAAAGAGAGTTTAAACCCTCCCTTCACCTGAAGCCCCACTCCATGGGATCACCCACAGCATGCGATCATTTCTATTTTTAAGCGCAGTATTTTCTAACATGAGTCAGTTACCAATCTATTTCTGATCTGAACAGGAAGGACAGTGGAACATCCTTAATCACAGCTGAACCAAAATTAGAACCGAAAAATGGATCAGTTCAGCTCCTTTATTTATACTAACTAACTTTAGGTGTACCTATATGAAAATAAAAACTCCTTTTGCAGATCCTTAGTGAAGGATGAGAAGCTGGTTTAAAGAGAAACTAAAAATGCAGAATTGGGTATTGGAAGGGGTCTGTTCCTTCCAAGGCTTTTACTTGGAAAGTCGTAATTCAGCCAGCCAAGCCACCAAGGGGTGGTGACAGCAGCATGTCTAAGCAAAGCCTGTAAGAGTCACCTCTTGGTCACCCTTTGCTCAGCACTTGTCAGGCCACAGCCAAAACACCCTTGACTGGAATTCTGTGTCCAGTCCTGGCACTCAGCATAGGGGAGAGAAAGAACACAACAAGGCCCTGAACCTTGGAGATTAACCGTGCTTGGAGCAGGACTGTGAACTAGGTGACCTCCACATGCCCCTTTTGACCTTAGTTCCACACTCCTGAGACTCCCACACCACACATATGTTAAAAGCATGTCATGATCCGGTTAAAAAACAATCTAAAATAGTTAAAAAAAAAAGATCATTCCAATGTGTGACAGCAGAAGCCCTTTTCTCCATGGCAGAACAGGGATATTCTAGCAACAAAAATAGCATTGAAGAAAATAAGAACAAATCATTAAGACAATGACATTACAGAGGACATATTATTAGAAGATCACCAAAATACACTGGATGACACTGGAAATGCAATCAAGCACTGAGATGGCAAATAAGAGCTCAATAAATTATTAAATGTATAAGCTTTGTAAAAACTGCAGAAAGACTGCTGTCACTACAATCTGCTAAAGCCCTGCTGTTGGTTTTCACACTAAGTCCTCTACCTCATAATTCCTTTGCAAAACTTGCAAACAGAGAATCACAGTAATAAAAATCTCACAGAAGCATTAATTAAATTAAGGAAGTATCCTGATGTAAAAAAAATTGCAGTGATTAATACATAAATCCCTATTTCTTTTAGTCCAAAAGGAAGAAGTAATTTTCAGCACTAAGGCTGCCCTTAAAGATAGGACATATTAGATATAATGATATATGTGAGAGAAACATGTCTGAAAAGGGGGAGGGGAAAATCTGTGCCTTTTTCCAAGCTGTTTTGACTATTAACAACTCAGTTCCAAGATAAATTCCATATGGGTAAGATATATAGCATGTTTACATTTCATGTTTACAGCTGCACTTAGGTAATTTTAGAGATGTATGTATGGATAAGCACAGGGTCAGCATGGATACAGCAAACTGCTTCATACAGAGATGGAGATTTCTCATTTAGTTGCCTAGCAATAAGATCTGACTCCTGGAAGCTAACAAATACTGATTAGAAAACAGAATAGAATTATTTAATATATCACAAGCATCATACAAAAAGGAACATAAAGCTATTGAAGAAAGGAAAATGTTAGGCCAGAAAAAAAAATTCTCTTCAGTGAAATTTATCCAGGAAATATGTGATACTGAGAAACTGCAATATCTAAATTAAAGACATCCTCAGTCTGTTCACTCTGTCAGTACTTTTCATTATTCTTCTTTTAGCAGAAAGTCCAATTCCATCTTGGCTAATGGATCTGACTTTTGAATTGCTGTGTTTAACTTTGTCCAGTCTCCTCAACAGTGTTTTGAAGCAGGAGACAGAGAGAGATATTTTTAAAAATTGAATAGGATGAACATGATGGCATTTCTCTTCCTGGAAAACACAGCATGGTACTAATGGAAAGTTTGATGACATTTAAAACACTGGTGGGAGAGGCAAAAGTCCACTTTTGTGTTTTACTTTTTACAAAGAGCTTTAAAATTGCCCTGATGCCTTTTAGCACATTTATAAGGTCTCTCTCAGTTCTTTCAGCATTACAAATGTTTTTCTTTCAGTACTTCAGCAGTAGAACAGGAAGATCACAAGCCAATGACAGGCAGCCTACCACAAGTCCAGCACAGACCAGGAGTACACACATCTTGAATCAGTACTAGCATTGGTCTTTCCCCCTTATAGTCCAAATTTAAGTAGACTAGTTGACAATAAAACTGGGGAAACAGAGTCCACTGGATAGTGTTACAGCATTGCAAGCAGCATGGACTTGTAATGCTCTACTCAGGCATTATTTAAACCTGAAAAAAGAACATGATTCCTCTTTCTGCTATTTCCAAGCCTTCTTTAAAACATCCTCCTTTAACAAGCCTTTAAAACAGTACTTCCCAAATCTGTTCCTGCTGGAGCTGTCACTTAACAGTATTCCATCTGCTTGGGACAGAAAGTCATAAATTTTCTCTCACGTCCTGTTACATCAGCATAAATCTGGAGTAACTCCCCAGACTTCCTGTGTGACGCACTCGCTCAGGGTTTGCCTACACAAGGAAGTAAACATAAAGGAAAGGCGCTCAATCTGAGCCCAGTCTTAACCCTGGCTCACTCCTGGTGGAAACATTCTTACCAGACAGAAAAGAAAAGCAGCTTTTCCCACTCTGAATACGGGTTAAACTACTTTGAACAAAGAGAATCCTAGTAAAATCTGAAGGTATAATCACATTCCATAATGAAGCACTTTACAAAAATAAAGTTGCAGTATCAGAAGCAGCATGTCTTCTGTCTAGTCATAAATATCCTGCTCCTCAAACTTTCCCTAATTCAATTTAGAGATACTTTTAGATATTGGACACAGCTTTGCATTTTGGCATGAAAATGCCCTTCCACTGTCTATAACATACATTTTCACAGAATGGTTCATTACTTGGTACTTAAAAAGTACTCACTTTTCCATGAAGACAACGACTTTATTTCTTAATCTTCCTTTCCCAGTTGCAAAGACTATTACTCAGGCTAATTAACTACATCTTAATTTGGTCTTGTACTGTGTCTCCTTTGTCCTTGTTACAGCACTGTGAAACATCCCTAAATGGAACATAAATTATATTTACTACATGAAAGGTTGTATTAAGACAGGAATTTACATTAATGTTTTTTTCTATGTTGCTCAGACACTATAATGATAAAAACCACAAATATCTAGAAAAGCAAAAGCAGACAAAAACAAAGGACACACAAGAAGATTCTGGTGTGTGAATCACAGTAACTTATTCAACCAAGGCTAACTTACTGAGATGCAAATTGATAGGTAGTTTCATTACAGTATTCTCTATATTATAATAATAATTATAATAATAATAATAATAATAAATTGACAGACTTCTAATAATGCAATGACCAATGTGACCACCACATACAGGTTTAAAAAGCTAAGAAACAATAGTATCTATTTGCACACATTCCTTAGAAGGCACTTGCTGTTTGCAAAGGTCTGTCAATAAAGAATAGATGGTCTGGGATGAAAAGCCTTGCTCCTAAACTTTCCCACATGGATATACATCCCAGAATAATCTGGCACTACAATAAATCCATGTGGTCAACAGAAAAAAATCATAATTTCATGGGGAAAAACTGTAGAGGGAGTAGGGACACAGACTTACCTCTGATTTCTTGTTGATTCTCACAAGTTTTGTACACATTCTGTACTATAAACATTGATTTCGGAGAGTTTCTGAAAAGGAGTAAATTGGACAGAAACCTCAAAGGTGGAAGCAATTAATTTTCTCATTTGGGGCTGTGTGGTCATCTTTGCATTTATTCTGAGATCCCAAGTACAGAATCCAACTTTTATTTTTTTTCCCTATGTCATAAGAAATAATAGCTTGAGCTATTAATTTCAATTTTATTCACTGTAATTTGAACTCTGCTCTTCCCTCCATTTTTTATTTTGATCTCTTTTGATAAGGAACAAGAAAAGTAAAATACTAAGTTTGAACTCTTAATTCATTGTGAAAATAGTACACCATCCACCTCACTTTGTATTTTCATGTCTTAAATAATATTCAAAGATCTGTTGTCAATTACATAGCAAAGATCATATCTAATTTTTATGATTAATTGAAAGGAACTGGTATTTACGAATGTATGAACCAAAATAGTTCATGTTCCTAAACAAGATTCAGCAATCCTGGTTGCTTATGGACAGTCCAGTGTGGAGAATGAGAAAAGGAGATGCTCTGGTAAGTATTTATATATTCTGTATGAAGTGTGACTACCCTTTCCCATCTTTTTTATCTAAATTACAACCAGAAAATAGCAAAGAAACTGTCTTATCAAATAACTTCCATAATAAAACAGGTAACATATATGTAGCACAAAACAGATTTTATTCTGGCCTAATAGTAAAGGTTATCAAGCTAAATGTACCACAAATTCTCACAGTAGTGCAAGCAAGGCAGTAATGCCACTCCTCCTTCAATTAGACATCAGTTTGGTGTGTACTGTTTTAGGTAGTCTTATCCTCTTCCTTTTTTACCACTCAAACTACAAACACAACCTTGCTTTCACTGACAATTTCTAAAATTCCTTTCAAAAAATAGTAACAATAAGGCGTGCATAAATCCTGCAACTCAGTTAAAAAAAAAAACCTTGGTGCAAGAGTATTTTGTATAGTTTTATCTACAGGTTTGTCTACTCCTTTTCTAAGTAACCATACTAAAAATTGAGGTAAAGCACGTGTTGTACTCTCTCACTGTAAGCAGGAAATATCCATCCCACTCTCGGAGTTTGTTGTCCTGTGAGGCAAGATGTTCTCTGAATTCTCCCTCTCAGAAAACCCACCCTAAAAGCAAGAATCACTATGACAGTAGTCTGAGCATAATTTTTTAGATTACAGGTAATTCAAGCTGTTACCTGTAACAGGTTGGAACACCACACAGAGGAGCTGGCATCATGTGAGGCCAGATCACTGACTGGCATCAAAAGGGGCCAACTGTTTTCAGTTCCTTTTCTCCAGGCAGTGTGAATTAGCAGTGATTTCCTTTCAAAAGCTCAGTGGCAGCAGGTCCTAGAGGGGACAACAGAAGTGACAATTTTGCATCTTGTAAAAGATCAAATAGTTTAAAACATCAGTGCCAACCCTTTTAAGATCAGCTCTAGCAAGCCCAAGAAGTGAAACTTCTGACATCAGTTTTGTTTATTTACTTTCCAGTAAAGTTTTGAGCTGCAAATCCCTGTTTTGAATCCTGAGGTTCACTGATTCTGAGGCCTTGCTGGCCTAGACTATAAATTCTGAAGTGTTTTGTTGGATTTTTTTCCTTTTTTTTTTATTGCTAGTTGGCTAAACCCCCAAAAAACAATTAATGTTTTTCAGTAATATTTACAGAGATTTTCACATCTGTAAACATAAATACCATGGTGATGTTCTGCATTTTCTTAAAGAAGCCTGAAGAATTCTTCTAGATTCTTTCCGCCTAAACCATGTGAGTCAATGAAATAGCAATTGGAATAAAGGAGCAATAATTTACTGATCAAATTTTTCCATCCCAACTAGGATGTGTTTTCTGTTGAAATATTCTTGGTCTTGATACAGACTTGCAACTTGTGAAACCCTCCTGTCCTTCAAAGATTCGTGGAAATAGACCACTATCAGAGTGGAGGAAGTCACTAATGGATTTAATATATCAGTGACACAAATATCAGCTCTCCAAATGCTGTGTCTTACCCAGAATTTCTGCAGATCTGGGCAGCCACTGACATGAATATTGATTACAATTTCTTTAAAAATACTTTTTGTTCTTATTTCCATTGAGAAGTGACTACTATCTCCAGCAATTATGAAGTTAAATTTCCTGTTCCACTGGCACTGAACTAGATTAGATTACACTCAAAGGTTTAGAGGGTCTAGGAAACTTAGACAAGAAGAGAGAAAGGACCTCTGAAGCATCCAAAACGTAGCTGCTAGAAGGTAAAATACCTGCCCAGGTGTGTTTTTGCCTGTATTCTATCTGATGTCTCTGTAGCAGTTTATGATACAACTTGGGCAGGATGAAGCTTGTTACAGATAAAATCTGTCTTCCATAACTTGGCCTCTACGGCTTTGCAACTTCTGCAAACACAATACAGAAAAAACTGTTAGAAGGGAGCACTCTGCACCCAGAGTTCACTCCAGTCAATGAACTTGGAGTGTAACTATTCTTGGCACCTTTGCTTGCCCTGCCTGTTCCCACTGTGCTGCTGCTCACAGTTCACAGTGCAAAGCAATTGTCAGTCCCTTCCACGTATACTCTTCTTAAAGAGAGTACCTTTCCTGTGAGTGACATTGCCTCTTGGCAGTGCATCATCTGGAGATGCAGTTGTGTGTTAAACAGAGCAAGTGTAATGTTGGTTGGGCCCAGGTAGTAGGATGGATAATTTCCTTCCATAATACAATCTAGTTTTGTACAAGTTCTTCCTCAGCCTGTCAGCTGGGGTGACTACACCTGTCATGAAAAGTGAAACTGAGAAACACAGCCTAGAGTACTGAAAAAGGGTGAGAGTTTTATGAAGATTCACTGAATATAGTTATTGTTTTAGTCCACTTCAAAGGCAGACAGCTTTAGTCCTTATTTATCAGTATGAGGTGAACTTCTCTGCTTAAGTCCTCTGTTGTTTCTACGTGGGTATACACAGGAAAAGTTATCTTAATTATCTTTTTAAATGACCACTTAAACTGTGCTATATTTCTAATCAGATGTTTTTCCTGCTCAAAATTAATTTAGTTTAACTGTTTTTGTCATCTACTTAGAAAGTTCTTTAATAACTTAATTTAACACTCCTGGCTGAAAATATCCAGGTTCTAATTTCAATTAATCCATAAAGTGTGTGTGTTTGGACTCATCTTCCAGAGTGTTCTCCTGCTGACACATCCTCATCCTTGTGCTTTTGCTGTTTGTTACACTGCTATCATGGTTCTATATCTGTTTAGTGAAGGACATAATGTGAGTATATTTACCATATGGTTGCTGGGAGCAAGATGAATGGGGAGCTGACTAAGAATGTATTTATTACTTAAGAAAATCAGAGCCAAGGAAGAGGCCTGAAAAGAGAACTCCAGAAAGCTTTCACCAAGCTAACTGAGGATGGAAATACCCACTGGCAGGAACAGTTTTAAACATTATTTCTATATGTTTTGGCTTGAAATTACTGACTCCTCTTTTTGTAAGCTTTTCTGCCAGTTATTTAGGAAACAACCATGACAAACCTGTTATTTACTAATGGAAGCAGATGTATTATCAGGACGTGAAGCCAGCACCCTATAGCTGTGCTCCCAGCTAACTCTCTGAGAGCTGCTGCATTCAATAAATGAGTCAATAAAGTATACAATATGGATAAAATACTGAGTGAATCTCATCCCTGATAAAACTGACCTCAAGTCAGTGGTTATGTCCTGTAGTGTCTGTTTAGTGCCTAAACAGAGTTCCATTGCTAAAAACACAATACTAGGAGTAGTATTTGTAGAAGGAATTAAAGCTTTTGGTTTGCTCAAGAGTGGGGTTTATGTCTCTTCAATACTTCAGTCCCAGGAGGCTCAGCTCTTGCAGTACCTGAACAACACTTAACCCAGAAATTACCTGTAGAACTTATCCTGTATAAACTTTTGTAAATTCAAGCCAATATAATCTCAGTCTAGGGATCCAGTTATTCACATGTGAAACAAATGTGGGCAGAGGAGTTAACTCAGATTCTCTGCATGTGGGACTTCTGCTTCAGACACACAGCATATAAATGCTAAGCCTGAAAGCCTTGCAAAATTAGTATCATTTCAAAAAATCATTTATGTTAACCAGAATAACTACCTAGGATGAAATTATGCTTATTTATACTGTTTCCACTTAAAAAAAAATAAACCACTACCACCAACAAACAAAACCCAGCAGGGTTTAGCAAAGTTTAGGTTTTCAGAATCTTTTCTTTTCAGACCTTCCATTTCTACTCAAAATTTCACAAAAGAGAATCCAGAGAAATGGGACCATGCTATTAAAGTACATCTCTGAAGCATGTTTTTTTTACCTTTTGTTAATGATTATCAAATTATTAAGTATATCTGACTTACTTTTCACCCCTCTTAAGAAATTACTTCCAGGGCTGCACACATACAACTGAACTGTCCCATACTCTGAGGGCCTTCCAATGCTTGCTTGACTTTGCTTTGGGTTTCGCTGGACTTCCAATGTTTGTCCTGATTTAGGTCATGTTCTGGTGGTGGCTTTGGTTCTCTTCTCCCATCTCTCTTCCCAAAATGCCTCCTTTATGCAATTTCTTTAAAACAAAAGAGATTTCACCAAAATAGGAAAGAAATTACAGCTGCACTTGAGCAGCTGCACTTGTACTTGCTTTAAATGGATTAGGGACTAAAGAATGACAATATAAAATTAATCTACAGAAATGGAAAACAATTTTAACACACTCGAAGTAGACTGGAATTAATAAAAGGAACCATTGATCAAACAATGGAAATGCTGTTTATTGTAATCTAATGGTTTAATGTTCTTGAACCTATTGAAAAATACAGGTTTGTAATAACATGCTCATACATACAAATAATCATCTTTTTTTTTAATTAAAAAAAGGTTTTGAAGTTTTCAAATAGGTAACAAGGGAAAACAGAAGGACTTCACTGCCTTCCAAAGGTTAACCTGAATTTATAACTATTTGCCTGATTTCCCTGTGTTTTTGCTTCCTCCTAAGGACTGGAAAACAGAAAGTAGCTTTTCCTCATCCTTTTTCTAGCTCAAGTGGATCTTTAATCCCTAAATATCAGAAAATGTGGTCCTTACAGAAATCTAACAGAAAATTAATGCTCTCTTTTTTCATTAATAGAAATGGTATTAACGGCAATCACTGGTAACTATTATGCCTGAATATCACCTTAAATTGTAAGAAGCCATTTCTGAGTTTCTGCCCTTGAAAAAGTAAAGCAAACAGCAAGGAGTAGCTCTTTACATCCAACAAAAGCTTTTAGGTACAAGCAGATAAAAGTATATAAATGCTCTGTGGTGTATTCCTACTGTTTCTTCACACACAAACCATGACACAGCGTCTTCTGCACTGAAAAGGAGAATACAAAATTAGTTTGACAAGATCATGTGCAGCATTTCAGTAACAATAATTTCCCATCCATGCTTCTGAGTTCATCAATAATATATATATATTTTAAGGAGTAATGCAATGCAGCTATAGGACATTTGGATGGCTCTTCCAACTCAACCAACTGTACTTTGTGTTCAGCTGCAGTAGGTGTTTCTGAATATGATAAGTATTTCATATAGAAGATAATTGCCACAAAACCACTTAAGCAGGCAGATTAGAATGGAATCAAGCCAACACATCCTAAAACTGATACAAGGATTATTACTTCTTAGACACTGTACAATTAAGCCACAGAACTCACTAAAATGTGCTGCTGGAGGGCCTAAAATATGCCAAAATTAGACATTAACATAGAAAATCTAATAACTGTAAAAATTACAAATTATGGACATGCTTTAAGGTAACTCAAACATGAGCTGGCAGTGGTTAGGAGAAAGAAAAGCTCTTCTCCTGGCAAATAATGAAAATTATAAATTTGAAATCTTTCCTACTTTATTGTAAAGCTGGTACCAACCAATGCCAGAAACAGAACATTGCAGCTCAGCACACTCACTCTGCTGAGCTAAGGACCATGAACAAATCTGTCATTTTAAAAGACTAGAGAATGTGAAAATTTTGCAGCTTACATATTTCACTGAACTGGACCTGGTGAGAAGACAGTCACTGCTGGGTTTATTTTTCGGTTGGTTCATTGTCCAAAACCACTCTGGGAATACATATGCAATCTTCCTCTTTGCAAGTTATGATGATTATGCATTAGTACAATTATATCAGCTAAAAATATTCCCTGTTCTAAATAGGCCTGTGAAAGCAAAGCAAGCTGTGCTGCCATGGGCACAGCCTCGCTTCCCTCATGGCCTCTACAAACATTCCCTGGTGAAATCCCTCTATCTCTGACACTTCTTGACTATTCCAGGCAGTTTTCACTGGCTAACTCTCAAGTCACACTCCAAGTATCTTTCCAGATTTCAGAGGGAGAACCACCTTAAGAATCCTGTGCAATTGTAACTGCCAGACGTATTGTTACACTTGAGAGATCCAGCAAGTTTTCTGAGTCTTAAATTTGGAATCAGGAGGTGGATTTTTTAATATATTTTTTAGTATGTCTGGTTCTGAGCAGCAGGAATCCAGCTGGTGAGTTAAGGTATTGGATGCAGCATTTCAGAAGACAACGGAAAGAAAGCAAAATAATTTATTAGATGGAAGACTCAGTGAAATCTACTGCAAAGGATTTTCCAAAGGAAGGGAAAAGAGAAGGGACCTCCCATGTGGTTTAAAGTGCACCACTGTCTAGAAGGGTTAGAATGCTCTTGCCTCAGTGAGTATTGTTAAATCAGTGTCACTCAGAGTCACCTCTATGGATATAAAGAAGTTTAATACCAATACTCTGCAAATTAAAATCCTGTAGACAACACCACAAAGCCTTCTGCAATGCTTTGACACCATCCATGCTATATTATACAATTTAGGCACATACTCAATGTATTATTAGTGCATTTCTCCAAGAGACAATGCAAAGAATTCCTATAAAAATGAATCTGCACACTATGAATGCGTTTGCTGTCAAGAACATTCTGCTTCACTAGAAGTGCCAAAAAAATGTTTAAATCAAAAATATAGGTGCATTTTTCAGTTTGGGCTTTGGGTTAGTTTCTTTTTTCCCCAGGCCTTTTTTTTTTTTTTTTTTTTTTTTTTTTTTCTTTCTTTTTTTTTTTTCCTACAGTACAGCTCTCCTTGAGACAGGCTTCTATCACAGGAAAAACTAAATTAGTACATTTCACATTTGGTTAAATGTGTGTGCCAGCTACTTCATTCATTGGGTGGGTCACGATGGCTTTGGAGAAAAATAAGGCTCCCCTGAAAAGGTACAGACTGAAAAACTGTTGGGAAAATTAGAAGGTGCAGGAGGTGATTATGTTGGAGAAATTAACATGGAATAAACGAGGGTGTGCATTGCCAGTGCATTACTTACTCTGCAGTAATTCTCTATAGGGGTGCTTTGGCTCACCTTATCTGCATTAATGGAGCACTTTGCATAAAGCCAGCCCCACAGACACCACGGGATGAGATGCAGGCTGCACTGGGACGCTGCAGTGCCACACTGCCCTAGCCACCCTGTCACCAACTCTGTCTGGAACCCCCACCCAGCAGGGCCCAGCCTTGTGATCACTGCAAGGCACCCTATTAAACTGGGTAAGTTGTGGTGATTCCAGCTTGGCAAGAGTAAGGGAAAGCTCCCAGTCCTGAAAGCTCCTTTCCCACATTTTGTGGGCTGTTTTCATAGGAGCTTGCCCAGGTTCTGAGCTCTCCCTTATGTGCTGCAAGAGGCATCCCTCTTCCTCTCAGCCAGATGCTGCATCAGTGCAGCAATTCCTGCTCCTGTGCCACACGGCCTGCAACACAGAGGGTTCCTCAGGACACTTGACAAACATCCCTTCTCAAAATAACCAGTGGCAGTGCACTCAGGCTGGAATTAGGCATCGATTCTGCAAGTTCAGACTCGCAGGAATAAATCCAGAACTACCACTATGCCAGTTGGAAACCACCTGATTTGAATTAAAGCATCACTGGTGTCCAGTGCAAGTGGAGGAGAGAAAGGGGGAAAACACAAAGGGGAGGTAGAATTTGGACAAATCACAAAGGGGACTGATGCACGCAAGGTGGTACTGCAAATGCTAGCCATAATATTCCTCTTTGGTTTTTTGGTGGTTTTGTTTGTTTGGTTGGTTTTGTTTGTTGGGGGGACGGAGGCTGTGGGATTTTTTTGTTGGTAAAGTCAAGGGGACAGACTGAAAAAAACGCTCTTCAGGTATATTTTTTACCACATAGTCAAACAAACAATTGGGCTGCTACATTCTCGGACATGAATAATGGTGTTTTTCGTGCCAAGAAGCGAAGGAATTTAAGGAGAAGGTGAGATGTATAAAATAGAAGGCATTTCATAATTTTTTTTGTCCTCTGCATTACGGTTCACTGCCTTCACCAATTGTACTTGTGCAGCAGGTCTCTGAGGCTGACAAAGTGTGGCACATGTGAAGGGATGCTATGAGCAGCCAAGCACAGAAACTTCCTTGGTTCCCACCTGCTGCAGTCAGTGTGAGCTATGGAACACCATAAATCCTGCTGAATCCTTCACCATTCAATCTTAAAAACACAACCACAGCTTTAAGAAAACATTGCTATTCTCTTACTGACCAAATGTTGGGGGATTTTCCGTTGTTATGGTAATAAGTACTTTATAGTATGTTTTAAAATAAAAAATGAAAGGTGACACTTTGTCAGTATGTACCTACTATGTTTTGCAGGTTTCCCAATCTGTTCTCTTCCCTTCCTGCCCCTTCTCCCCAAAATTAATTTCTTAATTTCTCCCCAAACTAAATTCTTAGTTTTTATTTACAGTTTAACAGTATCGGAATGCTTATGCTGGAAACACTGAATATTCTGCCATCCAGTCCAAAACCAAATCCCTGCTTTCACTTGTGCTTTTAAGAATTGCAAATAATTTTTTATTACTTTTCACTCTGAAAATGTTCAATAACCTTCATCAGTTTTAACATTGGTTTAAATCTTGTTGGCTTTGCTGTTTCGTCTGTGCCCATTGTTGCATCCTTTCAAGCTGGATTTCCACGGATTTCAATGGCGTTCTGCACATTTCCATTCTTGCAGATTTACTCGTGCAGCCCAAGCTCTTGCAGTAGTGTGGTCATTGCTACATGTGGGAAAGTGTCATATAAAAATTCTGGTAGGACAAGTACCTGTTACAATTGTGTCACCTTTATTCAACATGTATGAGCTCAAAACTTACTTTCAGATAGTTTCAGATTTTCCATAACACAATCCAGTGAGTAAATTGTGCTTAATGCTTACAGGTATGATATGGGGAAACGTACCTTGAAGAAGCTTCATCCCAGATAAGATGCAACATAAGAACTCCCACATGACAGCCTCCTCTAGGCCTTACATAACCGTTGGGACATGGGGGCATGCTGTGTTGAAAGCATTAGGAATGAGGTTGGCTTTGGAAAGAAACTGGAAGTTCTGCAGGATCATATGTTTGGACTTGCCATCTGCACGGTTCAGGAGTTACTACATGGATCACTTTCTCCCAGTCATCTGAACTGTGAGTCACACAAACCAAAAGCGGAAGGCGGATGTGTGAACAAAGCAGATGTGGGTGTTTGTGGGGCTTCTCCTCACCTTTCCAGAGCCCTTGCTTTCTGCCCTGCCCCATCCAGGGCAACTACATTTAGACCTTTGGGAAGCCAGGGTGGCAGCCACCTTAGCCACCACCTGGGATGGAGGCCAGGCTGTTAAAGGACAAAACCCCTCACGGGTGAGTCTCTGGAAGTCTCCATGACTCTAACTTCCACCTACAGCTGGAAGTCTAGCCATCTTTGTTTCGTTTAAGTGAACAGGAGCAGATACACTTCACTAGCTGAGTGCTTACCACGACAAACACAGATGTCTCTCCCGACCCCTGGTTGTCCGAGGGGTGCCTGCAGGCCGGGACGGGCCGGTTCGTGGCCAAAAGCATATGCAGAGAAATAGTTTCCAAAGCCCAAAAGCAAACCTGAAACTGGATCCATACAGACAGGCTCCTGGAGCTCAAATAGCAAACCTTCTTCTCTGGGTCTGATTGCAAGCCCAGGGCTACCGTCTGGTACGGCTCGTTTTTTTACCTCAGCCAAATCCGAAATGTGGGCTGACGGAGAGGGTTTAAATAAATTTAATAAAATTTTAAAAACCCCAAACAAACAAAACTGTTACGAGCATATACACTAGCATATATATATAGAAGTACCCTTCTGTGAACGTGCCTGCAGCTCGCACGGCAGGCCCCTGGCACTGGAGCTCTGTGAGGGCTGCAGCTCGGCAGCGAACGCCGCGGGGACACGGCGGCCGACCAGCCGCCATGGAACGGCTGCGCCACTTGCGCAGGCCCCGATGCCCTGCGCGGCGGCGCCGGCAGGCCCTGGCGTAGCAGCGTTCGTGAATACCGGTGCTGCACTGCGGCGGCGGCACGGCGCAACCAAACCGCCTCCCTCCACCGCCCACCCCGGCCCTAGCACCGCCCCCTTCATCGGCTGTGATTGGCAGAACGGGTGGAGCGGTCGGCGGCGATTGGCGGGTGCCGGCGGGAGGTGGGGTAGGTTGCGTGAAGGGTGATAAAGTTAGTGGGGCTGCCGGGGAGCGCCCGAGACGCGGCGGCGGCGGTCGGCGCTCTATGGAGGTGTTGGGGGGAGGCATCGGGCCGGTGCTGCTGCTGCTGCTGTGGTGACTCGGAGACTCGCCCTGTCCCGCGCGCTCCCCCCTTCCCCTCCCCAGCCCCGGTCCCCGGCTCCCTTCCCCTCCCCCCCCTTCTCTTGCCTTTTCCCCTGCCCTTGGTAGCCGCCGGGACCCGGGGAAGCTGACAAGGCCTTAGGGAAGGTGAGAAACGCGGGAGTGGCGGGAGAAGCGCGGGTCTGGGGCCGGGAGTGAGCGGGTACTGCTGCAGCTGCAGCCTAAAATGGCGGCTGACCGGAGTGGCCGCCATTTTCTTGTCAGTTGCTTGTCTGTTTCTCCCTCACAAAATGGCGGCCCGGGCCGGCGGCCGCTCCCGCTGCCGGCTATGCGGGCCCAGCCGCCGCTGAGCGAAGAGGTGGAGGAGCTCGGTAGCCCCCGCCGGGCGCGGAGGGGAGGTTGAGCGGCAGCGTTGCAGGTTGGAGCGAGGGAGACGGGAACGGGCAGTGCCTGTCTGTACGGGCCATGTCTTTAGTTGCCTCGGGTTGGCTATAGGATGGTGGTCTGGCCGCGGTCTGCGGGGCCCGCACTGCGCCCCAGTTTTCCCTTGGAGGGAGTAGCCGCGGTACACATAGTGGGCTGCGGACTGAGAAATCACTTTGCTGGTGGGGAGGTGACGGGAGGATTTGCTAATTATTTTTTTTTTTTACTATTGTTCATTGCCTTCCCTTTGCGAAAGGGGAGAGCAGGCTGCCGAAGCGCCGCGTCAGCCGGCAGCATACTCGTCCACGTTTTCTTGTTTGGGGGGCTCGGGCGCCGCGGTGCGGGGCGATCCCGCCTGCTTTTCCCCCTCGTGCCTCCCGGGGCGGCCGCCGTGGTGCGGGGGAGCGGGTCCCGCCCGGCGCCCTGGCGGAGAACAAAGAGCCGGGCGGGAGCGGGCAGCGGGCGGCGCCCGCCGGGGGTGGGGGGGCGGCCGCGCCGCGCGGCGCCTGCGGGGGGCGCCCTCCGCGGGCGAGCCTTTTGTTCGCCGCCGCCATGTTGTCCCCACTCCTCGTGCCCGGGCGGGCGGGGGACGCTGGCCCCGCTCGGCTCTGGGAGGGCTCCCGGCGCATCCGGGACACTTTCGGGCTTCCCTCCTCCGGGCGTTTCTGTCCCCGAGCTCGCCTTTCTGCTACGTGAGCAGTGCAGTGAGGTTCGTTCTGCAAGCTGAAAGTTGAGGTGGTGGGTGGACGTTACCTTTTTTCAGTATTTGGTAGCTTAGTACGCCATTTGGATGCAGAATATACGCCTTTTGTTGCATTAAGCGTGCTTTTTGTTGTCCGATGATTTTCACTTTAGAATTTGGCTGCTTTGTCGTGCCATTATAAATCATAGTTTCTAAATCACGTCAATAAAGGACTCATTGTGCTGTATAATCGGAAAAAAGTACTTTCGATCTTTTCTACGAGTACTCCTGGTTTTGGGGTAAACTTGAAGGTTTTGCTCAGTCCATGATTTCCTTGTCTTTTTCCCCTCACCCCTGCTGGAAAACATGGCTATAATGATGAAATCGGCCTTTCTGTGACTGTCCCAAGTATTGCATGAATGAAAGTTTTCTTACTTTTTGTAAAGTTCAGTTGGAGGGTTCTCACTCTCAAACATTTGTAGTTTTTAAAATGAGACGCTATGACTGATAGTAAGCAAGTATAATATGAATGCTTGGTTTGTCTTTCTAGGTTTTGTTTTTCCCTACCCCGTCAATTTAATTTTATTCTTTTGAAGATTCTTCGTTGTCAAGCCGCCAAAGTGGAGAGTGCGATTGCAGAAGGGGGTGCTTCTCGTTTCAGGTACCTGTTGGTTGTTTGATGAGGAGTTAGCAATGGAAAAATCTCCTTTGAGGAGATGTTAAATTAGTGTAATGGTTATACCAAAACTGAGGTATTTGGAGTTAACCAGGATTCCATGGTTGTTTTTAACAGTGCTTCTTCAGGCGGAGGAGGTGGTAGGGGTGCACCTCAGCACTATCCCAAGACTGCCAGCAACAGGTATGTCATCTTGCTCTTTGATCTGCATGATTTTAAAATCAGAGCATGCTTGATAGTGAATATAGAACTGAAGAGGCTAGCTTAAAATTGTGCCAGAAGTACCTACTGAGTTTAAGACCTTTAAATGTTTTCAAGTCTGTGCCCTTTAAAGTGTACCTCGTGGTTGATAGGAGGTGCATGGGCTTGTTCATGTATTTAACTTTAAAAGTGTGGAGAATTGTTTTGGATGCCAGGGATTGTTGTTGTTGAGCAAGTACTTTCCTGTGCAGCAGATGGTGTAGGTAGGGGCAATTGTGTGTTCTTAACAAAGCAAGTAATGGAATTGGTTTGAGTAAGGCAACACTGAAAGGTTAAAAGGGCAGTTCTTCAAATCACTTGTTTCTGTTTTAACAACCATATTCTTCAAACTTCTGCAGCGAGTTCCTGGGGAAAACCCCAGGGCAAAACGCTCAGAAATGGATTCCTTCACGAAGCACTAGACGAGATGACGACTCCGCAAACGACAAAGAACGACATGATGCAATCTTCAGGAAAGTAAGAGGGTAAGTTCTTCACAAAATTACTTCTTCCATTACTGTTTTCATTAGCAATGTGTACATAAGAAATGAGCTGGAGTAAAGGAAGGTGTGGGCCTTGGGTTTGGGGGAGGTGTATCGTTCAGCAAGGAACCAACCTGATAATCAAGCAGTAGAAAACACTTAAAGTAATTACTGTAATCAGATTAGTGTTTTCAATGATACTTCACAACCCGAGGGTCTCAAAAAAACCCAGTTAAATGGAAAATTGCACTTTTCAATTTTTAGTAGACTTAATAAGTAAAAAGATGAGTGTAAAGTGACTTGTAGCATGCTTACAGTATCTATATGTTCTCTGTTTTTGATTTTTGTTATTCTTTAGCATACTAAATAAGCTTACTCCTGAAAAGTTTGACAAGCTATGCCTTGAGCTCCTCAATGTGGGTGTAGAATCTAAGCTCATCCTAAAAGGGGTCATACTGCTGGTAAGCTGGTTGCATTTCTTTTAACTACGGTTTTCTTGCATGCTAAGAAAAGCAAGCAGGGGTTGGTTGGTTTTGATGGGATACAGAAGTAGCATGAATAATGCTTTTGTGTATTTGGATTATCAAACACCACCTCCTATCCCTGCTTTCTGTGGAAAAAAGGCTCTCTTGGGGAGGAAGTAGGTTTATTGCTTTAAGTTTCTCATTTAAAAGTCTCCATGATCACTAAATGGGATTGAGGGTTCTATGATAATTTTTTTAAATAATCTAAGGTGCTCATTAGCTGTCTTGTTTGCTTGGCCTCCCACTCTTCTTTTCCTGAGGAGCAAGCCTCTTTGTTTTGGAAAGGTGACCTCTGGGGACACTGATGTAACTGTTACATCAGTTTTTCAAACGAGATCAGATTGGTGATACGAACTTAGGTATTGGGATAATAAACTTGGGCTTTGTTGGCCAAGGATTGTAGAGGCTCTTCAGTAGCATGTAGAAGTAGCTACAAAGCAGTAGCTTTTGTCCTTTGTTTCAGCATTAAGGCTGCTGTTGGACTACACTGTTTCTGTGTTTGATTAAGCAGAAAACAGGATGTTCTAGATGAGAGTGGTAATAATCTATTCTGTGTTTTGTAACTCACTTTCCTAATAATATTTGCACCCTGCTGCCTTACTCAACCCGAACCTCTGTAGATCGTAGACAAAGCCCTTGAAGAGCCCAAGTATAGCTCGCTGTACGCTCAACTATGTCTGCGACTGGCAGAAGATGCACCCAACTTTGATGGCCCATCAGCAGAGAGTCATCCAGGACAGAAGCAAAGCACAGTGAGTGCATCTCTCAATCTGGAATGGTAAATTCTGCATGCATTTGTAGCTGCCCTGATTAGCTTAATTGTTTTCTTCTTTCTCTTTTTGTAGACATTCAGACGCCTCCTAATATCTAAACTTCAAGATGAATTTGAAAACCGAACCAGAAATGTTGATAGTAAGTTTTAAAACCGCTTTAATACAGAATCTATTTGCTGTCTTTTCCCACAGCCATGTAAAACAGGCTTCTTTGTTTTCCAGTCTATGATAAGCATGATGGTCCCCTCCTCCCTGAGGAGGAGGAGCAGAGAGCCATTGCCAAGATCAAGATGCTGGGGAACATCAAATTCATTGGAGAACTTGGCAAGCTTGATCTTATTCATGAATCTATCCTTCATAAGTGCATCAAAACAGTGAGTATTCAGATTGGGTGGGGGCTAGGAGCAAAGCAGAACTTAAAAACAAAAAAAAAAACCCAACAAAAAAGCAAATGTTGATGCTGCATTGGGAATCTTGGAGCAGGAGCATAAAATGCCACAAAAATGTTTCCTGATGATTACTGTTCTCTAGTGTTATCTTTTGGCATGACTAAGAAGTAAAATCAGCTTTGTTCAAAGCCATAGGAATTGTCTCCAAGGGAAATGTAGTTTGGCCTAGACAGAAGTGTGCTGTAGGCGCTTCAAAATACACACACTTAAGAATTGGCAGTCCTTAAAATTTAATTTTTAAGTCCATTTGCCTTCAGAACAAAACAGTGTTTTTGTATGTGTCAGTGTACAAAGTTTGTTGCTTATTATGAATTGTCATTTATAAAATTTTTAAATCCTAAATTTCCTCTTCAATTTTTCAGCTTTTGGAAAAGAAGAAGAGAGTTCAACTCAAAGATATGGGGGAGGATTTGGAGTGCCTCTGTCAGATAATGAGGACAGTGGGACCTAGATTAGATCATGCGAAAGCCAAGGTATGTGCCTATCCAGTGCAGTCATTAACCTAATTAAATTATGTGGCTAAGACTTTTGATTGCCTGAACCTTCTGTATTCATAAGAATAAGACAGAGGTTTGATTTTTTTTTTTTTTTTTCCAGAGAAGAGTGCCAACTATGGCTCTTAGACTAATTCTCTTGATAAAAAAAAGCAAATATTTGAAACAGTTTTAAACGTCTCACCAGGGTGTAGTGTTAGGATCATCAGGAAATCATATAAGTAAGACTGTTGTTTTTCCAAACACTGCTTGAAAAGATGTGCTGAGGAACTGTTTGTAGCACAGCTAGATGATTTGAGAGATGGGAGTTTGGAATGTAAGCTTAAAATAAACAGAATTTTGGCTGGGTTGCTTGCCTCTGATTCAAATGTCTTGATGCATTAGAACTTTAAACTATCATCAAGGGAGCTAGAGATGGCAGGAAAGGGCAGCTTGTTGAATTCTTTTGTCTTGAGTGAAAACACTCAAGGTGCACTGATGGAATTATCCCAATTTGTAACTTGTTCCCGCAGTCCTTAATGGATCAGTACTTTGCCCGTATGCGCTCCTTGATGTCAAGTAAGGAATTGCCAGCAAGGATTCGTTTCCTGCTGCAGGTATGGTGATAAAACGGCTTTCTGCTGCTTTTTTCTTGCAAAATTGTCTTGAGTCCTTTCCTAATCTCCTCTTCTGTTCCAAGGATACTGTGGAGTTGAGAGAACACAACTGGGTTCCTCGCAAAGCTTTTCTTGACAATGGACCAAAGACTATCAATCAAATCCGTCAAGATGCAGTAAAAGTGAGTGTTGCATGTAAGGCCCAGAGCCTGGCTTGGTGCTCTGCACTTGGGAGTAGCTCTCACACAGTGTGACAGTTGGCTTAAGGGTTAAAACCAGATGGACTTCTGTAGTTGGGGGCTCAAAACTTGGCTTTCTTGGGACTGCTACGTGAAACTGACCAAAATTACAATTCCTGTTTTAAAGGATCTGGGAGTTTTTATTCCTGCTCCGATGTCTCAAGGGATGCGAAGCGACTTCTTTCTGGAGGGACCCTTTATGCCACCCAGGATGAAACTTGACAGGGACCCACTCGGAGGGCTTGCTGATATGTTTGGACAAATGCCAGGTATGCTGACACCGCAGGGGTGATGGGATGGCTGTGGCTCTGCAGTGCTGAATAAGAACCGAAACTCTCATTTGTCTCCTTGCTAATCCAGGTAGCGGAATTGGTACTGGTCCAGGGGTTATTCAGGATAGATTTTCACCCACCATGGGACGCCATCGTTCAAACCAACTCTTCAATGGCCATGGGGGTCACCTCATGCCTTCTGCTCAATCCCAGTTTGGAGACCTAGGCAAATCTTTTCTGAAAAGTCAGGTAAGGAAAATGTTCACATGGTGACTTCACTTTGTTTAGAAACACTTCCTGAGATGCGTATGTTATGGATTGTAGTCTGCTTATGTTGAAAGACCTATTCAGATTTGATTCTGATAACTGATGCTCAGCTGATACAAAAATTCTAAACCACTTTTTAAATTGTACAAAAGATGCAAGAAGTACACTTTTTTTTTCACTGTAAGAAAAGGTGCATGTGGCTTTGGTGGGTCAGAACGGTGTGTTTTATTTAAAAGATAGCCCTGTTTTTAGGGATAGATGCTACTCTCCCACCACCCCTGCTCCTTCTTTCTCCCTTCCTAGCAAATAGAATCTTTGTTCCTCTGGTCCCTCTGGTACTACTTACCATATGATGTACGCCACTCCATCATCTGCACTTCTTTCTCTATATCTCCCTTTCTGAAATAGGGGCAAAGCCAACTCTACCATACCCAGAATCAGGGACTCTTATCCCAGCAACAAGGACAGTCGAAGGATATGCCACCTCGGTTTTCTAAGAAAGGACAGCTTAATGCAGATGAGGTACATGACATGCCTACATTATTTACATCCTATTCTAAATATTGCCCAATGATTATAGCAAGACGCGTTATTATGAGGACTAATGCTGGAACTCTTTCTCCTCCTCCTCATTCTCCTCCTTCTTTGTCCCTTCCTCTTTCACCTTTTACCCCCCTCACTTTCCTTAGGGTATCCAGCGTCCTATGAGCAAGACTGAGATATGAGGGCAATTTTTTGGGGTGTCCCTTCCTTCCCACACACTTCCAAGAACACTACTCTGACATCAGTTCCCATGCATCCTATTGATAACAATACATATAATTAAAACTTCAGAAAATCCTGAACTTTAGAAACCCTGAAGTGCTGGACCAGGTTAATTCTTTTTTTGTTTGCTTTTGTTTAGAACTGGCTAATAGGCAAAATTTCAAATGCAGAATAAACTGCATTGTGATTTTGAGTGTTAACCAGACTTGTATCCTGATTTCTGAGCAATTTGGTAGAGTTTTATCTTGGCTGTAAAATACATCAGCAAAAACATGCTGATTATCTTCTTGGGTCTCTAACATACTGCATCTAAAAGGAGCATATCCAAGTTTTTATAGCAGTTGAACTAAATGCCAGTAACTTGCTTTTGGGGGAGTTTCAGAACACATGTGGCTTAATTTGTATTTGAGTTACTAATATTGTAGAAATGGAGTCATGCTTCAGTGAGATCAGTTGGAGTGAGTCCATGGCTGTGTATTGGTGGTCAGAATACTTGAAACAGTTTGAGTTTCTCTTTGGCTTACTGTTTACAGATTAGCCTGAGACCTGCTCAGTCTTTTCTAATGAATAAAAACCAAGTGCCAAAGCTTCAGCCCCAGATAACTATGATTCCTCCCAGTGCTCAACCACCACGCACTCAGACACCGCCTTTGGGACAGGTAAATAAAAAAAAATTCCTGTATGTTGTTGGCTGTACTTTGCTGTCTGTGCTTGGAAAACTTCATTTCTGATACAGGAAGGGAGAGAAGTCGTCTTTTGCACAGAGCATGACTGGGGAAAAGAGTGTATGAAACCAAACTAATTTGAGTTCCATCTGCTTTTTTATGTTTTGTATTTTAATACTTAAAATAAGCAAAGGTGGATGGGCTGTCTAGAAACAAATTGTGGTCTCTCTTTTCAGCCGCCTCAACTTGGTCTTAAAACAAATCCACCACTTATACAAGAGAAGCCTGCAAAGACCACCAAGAAACCACCTCCTTCTAAGGAAGAGCTACTTAAACAAACTGTAAGTTAGTGTGCAGTAGTGGGTCTTAGGGCTTTGGATGTGCTCTTCAGAAAGAATGCTTGTTTAACTGGACTTCTTTCCTCTCCAGGAGGCTGTTGTGACTGAGTATCTGAACAATGGAAATGCTAATGATGCTGTCAATACTGTGAGAGAAATGAGAGCTCCAAAACACTTCATTCCTGAGATGCTGAGCAAAGTAATCCTTCAATCCCTAGATAGATCAGATGAGGACAAAGAGAAAGCAAGTACTTTGATCAGCTTGCTCAAGCAGGAGGGAATAGCCACCAGTGACAACTTCATGCAGGTACTGTGGTCTGATAATCTTGCAGTCCTTGTTTCTTGGCTCTTCATGGTGTGTGGCTGCTGTAAAGACAGCGGGCAAATATTTTTTAAGTCTTGTTAATCTGAGGAGGTAAAAATAGTACATAAACCTGTGAGGGCACAAGAAGCAATGAAAGGAAGACATGTAGTGTTTGGGCAATTGAAACCTGGAGTCCTCTTTGCAAGCAATTGCAGCAAATGTACCATGAGTATTAAGTTGTACAGGAACAAAAATACTGAAGAATTTAATCTTGTGTGTATTGTTTCTTAGGCATTCCTGAATGTATTGGACCAGTGCCCCAAACTGGAGGTGGACATCCCATTGGTGAAATCCTACTTAGCACAGTTTGCAGCCCGTGCCATTATTTCAGACCTGGTGAGCATTTCCGAACTGGCTCAACCACTGGAAAGTGGCACCCATTTCCCTCTCTTCCTGCTCTGTCTTCAGCAGTTAGCTAAGTTACAAGATCGTGAATGGCTAACAGAATTGTTCCAACAAAGCAAAGTGAATATGCAGAAAATGTTACCAGGTAAGAGTTGCCACAGAGCTCTTCTGTCACCTGATCCTAGAGTAAGCAAGATATTGTTCTAGCTTATGCCAGGGTAATATAATATGCAGGGTTATTTTGTTGGAATTAGCTGGCATTATTGCTAGGAATGATGGCTGTTAAGGGGTGGCTGGAGCCATGAACCGTGGCTTACAGCTCTTGAGAAGCACTTACACGTGGCTTTATTTCCTTGTCAGAAATTGACCAGAACAAGGACCGCATGCTGGAGATCTTGGAAGGGAAGGGGCTTAGCTTCTTGTTCCCGCTTCTGAAACTGGAGAAGGAACTGCTAAAGCAAATAAAATCGGATCCATCCCCTCAAGCCATCTATAAGTGGATTAAAGATAACATTTCACCCAAGCTTCATGTAGATAAGGGATTTGTGAATATATTGATGACCAGGTGAGATGCTGTTTTGATGTATTTTAGGTGCTTGTTTGGTTAAGCTGCCAGTAAGACATTAACTCTGTAAAGGCTTAAATGTAGCTCTGCAGAAATCCAAGATGCAGTACAGGGGGAGACAGATTGCTCCAAGTGAACCTTCTCTAGTAAAATTCCATTGTGTTTGAGAAGAAAAGCAAGTCTCCAGGCTTGCATCAGTGTGAGGTGTTTCCTTTGGGAGGAAGTCTAGATTCATGTGGTTTTTTTAAATGTACAGCTGTAAGGCAAAACAAGGGTTTTTGTGCTGCGCTGTCAACCACAGTGCAGGTCCCTGTGCTTGTTCCTGACTGCAGGTGTAAACGGGAGGATAGTTGTAGTGATAGCTATCTGAACTTGAAATGTCAGATGCTTTGATCTCTTAGTTTACAGAACTGAGCTTGGCTTTTCTCCTGTCCAGTTTCTTGCAGTATATTTCTAGTGAAGTAAACCCACCAGGTGACGAATCGGATTCTTCATCTGCTCCATCTAAAGAGCAGCTCGAGCAGGAAAAACAGCTGCTTCTTTCCTTCAAGCCAGTGATGCAGAAGTTCCTCCATGACCATGTTGATCTGCAAGTGAGTGCTTTATATGCACTCCAGGTGCACTGCTACAACAATAATTTTCCAAAAGGTAAGTGCATTGAAGTCTTACCTGAATTGGCTTGTCCCTACATTCTTAAATTTCAGGAAGCTGTTGAGAAGGTTATAAAGCTAACCAAGTTTAAATTTACTTTCATAGGCATGTTACTGCGCTTCTTTGTTCATTTCTATGACATGGAGATCATTGAAGAAGAAGCCTTCTTGGCATGGAAAGAAGACATTACTCAAGAGTTTCCAGGGAAAGGCAAAGCTTTATTCCAGGTAAATCTGCTGACATTAGAGTAGAGATTCAGTTTTTATTTCTGCTGCACTGGAGTGTTTGGGAAGACTTTTGAAGAGTCTAGAACTTGTAAATACCTAGGAACTTCATGGAGTATTTCACTAGGAAGAAGTTAAAAGCAAGATGAACTAAATCTCTCCTATTTACTAGAGGCCTGTGTGTAGTGCAAGTGTGGCTGAAAGGGTTTTTTTTTAAAATGAGTTTGGGGGGAAGATGAGTGTTCTGCAGAAGTACCTAATGGGGAAACAATTCCCACTTCCTTAAACCAATTTTATGTAACTGCAGGTAAACCAGTGGTTAACCTGGCTGGAAACTGCTGAAGAAGAAGAATCTGAAGAAGAAGCTGACTAAAGAACCAGCCAAAGCCTTAAATTGTGCAAACATACTGTTGCTATGATGTAACTGCATTTGACCTAACCACTGCGAAAATTCATTCCGCTGTAATGTTTCACAATATTTAAAGCAGAAGTATGTCAGTAGGATATTCTCTGCAAAAGGTTTTTGTAGTATGTCTTAATAGTCTACAATAAAAATATTTTAGAGTATCTTCAATGTTTAGATAACAGTGTATTAGCAGCATGCAATAATTACATCATAAGTTCTCGAGCAGAAGCAGTCTGTTGCAAGGGTCTTCTTTGCTGCCAGTTATCATAGGCTGTTTTTAAGTTAGAAACTGAATAGCAACACTGAATACTGTAGAAATGCACTTTGCTCAGTGTAATACTTGAGTTGTTGCAATATTTGATTATCCATTTGGTTGTTACAGAGAATCCTTAACTGTAATCGATGGTTGTTGCCGTAATAGTATATTTGCCTGTATTTCTACCTCTAGTAATGGGCTTTATGTGCTAGGTTTTAATATCCTTGAGCCTGGGCAAGTGCACAAGTCTTTTTTAAAAGGAACAGTTTACTTGCACAAAAACTGATCGGCTGAAGAGATGGTTTAATGCCCTTTGGAAGAGGTTTTTGTGGGTGTGAAACATGACATGGTGAGAAATTTGAATTGGTCCCTCTTACAGTACTGAAATTAAGTCTACTTAATTTATCAAGACATGTTCATGCCCTGATTTTATATACTTGTATCTATCAATAAACATTGTGATACTTGACTTGTTTCTGAATGTCTCCCAGTAGAAAAGCTTTGGCTGATGACTTGTTTGCTTAAGAAAGGAAACATCAGTGGGAGTTGCCTTAGGTTGCAACCATCCTGAAATTACTTTTACACTCCTTGTCTGGATATGCAGATGAATTCTGAATAAGGTCACAGACAAGATGAGACACTACAGATGTGTTGTGACAGGAGGAAAGTGATGGAATTCTGCTGAAGAAATAGTAGGGGTTTGCCTTGTGGTCCAGTGTATGCTTTATCAGTGAGTATGTGCTTTTGACTTGGTAATGCTTTGAGCTTCCCCCAGGCCACCTGCATGCTTCTGAATCAAGTGGCACTGTCTGTTAGCTGCCTGTTTCTCAAATCAAATTGGCAAAAAGAAATCCCTACAAAGGAGTTGAATGATGTTGCATTGTACAGGCTTGAAATGTCATCTATTAAATACTCAAAATACCTTACTTCCTAGAACCTTGTCCCCAGTGAGTTTTTATTTGTTGTTGTTGATACTCAAGACTTAAACTGTGGAAAGGTGATGTATTTGTAATGGCAAAAGGGTAGTGGCTCCTGGGCTGGAGCTTGCTTTGCCAGTGGTGTGAGTGCTGTAGCCTATAAACTGTTAAGCATCACAGGAGCTGAAGAAGTGGAACCCAAGAAAAGGACTAGAGCTGATAACAGCTTGCTTTGAGGAAAGGAGGAGTTGGAGTTGGCATGGAGCATCTTTGTCATGCTGCAGCTGGAAAAGCAGGTCATGGTTTGCTTTGAAGGGCTCCCTCACTCCAGTCACAGCTCTGCTCTCCTGCGTGTTGGTGAGCCATGGTCTGTCAGGGAGTTCTGCTGCTGCCTTGGGAACTTTTGTAGAGTGTGGAGCCCAGGGAATCCAGGCACCGTGCTCTGCATGCCCAATGCCATAAATGGTATTGAACTTGAATTGCTGGCAATTCTGTGGTGCCATCTCTGCATTTCAGAAATGGGGCATATTCAGCAGTTCAAGGGAGAGCAGGATACTGGTGTGGGGTCCAGTTAAGAGAGACTGGAATGCTCCAACTGCTGTTCAGTGGCAGTTCAGAGCTGGCTGTGTGTGGTGGAGCTGCAGCTCCTGGGTGGCAGTGGTGAGCACCGACATCCTGGGCCTTGCCAGAACATTTAATGGTATGTTGTTCCTCTGAAACTCACGACATCCCTATTTGCAGAGTGATGGAGTCACTGCTAGAACTACAGGGGTGCAGACCTCACTCCATGTGCAGGCTCAGGTGCATGAGTGCCACAGGCACTGAGGTGCTGCAGTTCAATACTCATTTAACAGGATGGATGAGTTCAAGTAGTTATAGGGTTCATTTAATCCCAATTAATTCAAAATTCTGTTCCAGAGTTACAGTTGTAAGTGTAATTAAGGTGCTGTGAAGTGAAATTTACCATTGTTTCACTAATAGTGTTGTGTTTCTCCAAGTTTGTCAGTTTATCCTTAAACTTAGCTGTTACTGCTGGTTGGTTTAGTGGTGTGTGATGCTATAATGCTTTTTGTGTATCTGGTAATCTGTGTGTGAAGCACGTGATGCACTTTGCACCTGTGCACTGCAGAGGGAAGATGGGGAGGGAGGAACCACAAATCAGGAAAGACTGGTTTCCAACTCAAGTTATACCAGAGGTGAGAGGAAAAGGTAGAAGGATGTGCAAGTAAAAACTTGGGACTAGATCTAGAATCTGCAGCTAAGCTTTTCTGCCACGTTTTGGAGAAGGCTGAGCTGGCAGCTGTGGGCTCCTTGACACAGTAACTAACTAAGCCTTGTATTCTTGCCCAGTCTAACATGTCCTTACTACAGCCTTATGTACCTGTGCATGGAGGCTTTGCTGCTTGGCTTGTTTCTAACTGAGCACTGAGTTAGGAACTCTGGTAGAGAAAACTATAGAAAGAATGACTGAAAATGCAGAATAGAATGTAAGCAGTAGAAAATGCCACAAAAAGGTGGAATTAGCATCACATGACTTGGAAAAACCTCATATAGTGTGAATGGGTCTGGGGTCTTCAAACTGGTGTAAAAATGGTGCTTACTGCAGTGTGCACATCAAAGTGGTCTCTCCATAGACGAGGAGAGATGGTAGCATCTTCATGATCTTTACTGCTGCTGAAGTTTTTAAGTGCTCAAGTGCAAAACTTGTGGCTAATCTGGAACAGGGGATGGCTGTTGGGTTGGTCTCACTTCTGTGTTCCTGTTGACTATGAGTGGCATTGTACTTAAAATGTAAACAGAGCGTTCAATTCTACATAGGTAAAGTCACAGTCAAAATTAAACCACTGTAACTGACGAATGATAATGGCTTTCATTAATATTATTTTTGTTAAGTGTTGGGTATAATTATACTGCCAGGAGCATTGGGAGAAACTGCGTATTACACGTATTTCCTACCAGTGACAGCAACTCTGTTGCTCCTCTGAAATTCTGAGTTAGGCTGCAGTCCTTATTCAGGAGCCCTCATCCTGTCAGGTGTGGAGTTTGAGAAGGACCTGTCATGGTGAATTCCCACTTGCTCCAGGACTGTCACAGTTGAACAGCTGCTGCCTTGTCACTGATCACAGCAGTAGGACACCTTCTCTCCAAGCTGCAGTGGTGCTTAGCTATGAAATCTGAGAATTCCAGGAATTTGTTCTGATCATTGAATCCTGGAAAATCATCCAGTTCCAACCCCCCTGTGCTGTGCAGGGACAGCTCCCAAGAGACCAGCTGGCTCAAAGTTTCATTAAGCTTGGCCTTGAACAGTTACAGGGATAGGGCAGCCACAGGTTTTTTGGGCAGCCTCTTCAGTGTCTGCCACCTTCATAGTAAAGAATTTCTTCCTTTTATCTCACAGAAACTCCATTAGAATCCATTCCCCCTTGTCCTGTCAATACCTGCCCTTGGCAGAAGTCCCTCTCCATCTCTCTTGTAGAAGAACCTTACACAGGCTCAAGAACCCCAGCTCCTGGGAGGGGTGTTCCAAATCACCTGCTCAGTTCCTGAAAGACAAAACATCTTCATAACTCCTATGCAGTTCTGTTTCTTGGGGAAGTGCAGGAAGAAGCCTTACGGTGTGTTTCAAAAGGGGGAGGCTGGGTCCAGAACAAAATTTTTAAGAGTGGCTTATCTGACCTGTTTTTTTAGCAGATGGAAGCTTCCCTCTGAATGCTGTTTGGACTTAGAGTGCTTTTTCCCCAGAGCAGTGCGTAAATCCAAACAATTTGATCATTTCAGCATACTCCTGAACTGTAAAAATTCAGAACACATCTGAACCATGAATTCTCACTGCTTATGTTGCAATCCAGACAAGCAGCTGCAGAGATTGATTAAAGAAGAATCTATTGCTAATTCATGCTTATTTTCAAAAGTGAATTCCCAGGGAGCTGGTCCAGCACCATGAAGGGTGGTGAGCTGCTCACAGGTACCTGAGAAACCTCCATTTATCAGCTGTGATTGCTGCTGCACTGTTTGCTGCAAATGCAGCTCAGCTCCAGCCTTGTCGTGGTGTGGGGTGCGTGCAGGGGCTTAGACTATGTGGCACCACTGATGTCACAAGGATTCTCCTAAATTTGGGAGGAGGTCAATACTTGGAAGCTGATAAATGGCCATGGTGCATCAGAAAATTATTCGAATGAGTATGAGGAGGACAAGAATGTGTGTCTAGTGGCAGAATGGATCAAAGTGTCACACAAAGGAAGTGGCTTTTTCCCTTACCTCACACAAATCTCCTGTAAATTGATCACTGCTCCTTTTTATCTCCAGAGACATTGGCCAGGAGCGCCCAGCGAGTCCTCTTGCCCAGCAGGCAGACAGGGGCTCAGTGGGGAGGGCAAGGTCCTGCAGGCCCAGCTCTAGCCTGGACAATTGTATCTCCACAGGTTGTATCTGCAGAAGCAAAACAGAAACAGTGGCTGGGTTGGGAGCTCTGCTCTGTAACAGGAAAGGGAAAAGCTGCACAGCTACAGTTGCAGGCAGCAGGGTGTAACAGTAACTTGAAGGAGACTGTATCAACATGGCTTTGAGGGGTTTTTTTTTATGACAGGGTGGTTCTACATCCCCAAGAAATACCCAAATAAAGCTTGTCATAACTTCAGAAGTCGCTGTATTTGTTATTCAGCAAGATACAAGCCAGTTACAGTATTTTCCTGGATCCACCCCTATCCTGGCATTTCAGAATAAGCTTTACTTCTAAAAGACCAAGAATTCTCTCAAACAGGTTCAGGCCTTTTCCTCTGATGGTCAGGGATTAAGACTCTTCAGGTAGGGGTTCCTTGAATAATGTGCCTTTTAAGTGCTGCTGTAAAGGCAGGCTTGTCTGGGTTTGATTTAGGGAGCCCACATCCCTTTCCTTTAAGGGAGAGTAGTTGGAGAGAAGTGAACTGTTATTTTTAATGAGTTGACGAAGCAGCCATGGCAACAGTTACACTTGGCATGGATACATGGCTGGAGTGAGGAAAGCAGCCAGCTGAGGGGATTTTTATCTTCAAATATTTTGCAGTTTAGAACGTCAATCTTGCATTTAGTTTTTGTTTATGTTAGCAGTAGAAGTGCCTGAAGGAACTGATGTGTGAAGTATTCCCAGAATTTTATTATCTAAGAAGCTATGCAAAACAACTTAAGTTTGTGAAAGGAAAAGGGATCTTTAACTGGTTTGATAGTGTGGAGGAGTTTATAGAGTTTGTTCTGTTAGAAAATGGATGGTTCTCTTTTTGGTAGGACAAAGTGAACTTTGAGAAGTGGAAGTGCATAAAGTTAAAAGTGAAAGACAGGTGAAGGCTTGATCTGCATCTCTTTAGGGATTTTGTTTAACCCTTTAAGAAATGATTGTATATTCTTTCAGATTTCAGAGACAGCTGTCTCCACAGCAGAGTAACAAACAAGGCTCCAGGCACATGCAGCAGGCCAACTTTGTGTTCCTTCCCAGTTCCTTCCCAGAGGCATAAAGCAGGGGAAAGATTAAAGCCTAGGGTTTTCCTATTTGTACAGATACACACACATACTTGTTAAGTACATCCCCATTTGTTCCTTTTGTTCCCCTTGGAGAAATGCCACTCAGTTGCTCGATTATTTTAAGCTTATGTTGTTAATATTTCTGAGTAAGAGTAGAAGCATTAGTCCTAATCCCTCTTCCCAATATCGACAACAAAATAGGAACTGGCCTGGGGTTCAGCTGCCATGTTGGCCTTAAACAGCCCCGTGGGCCGAGCTGAGAAGGGCAGGGCTCACTCAGTTTCATACAAAGAACATTTTTAATGTCAAGAGAGCCCCAGCCAGGCTGTGGGGCAGAGGCCCAGCACGACACAGCCATGAGAGGCAGGGTAGGTGCACTGCACTGCTTTTAGGTTGTACATAACTGATTACTCAGTTGATCAACACAGCAGTTTCATTTCCTGCTCCAATGAAGGTTTCCATGGTGACCTCCAATTTCCCATAGTTTCCAACCTATAGCATTGATGTAATTTAATTGGCAAGACCATGAAGTATTTAGCTGTGATGAAAGGCCCTTCATAAATTCAATTAGATAAATATTTCAGCAGGTTTGCCATGCAGGTAGGGACCACAATGCAGTAAAACCCCAGCACATACCTGCAACAGGTGAAACCTGTCAGAGGGAGTGCACTGATTGTGGCAGTCCTGGGGCTGGAAAGACTCTGATAAAAGACATCAGTTATAAACTCAGAGTTTTCTATTCTATCAGCAATCCTTGTGGAATTCTTGCCAGTGCAAATTCCATAATAATCTTCATGAAGGACTGAAGTGCAACTCAATTCAGGAATCATTTAATATTTTACATAATCTCCTCAAAGACTCTACACACTTAAACTGATTTGTAAGGGGAAATGCCATTGATTCAAACTCTTCCTTCCCCTCTTGCTTTAGAAACAGGCTGCTCCTTGGATCAAACCATATAAATCCAGGTAATCCTGTTACTCCTGACTTCACATGAGCTTTGGATTTCATCCTTCAATAAGGAACATAAAAAGAGAATATAGATTGAGTTGAATCCTGGTACTGCACTTGTTACCTGTACAGGAAGACACACAACCAGCAGCTAAATTAGACACTGGAGCCTGGAAAGATGGGAATGGGCTTCCTACAGAACCTGGTGCAGGCACTGCAACAGCTCAGGCTGAAAGCTCTGCATGTGCTCCACAGAGGAAAATGTCTCCCTGCACTGCAACACCATGAACACTGTGCTGTCTCAGTGTACTCACCCCAGCACCTCCAGGAGCTCTCAATTCCCAGATGCTGTTTGCCAGGCACTTGCATAGCTCCAACAAGAAGTAATCCTTAGTTTACCTGACAATCTGAATAAAGCTTGCTGTAGGCATTTGCTGAAATGGCAGACATAAAGTACATTTTGGGGAGAAAAACCCCTTAATGTAACAAAAAAATCTCATTAAAGCACAACTAAGAAGGGAACTGGTAGATGGATGCCAGCTGTATTCATGCCTGTTCTGGGAAATCTCCCTTTCAGTCCCCCCAGTGTGATAAAGGTGCATGTACACTTGATCCTTCCTACTGGATTGGTCTAGGGAGGAGAGAGGGGGGAAAATTACATCTAAATTTGAAACTAATTCAAGTGAATAACAAAGAAAATGTCTGAGCTCCTTTGGTGCTGGGTGGGATTCCTCTTACTTAACTATCCAAGTGCTGGGTGTCTAGACATCCACACACTCCTGGGACAGCAGACAGGAACAGGTTCCTCAGAGTGAGTCATTACTGCCTTACACAATTACCTTGGGATAGGATGATTTGCCCCCGGGGATGCCAGGCCATGGGTCTCTCCCTACAAGGTGTCTAGACTGCTAATTTTTAGATGTCTGAAGATAAATAAAATTCACTTAAATCACCTGGCCCTATAACACTGTAATAAAATGTGCCATTGTTGCTAGAGGAAAATTTAGAGGAAAGGACGTGATTGATCCAGCCCTAACTTTCTTCTTCTTTTTTTTTTTCTTTCTGATGACAGTATGAGATTGATGCAATTTGGAAATCAACACAGTATTTTTCTCTACACAGCACTTACAGCAACCCATTTAATTAGAATTTCAGATTTAGATATGTAACCTGTAGGATCTGATGCAAGAAATACGTACAGCTCTATGGGAAAAAACACAACCAGCAATACACATAACAAAAATCTTGGCCATAATGTCTCTGAAGGTCTCTGAAATTCTTGTTTTTTTAATACCACCTTTCAAGTGCTCATTTTATCAAATTGGAAATCATTATTTACAGAATTATTTTGTCTTTTCTGCCTTTTCCTTCCTGATTTTTCTGCTTTTGTAGAGTCAGGAGTTTCTCCAAAACACTGGATTTCTGCACCTCTAACCCACATTCCTTCCCCTTCTCTTCTTTGCTCTGTTCAAGTGTGTCAGCCCTGCTTCCCTACAGCCTCCTCAGCTGCTGCAGCTCTGAATTGCTGAGACAGCTCTCTCTGAGCCCAGGGGAGACAATTATGGAATTTAGAACCACCACAAAGCAAAATAAATGCACATGTGCTTGTCCACACATCACCCTGTGCTACCTCCCCCCCCATTTTACACCCTAACCATTCAAGGATGTGAGATGAGTTCACCAAAACCTAAATCCAGAATGTTTGAATTAGAAACCTTGACACATAGTAAATTCTGGTTTGTTTCTCCTTGCTTTTTTTGTATCCCTGGGGCACTTCCCTTCAGACATCCAGGCTTTTCACTGCAGCCACAAAGGGTGAACACTTAAAATAACAACAGCCAAACAAACAAACCAACCAAAACAAACCCACAAAAAAACCAAACCAAACCAAAACCAAACAAATAAACAAACAAGTAAAAAAACCCAACCCCCCCCCCCAAAACACAAAAACCCAACCAAACAAAAACCCCAAAAAAACCCAACCAAAGACAATAAAACAAAACAATCTAATACAATCCCAAAACTCCCTGAGGAGTGTTAGTTCTCATTGTTGTTGCAGGTGGGGCTTTGAGAAAGCAGCAGGTAAAACAAGAATCAGGATCAAACAAGGTGGCAATACTGAATACAGAACTTGATGCTCTGCTGCTCAGGGACAGCTTCATTAATCAGAAGTAACTCCTGGGAAGCAGACAGTAGGTAAAGAAGTCAGATTTACTAATTCTTAAAAGGATGTCACAGAAATGCATCCCCAGGGGACAGTAGGTAAAGAAGCCCTGTAATCTGACAAAACTCCCTAGATTTATTAATATATCAATACCTTTTAATTAAGAAGTTTGCTTTACTTTAAATTTAGATTTGTCCTCCCCTGATTCTCTCAGCTGGATTTTTAGCTTATTCTTCTCATGTTCTACAAGGGTGTTCTCCAAGATAACTCTCCATTATTCTGTGCAGCCCCAGCTTGCTTTCAAAATAATCCTTTTCCACTTGAAACAAATCATGACTGTAATTTCCTTTAACTGGAGTGACAAGAACTTTCCCTTCTACATCTCCCAACTTCATAGGTCAACCTGAAATTATAGAGTAGCATTTTAGTCGTGAGGTTAATGTTACCAACTGAAATCACCAAATAACAAATTTCTAAACATTATTCCCAAGACTGGGTGTGGATTTAGCACATTTGTTACCAGGGGCTAAAGTACCATCTGTTACCTCTGAAGGCACAGCAGCTCACAGGAAAGGGAAGAAGCACAGCCAGGGCATGGCTTCCACTGCCCTTCTCTGCCCACACCCTGTGCTGAATTCTGCTCACACTGTTGATTTTTTGTTGTTGTTTTCTGGTCCCATGAGCCACTTAGAGCATCCACAAGGAAGTATATTCCATTGTTGATCCAAATGGCCATCTCCATCAGAGAGATGCAAATCAGAAGGGTTTCTGCTTCAGGAAAAGAAATGATTGGCTATGGAATAACCAGCCCTGCAGTAGCTTTTCTCTCACACCCCAGAGTTATACCACTGGCTCATTTTAGTCGTGTCAGATTTACTAATTCTTAAAAGGATATCACAGAAATGCATCCTCTTAACTATTCACAGAAGCAATATCTGCATTTGTAGCAATTAATAGTTGAGACAGTTGACCAGGGAGTTCACAGCAAAGACCATCACAACTGGGCATTAGACTAAACCCAAATGGAAGGCAGGAGGAAGGATGCTAAATATTAGGATAAGGCCATAAGTCTAGGGAGATACAATCACTGGACTGTACCTAAAGCAGTTCTGATTCTCTGACTGGGACATCTGTGAGCCTGCAGGTTTGTCTAGTGGAGATTTTCCAGATAATCCACATAAAATGTGGATTTTGAGAGGGTTTTTCATGGTTTTTGGTTCTGCATCCCACACTCACCCCCCACTGCCACCCTCAGTGATTGGTCTGTGGTTGTTTTGGGTTTGTTTTTTTAAACAAATCATCACAGGAAGTTTTCCCAAACAAGACAAATGCATGTGATTATTTGGCAACCTCAGTGATTGAGCAACTACAACCACAGGCTCTGCTGAAGCTCTCCAGGAGATATTGATTAATTGCCTACAAAAAGTACTCTGTGAAAGCAAAGCAGCTTCATAGCAGTTTAACTTGGACAGGAATTGAATCAAGTCATGCCTGGCCAAAACCCAGCTCCTCAATGTTGGGATCAACAGGGATGGTCAGCTTTTAGCAATAAAGGTTTAATTCTGTAAGAGAATTCTGGCCCTAATTTGTTTTCAAGCCATACTCTTGGCCAGCACTTCAACCTTTCTAATAGCAGAATTATGTGTTTATAGTTTTCTTTATTTAAATTAAACCATTCAAAACCAAACACAGATCTTTTTCACTAGACTTCAAGTTATGAAGAAGTATTATTACTAATCAAGCAACAATGTTTGTCCTTTTTTAAATCAAGGTACAATTTATGCTCCAAAAACCTTGCAGATCAGACAAGAATTCAGTACAGCTCAGTAAGGAACCATCCTGCCCCAAAGCAGCTGCATGTCAGTGCTACATGAAATGCAGTCCTGATGTACAATCTGGATCCCACATCTTCACCCACCCCCTTGCCCACCATGTTTCCTTACACATTCCTTAGAAGCAACATCAAAGACAAAAATGTATGAAAACCCTAAGAAATACAACATCAGCTGGAATACAGCAACAGGACCTTGTGCAAAAGTACAGCTGAAGGGAACTGCTGCTCTTCTGGGGCAATTTAGGCCAGGATGGAGAACAATTTAAAACCTGCAATTCTTTTTCACTGAGAATAATTTCTATGCAAATATTATAGATACCACCCACCTCTCCCTTATGCTGAGCTTGCACTGCAGCCAGCTGAGGTGAATCTTGGGTTCTTCTGGGATCACAGCACAGTCTGGACTGGACCAAATCCATTTAGATCCTTGTGTCTTTTATGTTACATTTTCCCCATTTTTAAGGTATACTTCAGTTGCTTTTACTGTTACAATTTCCACTCTCTGGTTTTACTGGAGAGATCGATAGTTCTTGCACATGCACCAAATAAAATATCCTTTCCCTGCACTGTTCAAAGGCAACAGAAATTGAAACACTCATGGCAAGATGAGAGTCTCTTGGGGCATTAATTACAGACAAGTGAATGCAGAGCAAAAAAACCAACAGCAGATCCAAGACAGAAATACAGAGACCCAAGTAATTAAGGATCAAGACTATAAATAATATCTATCTAAGCACTGATCTGACACATCCTTGATTTTCTTTCCTTCCTTGTCCCTTCCAGTAAATACCACTCTGTTTATATGGCAACTCCTAATTACCTCACAGCCATACCTTGGCTACTGCCTGGACAAAGCTTCAGCACCCCAGTCTGCAGAAGGGAATGAGGAACACTCCAAGAATTATGGGTTCAAGCTCCTGCAGTACATGCCAATTCCCCTAATGCAGTGACCATAAAACAAAACAGCTGCATGAATATGGAATTGTCTGTATGAACACTTGGGCTAAAATCACCATCTCGAATTTGTGCATGAACGTGCTTTGTTCCTGCAAACCCAAATGAGACCTAATGACTCTTTCCTTTTTGGTTTTAGTAAATAGCTGCTGACAATAATTCTTCCTTTCCAGCTGGTCTGGGACAGCTTCCCACAAGAAAAAAGAATGTTACCTTTTGGTCAGGCTGATTCCCATGAGAATGGAACACGCACTGGAATAATTTAGCACAGCATAACAGATGCAGACAGTTTAGGGCAGTTCAAACTCTATTGAAAGCTGGAACAAAGCAGTTTATCTGTCTTTAAAGAGTGAAGATGGATGAAGAGATCTTTCATGTTCTCTGGGGCATCTTCAGAATTGGTAGTTAACTGTCACCAGCCCAGAGTAAGACTGGTATTTTTTAATATTTATCAGTATTAGCTCTGCCTAAAGGAGTTCATGGTTCAGCAGTGTCTGTACAGCCAGAACCTCCAGGTGCACAGGTGAGAAGACTCCAAAACCATTTTTCTCTAATAGACTTGTGGAACCAGACAGAGGGAATTGCATGAGATTCTTCTTAAATTACAACCTCCTCTGTCCTACAGAATGAGCAGCCAGCAAAGATGAGCCCTATACTACTACCTGTGTGCCCTAAATCAGAAAGTCAGTCCTGAATTAGCAGACACAGTCTGTAACATTCAGGCTGAGACCTATCTGTCACTGAAGATAGATTGTGCAACCAACTCAACTGCACCTTTGACAGGAGGCCCTAAGAACCAGAGTAGGCCCACAGTATTCCTCAAAATGTCCAAGAATGTTTTAGGTACTCCTCAGTTCGTCCAAGAATGCTTCAGCTGTTGCAATTAGCATATGGGATTTGCATATGAGAGAGGCAAGAGAGCAGATTCACTGCTAAGAACTCTGAAGGAGTCAAAAACATTTAAAGAGCCAGAGCATTGCTTTGGAGCCTTCCAAGGCAAAAGAAAACACCCCTGAAGTCACTGCCACACTCACTCACTCTCAGGTGCTAAAACCCCATTTTCTTCAGCTAAAACTGGGTATTTGTATTTTAATCAGCAAAGGCTGGGTGGGAAGGTATGAAATTCTTGTATGCTGTTGAGCCAAACAGCACTGCTGGAGTTCAGGCAACACCACAACAATATTGGGGGCATCTCCAAACAGGGAGATAAAGGGACATGCATAAAATAAGGATGACACATATTTAGAAGCAGCACTAGGGGCTCTTTAGCAATTATAAATTCAAATGGAGGTAAGCTCAATCATGTTTGCCAGCTCAAAATACTTCACCAGCCCCAAGCTCTGGAAGCTGCAGTGAAAGAAGTTTTTGCCTCAGGGCAAAGGAAGAATTAAAAAGAGGAAGAAAACACCCCGAGGCACTTGAAGAACAACATAGCTATGACGAGCATTCTTAATCTCTCCGATAGTTATGAACTACAGGTAAAAAAAGACACTACAAGCTGCATGGCTACACATCTGTACCTTCTATATGTGCAGCCAAGACCAAAAACTCCCGAAGCTCCAAGTATTTCTAGTATAAAAGTATGAAGCTTGAGCAGATGTGGACCAAAATTGACAGACAGGATGGAAATAATACACATTTTCAGTACATTGACTTTGAATTTCTCTCTTAAGTATTCCCATATCTGGTACTCCCTTAGATTCTCTCTCCAATTCAAATTGCCTTCTGCAGAGCAATTAGTGTTTAGATAAATAATAAAATACTATTATTAGCAGTAAGTACTAGTAGCTATGAGAATAATGAGCATTCAGTTACATAGTTTTTTTCACATCCATTTTGCCAACCTGTTTTGTTACTCATATTAACACTGACTTTGACCCTGCTGACTGCTGCTCCAGCTGTAGGAATTTTTCCAGGTAATTTCTGAGCTCCAGATTTATTGAGTGTAAGGTAAGTACCACTATTTAACAAGGGAGTCTAAAAAAACTGCAAAACAAGGTAAGGAGGAAAAAGTAGGGAGCAAACTTGTTCCAAAAAGCCTTCAAATTATAATGGGAGATGTCAATAGTATTAATTAACCCCCAATGTAAGTTTAAAACTTTGCTGCAACAAAGACTGCTCTAAGCAGTGAAATGTTTAACGTGGAAAGCAACTCACGCCCAGGAAGTGGCACTTCCTTATAGAAAGAACTGATACAATTTTAGCTGTTGTGCTCCTACCATAGGTCTTGCCTTGTCGAAACCCTTCCTTGGCAGCACATTCCCAGATATAGTCCTTGCTTCTGTGTGGATAGAGTGCTGTGGTTTTCTGAGTTAAATTAGCAGAAGTGGACATTTACAAAGAGCATGATCGATTTACACACACATGCTTTGTCATTCAGCAGTGACAGCTACTCCTTCCCACCAAGTACTGATCTGGAAAAGCTTCTGAAAGAGAAAATTGAGTTAAGTGGATTTAAAAACCCAAAAACTTACAAACACACACCCCAACCAACTCCCCTCTTCTGCCTTTCCTCAAAAAACCACCCCCAAAACAAATTACCCAACCCAGCAATTTTTTTTTTTTTTTTTTGTCAAATTACATTAGAAATGTTCTGTGAAAGGCCAAACCTACAAATTTCAGGAATGAGAGCAAATTCTACATGCCTCTTTCCTCTTGTGTTCTGGAGATTATGTGCTGCTCACATCTGAGGACAGTAAAATGCTGAGCTGCAACAGAGCTCACCAGGAAACACTTCCTACTGCCATGGAACTGTGGACTGAATGGATGCAATCCACATCATGCAACTGTGGATGCAAAACACAAACTAGGAATAAACCACTTCTCTAGCAAGGCAGTGTTACACTTCTAACTTGCTGTATTTTATCCAGGAATAGACTACTGCTAAAAATAAAGGAATTTAATAGCTGCAAGCCAACCACCTACTTCAGAAGTCAAGGAATGCTGCCAAGAGAGAATTATGGCAATGTTATTGCACCACAGCACTTTCAAAAAACAAGCTTTAGAAAATATGAATTAAGCTAAAACACAGCTTTCTCTCCAGCTACAGCAACACATGACTTTTTATATAACCTTAAGACTCCCATTAACTGCATTAACTCTCCTCCCCAAAGGGAAAAAAAAAAATATCTGACTTCTGGTTTTTGATGGGTTTTTGATTCCTCTTTTGCTCCATAAAAGCTTAGGAATAGTGAAGCAAAAGCATCCCTTGTTCCCTTTCTGTCCCTGTTGATTGGCCTCTTGTACATCACAGTTCAAGCTGCATTAAGTTATAACCTCTTCTTACACAACTCCTTTCTGTGGAGAGCACAAAAAATACCTCTCACATAAGAGATGTCTGAAAACCTCTGTTATTTTACACTTACTGAAAGCATTTCTCTCCAGCTGGATATTAGGTCTGAAGACCCACTCAACACTTCTTCATCGAGAGCTAACTTTAGCCTACACAAGATACGTTTTCTGTACACACAGCAGCAAACAAGACCTTCAGACTTTTCACAAGGAATAATCAGTAACAAGATAAAGCTATGACAGCAGAGATGTATTTGAGGCAGAAAAAAGTTTCTAAGATCCCACAGTAAGTGCTGTACATATTTCTCCTTCCTGTTGTTAAGAGCTGGCTACTCTCACGCCTGCCACTGCTGTCCCTGCTCTATTTGTTTCACCTTGCATGTATCATTTTCCTTGGTTTTTTTTTTTTTTTTTGCACCCATTTCCTCAGTTTTTTGCACCAAAATCCTCACACTTCACAGCCTTGTAAATGAAGCCAAGTGGCATCAAGCATTCCCATCCCAGCTATCCACTGCTTCCCTGTGGTTCTGGGTCATGATTCAGCTTTGCTCTGACCCAACCAACATGAGGGTTATTTTCTTCTACTCTGATGCTAAGTTTTAGGTAAGGCCACACATAGAAACTCGATACCAAACTGACCCACAGAGACATCTCGAGTGTTCTGCATTCTGCTGTCTGCTATGGTTACCAACAGCCCATAAATACATGAACAAACCCATCCACAATGAGAACAGCTCATGCTCACAGCAAACCAGAAATAGCAGCATGGGAACGTTCACTTTCACTTAGTTCTTCAAGTGAACTATCAGTAGTGACAATCCAGGCCTCCTAAAAACAAGGCAACACATTTAGGCCACACAGGCTATTAGAACTGGTAGCAATACACTACCCAGACCTACAGAATCTTCTCTTAGCAAATGCTTGACACAGGACTTAATGACCAATGAAAAAAGAAAAATATTTCCTTGGACTGGTAGAAAATACTGATTTTTTTCAGAACCACTGAGAGAAATCAGATTTAGTCTACGACACAGCAATTTTTCATTGTTATTCCTGAACACATTATGTGAAAGGACTCAGTTCCCAAAGCCATGTACTCACAGTACAGTTAAGACCACCTCCTCCAAACTGATTCCACTGTCAAACTCAACGTTTTTAGGTATTCTGCTTATACCTTCTAAGGAGTAAAATAAATCACTTCAAGCAAATAAGCAAGAACATTTTATTGTGACACTTGCAGCTCTACCTTTCTCAAGTAATACAGAGTTCTCCCAAATGTCTTTACCAGCCAATTTAATTATTTCATCTACATCTGCATCACTAGTTTATAAAATTTCTCTAAGAACTGCATATTTTCGACTGATTCAACACAAAAACAGAAGCAAAAGAACAAACTCTTGAAAACATAAAAGAGTTGCATTGTGACACATTTATTCTTTAACAGAAAGTAAGAAAAACCTCACTACTGACCTTTACTCCGAGTGAGGAAAAAGATAAATATCCACAGCTCTTTGTCCCATCTGGATTTTAAGATCCATCTATGCATGTATAATCACAGAACAAAGTTTTAGCCACACTGAACCACCTAAGGAGATTTTATGTTCCACAGTTTTTACATGCATTCCATCCTCGGTGTGCTGACTACAGGACAGAGATTCTGTGCACTTACAGTGGTTTCAAATTAAAAATACACCGTAAGCCAACTTAGAGAAACATCCATTAGTAACTAACAGAAAGAATCACAAGAAGGTCTCACAACAGCTTCCTAAAACATTAGGGTTCTTTAAATCACAGTTTTGAAATATAAAAATTCCATCTCCCTATAACTGAGATATATTTACATGAACGTTTTTAAAAGCCGGTCTGTAATTCAGCTCTAATCACTGTCATCTGAGCCCCCTTCAGAGCCCTCATCATTGGATGCCTCTGGCTCAGACTCGTTCCCAGAAGCTCTGGCGGAGCCCTCGTGGTCAGAGCCCCTCTCGGAGTCTCTGTCAGACTCGGCGCTGCGCGAAGCCGGGCGCGATTCGTTCTCGGAGCCGCCGGAGCCGCGGCTCCTCCCCGACTGCACGGACTCATTGTCCGACTGCTCCGACTCGGAGCGCCGCCTCTTCCTCGGGGACCTGTCACTGTCAGACTCCTCCTCGGACGCGCGGGCGCTGGACCTGCGGGGGCTGCCTGCCTCGCTGCCGGACTTGTTCCTGTTGTCGGAATCGCTGTCGGAAACAATGCGCTTGCTGTGCTGCTGCTCCCCGTCCTCAGAATCACTGTTGCTGTTCCTAGCGTGCCTGTGGGGGAAAATGGTATTAAAAGGTGCTCCCTTCAGCTGATAAATAAAGCAAGGCACCAGGATTTGGGTAATGCTAGTGTTAGAAGAATGAGTGGAAATAATTTGCACTGGGAAGGGATGTTGTGAGTACAAAATTTCTCAGTATCTTTGCATTATCTCATTAACACTGCATTTTCTCTTGAAGGCATCATTGAAACTCTAAGTTCATACAAAGTTACTCAAGGTTCTTACCCATCATCAGCAATTTTGAGTTTGTCCTCATCAGAAGAATCATCACTTGATGAAATGATGGCTTTTGATTTGATCTTTCCTTTCATTGAAGGAGGCAGACGTTCCGGTTTGGGCTGTATAGAGGGAAAACAAAGAGCTGCTTGTTCACGTGGCACAGGCCCCAAATATAGAAACACGTTCAGAAAACCAGACATGCTTTTAAAAATTTTTCCTATCACTTAATTCTAGATGGCTCTGGAAATATAATTTTCATCCTTGAAGCAGCATTAGCAACAGGGGAGGAGGATAAAAATAACCTCTAAGGCCAGTTGGCTTCAAGAGGTTTTGCTGTAATTTTCAACACTAATAAATCTCTTTTGACCAGGGTAATGCTGAACTCCAAATGCACATTTAGAGAGTGATGCAGTTACTCAGGGTTTAACTTACAGCCTTCTTCTTCTCTGCTTTGGGTGGACGTCGCTTTTTAGGCCGCGGGCCATTTTCGTGTTCCTCATCATCACTCCCCTCCTCTGCCTTCTGGGGCCTTGAACAGAAACACATTTTATATGGCATAAAGCATAATATTTCAAAAAACTCTTAAAACATACAAAAATACCAGTCTCAAGAAATGTCCAGTTCATCAAGTGTTACTCCTACTTCTTTTGCAGTGGTTGTTTAAGTCTTATAATGTGTAATGTGTAAATAAGAAATAACCATGTGACCTCTTGATAAGAGTTTGTTTTTAAACTGTTACGGTACTAAACTAAATACAAAAGACTGCAGAGAATTTACTTAAAAGCCCTACTACTGCTCAGGGAAGTCTAATATTAAATTAACATGAATTAATAATTAATTAAAATATCAGCTACCTCCTCCTCTTCTTCTTCTTTTTCTCACCCTCCTCTTCTTCCCCATCCTGTTCACTGCCACTGCCCTTCCTCTTCTTTTTCTTTCTAGAGATGGGCAGATCTTCATCACTGTCATCATTGACAAACTCATCAAACTCCCCTGCTCCTTTTTTGGAACGCTGTAAGAAACAGACAACACAACCTATTATCCACATCCCGGTTACAGAGCTACCAGAAAACACTTCAAAATGGAAATTTAGCTGAATGGGTTCTGGAAGAGATGAAAATACAGATCTTCTATAGCCTATGGCAAAGTTGGCACAAGATGGGTATCATTTAGAAACTGATTCCAAATTGGCACATAACAAGATAATCTTCTGTTATTTTAACAATTGAACACATTTAAGTGATGCCACCACGCTCAGAACTTTTAGTATTAGCTTCCAATTTTGACATTTTAGTATTAAACCTGTGCTAACTTAGAAGAGCCTAGGAACTTGAAATTAAAAACCCGTGCTCCTGCAAAAGACCATGTATCAGAAGGGGAAAATGAAGAAGGTTTAAAAGGAAAAAAAAAAAAAAAGAGATTAAAAAATTCTGTTCTACCCTGCCTCCACCGCCACCACGTTTTTTCTCCTTTGATCCTTCTACTTCACCAGTGAACATCAGAATATTCTTGGTCTTCTCCACATATTGAGCTCTTTGTTCCAGAAGTTTCTTCTGCTCTTCTTTTTCTCTCAGGCGCTTCTCTTCCTGAAACACCAAGGAAGCCAACCATCACCACTGTATTTGCACCACTATGGTGATTATAACAGCAGGCACAGAAATGATTTGCTGTCAGAAGACTGGAAAATTGCTTTTTGATGCTCTGTGTCACAGCAGAAGCTGAACATGGCAAAAAAAAAGAAAAGTTTTTTTCCAAAATTTTCTACAAAAAAGCCCATGGTAGAATAGGGCTGATGGTAGAATTTCTGGCACATCTATTTTATTTTATTTATTTATGTATTTATATAAATACAACTGAGGCCATGGGGAAGAAAGAGCATCACCTGTTAGCTGTAATATTTTCAGCTAGCGCTTATTATGACTAAGAAAAACAGCTACTAGGTACCACCCCAGAGCAGCAGGAGCACACATATTGTTAGTGTGTACACTCATAAAATACAACATTCAGTGGAATAAAACCTGTTCTTTAAGCAGTTTCTGGCGAAGCAGCTCCTTCTCCTGCTCCTGCTTGGCACGCAGCTCCCTTTCCTCCTCGTCCTGCTTGCGTGCCCGAGCCACGTGATACTGGGCCTGGCTCAGTAAGTCGGAGCATTGCCTGCAAAATCCAAGGTTCTCAGGTAAGACAAGGGGGCAAACAGAAAAAGAAATGTTTTTATGAAGTGCCTGCATCACAACATTACGTTCATATCCCCAGTGAACTAAAAAAAACCAGCTACTTGAAATAGCACAAAGAAGAGCAGTGCAGATTTTTGAGTAAATGAGAGCATTTTTAGTAAGCTAATTTATCTTCCAATGTATCATTTCAGAACATATTGCTTCACACTTCAAACTTAGCCAATTCATATACAGAAAACCCACACACACACATAAAAGGAATAGTGCCAACCAATCTGGAGAGCTTCAGAAGTATAGTTAGTAAGAACTTGTACTTAATCACAACTGAACAAACCTAACTGGAAAGGTAGGGCCAAATTCAAGCTTAAAAAACCCAAGAGTGTGAGAGTTAAGGTTGCATCAAGTGTCCAAGTCACATGAAACATTATAGCAAGGTGCTTTCAACAGCCTCTTAGCTGATGCCAAAATGACATGTCTTTTAATATTGAAATTTTCTTCTCTGCACGAAGTGCTTCAAGGATACCCATTCAGATGTACAGTGCAGGATGGCCAACACTCAGTATTTGTATGGGGCCATGGAAATCTTACAGGAATGTGCAGAAGTGAAACACAGGAAAGAAATGAAACAGTACTAGAGAGTGACCCTGCACTCGTATTTCTACTGTTCTAACAAACTGACAGTTTAAATTTTGGAATCTATTTTTATTACAAAAAAGCCCAAACAAACAGGACAAATATATTCTACTTAGAATCTGAATGAAGGATTTGGTTTGTGGGCTGTTTTTTCTGTTTTGTTTTGTTTTACCTGGCTTCTGTAGCAGCAAGTGCCAAGTCAAATCTCATCTTATCACCTACTTTACTCAAGTAACTGAAGTACCTGGAGGAAATCACAAGAAACCAAAGTAAGCAAATATGGCATTACTTACATATTTACTGCAATTTTGCCTTAAAACAAAGCATTTACTCCTGATTACAAACCTGTAAAACTCAACAGATGAAGAAATCTCACCAATTTCCTCTGTGCCAACACCTTTTCATATGGCACCTTTTAACAGTTAAAAAGTGTATTCAGAGTTCTCCAAATTTAAAGCATTCTAAAACCACTTTGGAGAGGAAAAATTCTAAAGAGAGTTCTGAGATTTCATTTGCTGGCTCCTACCAGTAAGTACATTGCTGACCCAACAGATTGATGCCTTATCTGTCACAGATTACGTGCTTTAATTCAGCATAAGAGAAGGAAGCAAAACTTGTTCAAAAATCCTTTCAGAACAGCCTCCTTTGACCTAGTGGACAGGCCCTTGAGAATACAACAAACTTCCAAGTAGATCAGTAACCTATGATGATCAGTGCTTTGAAAGGTTTGTTCAATTTAAAAGAAAATTACTTCCAACTTTCAAGATTGTCACAGTTTCTTCACATACACCCTCAGACACATTTCAAATGAAGTGTTTTTGTGTTAGACTCAAATTCTTGGGTATATGAATATAATAATTCCTTGCTTGAGGTCTAGACTATGGAGGTAATTTTTCAAAACTTTTAGTTAATAGGCAAAAATAAATTCACACAACTTCTTCAAGACAATAAATAATAAGCTTCTCATTAAGTTAGAACTTCTATACTCAACATAACAGCAGAGCTAGGAATGCACAAATCATGCACCAGCTACACCTAAGAGCAGGATAAATGGTTGAAAGCTCTGTTCAAGGATGGTGACAACTGGATCAGATTAATCACACTGGTGTCTGCACAAAATTTTATATTATTGTTTTTTAAACAGAACTAAAATATCTCAAATGCACTTAAGAAGTCATTTCTGTTCTTAAACCGTGACAGTACTTGGGCTTTACTTGCCAAAAGGAGGGTGAAATTAGTTTTAAGAGACTGCCAGTCATTAATTATGCTTACATAAGATAAACAGATTTGCTTTTAAGCCTTATATAGTTTGCTTCAAAAGAAGTCATAAAATAGTATTCAAGTTGTAGAATAACTGTCAACATATTTTCAACTGTGCATTTCTGGGAAGAAGAGCATCTTGGTCATGGCAATAACAAAACTCTTTGAGGAACACATATTGGCATATTGGTTCTGGAACAAAATCTGAACACAGTTTTGTCAGACCCAATCTTTTGTTTTCCTGCTAGAAACTCTGGAATTACACAGTGCTTTGTAGAAGATGATTGCTCTTCTAACCAGATTTGTGCTCAATACTGCAAGTATACTGTAAGGGGGCAACAAAATAGATTATAATGATTAGAAATAAATGACCTTTACCTGTGGGCGAGCTCCAGTTCTTTCACAGCATTAAGCACTTCCTTCAGATTGCTTTTTTCATCTTTCAGGACAGAGGTAGCAAGTCTTTGCAGCACTAAAGCCACATTAAACATGAGGACTGTATCACTTGGAGCCACATGCCTGGCCTGGAAAAAAAATCCATGTTTTTAAGATAAGCTACAACGTGATACAGAAATGACATGCAGAGAATAAATATCATCATTTCAACCCCAGACCATCAAATTTAAAGAAACACAAACACCCATCGACTAACAGTAATTTTGTTCTGTGATCCATGATGTTCTAGATCCATACCTTTAACAAAGTTTGTTTGCATTCCTGTAATTTGCCACATTTAAACAGTGCCCGGGCCAAATATAACAACACTTCAGTGTTTTGATGCTTATAGAACTTTCTGAGGCAGTTTTCATACTGAAATAAAAGAAAAAAAAAATCAAATAAGAGGTGACAGTGGTTTGTTATTTTGCTTAGCTAACTCTAGCAAATGTTTCTATTCCTAAAAAGCATTACTGCTAATACGCCTTGTGTTTTCTAAAGTGTGTTATGCTACATGGGTGCCTCCTTTGCAATGATCAGAACATTTCTCTCCTATTCCATAGCAAGTGCCTGTTTTTTCCTAGAAACTGGCTGCAGCCCAGAAGGCTCTGTAGCTCTTAAATACAAAAGAATACTTTTTAAAGTACCATTTACTGCAACAAAGTCCAACCAACATGACTCATTTTAAGACCACTCAAACATTCTCCACAGTATGGGGGGGGAATAAACGATCTATTTTCTTTGTTCATTTCAGATATTTTACCAATTGAAATGTATCTAATAGAGTAATTCCATATATCTGATTAATTAGTAAAAAAAAAAAAAAAAAAAATCCAGACTTTCCAGATAACTCAACATCATATTTGTTCTGTCCACTCAGCTGAGGAACTTGGCCATGCCAAGGGATATCAGTTTCTCTAAAGTGTAGTAGATGACTTGTTGCTATAACTTTTGTGGGTCTAGAATTAAGGCTTAAAAGATACCAGACTTTATCATTTTCAGTAAAAAGAACCTCCAGTTTGACATACTCTTTTCTCAAGGAGCCCTTTACCCTCTCTAAGCCTCCAAAACAGCAAGAAATACAAAGTAAGTTTCATTTGCAGCTCAAATACAGAAAAACTGCCCTGAACTGTAACACCTGAGGTTGTTACTCTTGAATCTCAGTGTGTTGTGAGGACCCAGTTTTCACTCACCTTCATCATCAGAGATTTTGTGTTTAGCTCAAGCCTGCCTCAGATTTATATGCTTTAGGGTAGAGAACTCAGTAGGATAATTATTGTGGCTGCAGTAAGCTGGGCTAGTAAATTCAATTTGTCTCCCTTTGAGTCCAATATCATGTATTTCACACTGTGAGTGCATAGCAGAACCCAGGGAACAATAAAACACTTCAGTAAATAAACACATTTTTAATAACAACTTTTCTTAAGTAACTTAGCAAATGAGTAAAATATTTTTTCTCCCAAACTGATAGGTGAAAGTGATACCCGCTTCCCCACTGTAATTCCCTGCTTAAACAATTGCTAAAGTGAGATTTTCATTAGGCTTTTTGTCAATAAAAACAAACAAAGTGCTAAAAAAACAATAGACCTCATTCAAGCACAACAGAGTGAATGTGACTGTGTTGCCAAAGCTGGCTAACAATAGCTCACTGGAGGACAGTGACTACTGAGCTCCTGATCATGTAGGAGAGGCCCAGATGCTTTATTAAGCATCACAAAAAGCTTCAGAATAGCTCTCAATGAAGTGTTTTTGAGCCTTAATAAGGACTCATCTTAAATGACACAAGTTTGTTCTTAGTTTTTGTCCTGTTCAGCATATGCTGTGTTTTTAAGCTTATTTGCATGCTTTTCATCAGCTAATTGAGTGAATTTACTCAGAATAGGTTGACACTTGAACATTTACTTGCTTGGGCAGGTCAGGTCAAACTAGCTGACCTCATCAGATTTCTTCCAACATGAATTATTTTGTGATTTTAACTGTGGTAAGTGAAATTACAGCCCAGTCAGCTTTTAAGACAGCTCTTACAGTATTCATGTGGTCATGTACAAGAATAAAAATAGGAATTGTTGCTATTTAAAAGAAAATCCCAGCAGCAAACTGTATTTACTTTGGAAACATCTGAATGCAAATCCCATACAGTAACTACACTGACTGAAACTCTTTGACTAACAATTTATTCCACAACCAAAATTCTAATCCTGCTACCAAAAAAAGTATAGAAATTGATAGATGCTTTGTTACCCCTCACCCACATTTGGCAGTCTGTTACTAAATCCAGACTTGACAGCCAACAGCTTGTTAGAAATAGGCCTAGAACTTGCTGAAACACTGCTCAGAAACTTTCCCAGCTGCCCTGACAACAGAGAGACATCTAGAAGTCATCTAAGCCAAGACAGGAGGCAGTTCAAGGTGGAGCTGTTACCATCTGCACAGCACTGATGTACTGTTTCTGCTCTACGTAGATATGTGCCAAATTCAGCCACACATCACTGATATCTGCTGTGGCCTCTCTCACTTGGGCAAAGACATCACGAGCTTCACGGAAATATCCTTTATGTGCCAAGACAGCTCCTGAGGGGAGAGAAATATGGACAGTGTGAGCTTCCAGGTTCGTGCACTGTGCACTGCTACCACAGAAAATTCAGTACTGCCTCGATAAAGTGCCCGTTCAAAAAATGGCATAGCTGCCATTTCCTGGGCTCCACTCTACAGTGCTCAAGCCCTGAAAACACAATTCTCTATTAAAGCACAGAACTTAAGAATGTGATCACCTCTAAAGGAAAACTAGAGTCTGATATTCACCTATGCCATTAGCAGCATACAAATTCTTTGGATCATTTCTGAGGACTTGCTTGTAGATGGCTAATGCACGGTCTTGGTGACGTTTCTCCTGCAGAAAGAAATGCCCCAATTCATCACTCACTTCTACAGAGGGGTATTAAAAAATTTACCCAGAGGTTTTATGAACTAGAAGATGCCAAACAGACATCAAGAAGAGGCTCTGAATAGCTAATAACTTACAAAAAATAAACAAACAAACCCAGACAACAGGGCAGAGAGATGCCCATTACCTTTTCTCTGTCTCTTGTGGGTTGATGGAGAGTCTGCAACCAAACATTCCCAAGAGCCAGCATGGAGTAAGTATCATTTTGTGTGGAGGGCTGCTTCAATATTCTTTCAAATTTCTTCTGTCCTGGGCCCCACTCTTGTTTAGCCAAATGAAGATTGCCAATCAGAGACCAGGCATCTGGATGATCCTAGATAAAAATTCACTCTCAGTTACAAAATCACTCTTTTCCTTTGCAAGGGTTCTTTTCCAAGAATAAAATGTTACTCCTCTTAAACGTAATTCCATATTCAAAAGAACCCCAAATAAAACAGAGAGCAGATCTGCAGCTCTCTCTTCTTTTCCTAGTTTAAGCGAACAAACAAAATAAAAACACAAAACCAGGAAAATTAAATTTTAAGTTAACTTATTATTTACAGTATTTTTATGTTAAACACTTATGAGGTTACAAACCTGATTTATTTGAAGTGCTTCTTTAAACCAATCAGAAGCCTCATAAAAATTCCCTTTATCCCTGGCCATAGCTCCCAAGCGCAAGTAGCCTGAAAATAAAAATAGAAAATAAAATAAAAATCAGGGAACAGGTTAAAGTCACCTTGAACAAAGAAAATATTGTCCACACGTGAAGTTCAAAAGAAATCTTTCTCTTGATCAGCTAAGGACAGCAAACACTAAGACACCTTTCACATTCTGTTCACAAGAAATACGAAGTGAAGAGGAACTTGCACCCACAATGGCCATACAAAAACTGCAGGTTTTGAATAGTTAAAAGTATTGTAAATGTGTTAAATTGGCTTCATAAGTTAAAGACAACTGAAAAACCATAAAGAAACAAGGATCCATCAATTACATAATTCTCCTCCCTCCACTTTAAATAGCTCTCCCATCTCCACAAGCTTTGGGAAACCTATCTGCAGGTGACAATGGAAAACAGGCAGGGAAAAGGCTACAGATGAGGCTAGGGCATGATGTGTGCTGCAGCTCGTGGCAAACACTACAGGTCAGCCCCAAAACTACTGTGAAAACAAGGGAGAACACATGTAAGGAGAGCAGAAGACACTGTCAACCAGAAGATTTTTGGTATTATAAGGACAAGCGTAGAACTGAAATACCAAATGTTTCTTACAGTCAACATAATTCGGATGTTCTCTCAAAATGTTTTTATAGAGCTTTTCCGCTTCATGAAATTCACACATGGCCTCGTAGAGCCTGGCAAGGTTGTAGGATGTTGTCACAGAGATGGCATTGTAGTAATGCTCATCATGCTCAGCCTCTGCTTTCGCACGATCCAGCGATGCCAAGAAGTATTTCTGAAGTACAGAAAGAGGAATGAAGCACTCCAGAGTATCCTCAAAGAAAAACTTCTGTGTGATCAAGAAACAGTGTGAGTAACTGCATACCTTTGCTTCTCCCAGGTTTCCCAGCCTGAAGTGCAGGGCACCCACATTATTCAGGATCTCTGGAGGGACATCAGCCTGTACTTTCTCCTGCAGAATGCGTGTGGCTGTTCCATAGGCTGACAGAGCACCCTTTGGAAAGAAACAGAAAGCAGATGAACGAAAGAAAGAGGAGAGTGAGCTCTACATGCTCTTATGAAAAGCTCACACATAATTCACCAAGTGTACTAATAATACCTGTATATCAGTCTGTTCTAGAATTTGGGCTAGCTCAATCCATGCCTCTACATCATCAGGATATTGTTCTGTGACTTTCTTTAAATGCCCCTGAAAAACAGCAGAAGATAATTATGCCACTTCAACGACACACAACCTGTTTAAAAAATGGGAATAAAAGAAAGAGCAAAGGCATTAACCTTAACACTAGCAAGATATACCATACTGCAAAAGCAAACATCCTAAACATCTGCACAGTAATAAATCTGCATTCGTTTCCTTCCTTTATTATTCTATTCCTCTGTAGAACAAAACACCTGCTTCAAGTCTTAAAGAAGCAAAGGCTATTACACCAACATGAAAAGCTAGTGAAATGTCTAACAGTTCTTGCATTTATCTATCCAACATTAGATTTAAAATACCTTTCATTAAAAAAAAAAGCATCACTGTCTTTCCAGATAAGCCAAGCCAAGACAAGTGCTTTCTGGAAATCACCAGCTCATTTGCTGTCTTCAGGAAATCATGAGCTAACTTCCCATCTTCAGAGGATTTTATATATATATGGAAAGAATTCTGCCCTTTTCATGTACCAAATAGAGACATGAGGCCGGGGTTTCTCTAAATTCCTGGACATGCTTTACCCTGAGCCCAGTGTAGCCTCAGTTCTGTCCAGAAGTTGTGACTCTTCACAGACAGGAAGATCCCTCATGACAGCCTATACGAAATATTCCATACCTACAGCCACCTAACCCTGAGTTTTATTCAACTTAAGGAACAATCTGATTTCAAGTCTGATTTCCAAGTTCTACTCTTGAATGTAAACACGTGATTCTGCTGGAAGGAAAACTCACCTTTGCAATATCCCGTTTCTCCTGGTCTTCTGAAGCTGCATAAAGAGATCCAAGGATTTTCATCGTCTCATAATTGTTAGGATAGGCTTTCAAGACTTTTTCAAAGCATTGTGAAGCATTCTCTTTGTCCCCTCGATAAATGTACATTTGACCCAATCCAAAAAACGGAAGCACGAAAGAAGATGAGGCAAACTGAGTGGCCTGGTAATAATACTGGAAAGCTTGATCATAATCTTCCTAATTAAAAGGAATTAAGTGAAGAACAGTCAACGGTTTTAAAGGCAACCTTTGCATGAGCTTTTATAACAGAGACTTTTTTAAAATGTGACCTCAAAGGGCCCCACCTGCACGTGAAAAGACCTGGCCAGCTGGTAACAGCTCTCTGCCTGCATTGCTTCCACTTCTGTGTTATGGAAAGCATGAAGAGCCAAGTGTTGTACTTTACCATAGTCCTGACAAAACAAAAACAAAAAAAAAAAGGAAGTTGAATGAAATTTGGAATCTTCACTTTATTTATGGTCAAGTGATTTTACGATTTAAACATGGCTAGCTGGAAAATGTAACGAAGCTTTAGCCACAGCACTGAGTAAACAACAACAGATTTCATTTTAGCCATTACTATTTTCTCTATTCCATGTTTTAAAGTATGGTAGAGTGAGGAGGGGGAAAAACAAACCAACAAAAACCCCAACCAACCAAAAAAACCAAACCCAAACATCAAAAACTCAAACCTCCTTCAGGACACAAAGTTGATCTTGATTTAAGTAAGTGTACCTTTTCTTGGTTCTCTTGAGAAAGGTTTATACAAAATTCAGGCCAAAAATCTCACACTTGTTCATCTATATTAGCAGATATTAGGCACCTGATGAAATGTGTTTGAATCCAATACCAGAATTCTTACTGTTCAGAGGTTATCAAGCATTTAACTGTAAAATTTCAGCAATCTCTTACCTTCTTGAAAAAGAAGTGATTAGCCAAGTGATTCAACACCATTGGATTACTGGGATCAATTGTGTAAGCCCTAGAGAGGAGTTGAACGCCATTCTTGATGGAATCAGCCTAAATGAAACATTGACAGGTATCAGCAGCACCTCAATATCTGTATCTTATTACCAGCTTCAAAACTATATTTCAGTCTAGGCTACTCAGGATTTCTGACAACACCATACTGAGCTCACAAAAAAACAAGTAAATTCAGCTACCAGCTTTTCTTCCTGCAGCAGATGGAAAATGGGAAATGAAGCTACTATACAGGGATGGAAAAGGGCAGAGGAAAAAAAAAACACAAAAAAATCCAGAAGACTTAGTCTTGATGTCCTTCAACATGTCACACTCACAGCCTGACAGCCTTCCTTCTGTTCCTTCTACTGTTTAGTGTTCCCAGGGCCTGTTTGGTTTAGGTTTCCAAGTTTTACCCAATTCATTCAACAGTGGAATAAAGATTTTTTCCATGTTGAAATTCTAAGCAACTTTAGATCTCGTTTTAAAATCCATACAAGTTTGAGATGTTTGCATAGGAGTATCATTGCATCAACTCATTCTTTTCTAAGGAAACTTCTAAAGAAACACCTTAAAGAAAGCTTCCCACGGGTAAAAATGTAACTTACCTAAAAGTTCAAATCCACGACTGATAAAATAACTGCTCTTTATTAAGGACAACCACGAAATCTGTATCACAAGCATGTCAGCTTAATCTGTACTTATTTCTGAACAAAGCCACCAAAAATGCTACCAAGAAACCATCTAGTGGCTGTGCTTTACTTTGTAATTATGATGAGCAGAAAGCTGTCTTATTGAACAGGTTAGGTTTAAGAGGTTAAAATGTAACATGAAGGCAGCTAAAAAATCAATTTCAGTTTGAATAGATGCAATCTTTCCAAACCTAGCATAACAATACACCTGGATAAGGAGATATTGAATCATTCTTGCCTTCATTTTCAAAGGTAAATGTGGTTTGTAATCACACTGTCCATTTGTCCAAGTTCTGCAATAACTTGAGTCTCATGTCCAACTTCAACAAAATCCAGTAGATGGGTAGAGCTCCCAAAGCTCTAAGTGCTTTCATTTAAGAAAAACAGATCAGACAGACTTCAATGAGAGCACAGTGTGATCTCAACCCTGATCTGACATCATAACATCTTCTAGGAGGAAGAAACATTAGAAATATCTAAGCACAGAAAAGAGTATCAGACAATTAGTTTGATACTCAGAGAGAATCTTTTCCCCAGAGTGTTCTCCCTTCCTTGTGCCAGCTCTTCAATGTTACACTGACTTTTACTACAAAGCTGTGAGAACAGTTTGAAGTAAGGCACAGATGATGTATTTCTTAGAAAGAACAGTGAAACATCTTTGAGTGGCTCAGCTTTTAATCACAGCTTTTTGAATCTTCAGGTGAGTGGGCTCATCCCTTGACTTCAGTCAAAAGATCTTCAGGAAAAGAAAGATACCAAATACCATCAATCTCTCATCTGTGGAATTTATTAAAATTTGACATTAGAGTAGTTTTGGTTCTCTCTGTAATTTTATGAAGAAACCTCTTATGCCCACTCTTTTTTTTTAGTTTCTTCATGGAACTATTAACAGGTTTTTTTTTTCCCCCCCACAAAGTAGTAAACCAAGAAATTTTCAGACATTCTGTGCTAAAAAAAGATCTTTCTAGGGAAGTACAGAGAGCAGCACACTAAATTTTAGCCACATACAATTATGTAACAACATTTTTTTAAAAACACTTAAGGGTATCATGCTCCAGTGATAATATCTGAGCTGGTTAATCCATGCTAAGGAAGTTATGGTCCTAACTAAGCTATATTTGCATGTATTTTTCTAATGATACAATACCTAGAAAGTGGGATCACCACTTAATTGTACTTTTATCAGCCCAGTTGAAATTTCTTCCTGCCTACTCTTTGGCTTACCATGCAGCATGTGTGCCTGAATGTAACTTTGAAACTTGTTTGAAAATTTGTTCTTGACTCCTAAACTTCTAAAAAAGTTGTTCTAACCTTTTGGGAATATGTCTTTTATCTTGACCTTCCTTCACATATCTCACCATGGATTTTTATTACTTTAAATGAAACAGTTAACCTACTGTTGGGACTGGTTTTCTGTACCTAACTCTTCTTTAAATAACAGAATTGAAGATTTTTAACAACAGAAGAAAGCAATTCAGCATGTGCTGCTCACATCACAAGCACGTATCTATAATACCATTCAATAGTAGCACAGACTTAAAATTATTCAACCATAAAAGTTATTACCCATTTAAAAACTGGACTATCTTTGAAAGGATAAATAAATTGGGTTTTTTTAACTAAAAGAAAGTAAACTGAGCATGGATTACTGCTAAGTCAGACCCACCTCCTTATTGTTGAGTTCCAGAACAGCGAGTCCAACCAAGGCCCCGACACACTTGGAATTCAGCTCCAGAGCCCTGCTGAAGGCCAGGCGAGCTTTTTCCAGCTTGTTCAGTTTCACAAAGCAGTGGCCCATTCCCAAGCGAACCTCGGCTAGAGAACAACATCACACCACTCAGAATCCCAAAGTTTCAACTTTATGCCTTTTTTTTTTTTCACAACCTGGAGCAAAAGCAAAATTTTTCACAGTTCCTTAAAGCCTGTAAGGCCATCTAACAATTTGCTGTTTTTCAGGACAGCAGCTCATACTTGGCTGGCCACAAAACGAACTTGAATGTATTAGTAAGACTTTATTTCTTCATAAACTCCAGAATACCGATCTATCTCCCACAGACTCCAATGCCAAACACATAAAAAATGACTTTCATGGGAATGTATTAAAAAATAATAGAGAAAAGCATTAAAAATTGCCCAATGGAAGGGCTGGACATTTCTTAGGCAAGTTAAGTTCACCCCAAACTAGCAGGTCTTCAGAATAAACAAGTCAGCTGGCATTTCTCCTCAAATGACCAACTGATTTACATCCTGTTTATCACCCTCCAACTTCCATGACCAAGTACAGATGGACTAATACAGAAAATTCACATCATACTGCCCTTTCAGACTGCTCCTGATCTAAGAGTACAGCGAATTTATAAACAGCAAGTTCAAAACTGTGTCTGTTAGTAAAAGGGGAGCAAAGGAAAGATGGTTGTTGAAAAGTAAGGCTTTTGTAACAATCATTCTTATGGTAAAGCAGACCACAGAACACACATCAACTTTGCAATAAACCTTTTCTCAGACAGGCTATGGCAAAGTCTATCTCATCTCTCAGGAGACTTTCAAGTATTTGTGATCCTAATGTAAATACCTTGAATTAATGTATCTAAATCCCGTGCATCATTTTTAAAGCCATTAAAATCACATTCCCAGATTTTTGCATAAAGGAAATAATACAAGACCAGGAAAACTCACATCATCCACGATAAGTAGAATTTTGCTTTTTATGTCTTGTTTCCTTACTGTTATGTCATTTCTTAAGCATTATTAAGAGCTTACAGAGAAAGAAATTCTGCAAGAGCCTTGAACAGTTCCATCCCGCCCCACACAACTTTCCCTTACATGTCAAATCCCATTTTCTAATACCTCTTTAAAAGGTAACACTTAAAAAAAAAACTCCAGTATTTTCTTAAACACAGCTTCCTTCTCTAAATATTAAGACATACTTCAAGTCAATGAATGCCTAAATCCCTCTAATGAGGGTTGGGGTTCTTTGGACAGATATAGACCACAAAAATGCCCTTTGAATTTGAATTAGGAAGACCTGAGTCAGTTTGCAAGCACAGCAAATACCTCCAGTAGCAAATACTTTCTGTCTTACCTGGGCAGCCTGGATTGGTACGCAGTGCTTTCTTGTAGTAGGCAAGGGCTCCTCTATAATCCTTCTTGTTGAAAGAAATGCATGCCTTACCTGTTAGAACATATCAGGAATAAAACCAAGATTATAAACCAGAAGATCAAGTATTATTTGGTTAACTTGTGCTGTGCCCATTTTCAAAAGTTACAGTTAAAAACTAACAGAAAATTCAGAAGACAACTTCTTTACATTTGCTGATGTCAAGTATATGAGAAAAGCAAACATAAAAACACATTAAATTCACATTCTCTTATTTTTCTGCAGAAACTTAATTCCTTACTGGTCCAGAGGAAAGACACTTACTAATACTAGTGAGGAACTTAAGTTACAAGTGTTACAGTCTGTTGATCTCTCACTAGTGGTAATTTCACCCTTAACAGAGTGTCCAGCTTCATTGCCACCATCAGGGAAGCATAAACAGCTGGACTGGATGTATGCCCATGCATCTCACAGGATGCCAGTTAGCACTGCATTTGTCCTAGCTCTTTCACCTATGTGTACTTCCCAAATTTGAATTAGTCTCTGCCATGTGTGTCTTGACCACATTCTCTCTACACACTCCCTCTTAAGCACATAATTCATTCCAAAACTCAACCAGAGACCAGGTACAAATATCCATAAACTCGTACCGAGTAGGGCAGGAATATTATTTGGAGACTGGTTGAGCACGAAGTGGAACTGTGCATCAGCTTGGTCCATCTTATCACCTTCAAGCAGGCAAAAGCAGGCTCTTCCCAACAAGTGATTCTAGACAAGGAAAAGAATTTGCAATACATTTATCTTTGTAAAATACGAAGTTTGGACTATGCGAAAGATTAACTGCCTCATAATGCTTTTTACAATTAAATCATTTCTCTTACATTTATCAAGCAAGAGAATACCAATCCTTCCTTCCCAACCTCCAAAGCTGACTGAAGTAGCTGTATCAGGTGTGCCAAGCTAGAGAGAATTTTTCCTGGTGGCACCATAGGCATTTCAGACACAAGTTTTGCTTATAAGCGACTTTAAAGCATGAGCACTTTCTATCCTTCCTTTAGTGAATCAATACCTGTTTTCTGTACAATCCCTAATTCACAAAAATGGTTCTTTGATCAGATATCAGTTTTACCTGATCGTACATGATGATTTTGTCAGCCATAGTGTACAGCAGGGTGGCCTGGGTGATGAGCTCCTTCTTGTTGTCTTTGTTCTTCTCCTTCCGAGCCTGCTGTACATAGTAGGCTGCCAGAGTGTCCAGACATGTCATCTGGTCTTTCTCGTGGTCTCTGTAGTCCAGGTTGCCATCGATGCGAGCAGCTTCCAGCAGCTTCACAAAGTCTTCTGTTTTGCCTTGCTTGTAGTACTCCAGCTACAAAACACAAGTTTTAGCAGACAATGCCACCCCAGTGAGTACACAACATAGCAAGTTGATGCTTTAGATGTCACACACGCTCTTTTTTTTCCAGAATGTAGGGATAAAACAGAAATAAATGTAGGTATCATCAGAGAAAGGTATTCCAACAATGCCAAATATATTTCTGTCCTAGAATCATTGAATGGCCTAAAATGGAAGGGACCTTGAAGATAATCTCATCCCAATCCCCCTGCAGGGACACTTTCCACCAGGCCAGGTTGCTTAAAGGCCCATCCAACCTGTCCTTGAACACTTCCAGGGATGGGGTAACCACAACTTCTAAGGGCAACCTGTGCCAGTGCCTCACCACCTTAAACATAACTTTTTGAACTATTTACAAGTGAAGAATCCACTGGTCTTCCTCTTTGAACTTCTTTGACGTTTTAACATTTATACTTTCCACTGCATAGATACTGCCCCCTACTTTTTATGAAGCACATAATCAAAGGCACAAACCAGGAAAACTATGGATTGAGGGAAAAAAAAAAAAAAAACAAACATAGAAAGCAACCCTCAAGAGGCATTGTTTCAGGAAAAAGAGATGAAATTAAAATCCTAATATGCCTATGTCAATCAGAAACATCTGGCCTAGAATCAATGACTGAATGACCCCATAAAGTTCCTGTTTGGAACTCAGTTATCCCTAGTCATAAGGGAATGGAAATAATGATATGATTATGTGAATACAGTATTTAAATCACAATTTGTATCTATACTGACCGCCAGGGCAATCCATATGTGCAGCTGGGTGTGTTCCTGTTTCAATATACTTATAACTTCATCACCCTCGGGCAACTGATCGAAGTCAAGCTCGATAACCTAGGACCAAGCAACACAGAGCATCTTTTCACAACACATTAAAAACATCCTCTGTCATTGGGCTCAAAGGTAATTGGACCTGTCAGAGCACAAAACATAAGCAATTATTTCTGTTTAAACAAGGTTATGGACACAGAAAGGAGAGATAATACGTTGCATTCTGTACAAGATAAAAGCCATGGCCTCTCTTTAGAGAAAAGACAAACCAATGCTTGGGATACAAGTGAGGGAGAACAAGCAGAGATCCTAACTCAACTTCTTTCAATATGGACTTCTTGCTCAGAATCAGCTAATAATCAACTTGACTGCACACTGCTGACTTTCTAAAACTTCTCCTATAGCTAATATAGAGATCTAGCTCAGAGACAAAATCTTCCAAGTCATCCGCTGTTAGAAAATCACTACCTAAGATCTGGATTCCTGAAATTTTGTAAAGTCATCTTTATGCCCTAGGAAATTAAGAGACTATTGAAGCAGCTAAATTGCTGAATATTCACAACTGTATATATGACCAGCAAATGACATCACGAACTTTTCATCACTCAGGCATTGTTTTGTGAGTACTAGTCTCCCATGCTGATCTAATCTTCTGACATAATAAAATGAGGAAAAAGGAACAGATACCCCCCCAGACGGGATATTTGGGAACACAATTTAACTGCTCGTTAGTTCACCTGACTCAGCCATGCTACCTTTAGTAATTAGTCATCTGCGTTACAAGTTAAATTTTACAGCAAGAAAGAAGTGCAGTTGCACCCTGATTACCAGTGCTGGGATTCCTCTGTAGGCTGAATTAGAACAATCCAGTTTATAAAGGCTTATACTTTCGACTATGCAAGACTTTAGAGTACCAGCAAAAATATTTCTGCTTAACTTTTGTTCATTTTAGTTTTGAGTTTGTCTTGCATAGTACCTCCTATTTGGCAGATAATGGCCCTTATCCATCAATTAAAGTAATTTTATGAATGAGAAACAGATACTAACAACACAGCAAATAAACATGGAAGTAAAAAAGAGCAGGGGTGAGTGGAGGGGTATATTTTTCATTCTCTAGTGATTAATTCCAGATTATTGGGATGCAAGAGTCCCAGCCTGTACAGCAGCATCCAGATCACAATTCCTGTTGACACCTCAGACAGAAATTTCTGTCACAGAAGAAAAGGCCCTTGAACATGTAAACTCCATAGAATAAAGTAACTTTGTGAGACTTAAAACCTCAATGACAGCCATATAGAAATTTGTTTCCATAATTACATTTGTGCCTATACGAATGCATGTACATGGATATATGTATACATGTATGCATGTATATATGATACGTGTGTGTGCATACAGAAGAGTAGGAATACAAATGTTCACAGAGAATATTCTTCAACCTGTAAGCATTACGTTTCAACGTTTCATTTACTTAACTACACTATTAACCTAGTATCTGCCACGGAATGATTTAACGTCAAACTTTGTTACACGCTGCAAATTTCCACATACTTCTCCTCAATCTTTCTAAACTTGTCTTGTGACAGCGTACCTTAAATAAAGGAAAGTTAAATAAGTTTTTTTAGCCCCACGGTGAAATAACTTTACAGAGTGGGTCCTCTGCCCTGCCTGTGTCTATGCCCTGCTTGAAGAACACCAAAAACCCCTGACACACCAAAGCGCGGCGAGAACGTGGCCGGACACACAGCCGTGACCCCGGCACGGAGGCTGCGAGCGGCACTCGCGCCCCGAGCCCGGGGCACAACCACGGGCGGCAGCGGCGACCGCCGCCACCCCGGCACAGATCGCCCTCCCTGCCCCTCCTCGCCGCCTCCCCGAGCCCAACTCGCCTCGTCGGTGTCCCGGAGAGGGATCTCGATGGAGCCCCGCGACATCTTGGCGACAGCGCTACCGGAGCCGCCACTGGCCGGGCCGGGGCCGCCGCGCGCACTTCCCCTCACGGCAGCGCCCGACCCGGACGTGCTCGGGAGCGGGGCGGAGCGGGCCGGGCCGGGCCCGCCCCCGGGGCGGTGTGAGGGCGGTGCCTGCTCATCCCGGCACACGGCAGACACCTAGCCCAGGGAATGGGTGTATAAACACCTCCGTAACACTGAAAGGCGGTGCTGCGTGTTCGTGTGTACGGGCACCCGCTGGTAAATCGAGATTTACCTGGGTGCCCCCTGGGCTTTGGGGCACCACTCCCTCAGCCGGCGCCTCGCCTCACGGCATCTCAAAACCGTCAAAAGATTTCCAAATAAACGCGTTAAAATGTGTGCATTTCCCCCGTCTTCGTGGGAAGCCAGTGTGTAAATCCAAATTGATGTTATCCGACTAGCTCAGCTGGTGTAATACTTTTGATGTGTATTTACAATTTTTCAGGCACAGCTGGGCCAACTATATTCCAGTTAGGTGAGTGTTTTAATGACAAATACGGGATCTGATAACGTTGGAGCCCGGTCTGTGTGGGGGACTCAGCCATACAGAGGTGCAAAGTAAAGAAGGAATTACACAATTGGGCTCCTAAATCGTGTTTTTCTAATTATGATGGCAGACACAATGAATATTTGGATCAAACACAGCAAGCACAGTAACCTATGACCCATCTTGGTCATTTTTACAGTTGTACCAAGGGAAAAAAAAAGGTAGTAAGAACTAAAAGATCCTCGGACGCATTTCTAGAAAAATGATTTTAAAAAACCCCAACCTCTGATGTTATTTACACAGCCTGTTAAACCCTAGAGCTAACTTGACTTTGTCCTAGAGCTAATCATCCACGGAATACAAAATTTTGAATTAATGGATAATCACAAGTGTAAGACGTTAAATTAGTTAATTTTATTTTAAAAATAAGTATGAATTACTGTAATACTATATATTATACTGTTTATGACTAGATGACTTGCAATGTCACCTGTTTTGTGAAGCTGAAGTAAGTGGCATTTTTAATTACTTAACATTTTGAATGTGACCTTCTGATTTTTCTTTATGCACTGATTATCCTGAAATGAATTAACTGCTTCAATGCATTGTACCAAATATTTCTTCTACTCTTTGAGTAGGTTTCTTCCATAAATACCTATTTTAGAGAAATGTGGCAGGGAAGCAGAGTGATGTTGAAATTTATGGGAGGGAGTGTGCATTTTTTTCACTAAAAACATTCCAGAACCAATGTTATGCAGAGCTGGATGCTAATTAATAGGGTTCCTAAGCCTTATTTTTTAATTTATAGGCTGATTTTTCAGAAATAAACTACCTTTTAGATATTTTATTTAATGCCAAAGCTATTCGGATAGAGAAGACAGCCTGTTCCTGAGGTATTTGTTCACCAGTGTCTATAGAAAACGAGATTTCCTCATGGACAGAAAACTAGGTTTAATGAAAGATTTTATAGGGTCAGACCTTAAGAATATTAAGCCAAAGTTAAAGAGGAAAAGCAATTCTTGCTCCCTGGTACAAACCTACTAAACACATTTTAAATAGTTTAAAGTTTTATTACTATACAATTGACTTTTGTATTGTTTGAAGCAGGAAGTCTCCTTTTCTTTCCATATACACTTGTAACAACAATAAGTCAATGTAGCATCTCTTTAGTGTGTAAATTATTGTTCTAGTGAAAAGAGCTACTTTTTTTTTTTTCACTTTATGAGTGCTTAGGGACATTTCAAGAAAAGAGGCTTGTTTTATCCTGCTGACTTTTATTTTAATTTCATTGAATTTTATTACTGGGAAAATTTAATTTACCACTTTTAAACTTGGATTGTTAAGAAGATCTTGTTAAACAAGAAAAAAACTTATATTAAAAAATAAGATACAGCAAATTGAACTTTCACTTGTGAGATATGTTATATACAGTAAAAAACAATCTTTGAAAATTTCATTATCATATGCAATTATAAGCCTTTTTCAGGAATGAATGTTGAGCTTAATGAAGCTACTTTAAAACCAGTATTAAAAAAAAAAAAAAAAAAAGAGACCTCTACCTACCTAACCACTACTCTTTGCAAGCAAATTACCAAGCAATTATCAATGAAGCAATTACCATTTGTGCTTCAGGTGCATGTCCTTAAATAAACAAGCCCCAATAGGAAACAGCTGGCTGGTCAGAGCAGGATATTTTAGTAGCAAAATAGCTTTACAGCTGATTTTTAGGATAAAACCTCTGGGCTGTAGTAGGGCAGTGGCAGGATGTGCCTGAGGGAGCTGTCTGGGGCCACCAGAATTTACTCATCTGCTTTAGGCCCTGACACAATATGCACATCTTGAAAAGGTAGTAAGCAGCTTTAGTAAAGTGCTGTGAAGATTGGTTAAAAAAGTGCTAAAAATGGGTTTAATGGCTATTTCTTTATTATTAGTTTTAGACAGTTTAATAATGTGCTAGTTCCAGAGGCTACTGTATTAGCTGTGTATCTCAAACTTGTTACTCTAAGGAGTTAGGACTTTCTCTCCTGTTGGTCAGGAATGCTGAAGTATGCCATATTAAATGGATTTTGAGCAATGTTATGGATTCTTTTCCCTCAAAAGCTAAAAAATTCCCTCAAAATGACGTGAGATGTTACAAACCAGAGCTGCAAGAATGGATGGTCCTTACTGGTTATGTTAATGTTTCACTGGAAGGTGTCATGTTTTTGCAGATCAAGAAATATTTTTTTGTAGCTACTAAAAGCTGCAGTATTTTATGCTGGATAAAAAAAATTATGCTTTTTGTTCATGCTTCTCCAAATGATTGTATTCGTCTTATTTATCTGATAAACATAATTATGTTCTACTGCGTTAGATGGCCACCTAAATCTACAGAATTGTTTGTTCAGTTTTTGTTAGGTTTTTTTCACAGATAGCCATCTACCACCTCTGTGGTGCATTTGGTAGGTATAAAAGTGTGGTTTAAAAAAAATGAGTCAGAGAAACAGTCCAGACTTGGCTTTGCTTTGCTTCCTAGAGTTTCTCTTAGAAAACTGGAGAAAGGCAGCTGTAGGATGCAGGAGACTTTTCTCCTGTCCTCTGTGGGGCTAGAGGGAAATGAAGAGTGCCACGAGAAGTTAGCAGTACAAGTGCAATTCTATGAAGTGAATTTTTTTCGTGCTTAAATCCTCCCCGACTTTCTAAATAGAAAGCTGTCCGTGCAAGTACGGTGTCATTATTGCCACCTTCTGGCCAGCATAGGGGTGAGTCCTATTCACAGTCACTATCCAGCGTTCTGTTTACAGAGGATTTGGACTCACACTCTGGAGTTCAATATTTTCTCCGTTTATAGCTTTGCATTTTCCAATTGGAGTCACCCTTTTGGCTTTGGCTTAGTGTTCTCCGACATGTCAAACATGTTGCTCGTTCCAGGAAGATGTGATTGATAAACACTGAGTTGTTCAATGATGTATTATATTTGAATGATAAACACCTCATAAACAAAGAGTTACTGGAAAAAAGGCCGATTATTCCTCCCCCTCCTTCCCCTTCCTGGTAAAGGCCGTTTTTAGGGATTATGCATCAGCATTTCAGGCTTAAAATGCATGTCAGCAATTAATAGGACAAGTGAGGATTACACAAAAGGCTGTAGAGGGATCAGATGACATTGCAGTGCTGAAATGTAAAGAATGGAAGTATCACTGATTTTTGGTACAGAATGTTTGCTGGAAAAATTGGTGTCTTTAAGATTTTAAATAAAGTTACACTTAGAGAGAGATATTAATTTTTTATGAATTTACTTAATATGAACTTGAGGAATTTTGCCATTTTGTATCCTCTCTCTTTTAGAAATACTTAGTTTACAAAAGCTTGCACTTGTTCAGAGGAAAAGTGAAAAGAAACAGAAGTTTCAAGTGGAGATGACACTGATTATTCCATGCCAAAGCTTTCTTCCAAGAGGATATCTGAGTTCTGATACCACATTCTTTGAAAGGAACAGTACATTTCTAGCACATTAAATCATATTAATGCTTCCATGGAAATACTAGTAGCTAACCCAAGAACAACTGCGATCTAGCATCTCCATCATCCTCTAGTCTTTTTGATTAAATTAGTATACTTGAAATGTTTGGGGTTTTTTGACAGGTACTTGGCCCTAAAATGTTGGTATTTGATAATGACAGTTGTTTTTCATAAAAATGCTTAGAATAAAATACTTTCCCTATTCAACAGAATGTTAGTTGTGTACTGAAAATGGAAAGACAAGACTACAGGTTAAATATAGAAGTCTAAGTCTTCTGGTAGTATAATGGTACTTTGGAAAATGTTGGAAAGTAGTGGAGGAACTTAATCTTATTTAAAATATATCCTCTTTGTGTTGCACTCATTTTAAAACAATTCTTTGCATTCTGAAATCTGTGCATGCTCTCTAAACCCCAAGTTTTTAAGAGAAAACTTAAGGAAAGGAAAAACACATTATAGAAGCAAGGACTTGAGTGCAGAAGTCAGTTCCAAAAATAACAATGAACACTTGTGCTGAAACTCTCAGAAAGGATGAGGCCTGAGAATCAGCCTGAGGATGAAGAAAGCTTATGGGAATATGTCAACAAATCTTTCTCTGTTTCCTGGAGGTGACTGCTTGTTCTAATATCCTTTTCATTAATGTGATTTATAATATAAACTGTATACTGACTTCTATACGTAGGAATTAAATAGAAGAAACCAACTGATTTTTGTGTAGCTAGCATCCAAAATACTTTCTCTGATAATTTACTTTTCTACTATGTCTGCTTTATTTTTTTTTCTCTTACAGAAGCCTTTCTACTTTTGTTTAAGCACTAAAATTGACAATGTTTAAACAGATCAACACCCTTACTTTTTGTGGGCAGAGTCCTGTCCTTCCAGATGAGATCTGAATAATCTGTTCAATTTTGCTCCTCCCCAATGTTTCATTAACATCTCTTACTTTTCAGATAGCAGTCATTAATTTTTCTTGAGCACACTAATAACTTTTGCTCCAAGGGAAACGTCAATAAATATATGGGAGAGAAAAGTAATAATTTTAATTTCTTTCCCACTCAAGATGGAAACTATTATTCTACTGGATCCAATTACTAGTTGTAAAGTAGGAATATTGTCTGTAATTTATTTCATCCCAGGAAGATAATGTCCACTTTTCAAACTTGGCCTTTATGCCAATGATTCTGTGTTATGTCTTAACATGCATCTTGCTAATAATGCAAAACTATCTTTTATCATCTTACACTGGGGATGGAAAACATTAATCAGATTACTTTAGAACTCCAGTGTAATAGCACAGTGTGTATCTAGCTATTAATTCACTTAAGAAATGTCTGTTCTGTGTTTTGCCCAAGCACTTGATGTGTTTATGTGCACGTTCTTCTTGGAAGGCCGGGGACACGTTGTTCGGTGATTTGAGAAGTGATGTGGATGGATGCCATGCTCAACGCCTGTTTTCATATCTCCTGTCAACACGTAAGTTTACAATTAACTTGATCCATGCAAGTAGAGGCATTGATTCCCAGCTAAGCAGAAGCCTGGCTATCTTCTTGAATTAAGGCCTCAGGTTGGAAGAGAATCAGTAAATGTTATCAGCCAGAAGCAAAAGTTATTTTTAGATTCAAGGAATGGTTGACTAGATTATATGGGACCTATTTCCACATATTGCTCTGAGTAGATGTTCTTGCTCCACTTCTAAAGCCACGTGTCAAGGGGTAATGGTGGTGTGTGAGCAGCAAGAAGTATTCACTTAAAAGTAGTTTAACTGAGTACCTGTTAAATGCAACTTCCCAGAAGCAGGTAACCACACGTGGAGAGAAACAAATGTACAGTTATAAGTTTTCAGGGAGTGGTTATACTGGGAGATGTTGGATTTAGTATTTCCAACCTGTGTTGTTAATGGAATCTAGGCACAGCTGTAGCAAGCTACTACACTAGAAATGCTATATGGTGAACTGTCTAGAAATTTTGGGGTTTGCACTTAACAGAACAATATTTACCATCCTTAAAGTGAGTAAGATGGAATAGTGTAAGGAATTAAATTGTTCTCTCTCAGTAAGATGCATGTGGATGTGTTCCTGGAGTTCTGAGCTGCTTTCATTTGCCAAAGCACTCAGGTACTGTTGGTGCCTTGTAGTCCTTGCTGATGGAGTTGCCACCCATGCTGCAGGGTGTTTATAAATAAAACCATTTCTAGCTGCAAGCTCAGCCTGCCATAGAAAGTCAAGTCGTGTGTTTTCCGGCTTGCACGTTACCACTGAGAGAGCTACTGCTGGCACTCAGTCAGGAGTTCTGTTGATTCAGAAGCCAGCAAAGAAACTCTCAGGACTGTGTTGCCTCTGCAAGTATGAGTAAAAGTTTATTTATATCAGTCAAGTGACAATGCATGAATACAGATCAGACCATTCAAATGAAGGAAGGTGCAGCTTTTCACACAAGTGACTCCTTGTTATCTCACTGGGCTCTCATTTGCATCTTAGCAGATAATTTTAGAATTTCAGTGTGCATGTATGGTAATTCATAATGTGCTGGAAACACAAAGCTTCTAAGAGCAACACCTTTAACTAGTTAATAACTGATTATCATTTAGGCATAATTCCTTTGTGTTAATCAAATATAACACAAGCAACAAACCAGATTCTCACATTTTTACTCAGGTGTACTTCTAATATTGAGTCATTTTTAACAGTGCCAAGGGTCATTGTGTTTTCTAATATAATATTAAAAAAACCAGATTTCTTTCTTAATTTAGCTGTGCCATCTTGTGCAGTAGCTGTACCTAAGGAATACAATACTGATAATCATCTGACTGAAACTGTAGTGATGGAAACCTTTCAACCCTTGTGAGATCAGTTTCATTGCTTAACTGCTGTTGGATTTTTTCAGAAAGTGTAGCCTGAATTTCCCTTGCTGTTCTGTTCCATTCAGCACTACCCAGAAGATGAGGGTTTACCTTTCTTTTGTGTAATTTTTGTTTTCCATGGGCATGTAAACAGAGCATTTCTTTATAAAAAGATGTTTATAAAGAAGACATTTAAACACTATGAAGGATATCTGAAATCCTTTGAATTCATGTATGTGTGAATAGCCATGTCACTTCTGCAAATATTTTTCCCAATATCTTACCTCTGTTATGAAAATACTTGTATAACTTGCCCTCAGAATGGTTCAGTCATGGTGATTCCCGATTAACTAGGGAATACAGTCAGTTTAGTAGGAACTCTTACTGGCCATTGAGACTGTAGGAATACAAAAGGAAAAAACAGATTTAGAAATTATATGTCTAAAATAAGAGCAAGCATTTCTACAAAGCATTTCAAAGCTTGGAAATTAGTGTAAAAGTTGGAAAAAACGAATAATTTTGCCTAGAAATTAAATTTAAGTAGACTGAAAATTTTAAAGGGAGAACTTTTGCAAACCTCTTTTGCAAACTCTTTTGCAAACCTTTATAGCAGTTTTAATAAAATTTAATTCTCATACAACTGAGAAACTTCTAAAACAGCCAGTCATAACCCTGACAAGGGTCTGGAGAAGCTCTGTTGTGTGTTGTGATGTTTATTTTGAACATACATCCATTTTAATTGTGTCTTAAAACCAGTTTTGATGTTGCCCTCCTAAGCAGACTCTGCCAAGGGTAACAGCAATAAATTGCACCAAAATCCTTCCTTTACTAGAGGTTATAAGTTTTTTTTCTCTATCACTTTCACACTACAAAATGTAGTATGTAAAACTACAGCTTGGGCAGGTGAAGATGAATGGTGGCTTATTCTGATATTCCAGGTTTGAGAGGTTTCTCTATCATGTCCTTTTTAATCTCCTCTCTCAAGTTACCTGCATGCTGTTCTTGTAGCAAGGGAGGCTGATAGTTCTTTCTGGAAATTTTATATGTTCTGGGTAGGATTGTTGTGTAGTTCTGAAGGCTGCTGGGAAATATCCTAAATTTTAACAGGAGTGGGCTAAGAGACCTGCTTTGACCTTAAATACCCAAACAATTTCCAAACTGACCTGGTGAAGGTGTTGATCGCTTACATTCTCTGCCCTTTGCTGACTGAATATGAAACAAGAACATTCTGCAATTTTCCTTCCTTCATTTGCAGGAAAAGTGTTAACACGTTCCCCATAACGTACCCTCACAATTTTCCATGCAAATAAGCAAGCAGGAAAACATCAGCAGAGGGCACTATTGAGTTATAAATAGAATACAAATACATTGACATTAAAATCATAGTAATAAAAAAAGTGTTGCTGTGTGTTTTCAGTTTCCATTCATAGAATCACAGCATAGTTTACAATGAAAGGGGCTCTGGGGTTCATTGGGTTAATCCCTGCCTCAGAGAGCCAAATTCAAAGTTAGATACAATTAATATGGCCATGGTGATGTGTCTGCATTGTTGGACCATCTGTAACAAACTGCAGTGAGATTCAGTTTTTCTCCAAACCACTTTTAGAGCCATTTGTGAGGCTGGATGCAGAGCATGCCCAGAGCTGAAGCATAGTTATTTTGTGTGAGTAAGACCAGAAGAAAATTGTTTAACCACTTCTGTTTCCAAAGTCAGTAAATAGATTTTTGAACAGTTGCTCCTCTACTTTGATAGAAATAGACCATAATTTAAAAAAATCACTTCCACAAGTGTTTTGTCTGTTACTTCTGTAAGGCAAGATTGACCAGCATGGCAATTTCAATGTAGGTGCTGTTGAAGCAGAGTACTGTTGATTTATGGGTTTTTTTTTAAGTATGGTTTCCTATAGTATTTCTTTCCAACCACTTTACTGGAGAGCTGAGGTAGATAGCAACAAGAAGAATTTACAAGTGAGTACTGCTCTCAGTTTTAAACCCCTTTTTTCCAAAGGTGCTGCATTGAATGTGTGGACAGATTTATAGAAAGCAGAGCCTTCTCCAAGTCACTGAATTTTATTAAGGAAATTTTTTCTTTTTTTAATATGTCCTAGCCTGTCATCATTACTTGAATTAATTCCAGTTCCTTTTTTTCAATCTAGTTGCTTATATTAGCTGAAATTTTATTGGCTAAAATGGTAAACTGTTGAATTTTGTAGGACACAGCATTTTCCTTTAGCTTATCTAATTCTGCAACACTTTTCAACAGCGTATTTGTGACAAAATTGCAGACTTTCAAGCTGAGGAACAAAATCACAGTGCTACTTCAGGGAGTTTACTGACATTCATGTCACATTTAAGAACTTCTGATACTTACTGAAACCACTGGGATGCACTAATAATTTGTATAATTGCCTTGAAGCAAAGGTTTCACTGCTGTCTTCTGTCTGAGACAAAATATTAGTTACAGTATTTCTTCAGAAAAAATATTTGTGATTTTACATATTAAATAGGGCTATTGAAAAAGGTAACATCTGTTTTTTAAAATTCTCTTTTCACTCCTAGAAAAGTGAATATTTTATGTATTGTTAGAGTAACACAAATATTTGCCTATGGATTTTGAACTAGAAAAACTCCTAAAGAGATTTTTGGCCTCTTAAAAGCACTTTTCCCCTCAATCATTTTTGAACGCTCTTCAGCTAAAATTTTAGCTCCTCTGAGATGCTGAGCTGTCCCTTTAACACAAGCAATGGGGTTAGTGAAATGTCAGTTTAGATTCCTGGCAGCTCTCCAAACAAATTAGTTTCACCAGGCAAATGGCCTCCTGAGCCACAGGCAGTTGGGAGTGCTGCTGTGTGCATGTCCTTGTAGGAGTCAATAGCTGCTGGTGTGGAATTCTCTGGAGGCTGGAAAGGGCTGCAGGGAGCTGAGGTGGAACTGCTCTGTTATCAGCACCCAGCAGAGCCAGGGTACAGTGAATGTTTGGATTGTGGTCAGAACCTGGGCAGGAATTGCGTGCTCTGCAGTGTCTCCGGTTCCTGGAGCAGAGCAGCCGTCTTTCGGCCACTGGTGAAGTGGCTCCTTGGTGTAGCAGCTGGAGGCAGGTCCAGCTGAGCAGGCAGGGTGTGTTGATCACTGATAAGTAGATCTTGTCTGTGATGGATGGGGATGTTTGCCATGTAGGGATAATATAAAGTCAGAAAATATACTCCCTGCTGAAGTCATATTTAGAAAAAAACAAAACAACATTTTAAAAAACTCTGCAGTATTCCTAGTTTCAAAATGCTGAAGATATCCTTATTTTTCAGTTAGATGACATCAGCTTTTATTTTTTTTTTATTTTATTTGAAAAATTGCTATTAAACATGCAGCTGAGTAATACAAGTTGTCAAAGAGATGTAGGCATGAACATCTGTGAAGGTAATGTGGTATTTTAGTGTGTTGGAAGATGGTGGCATGGAGATGAGAAAGTTCTCGTGTGGTGGGTTTTGAATGCTGTGGAAGACTTGGGGCACAGAAGAATTAAAGATCAGTTAGGACAACTGCTAGTGACAATGCTGTCACTTGTCATTTTCGCTGTCTTTTCTGAATGCTGGCCCAGAGTGAAGAATGGCTGGGCTTTAAACAGCAAAAAATTCATAGCTGGGCAGTCCCAGCAGTGACTATGTGGGAAGGGCCCCTACCTTAAACTTTTGTATCCTGCAGAAAATGTAGCTCAAGAGGGATACAGGGGAGAATGATGAGGGACTGACCAAACCTTAAAAATGTTTACTCTTGACTCCTGAGGTACAGTGCTATAAACAATGGCACGTTTAGCAGTCCTGCTGGCAGTGCTTCTTGCAGTGAGTGTTTGGAGTGTTCTAGGTGAAAAGGAATTCAAAGTCACACATTGGATAGCTAAAAGGAGTTGAGATACAATTCCCACAATTATGTGGGAATAAGCTGAGTTGCACCTGACAGACTGCAAAAGGCACAAGTTCCTAACGCTTTGAGACAGGTACTAACTACAAAGCCTTAAGCAATGATTTTAGCCATGACTTTGTGACATCAATGTTACCCCAACTGACTAAAATCAAGCACATAGCATTACAGATCCTTCATGTAACTTCCTGTGTTTTGGTGTGCCTCTTCCTCCCCCCACCACAAACGCGAGCACATTGCCCTCAAATGGCTGCCAAGCAGCTTTGGACTCGCATAATGAGATTGTATTTGTATAATCTTAAAAAAACCCACCAAGCTGGAAATTGCACATCATTGTGTAGTTTTACATGACAAGTTTTACTTTGCCTTCATAGCAAATTAGAGTGAGAACTTTGGGATTTTCTTTCGTTACCTAAATATTGTAAAGTTGCCATTCTTTGCTGACTTTTACTATCGGGATGACCAATTACTCTCTTGCTGAGTTTATATTCTGTTGCTATTCTAATGGGATGAGTGAAGAGAAGGGGATATTGCTTATTTTTACTTTCCTCTGCAGTGCTTTGGTTTGTGACATTCCTTTATGAAATTATCCGTATGTTTCCTTAGACTTAAGTTCACTATTACACAAAAAAGGATGATATCCAAGGTGCTGCTCTTGTTTTGGCAACCTGAATTTAGATCCAAAGTTTCTGTTTAAATAAAATCAGTGGGATTTATGTCAAGGTTGTTTAAATGCTTTGTACATCGTGGAACAAGTTAGAATGAATTTTAAATCTTTAGTTTCCCCAGGTTTCCTGAACCTCTAAGGGAAAAAGAAAAAAAAAAAGTGAGGGAAGGGAATTTCTTATAAACACTTGTAGGGGCACTTACAAACAATGTTTCTTGCATTCCTGGAATTAAAAGCAACTGTGTGTAGTGCATCTTCCCAAATCCATGCGGCTAATTATCTACAATAAACTTTCTAAAAGCAAACAGATAAGATCAGTATATCTCATAAGAAGAGCTTTACAAGGATGCTCTATCTCTGATCTGGAAACAAAATTGATAGGAACTTCCCATTTCTTTTGGAAAGACTGGCAGTGGTTGTAGTGAATTGTCTATTGACTCTTTTATTAGGGATATTTTGACAGAGCAACTGTATAAGGGAGGGAAACAAGACTTTTGCCTTTCTTTCAATTATTCAACTATTTTAAAGAAATAATAAATTACTTTTTTGGCTATATTTTCAAAAGGAGGGCCAATGGCATCCTGGCCTGATCAGCAATACTGTGGCCAGCAGGACTGGGGCAGGGATTGTCCCCTGTACTGGGCATTGGTGAGGCCACACCTCGAGTGCTGTGCCCAGTTCTGGGCCCCTCACTGCAAGAAAGACACTGAGGGGCTGGAGAGAGTCCAGAGAAGGGCGATGGGGCTGGGGAAGGGTCTGGAGAGTCCTATGAGGAGTGGCTGAGGGATCTGGGGGTGTTTAGCCTGGAGAAAAGGAGGCTCAGGGGAGAGCTTATCACTCTCTATAGTGATCTGAAAGGAGGGTGTAGCCAGGTGGGGGGCAGTCTCTTCTCCTAGGCAACCGGAGACAGGACAAGAGGAAATGGCCACAAACTGCCCCAGGGAAGGTTGGGGTTGGACATCAGGAAGAATTTCTTCACAGAAGGGATTGTTAAAAATTGGAATGGGCTTCTCAGAGAGGTGGTAGAGTCACCATCCTTGGAGATGTTCAAGAAAAGACTGGGTGTGGTGCTTGGTGCTCTGGTCTAGTTGACACGGTGGTGATCAGTAAAATGTTGGACCTGTTAATCTTGGGGGATCTTTTCCCACCTTAGCAGTTCTATGATTGTGTGCTCCGTACAGTGTGTGCTCTGTAAAACATTATGTGTAATGAAAGGGGACAATATTCTGGATGCTTTACAACCTGAGTGAGAAAAGAGCTTACATAGGATTTAAATGCTGTGGTCTGTATGGCAACTTACTGCAGCCCCTAGAAATTTAAATGCAGACATGAACTAAGCTGGATGGACAATAAGCAGCAGTGTCAATGTTGTCTTGCTATGACTGCAAAAATAGTAAGATTTTTATTACCATATTCACAAGCTTTCATCAGCTTTGTAGAATTCTCATGTACAATGTTATATGCAATGCTGCAAGCAAACTTTCATTTGAAAATTACAAACCTACTACTCAGCAGATGAGGGAGGAATCCACCTGGAAACAGATGAAACTCTGTGCTGATTGTTTAGATGTTGCACCTTCTTGTTATGCTTATGGACTGCTAAGCAGTTTGTTAAATCCATTTTCAAATGCAAGACTTTTTACATAAGGGTGGCATTGAGCCAAGGCCTGTGCTGGAGGCTAGGAAGTGACAGACAGCTGCTTTTCCTGGCAAGAAGCTGGAGCCAGCAGTGTGGAATAGCAAGTGTGGTGGCATCTCTTGGGGTGTGTGTCTGGACCATGGTTATCCCCTCATCAGGTCAGGTCTGGGGAATGAGGCTGACTGTGGCTGAAGAGATGCAGCTTCTTAAAAAGAGCTTGTGTCCCAGATGCAGAAGGATTGGAAGAAAGGGACAGCAATCAGTAACAGGGTGGGAGTCTGGTTTGCTGTGGGCAGGCAAAACACAGGAAATCCTACTTCACATATGTAAGTGATAGAGCTGGTGAGGAAAACCTCCTCAAGAATGAAAGTTCCAGGGAGGTGGTGGAACCAATTTTGTTGTTGATCCGAAATTGGCTCACTTTGATGTTGTTTTATAGTGGTCAGATCTGTTTGGAAAGCTGATGGATTGAGTTTTAGAATCTCAGGTCTAGAAATTGAAATGGGATCTGCCATAACTGTTTTGTTCTTTTAAACTTAATGTTTGCATGAAAATAATTGAAAGCATATGTTATATATATATGCGTGTCTCGGACTGTCTTGCCCCATGTTACATCTTAAAAATCAGTGGAAATATGTTTGGGAGTTGTCTGGCTTTGATTTTGGGGTTTTGCAGGTTTGTTATTTTTTTTTCCCTTGGCCTTTTATTGAATGTGCAGAAAGAGCTGGTATGATGGTTTGCTTTGGAGCTGTTACGATCCAGGAAGTTATGTACTGTTGTAGATGACAGTGAAAAGCAAAGGTGTTTACAGATAAATGAAATTGTTCTCAAACATATTGAGGTGTGACTTGCAAGATCAAAAAGTTCTGACAGCACACAAAGAGAAATGGTAATGCTTCCATGAAAGTTAAGGCCAGGATAACTTATTCAAACTTTATAAAAATAAGCTTACAGCAATTATGTCTTAGTAGACTGAAATGTATGGAAAAAGAGGGCATTCTGAGACCGAGAGAAGTGCTGGCATGCTCGAGGGGCTTATCTGTGTCCCTCTAACTTATCATTTAGTGTAATAAAGTATGTCTTGTGTAGGGTATGGAGTACAAGTCCAAAACAGCAGCAGGTCTAGTAGAGCTGACTGTATTCTCTGTAGGGAATAACATCTAGAACTCTCATTAATCACAGAATGGTTTGAGTTGAAAGGGACCTTAAAGCTCATGTAGTTCCAACCCTCGAGGATATTTGTGAGACAAGGATTTTAAGATGAAAACACTTAAATACCTGGCAGCACAGATAGAACAATGTGTGCCGGCTGTTGCTGTGGGTGAAGCAACAGATGCTCAGAGAAGAAGCTATTTATGACAATAGCAACTTACAGTATAATTAAGTGAACCATGCAGAGAAGTAGAAGAACAGCTGAGAAGTTCTGAAGATTTCTGGGTGCCACAAGGCACGTGAAAGACATCAGATTATCCATTTAGAAACTCCTGTGACCTTCTGTGTACCTTGTATGACTTGGCCCCTGGAGTGCTCAAATAAAAAGGAGTAACTTTTAAAATCATAATTGACAAGAAAGGCTGGTCCCCTGGTCCTCTGACTGTTGGTGATTCTCATTTTCCTTTTGCTGGGTGTTCAGCAGTTGTTTAATTCTCACAATTCAACAACCAAAACCAAAACAAACGAACAGTCCCACCAACACACAGAGAAAAACAAAATAAAATTTTGAAGAAATACAATAAAACTGAATTCCAATTCTTTGTGTTTTTTGGTTTTTGGGGTTTTTTTTTTGGGGTTTGTTTGTTTATTTTTTTTTTTTTGGTAGAGACAATTTTTAAAGCTTCCATGTAGAATTCACTGGTTTAGAGTTAAAACGAAGTTTCAGTGAACAAAGCACTTGTAAATGGAGCCTACCATAATGGGATAAGTAAACACCTCTTAATGATTTCTTGCTTAGCTCTTTCCCACCACTGCTGCCTCCTGTCCTCCCACCCCCTGCAGACTTCCTGACACTGCCACTTAGCAGGGTACTGATGAATGAGCTGAAAGAGCTTTGCCTTGGCACACTTCCGTTGGCTGCGTTTGGATTTCAGTGACGAAACCCAGAGAGGAAACAGAACCCAAGAGCTCAACAGTCTGGCAAGAGTGCTGCAAAGCATCAGATGTGTAAGGCATCCTACTACACTCAAGTTTTCCTGAGACAGTTCTTTCCAGACAAGTTGGGAGAAGTGGAGTGGAGCATGATGTGTGGTTGAATTTCTTGGTTCGATTTTTTTTTTTTTTTTTTTTAATCTGGGTTTGAACTGCAAAATCTGTAGGATGTTCAGACTTGAGCTCTTGTAACTGATAATAAAGCAGCAGTATAAGGATTTGCCTGTATCAAACCAGTAAAGAAAGACAGCAATCAGAATTAAATAGGGTTTTTGAAATCAGGTACTGTTAGTTTATAACAAAGAAGGTTAGTTGCTTTGTTTTTTCCTGTTTAGTTCGGGTTTTTTGTTATTGCATAAATATTTTTGTTAATTTTGTTTCCCCAGGAGGTAATTATAGCTCTGTTTTCTTGCTGTTTAACAGGCTAATGTTTATCCTGGTCATAATTATCATGGATCAATTTTTATGGCAAGACAATCATGTTACAGCAAGTGTAACAAAAATCCATAGTGATGACAATGGTATTTAGACAGTTTATCTGTAGCTGATAAAACACACTTTTATACATATGTTTTAGTTATCCTCTCACAGACTCATTAACATGACATATATGTGCTTCTGTTTTTCTAAAGGAAGCAGTTTTACAGCTGAAAACCATCTCAAACAGCCAAGGGAGAAACTTAATCCACTGTTTAACTGCAATTTTTTTTTAATTAGGAGAAAATGAGTCATAACTAAGGCATGGGGAGAAAGAGATAAATAAAAGCTGCTTACAATAGCTGATAATAATTACAAAAAGTAGAGTGCTGGTCTTGGGATCTGGCTGTTGAAAACAATAAATTTAATAGCAACATTCCTTGCTAAAGTCATCAGAATGAGTGTCAAAATATAAAATTGGGAATGCAGACCTCTTGAAAAAGCATCTTGGAAGACCTTCTTCTCACTGTGGACTGTGCATAAAGCTGTGAACAGGACAGCAATGTTCATGTCATCAGTGCCCTGAGGCTCTGTCCTGCTGTCTCTGAACTGAATGGCATTGCTGAAGTGGAGAGGGCCTCAGATATGTGCATTTTCCCTGTGAGCATGGATAACTCTTTCTTTTTTCCTGTAAAGTCTGAGCAATCTTACCTGCATCCAAAAATGTCAGCTGTGACATTTCTAAGTACCATTATTTTTTCTTCTCGTCTCCCTCTTCTGCATCACCTGCAAGAGGTTGACATCCAGTCAGGATCCATGTGTCTCTCTTTGTTCCTGGCATAAATTTATAAATAAATATAAACCATAAATAAATGGTTTCATTTAAATGTAGGATTGCCACCAAAACATAAAATTTGAGCTTTCCTCCAAATAAATTGATTACTTTTATCTTAATTTTATAGGATTTGTATGTTAGTGTTTAGTAGTGAAGACTGGTTATTTAGTTTCAAAGGGCAGTGTCAAAAGGGAAAAAATTGTGAAGATAAACCTGCTCTTTTTTGTTTTGGCACATAAGGTAATCATAACAATGCTTTTGGTGGAAAATATTTTTGGGACATCTATACATAAATGATAAATTACATGGACTGGATTTTAATGGAAATGGCTTTTTGTTCTCCTTTGCTTCTGTTTAACGTGAAGGGAAGCGGTGCAAGCTTGTTCTTCAGTCATTTTCAGGAAAAAAATAGGAGTTTGTTGTTATTGGCTTTTTTGTAAACAAATCCAAACAATTTCAATAAATAATGGAGGGAGAAGGAGGAACAGACAGTGTTAGCTTCTGATCATACTTACCCATCTGTGCTCTGTGGCAGTGTTCCTTATTTAATTAACAGTAGCACACAAAGATCATAACATTGTTTCTGACATTGCAAAATTAATACTTTTGCTGTTCTGAAGAGCTGGCAGTTTAAAAATGCTCCCTCTTGGTATATTTATATTTATATTTATATAGTCAGTGAAAATAATTTGAGAGAAATTGACCTAAATAACATTACTAAACAGATAGCTTTGCCAAGTAAAGCTGGTTTAAATATTTAAAAGAATGGAGATGTGTTGTCAAAGGGACACAGATATTTGCTTCAGTCTCCAGAAAGCTCTTTATGCATGACTTGGTTCAAAAATACCTATGGGGTAAGGATTTCAATAGTGCTGGATTAAATCTAATCAACTACAGTGTAACAAATAGTTACTGGAAAAAAACCCTGTAAGGTAGCAAAGGTCTCATTAGAGAGGTAAAATAAACAGTTTGATATTTTAGGGAGAAGGAAGATACTGTAAAAAAACACTTTTAATGAAAATAAATATTGATAAATATTACTATTCTATTTATGCAGCAAAAAAGATCTCAAAATGCAGCCAGATTCTTTTTGAAAAAAAATCAAATTTAACAAAGGATTTGTCAGAGCAATGTAGAGGAAGAGCAGAAAATCCAACAATTACTGAGACTATGATGAATTGGAATAATTTTTCTGCCATCTTCCCAGTCCATGTGAACTTTAGTTTTCAAAGTAAATCCAAATCCAAACTGAAGTGTCATCTCTATTTCATACCAGGCAAAAAACATTTAGGAGAGGTATTTAAAGCAGTAGAAGGAAAACTGTGGACTTGGCTGCAAAGGCTTCAAGCAGCCCAGTTGTAACTTTCTGATGGTGAAAAACTTAGAGAGGTTTCCACAATGCCTGCTAAAGGTTAAAATCCTTTCCAAGCAGTGATGGAGAAGAGGTGTTCAGCAGGTAGAATGTAGAAGCAAGATAGAAATAAGTCTTCCACATAATCATTACCAGTTAAACATATAAGGACATTAGGTATAGTAAATTAGAATAATGCATCATTCATCATTTTATGAAATGGACAGAAGATGTCTTGTTTACCTCATTGAAGCCATTGTATGTTAAGGAAGCACGCAACTTCATGAATAAGTTTAGGAATTACTGATGGGCTGAAATGTTTTGAGTAGAGCACTCATGAAATTTAAGTAATTTGAAACTTGTGCAAAGACTTCTATGTAAAACAAGTAGAGGAAAAGATTCTTTGAATAGTAATACTTCTGTCCTGTCTTAGCAGAAATAAAATGTTGCTACTTCTAAACTATACAATGGCATGTGAGTCATTATGAAACCTGCCTTTTTTTTCAGGTGAGAAATGCAGTAATTTTACTTTGGCAATGGTTCCTTTACCAAAAGCAGGGAAAAGAGTTGTCACAGATATTGCATGCTACTGGTAATAACTGTATCCCTGCCCCAAATTTCAAACAAAACCTATTTTTAAAGTAGCCAAAGGGTCTAAGATTAGGTCCTTAGAAAATGATATTTAGGAGGCTTTTTTGCTTAGAGCCCATTAAGCAGATGTTAACTGGTGCAGTTGCAAACTTGTGTTTACGTGTTATGTTTCTTATACTGGCGTCCTGAATCTTTTAAACAACTATAATTAAAAGCCATTCTGTTGTGCTGCCCCCCATTGCCAAAGATACATTTGTTTCCACTGCTTTTGGATTTCTATTATCCCCATTTAAAAGGAAGGAGTGAATAACTTCTACAAGCCTTCAGAAATATCTGTTAATGTCTAATGGCACTTGTTGGGCCTGTCCCCATGTTTCTCCTAATCTTTCCCAGCCCTATCTGTCCTTGGAACCTTCTTAAGCAATTGAATTTTTAAGTTTTGTTGGGAATGAATGGAATAATCCCATGTGGCTTCATGGTTTTGGTTTTGCTTCCTTCTTCCTGAATCATGGCAAAAGAGAAGCTCTGTTAATGACATCGATGTCTTCCAAAACATCTCAGCCCAACATTTTTCTTCCCTAAGCTTTCAGCTGAAGAGGATTTACACAGCTGACCTTGTCACCTTTTAAAAGAAAATCTTTACTTGGGACTCTGGCACAAACCCTAAGTATTCAAATGAGTGCTCATATTGCTTTTGGATCATTGTCCTCTGAAGCATGAATAAACCTGGAAAGTAAAATCAATAGAATGCAGAAGCATATAATAACAGAGTTTATAAAAACCAAAACAAATCCCACAATCCAGCTGATAGATAGGTCTCATCCTTCTGTTCTCAGCAGGTGTATTTTCAGACATTACACTTGCATTTGTTAAAAAACACTTTCTTCATCAAGTCTTTTGGTTTCATTTGAATTAAAGGCAGTTTGCAGTTAAATGGGACCAGCTCTTGTTTTCACGTTGTAAACACGGGAGATGTTTATCAGCACTTGTGTATTTCACTGTACATTTTTCACACTGTAGAATTTTCAGAGCATTTGCTGCCATAAAACTGGGCCCATTTTAAAGATGAACTCTAACATTAACTGATTTTGCTGGTGGTGGTGTAAATTGGTTGCAAAGTGAATTTGATGTGATTTTTCTCATTATTTTTCTGAGTATCTTTTTGGTAAAATTAGCTTGCAACAAGTTTAAATGATAAGTGAGTGTTCTGATTTCTCTCTGCCTTGCAATATTGTTATTGTAACAATATCCAATATAACAATAGTGCAGTTTTAATGAGTGAAGCCAAGTAATACAGTGCATTTTAGCAAACACTTTAGATTTCTAGGATAATTTTTCATTGTGTGTTCAGGTATTCAGTTTCCCCTTATCTTAGAAAGAAGGTTCTACGTGCATGGTGTTGTTCACAGTAAATGCACCTAATCTGTTCACTGGCTTTGGATCTGGGAAAAAACCAATAGATTAGCATCTAAAATGGTTTGACCGTTGGAAGAGTACTTTATAAGAAACAGGAAACTTTCAAATATGCTTTAGTCAGTGCTCCCTTTGTGTAGAGCACAATTTCAGTCCCCTGGGGAAAGATGTACTAAGCATAGAACCACTTCCTCGTATTTTCTGATAGAAGTCACATTTTTGAGTTTAGCAGAGAGCTGAATTTGAATTGGAAAAATTATCTAATTAAAAGCTGAAAATCACAATGACAGGAAGGTTAGTTATTCTGAACAAAATAATCAGAAAGCTGAAGAAAAGGAATAAAGATAGATGAAACAATGAGGAATTATTAAATCAAGAAATTGAATGTAAAGGAATTGGGATGGCAGGCAATATTAAGAGAAACAATTCAGGACCAGAGCTCTTAATCATATTTTTTTTAGCTAAATATATGAATGATAGTTGAGGAGAGAGGTATGACTTTGCAGACATTTGGAGTTGAGTTACTTAGTGCAAACACATTGCAGCTGTCCCATCCCTTAGAAGATTTTTTTAATCTGTTAAACTACTTTTTAAAAATGTGTTTAACTGCTTTTTTGGAGATACACACTTATTGAAGGACTATGTGATGTGGTATGGATGGTGTAAGCCAAAAAGCCAGGCATTGTAGAACTTAAGCTCCTTGTTTCTGGCTCTGAACCCACACAGACTACACATAAAGTCTCTAAAATCATCTTTTGTGGTTGGAAATGTTTGGTGATTGGGTAGGAAGGCTGAAGAGAACATGGCAGCAACTCTTAAGGGCTCACTCAGCAGTTGTCACAGGTCAACTGCTGGAAATAATGAAGTGTGTGCTCAGCCACAGCTAAACAGAAATTGAGACTGAACAGATTCTACCATGTGAGGTAAAAATGCTTTGCTTAAACCTCAGTGAGGAACAACTGATATTTCATCACTCATTAAACTACAGTAAGACTCACATATAACATCTTTTTCTGTGAAACAAGGCTTTAGGAAAATTTTAAAGCATCCTAAGGATCAATTTAACTTTTTACTGAACACATATATGAGTAATGTTCTCATATAAGATTATGGCAGATGAAATTTCAAACCGATTCTTAGATGCCTTTGTCATTCAGCTGATGTAATGGCTGCTTGATTTCCTTTTTTAGTTGCTTGCTACTTCAAAGCACTTTATTGTACTGTTCTAAAAATTCCATTAATTTATCTGTTGCTGCCTTTTATAGTCTCAAAAGAATGTCAGCCTTGCTGTGAGAAATACAAGTACTGCAGGGAGGTGATGAAGCAGTAACTGCTCTCCTAAAGACTCAGCTGCATGCTCAGTCTTTTCTCAAGATTGCTTTTGGAAGCGCTCAAGGCAGAGCAGCCTGTGGAAACAACAAATGTGCCTCAGTTTCAAGTGTACACAGGGGCCAGAGCTGATTGCTGCTGATCGTAGCTCTCATCCAAGTGAGGTTTAGTAGAGGAATGTGGTGGTGGAAGACTGGGAACTGCAGCTTGTCGTTTATAAATGTTTGTGTTTTCTCCTCGCTTTTTTCATTAAGTAGAAAGAAAATAGCCTTTGCATCTTGAATTTACTATTCAAGCCTAATTTATTGAATATACATTTGACTCTAATGCCAGAAGTCAATAATCTTAGCAGTGTGGATACTACCTGAGACCTCTAGGCACCACTCTTGTAGTGCCTTCTTTTTATCTATTTCTTTCTTCTGGGTAACAGTGCCACCAAAGTTCTTACTCTGTATTACATCAACTGTTTAAAAGACCCTTGATAAAAGTTAGCTTTCAGCAAGTTTAACATGTGACTTTAACATTGTGACTTTCATCACTGAGTCTGACAGCTGAAATAGTTTTCACTGGCCTTTGCCTCATCTTTGAAAGGCTGAAGAAAAGTAATATTTCCCAGACTGGAAGTTTCTGCTTCCTTATTGTTGGAATTTCAACAGCTGTTGGAAGGTTCATTAAGCAATGCTCATTATTTCTGTACTGCAGGGGCTGCTGTGTTACCTGTAATTAAATAATTTAAATATTTTGTGCATACTGAGCATAACCTTGTGTTACACACTCATATTTTGTAAGACTTTATTAACTATTTTTTTTTTAACATTTCAATGCAGGCTCTCTTATATGTGTTAGTAGCCTCTGTGAAGAGAGCTCCCAGAATCACAGAATGCTTTGGGTTGGAAGGGACACTAAAGATCATCTAGCCCTAACTCCCTGCTGTGGGCAGGGACATCTCCCACTAGACCATGTAACACAGATCCCCACCCAGGCTGGCCTTGAGTATCAGGGATGGGGAGTCCACAGTGTCTCTGGGCAACCTGCTCCAGTGCCTCATTGCCCTGACAGTAAAACATTCCTTCCTAATATCTAATCTAAACCTACCCTCATTTGGCTTAATTGAAAACAAAAAAATATTGAAGTAATTGAAAAGCTGAATTAAAAGTAGCCTTGTAAAAGTATAAAGGGAATCATTGAGCCTCCATCTGTTCCTTTTTGCTAGGCCATTGTAGTCTCTTTAGATGAGACATCCCAGCCATTTCAAGTAATCCTTGTATTTACAGAGATGAAGTGGTGTGAGATATTCTGAATCTGTAGCAAAAGCTGTTCTACTTCATGATTAATAATGAAAATATTCTTGCCCTTTCCAAATGCTAAAAGGGCATCCTGTGTTCAGAAGTTAATAGGCATATGTTCTGTTTCTGTTCACATGTTATGTTTTGTCCACTTGGGCATCAGGAGATGTGTGTGTGTGTGCTTTTCGCTTCTGCTGTAAGTGTGGAAAATGCTATCAGGTTTTCCTGGGCTTGTAGCTAAAGTTTCAGCACAGTAATTGGGCAGTAGAATGTGAGCTGGTAGTGATTGAGCATGTAATCAAACAGAGGAAAATATTTTTGCTTTCTTGGCAAGGTAAAATACAAGGTGAATTTTGAAAAGTAGAAGAGAAGTAGTGTGTGGACAGACTGTTCCAAAGCTATGCTTTGTCTGTGATTCCATAAGAAAAATCAGCAGGTGCATATTTGTGTGTTTGCAGGGCTCTGGTTTTTACGTATTTGAGAGCCAAATTTATTCCTAGACAAGACCTGTAGTGTTAGGCCTGTGTCTTAACCAGGAAAAATATAGTTAAGGGAATACAATCTGCTTCACCTTGTGCATTTTAAACTCTGTTGATTTGATAGTTATGGCTGTGAAGTAAGCTTGGGAAAGGGAATGAGGAGCCAGCCTTCTTAAAAGAGGGATTTAGTTTCTTTCTTTCTTTCCCCCTTACTTCCTGAAGAGTTTCCCTGGGGTATTTGACTTTGCTTAAATGGATCATTGTGGAAGGACCAGCAACCTTAGATATTAACAGTGAGAACAGAAATTTCCTCTCAACTAATCAAGTTGCTATATTTTAAGAAGAGAACGAGGTAGTTGTAACAGGTTAGGCTGTGGGAATTGAGGGTAAGCATGGGGTGGTAGAGTGAAAGGAAACATCGAGTATTTATGTAGGTTACCAGCTCTGTTGTGCCCGTCACCTTAAAGCCTGTTTCTTAACATCTCTTCCAGACAGTGAGGTCATTGTGAGGCATCTAAGGCTGAGAATTCAATTTTAGAGATAGTGAGTTTGAATGTAGATACATTAAATTGTTGCACCCAAAAACCAAAATCCCCTTTTTTTGCTTTGTACAACAGTCAGTTTGAGGTCTGTTTTGACCAAGATATGATCTAGATTGGGAGTCACTCATTTATACTTTGCTGTAGAGTAGCATCCTGTCCCATTTCCACTTTCAGAGGAATGATGTGACTGGTGAAGTCTTCAGACACCAACATACCATCCAGAGCTGCTGCTCACGTGACTGCTGAAAAAAAAGAAATCCGAAAGCTCTTCATTGCTGAACTCATGCCTCATAGTCCACTTTAGTAGAAGTTTGGCTTCTGCAGGGGGATTAGGCTGTGCAGTTGCAGAAGAGTGGAAGCCAAAATTTTGAGTTATGGTATTAAGAATCTATTAAAATGAGTGAATGGACATGATGAGGATGGTAATGCATTGAGTGGTTTTACTGGTGCAGTGAATTTAATCCTTTTATCCTTTATACAGAAATTACAAAGCTTGACAGGGTTATCAGTGAAGTATTAATGAAATCCACCAAACTATGCAGATGTCTGCAAAGTATAGCATACAGAACTGTAGAGTTTGTTTTTGAACTTCTCAGGAAGATAGTGCTGTGAAAGAAAAGCCAAATGGGCAATGGCAAACAAAATTAAAGACTGTAGCTTAGAGACAGACAACATCTCACTTCACCACATCTAGCAGATTTTTGACCATCACTTCCCAAATGAGTAAGTCTGGCCTATCAAGTGGGATGATAAAAGGAGATGGATGCTAGATCTAGTCATTTTAATTACCTGGATTTGTTCCATTGAAATGTGGTTGCCAGGATATTGTTGCCTGAGTTATACAGAAGACATGCAGATGCTATATTCTTGCTTGTACAGAGGATGAAAACATTTTTGCAAAGTTTCCCATTTGAACGTTTCTCATGCAATTTAAAAATCCTGTTTAATAGTTGTGTCTGAAGTGTTGCATCATCTCTGCTCCTTAACATGAACTGAGAAATTACTTTGGATGTGAAGAACCCATCTTAGATGAAAGAAACAAGAGAGATCTCAGCAAGGTAAGAGATTGAATTTGAGAGGGATATTTTCATTTAATTTCTGGTTTTATACTTGGATAAATCAACAGGTTCAGATCAACTGAGCATACTGCTCTACCAATCTCACTTTAATAGGCTAATATAAGATTATAAAAGGACTATCTTGAAGTAGGATAATCCAGGCTGCTTACTCAGATGCCCTGCCTTGCAAGAGTGCATAAACACAGGGCCCCTGCTCACCACAGGCTGGGGTGTGACACATCAGTACTAAGGCAGCACTAGCCCAGCAAAGGCAGCATAGAGCTCATTAGGTTATTGTAGTGCCTGGACTGTCATTGATATCTCACTTAAAGATGGCTTAACTCTGTTTGTTATAGGGCATTAGAGCTGCACAGCTTCAGAGGAGGACTTTTTAAAAAGTCAGTTAATGACTTCTGAGTTTGTAGGGAAAATAATAAAGTGGCTCCTGCAGGATAAACATGCAGTTATCCCAGATAAAACAGCACATGTGTTCAAAGGCTAATTTGCTTTAAAAAGAACCATTTTAATTCTTCAGTTTACTTCTTCCTTCCCTTTCTTTAAATTGCATGTATAAACTATTTGAATGTAGAACAAGTGTGGGTTTCTTTAATCATCTCTAAATGATCGGAAAGGGTATAAAATAAATCTTCAGGGCAGAAAATGTTTGCTTTAGGAGCTACACATTTGGCTCTGATTTCAGTGATTTTAGATTTTTTCCTGCCTTATAATGAATTCTCATATTGCTGAAGGCTTTTTGGGGTGTTGCTTTTCTTTTCCTTTTTTATTTTTTTTTCCTTTCCTTAAATGTTTCATCAGCAAAACATTCTAAAATCCTGTTTGTTAAATATTTTAGCTTGTATGAACATATCACGCTTCCTAATAACTTCAGGTCCTTTCCTAGGAGCAATGTTTGCTTAACGTTCCTCCTTTGCAGTCTTCATTCTACCATGGATTTGCAAACAACCCTTCTTGCCCATTCCTTGTTCCTGTGGCTTGCAAGAGTTAAATTCTCCTAACAGTCAGAAGAATTGCTCTAAAGTTCCTGTGATTTGGCTAAGGAGTAACGTCTATTAGCCTTGGTGACACCATGGGTGACAGTCCCAGTTTTCTGTCTGATTACAGTTAAGTTTTACTGAGGATTTTATCCATCCACTTTTAAGGAACTTTTTAGCAAAAAAATTTTTTTAAAAAGGTGTTTGTTTTACCACATCCTAATCAACTTACAAGAAAAGTGTTCCTGACAAAGTATTAGAACAGTTCATCATAAGAACACAGCAAATGGAATGCTGTGGATTATAGGTTGGTCTAGTTAAGTAGAGGGGCAGAACACAAAAACTATAAGTAAAATCTTACAATTTTTATTTCCCTGCAGCTGGATAGAGTCCCAGTCGCCCATTATATGGCTAAATTTACCCAAAATAACATATGTTACCAACAAGCAAATTAAGATGTACACAAAAGGCAAGGCAAATTTTACCACACTGAGAACGGACACAAGATGGTCTGTGGTAACCACACCTGATATAGAATTATATGTTGTCCAGAGGCATCATCAGATTTCTGACTGAAGTGTCAAAAATTGGATAGTAAAATGTCATGTAATGGTTAAGTCACTCTTAGAAGGAAAATAACCCTAAGCTTTATTTGAGGAAATCCTAGAACTTTTCAAATAGCAATTCTATTTTATTGAATTCTCTTGTTTACATGGCACTGATCTGGTAAGGGAATAATTTTGTTTTTCTATAGTGCAAGCACAGTTTGGCTTTAATTATGTTGAAATTTACATCTTTTTTACTTCTTGGCCTGAGAAATCAACTGGAATTCCCTGTATGTTTTAGCAAACAATAGATACTTGGATGAGGTACCTCACAACTTAATGCTTATAAGGCTTTAAACATAGCTCTGCTCTCAAACTGTTCCATAAATGTGATCACACTCTTCTTGCTCAGGCTTTTGCTGAGCTCCTGAGTCCACAGGGCTTGCATGCAATCAGCTTCCAAGGATTTTGGTATGCACTGACACGCTTTCCTCCTTTGGCTCTGGCATTTTTCCTTTGCTGCTGCTTCACAGTAGTAGAAATCTAAATCCCAGCTGTTTTGGAAACATCCTAAATGTTTAGGGGTTTGTCTTGTTTGAGGATAAGTAACTATGAGATTCCTCACATTGTTCCATAGATTCTTTGTCTTAAGGCTGTGGTTCAAGTCTTCCAAAAATGATAGGCTACAAGAAACTATAGTTTTCAGGGAGTCTTAAAACAACGTGAAGCTTTATTTAATGGCATGAAAAACTTTCAACCAAAACAATAACAAAATCTTCTTTCTCTGTCTTGTCTCATCTGCCTGAAACAATCTGGGGGCCGAAAGATGTTCGTGAATCTGTCATTTTTGTCTTCCAAATCATGATGTTCATCCAGCTTAGTACAATTTATCCTGATTAGGTTTTTGCTCTTCACCTTTCCTGTTTCTTATTGTTTTCCTTTTCCAACTTTGGGAAGATTATGTCTTTCTCATCTTTCCTTCTGTGGACTCTTCACAAGACTTCTTCACAAGAGACTCCATCTCCTTTTTTTCCCCTTTGTTTAAGGATGACTCCCAAACACCATCCCTAAGAAGGCTAATAGTAGCAGCTCTCGCTAACTCTGGCCAATATTCTTAATACTCTATTTTTATAGTCAGAGCAGTAGAGAAATTTCAGCCTGTTCCTAGCTTGGTGAATATATCTACTCTATTAGCAGAAAAAAACCACTTGTTCTATGGATCTAGCAATTTTCAGTGTTACTATTGTACAAACTCCTAATATGCACATATAACAGCTCCCCAAATTATTACCTATTCCATTGACTTCCACTTAATTTGCATGTGCACACATGGTTTGTGGTGAAAAATATAACATCACTCCAGTTGGATTTCTGTTGGTAAGATGGCTTAGTGTCACAAGTCGAAGGAATGCTGATGGAATTTGACATGTAAAATTCAAATTGGTACGGTGACTTTTGCAGTTTTTCTTGCCCCCTCCTGATGTCAGGTCATTTAACAGTTTAATCACCAAGCCACTTGTGTGAGCAACTGTTTGTTACCTCTTCTATTTGATGGTGAGCTTCTTTCCTGTATACAGTAGCAGGCTTTGGATAGAGAGTTTAAATTTATGTAGCTTTATCTGCATCCTTATCAAAGGCAAAGAATGGAGTTATCCTGAGCATTGACTTAGCTACATCTATTTACTGATTTCTGTAGCTTGTAAAATTGTATGGCATTTGCACATGCTCATTTGAGATTTGACTGTCTAAATTTTTAAGATGACAAGCTGATAATATGAGATTTTGCATCTTAAATTTTTGTAGTTGCCTGATATCAAATAGTTGTGCAGGTTCTGTACTCCAGCTGAAATAACTTCTCTGTATTTAGTTGTCCTGTTGACTGAATTGCTCCAAATTCATGCTGATCTTACCCGCTTATTTGCTTTTTACCCAAGGTTTTCAGAGCTTTGTTTCTGTTGGATGTAAACTCAGTCACTTCAAGAAACCATATGTGAAAAGGGAAACCTAAATTAAGAGGGTTTTTAAAATGTATTTTGGGATACAAAATGTCCAAATAGAAATACATTTGAATCTATTTCTCATATTTGCCAGACACAGCATTCCATATTTCTTTTGCAAAGAAAGTAAAACAGGGATAGCTGAATAATACCAAGAAACATTTTGATGTGATTGGGCTTTGAGGAGTTGATAAGAAGATACAACAATCTAGAATAGATTCAAGGGTACAAGGCTTAGCAGCCCTGCTAGTTTTTAGAGACTAAAACTGGAAAAGAAACAAGTGAGTGTAAGAAATGTAAATGTAAAGAATGTCTTTGAATAAAACAGAATGAGCATTGTAGTGTGGGGTTTTTTTAGGAGGCATCAAAGTAGGATAGAAAGCAAGTTTTAAAGAGTGTATCGGAAAGTATTACCCAACTGTGCATTTCCCCAAAGAAAATGCCAGAGTCAACAAGCAGCACTTTGATTTCAATGTGCTGCTTGAGCAGCTTTTTCTTGGGGTTGTCTGGACCACAATTTAAAAAAGAATAAATACTTTTACTCAAAATTGCAACTGCATGGTTTTCCAAGAGGACTAAGAATTCCCAGGAAGGTATTGTTACCTTAGTGGCTATTTTTAACAAAAAGTCAGCAGGTTCCCCTCAAAGAACAGTGCAATTGCATTGTACCCTAGCCAGGCTTCAGAGGGAAGGGAAACCAGAAACTAGAAGTCATAAGATTTGATTGACAAATTGATTTGGAACAGGATGCAGGCTGCTAGGAAACATACATGGCTTTTGTGAAAAGTAAAGACAGCACCTAAACTACTGTGAAGTTGTGTGATTAATGCAGAAACAGTGGAAGCATTTCCAGGGAAAAGGAATGCTGACAGTCATTTTTCCTAACTGAAGCAATCCCCTGCAAATGCAACCAATGCTGTCAGTCAAGAGAGCATGATGAGGCAATACTGAATAGTTTTCCTCCTTCCCCTGATAAAAGCTATGCAGCTTGTTCTAGGGAAAACAAAAATCTCCTTCACTGTCATGTCTATTACTGTGTGGAGGAATGGAGCATTTTTTTTTATCTGTGCTCTGTTTACATTCCTTATAGTTCACTGCTCAGGGGTTCTGAGCACATGCTTGTGTGTGAATCCCATTCAGGGTGAATGAAGCAGCTTTAGAAGCTGAGCTGCTGCCAGCAGTTCTCATCCTTCTGACAAAAGCCCAGATGTTTTTAAGAACATCTGGGGGATAGAAGGTAAAAAGTGGAGGGACTTTGAACTTGCATGTTTGATCTCTCATACAAAAGTAGAACAGGTGTTTCCACTCTCTTAACACCACTGGAAGGAGAAAGAGGGAACGTGAACTCCGTGCCATCCTGGGACCTGCAGGAGTACTGAGGCGTCTGTTAACTTGGGTATCTTACTGTACAACAAGCAGGCAGAGCAGGATACTGTGGCACTCTGAGATGCAGCAGTTATAAATCATACTGGCAATTTCTTCTCTTGCTAAAATTCACTACAGTGGCAGCATCGGAATATGGAGTGCCTGGATTCAGGGTCAGTTAATATGCTTAACGTTTAGTTAAACTCTCTCAGCTCCAGGAACCTCATATCTCATCAGAGTTACTGGATTCTCATATATTCTTTATGTCTAAATAATATTTGAGTTATTTTGGTTTTGTCCTGGGTTCTCTTGGGGTTTTTTTTTTTTTCTGTTATGGGGCAGTAGATGAACAAAAGGTCTGAATCTGATGAAGATTCTGTGTTTTAAATGAAGCAAACACTATCTCAAAAAGCAGAATCACTTGCTCTGGTGATTACAACACAGAACCTATGAGTGTTTCATTGCCTTGTTGCAGTGTGACTTGATTAATCTTGGAGTATACATTTCCTAGTAAAGGCATGCCAGTTTCATTTTGTGACAGTTGAGTATATCACAAGGTGACATTGACTTTTATATAAATATATATATTTATATACATATATGTAGCTTAGGGTATCTACATATGAGATATTTTAGTGTTAAATTTCTTTGTATAAAACTGCTGTTAAGCATAATATTTCCTTTAAGAGAACAGATAACAGATAACATTCGCTTTTTAAATTCAAACAAAAAATCCCTAATTTTGCTAGCATTTTTGAACAAAACATTTATGTCTTTTAGAACTAGGACATTCACCTTGAGGAGGATCTTAGGAAGAGAACATAAAGAAAAATAGGTCACTGGCTTCTCATTAATAAACACCCACCAGGAAAATATGATCAGACTGAAGTACAGTAACAAATGTAGAGAGGAGGTTTTAGGGTTTAGATCTGAGGTGAAAAAGACACAATCTAATTCAGAGGCGAGGATGAAAAGGGGAGTGTGGAAGGAGCAGGTAGAGAAAATGTAATTTTAGAGTCTCATGTTGATAATGGTCTATTTTTCCAACAAATCTTAAAACTGTACTTTAGGCAGTTCTGGAGGCATGGCAGAAATGCAGTGTGCTTTAAGGGCTATCAGACAAAAATCCCCACTGCAATGCATCCTGTTAAACATTTGCAAAGAATGAAGCACCAACAGCTACTTCTATGTGAAGCTGCAGAAATGTAAAAGAAATGATTCTATTAATCCCAGCTTTGCAAAGATTCAAGGCAGACAAACATTTAGCTATGTGCATATGGTGATACTGACTATGCATAATCAATTCTTGTTGTTTTATGAAACTGCAAACATGTGCTCGGTGGAAATGTGTTATTTGAGACTTCTTAAAAAATTAAAAATTGGATACTTCCAAAGAGACAAGCAAAAATTATGGTTGCAGTCCAAAATTCAATCCCTTTTCTGTAAAACATCAAGTAGCTTCTCTAAAATTTTCTAAAATTGTTCTTACGTATATAGTGTATATATAACAAATTTTGTCCCCCTCCTTTTTTTTTGGAAACAGTTGAAACATGCTGGCTGCAAAACAACATTTTGAAGCCAGTCACTTTACCCCAAATGATCATACTTGTGTCATATATCAAATATCTGAAACTGCAAAGGTGCAGTGTTATACATTGACAGACAACTTCATCTACAGATATTCCTACTGATACTCTTTTTTTTTTTTTTTTCCTTTTTAAAATGCACTAGCTTAAAATTCTCTAAGGAAAAGTGCAAAGACAAATTATCCAATGAACCCTGCAACAGTCTGGCAGCAACAACCATCCAGTCAACAAAAATGTATGTTAAACCTTTTCTCTACTGGTAAATATAGAATAACTTTTCTATCCATATTTTGAGAAACTTTAGAATAAATGGCACCATAAAGTTGTGGCATTGAAAGCAAATATTAACTAAAATCTGTCTCTGATCAGGATTTATACTCATCTTTACTTTTTTTTTTGCTGTAGGAATGGAAGTTGCTTGCAGTGTACCTAATAGAATCTTCCCACATTGCTTCTTCAGAAGTTTATTATTACCATGTAGTAAATGTACTCTTCACCCTGCAAATAATTCCTAAAATCTCAGCCTGTTAATGAGTATGCAAACATTCTGGATCAGTATGGGTAAGGGATATGCTGGCATCAAGTTTCACATGAGATTGGCAAATTTTTGTGATTAATTCAGCAAGGGAATGTCATCTTAAATCCTTAAAAAATGTCTGTCTTCTATCCTTTTCCTGCAAATCTTAAATATCTTCTTACAATATTTTAATTTCTGTTGCACTAGACAGAAATATGGCAGGAAGTCCCAATTCAATATGAATTCTGAATTCAGGAAGATGTATAACATTTACTAGTTTGGCCTAGACTGGTGTGCAGTACAGTCTCCTTCACTTGTACTTCACATTACCAGAGTATGCTATTATATGTCTGTACAGTCATGTGGAAGGAGAAGCCTGTAACCTTTGGGAATTCTCCTAATTCTTCATTTCTGTCTAATTTCTCACAACCAAGGTGAGATGCATCTTAGTCATAGTAATTAATAACCTCTTCAGCTTTCCTAAAAGATCCCCAGAAAAGTAATTATAAAACTTTATCCCTCCTCTTTTTCTGGAATCCTGCTATTGTAGATCACATTTGAACTCCTCCCCTCCCTCCCCCCCCCCCCCCCCCCCCCCAAATCAAAACAGAAAATGAGCTCTGATGGGAGAAGCTCACTATAGATGATTATTTACCCAATGGCGATGACTGTGTCAAATATTCTGGAATATTTTCTTTGACTGATAAACTTTCCTTTTTTTTTTTTTTCTTCCCCATCCCCGCCCCCGCCAAAAAAATCAAAAGTATCAGTGCTTTGCTTTTATCTTTCAATTGTATCATCTTCCCAAAAGGATTTTCCCTAGACAACAGGACAATCACATAACAATGCATTTAATGTATTGCTTGTAGGCCTGCTTAGGTTTCAATTGCTATTAACAGAAATTAAAGCTCAACCTCAGAAAACAGTTAATTAGACTAAGTGAAACATATCCATGACCTTGGAAGACTCCATGCGTGCTAAAAAATATTTGATATATGTAGGTTCTTGGCAGGCTAGAGTTTAAGGGCATGGAAACAGAGTAACTTCCTTGCCCACAAATGTTTAAATTTCTGATACTGTTTTGCTTTCCCATAAGTTATTATAAACATCCTAATTTGGTGCTTTATTGGAACTCTGTTTTTAAAACCACTTTCTTAAAGGAAGGAGGAAAAAAGAGTCATGAATATGGGAAAAGAAAACATAATGATTGCTGTAAATGCTTTGAGTAACAGTTGTCCAGAAGGACCTGGGCATTGAAATTGTGTTTGTCAGTTTGGATCATTTTATTGATCATCTGGCAGTGAAAGCTGGAAAACAGATTGACATTTTGTTTCTTGGCCCCCGCCTGTTTCTCATATAGAGATTATTAGATGGCTATTTTGGGACTGAGGAAAACGTTAGCTCTTTATAAATAAAAAGAGTCATTGTAGCTTGATGAGGAGGGGTTTTGCTTTGAGTCCTCAAATCTTTCCATGTAACATGGGCTGGTTTACAGGATTATCTGTGCCTCGATCATGACATCAAGGCAAACTTGATTTCTATTGTTGTCCATGAGATGTTTTCTTTAAGATGACTGGGCTCTACCAAACCTCTCCTTACTTCCTTCTGCAGGCTCTGCAAATGCATATTCTTTTAATTTAGCATTCCTGATTCATATTAAGAGCTCCTCTCTTGCTGGAGAAAATTGGAAACAAATTCTCTGCCTTTCAGAAGGCTCATCTAGATAAGTTGCTGCATAAACATTATTAATTGTTACATTTTGCATAAATGATCTAGCATAGCTGACTGGCAAAGCGATATTGAGTAATACCACCCTTTTGAACAAGCACACATTTTAGGGTTGCATTCAGGATTTAATATTCAGTAGAATGAGTCCCAGATGGGAAAATTTTATTGCATGTTTTTGCCTTGAATTTTTCTTTTGTTTCATATATTAACTTAGCAGAATTTTTCTTATTTTGGTTTTTTTCCTCCTGTCTGGATGAAGCTGGCAGATAAGAATTGCATGCCTAAATAAGATTTGTATAATGGGCCCTATCAGATGAGAGAAGGTGATTTCAGTTTTGTGTGCACTGTGATGGTAGCAACATACAAGCCAGAAAATCCATTGAAAACACAAATCTGATGCAGGACTAAATACTTAAATTTGGAAAAATGTTCTGTGCAAGAAAACAAAGGGACACAGCAAAAAAAATTGGCATAAACTTTAGCTCAGCTAACTGGTTTTTCCATACAGTTGAGAAATAAGATGATGAGAATGATTCAATTAACAAAATTGTCAATGCACGTTGTTATTTGTGAGGTGGACCTGAGATGGACAGAGATGCATTCTAAGTGTGATGCAAGTGAAGTTTCAGCTGATAAAAACACTTTTGAGATGCTTTTAAAATGGAACATGAGAACTTGTGTCCTGGAACTCCAGTTTTAAGTGCAAATGTTATCACTTCTGCTGCAAATTTTTAGCATGTCTGATGAATAATCTTTATATACTTTAGTCACTGAATAAAAAATAGAGCATGTAATCGTGACTTGCCATTATGGATGGCTGTTACATATGCACAGGAAGGATAATAACATTTTAGTATCTTTTAGTCCTGAAACATAAAATTAATAATAATGATAATGGTAATAATAATAATAATGTAAATCTTAAAATATATGAGATTTCTCAAAAGCTCAAATGAAGAGACCTACAACTATTTGCACACAAATATGCTATTTGAGTTGAAGTTCTTATCTCCCAGACTGCCCAATTAAAGCCAAAACTAGAAAAAAAACCCCAAAGGTTGTGGCAGGATCATTTTTCTGCTTGTGCCTGGAAATTGTTGTGCTCTGAAAATGAAGTTCTGGTATGAATCTTACCTCTACTTCAGCCTGAGAGGCAGAACTCTCCATTGCTTCAGTATGACAAGGATTTTAGTGCTGGTTTTCACCTCCTCAAAGGCACAAGTAAAAATCTTAGAGCTTGAAGACCCCAACCCAGGAAACTTAACATTGCAGTGTTAAATTTGTTACTCCTGCACTGCTGCTTTCGTACGTCACAGAGCTGTGGAAATCAGGGAAATGGGAAGTTAACTGGTGGGATGGGAGCACACACATATCCCATAACCACCAAGCCATATGGAACTGCAGAAAACTGCATCTGACTACTCTGAAATACTTCAGAATACTTCTAAAAAATAATTTCATGCTTTCCCAAGGGTGTACAATACTGGAATACTGGCAACATAAATCTGTTGTGTTATGGGGGAGTGGCCAAGCCGTCTGTATTAGAATGTTTTTTAGAAAACAGGTATCACCAGATCTTAAAAAAACAAAGCAAACAAATGACTTTTTAGTATGGTACATGTTAATATGCCTTCTTTATAGAATTTTAACAACCTAGTTGAGATAAATTATAGCTGCTAATATTTCCTCATTCAATAATTTAGATTTTAACTAGCAGTTTTCACCTCTGTTTGGCCTGAAATCATTCACGTTAAACAAATATTTGGGCAAAGGATCTGCCAAAGCTATAGAATAGAATATACAAAGCAGTTTCAGGAGCAGATTGATGGAAGCTTTGTTTTCCTCCTCTTGTGGGTACCTCCAGGATCCTTCTGTGTCCCCTAAATCCTACCTAGACAGCAGGGGCCATGTCTGTGTAGTGCAAGTGGAGCGGCCAAACAAAACAAACCTGAAACTCTGCCACAATAGGTTTTCCCCGTAGTAGGGGCAGTAGTTTAAATCTGCTTTGCAAGCACTGGTTTCACCAGCTCTCTGGGAATTTGAAAATACTGTGAGGCCTCGATTACTTTAACAAATTTGGGCTAAATTTGGCCAACAGTAGTTGTAGGATGCTAGACCAATGAACAAGCAACTTCAGCAAAAAGTTTTATTTCCCAGGGGATGGTAATGCTGAAAGACAGTAAACAACTTGTTCTTGCCCAAACTGGATTCAAAGCAGTCGTTGCTCTGAAAGGGATGAAAGCAGATTTAACAGAAACGCAGTTTCTGTTGTAGACAAATGAAGCATTTGACACGTGTGGCCTAGAAATTCTGAGATAATAAAACAGAAAAATGATGAGTTACAGATGGTAATAAAAATTCTGTAGCTGCAGATAGCTAGATGGAAGACTGAAACCATGCTGAGTCACAAGAGGCTGTTTCAGAACTTGAGTGTGGGCAATGAGGTAGTAATTCAAAAAGATGGAAGGAGGTGTGTTAAAATGCCTTGTCAGAGTCAGTAATGGTGTCAAGGACTGTAAGTGGACAAAGGACATCAATACCTGAAAAGGTATTGGAAAAACTTAGCTGCTCCCTTTATATGGGGAACAAGCTTAAGCACCGATGTTAGAGAGGTTTTTCAGAGCCTTTTTTCACTGTGTTGATTTTTGGAACTAAGAATGTCTGAGGTGCAGAATAATAGACTTTGTAATGCCAGTTGAAACAAGATGTGGCACAAAGCAGGTGCTCAACTTATTTTCTGTGCTATGTTGCCATCAACTCATCTTTGCCCACTTCTCCTACAAGCCATGCACCAATCCCCTATGGTGCTTTCCAAGGCAAATCATCAAATCCTTACTTTCCTTTGTCTGATTTGTTTCTGCCTTACTGCTCTTGTAAGCCACTATCAAAAGGCAGTTAATTTACTATTGTTCGCTGCTTTCTCTTAAAACAGCCCTAATATATCCCCTCAAAACTCACTATCCAATAGTTTTACATGCAGTCTGCTGCCTTTTTTTTTTTTTTTTTAACATCGCCCACCTTCTTTTCTCTTGTCTTTACTTCAGTTGTGAAAGGATTTTTGGACAGGGCTTGGCTTTCTTAGATTTAATAGCTTCCCTGCACCTGCCAGGAGGAGAACTCTTAGTTAGGATCTATGGATGTAATTGTAATAGCCATAAGTAAATAGTAAATAAGTAAATAGTAAATAAGTAAATAGTCTGAGGTAGCTAAAGGGCTGAAGTAAAATTTCTGTCAGTTTTAGAGCTGAGAGCTCTGAATCACATGCATGTGATTGCTCTGTAGGTACCTGAATGTACTGTGGTAAAGGTTTTGGGTTTCTTTTCCCTCTTCAAGCCTCATTTGTAGTTACAGTCTCTCATGGGATACAAGCAAATTCTGTGGACTTCATTGGGAGTTATTCCTACTCTGCAAGTGGAGAGCAGAGCCCATGACTGGACCAAAGCCAGCGTTCTTTAAAAGTTCACATGCCTTCTATTTGCTCTCTAATTTAGACTCCTTCTGACCAAACAAAGGGAGGGGGAGAGGAATAAAAAATAGTAGCATCTGTGTCAGTAAAAAATTCTAAGGGTTAACATAACATGATGTAAACTGTTTCATCTGTTCTTCCTACTTGCCCATTTTAATCAGAAATGAGTAAGTAGAGCTTATATGCACTGAACTTGAAGAATGCTAATGGGATGTCTGCATCATGTTGTACCCAGAGTACTTATGCCAGAATAGGAGAGCCTTTAATTCTCTTAGTTCTCTGAGGCAAGAAAAGCTTTCTGAAGAGTTACTTTAAATTTAAACTCTCATTCTAATGTTAGGCAGCCTGTTGGATCTCTGAGTTAAAAATTGCTTCAGCTTTAGTTACTAGAGCCAGATGTAACATTGACCTTAAATGGTAAAAGCTCCCAAGAGTGAAAGAGAGGCTGGCCCGAGGGGAAAGAGAGGAATAACTGAAGTTTTAGGTAAGTAATCTCTATAACCAGGAATAAGCTCTTTTTCAGCCGTGAAACAGAACGGAACCCTTTCTCCTCCTTAAAGGTACAGTACCTTGTTCTTGTGATACCAGGGAGCTGGTTCTTTACTTCTTCTCCCCCAGCCTCTTCAAATTCTACCTCTGTCAGATTTTAGCTGCTTAAAAACTGGGTGTAGTCAATGCAACCTCGTTCTGCTTACAAACTGTTTGGGATTACACAAGAATGAAAAAGGAAAAGCTGTATTAATTATACTGAAGACTTGATTAATAAAGGTATGTAGTCAGTAATTCAAGGCAACCTGATTCACAGATACTGTCATCTGTATTGTGCTAACCAAGAGAGAGTCTTAGGAGCAATCCATGTTATAGAGAAACAGATTAAGTCACAGATTGCTCTTTTTCCTTCTTTTTTTTTTTTTTTTTTCCCCTTCTTTTTTTTTCCTTTTTTTTTTTTTTTTTTTTTTTTTAAATTGTATGACTTTCCTTCCCTCATGCTTTTAACAGTGCCGGAGTGGTTCATGTTGGTGGATTACCTACTTGTCTGGAACTTATCTTTTAAAGAGGCATTTCCAGAGCCATTTCTTTTATTCTGTGGTTTAGTTTAGTCCTATTAGATGTGAATTAATACCACAAAGTTGTGTTTAATTGGAATGCTGTACAGCGAAAAATTATCTTCAAGTGTTAAAACATGTTTCCTTTAGAACAGAAAAATCTCATTATTACTTTTCCTGATATTTTGGTTTTCAGTTTTATCTGTGCTATTTGGTAGGTACCCTACACTAAAGTGTATTTAATTTCCTTGACAAATTAAAACACATTTTTGTCTTGTTAATGTGTATGTTAAGGTCTTCTTTTGCTCCAGACAGCAGAATGTAAACAACATGAAAGAATGAGGTCAGTGCAAGGAAGTGATAGCTGAAATTGAAGACTTAGGTTTCTGTTAGTAACTCACATTACTAACAACTTGTGCTAATGAGTTGATTTTTCAAATCTGCGTTGCATGTCTTCACCTGGTGAAAAATTCTCTGCAACCAGTAGTGAATTTCCATCTCTGCAGAGTGATTAGAACATAGTTTTTAGTTTCTGCCACACAGAGATTGGGTGAATTTAGAGCTCTGAGTGTAGAGGGTTCTTGTGAGTGCTGACAGTTAATACATTTGTATTTCGTATGGTAGGTGTTGTGTACATTTTAATGAAGTTTTCTTCATCCAGCTTCAAGAGACTGTGATAAATGAATCCTACTTGCTTGTATTTCAGATCTTGTTGCAAAACTTGTAATAGTTTTCCTTTTATTTTTCTCTGGACTATCTTTAGTGAACAGCCTAGTACTCTTAGGTTAAACCTCTAAACATGACCTTCGTGTTTTAAATCAACAATAATCTCCCAAATCAAAAATTATACCACACTTAGAGCTTAATCATCTAATGATACAACTCACGGAAAACTAAGTTTATTAGAACAGTGGAAATTAAGAATCAGTCCAGTATATGAAATGCTGAATACTGAGGGTCCTCACTTACGTAATATTCTTGTATTTCTGGCCTCCAAAGACCCTCATTCTGATTTGTTGGTCTTGTGTGTGTTACTTTGCTTGTGATGTTTTATGCAACCTTTCAACTCGTGCAAGGATGAATAAGTTCAGATGGTATTCTAGGAGGTGTTTAAGTTTCCATAACTTATTTTTAACTATGGGTAAAGGTTGCAATAACTAATCTGTGTCTAACTCCTCCAAGTCTGAACCAAGTATATATTTCTAATATATGATATAGCCCTTCAACAGCTATTGTTCTTATTTCACACAATTCTTCTTTTTTTTGCAACTTAGAATATATAATAAAGTACCTATCTGTAAATTTATCCTCAGTAAAGGTACTATGATGACAGAGGTGTGATTTAATACAAAAAGTACAAGTTGCTTATTTGTGCATGGTGAATATTGTGTTAAAATCAGCACTGATAAGTACCTAGGATTTTCATTGTATTTAACTTTTAGAAATCCATCTACTTCACATTCTTCTGGATTAAGTTTTAAATTGTCTGTGAGCATGAAACCTGTATGCCTACCTACCTCCTATCTTTTTATATGTCAGGGTCTGTTTTAATAACTACAGTTCTATTTATCTGGCACCAAAACATTGGAAATTAGGAATTATCTAGCAGCCAGATTCATAACTCTGTTGTTTAGCCCCAGCCTCTTCCATCCTCCTTTTAATCAGTCTGTTTCCTGACGGCTTTTAGGCATAATGTGGTGTCAAATAACTTTTTAAAAAGTTTTTTAGGATAGAGTACAGCAAGTGAAGTATAGGTAGTTGGACTTGGGAGAGACAGATGTGAAAGCTTCTCTCTTCATGGGTTGTGTGTGTATATTCCTCACATGGAGTTCTCTTTCCTCATCTATTTGCTGTTCTTAGAGAAGTGTGTAAGTCCAGGAAAAAGAAGGATAAAATGACTTGTGAGTGGAAGGGGAAAGAAAATCCTTGCTGCTTCAAGGTTTGTGAGCTATTTAGAGATCTGGGGGATTTGTGGGCAGAGATACATCTTTTTGCTGTCCTAACTTCCAGCCTTCCTGTAAACTAAGCAGAAGAATTTCCTTATGATGTGCTGTCTGTGCCTCCTTTGAAAAATGGGTCAAAGAGATGTTTTGGATCTCAGTATCACTGACAGAAAGGAAATCTGAGTGGGTGATGGATCTCTATGAGGTTCTAAACTAGTGACTCAAGGCATGAATTACTGCTTATGTACATGTGTAGAGCTGTTGTAGAGAGCTAAGACTGTGGCTGTTGTGGTAGTGCTTTGAAATAATAACTCACTTTCCCTCCCTGGAAAGTAGGTCCTAAGGGTTCTGAATAGGAGAGAGGGATTTGTTATTTTGAGCAAGTGGACTTGTAACCTCAGGTTTTGATGGAGAACTTCAGCTCTAATAGCATCCCTGGATTTAATCCTCTGATCTAAGTAGGTAGATGTAATGGGTTTTTTGCTTTATATTTCTGTTCCTTTAGGTTAATTTCAGTGTGTCTATTGTTAATTTTACAATCTAAAAAAACAAATTGAGAATTAAGAATTGCCAAATTTATTAAATATCTAAAAGATTGAAACAACAAAACCAAGAACAAAGACCACGCACCCACCTCCATTTCATGGCAGGAATCAAGAATGCCTTAACATGTGCTAGAACTTTCACCTATCCTTAAAATATGCAAAACACAAAATCTTTAGGTATCAAAAGTAATCAGGGACTGTAGTGTTGTACGCATCTGTAGAGATCTGTGTTTGGACAAGTAAAGCCTGTAGAATATGATCTTTCCTTATGCTAACAGGGATTGTTGGGAGAGGGGAGGATGAGAGGAGCAAGGAGGGAAGAATGCAAACCTGCCAGCTAGTGTATGTCAAGTGAGTACGTAAACCTGGAAGTCTTTTCCCCAGCTAAAACATATTTGTTGTGACTGCACATACAAACTTTGGAGTCACTGCTGTCCCCTGATTTGTGTGTAAATACACCTGGTGATTGTCCAAAGAGAGCTGCAATCTCATGGCTATAAAATACAGCCCACTGGATTAGTTTGCTGGGATTTCTGCAAAGAGCAAAGGGGTTGAAAAGTCGATATAACAAACAGTGGTGGTGGGGAAAGGCTTTTCTGTAGGAGCTGCACACTCTTTTCTTACCCACTGTAATGCTTTGCGTCCTGAAAATGAATGCGTGATAGAAGTTCTGGGCTGCTGAGGCAAGTACAATAATAATTGCTTTCGGGTGGAGACTTTCCTTCTGAGTAAAATTGTTGCTCTTTATATAATTCTGCAGAATGTTTTGTAAGGCTGAAGTTATACATGGGGAATTTGGCTCTGAGCCTTTGCTTTTGAAATCGTCAGCAAAGTTTCCACTGACTTCAGTGTTGCCAGAGGAGGCAATTAGTGAACATCACAAAGGTAAAGACTTGTCAGTTAGGACAATCCAAGTAAGAGAAGCAGGTATATTTTCACTCATCTTACTTTGGACTTAATTTGTACTAACAAATTACAAAATCTGTAAAATGATAGCTTTTTCTGAAATTCCAGACAAGAAAAAATCCTCTATTTCATTTTTAAATGTTCTCTCAGTTTATCCAGTCTCTTTTAGAAGGTAATAGAATATAGTAAGGTGTCATATATCAATTAATGTTTCCTTGTGAAACTTCCAAACTTGTGCTGAACTGTGCTGTAACTGCTGAACAGAAAAATTAAAAATAAAGCATCATGCCATATGTTGAAGGAGAGCTTGTGGAGAGGAAGGGAAATTGACAATGTATGAAAATTGCTTCCCAATTTCAGCTGCTGAATTTCCCATATTTTTCTTTATAAATAGTGAATGAAAGGTGCTGACCTCTGGACTCATGAAAATAGAATTACATGACTGTGGCTGAATTGCAGTGGAGGGTGGAGTTTGTCCCAGTAGGAGGTGCTAAGTCAATCTGATTTCTGCACATCACCTCAGACTGGAAAAGCCTTGGAAGCAAACCTACATATTGTGCTTTGTTCCCTTATGCCAGTAAAGTGGGTGCCCATCTGGACTTCCCTGAGGGCTATTACAGTTAAGAACTATTCTTTGATAGATAAAATTACCAGCACTGCTCAAAAAGCTGGTTTTAGTAAGGGCAATAGTCAGTGGAGCAGACTGTTGAAAATCAAGCAGATTTATCAGAATTTTCAAGTATCTTAGGAACCAGAACCAAGATTAGGAAGGCTTGAAAACTACTCAATGCATTAAGTAAAAATATCTGTAAGGGAGAGGGAGAAAGAATCTGTGGGATATATTCTAAAACCTCAGCATGTAAAACTCAGTTTTTGTCTTCATGTTGAGCCTTTGGGTTCTGTTTGAAATCTCTTCAAATGTCCCTTCCCAAACTCATATATTATGTGCTAATGGAATAGAGTCACTGGTGTGTTAACAACCTTGTACCCTTATGAGAAGTTCTTGATATTTCCTGTTGGATTTTTTTTTTTTTTTTTTTGCAAGGCTTTGGCATTTTCTGTTTAATGGATTTTAAGTGTTTTTCTTAGTAAAATGGCAGACATCAAGCATCTCACTCTCTACAAAGCTGACATATAATTGTAACAGAAGGGTGAATAATACCTGAAGAGCCCCAAGAAAATCTGTCCTGTTCCTGTTTGTTCCTATTTCCCTGTCTAGTAATGTGTTCAGAAATTACATTAAATACCAAGTGGTGGTTTTTACTGATCACCTTAGAATTGATGCTACCATTAAGGACCCAGAGGAAAAATACTGCACACAAGAAAAGTAGCCTGGGACATATCAGGAAGAGTGTGGCCAGCAGGTCAAGAGAGGTGATCCTGCCCCCCTACTCAGCCTCACCTGGAGTGCTGTGTCCACTTCTGGGCTCCTCAGGACAAGAGAGACAAAGAGCTACTGGAGAGGGTCCAGCAGAGGCCACAAAGGGAATGAGGAGTCGGGAGCATCTCTCGAATGAGGAGAGGCTGCAGGAGCTGGGCCTGGTTAGTTGAGAGAAGGCTGAGGGGATCTCATTAATGCTTATAAATATCTCAATGGTGGGCAGAGAGGATGGTGCCAGACACTTTTCAGTGGTGCCCAGTGACAGGATGAGGAGTGATGGCTATAAACTAAAACACAGGAAGTTCCATCTCAACATGAGAAACAACTTCTTTACATTGTGTGTCAGAGCACTGGGACAGGCTGTCCAAGGAGATGGTGGAGTCTCTCTGAATACATTCAAAACCCACCTAAATGCATTCCTGTGTCACTGCTCCAGGTGACTCTGCTTTGGCAGGGAGGTTGGACTGGATGATCTCCAGAGGTCCCTCCCAGCCCTAATTATTCTGTCATTCTGTGATTCTTATTATGAACATGATGAGTTGTATTTCCTTAAACTGTCTAGCAATCAAACTCTCTTCTTGTAAATTGCTGTTGCTGTTTGGATTGTGTGGAGCTTTGCCCATGTGCATGACCTATGGGTCTGTCTCAGTGGACTTTGATCACTCCTGAGAATCTGGTTCCACTTAAAATGAAGATTATTTCCCTTTTTCTGTTGCTTAACAGGCAAAGACCAGAGTTGATGGACATTTTTCCCTTCAGAGCAGGACTTGGTAAATTTCTTGTACAGCTTTTTACAAAATGGACACAGATCCACCAAGCTTTTCACCTGATTTTATTCTTAGGTAGTAGTTGGTGATATGTTTTCTCAGAACGAAGTTTAAGAACTCATGACAAAAACCTTGCAACTCACAATGATCTTAAACTCATCTGTCAGCTCATATGATTCAGAAGCTGTGAAGCTGGGAGGTTTTTTCTTCCTTTTGAAGGTGGGTACTGTACAATCATCCTGTGTACTTATCTTCTGAGCATCTGCTTGGAAAATAAAACAACGTGCCATTTTGACATCCAAGAAAGTGCTATAAAAAGTCTGTTGCTATGTTTAAATGCCTACTCTCAGTTGCTATAGCAATAAAAATATCAAAAATGATGTACGAATTGCCACAGTGCATTACCAACCCTTTCCTGGACAGGGAGATTGTGGGACTGAGAATGTGACAGAGGTGCTCAGTGCATTGGAGAGCAGAGTTGTCTCATAGTTCCTGGTGCCCTGTGGTGTCACCTGAGAGCAAAATGTGTCCCAACTGTGTGAATCCCAAACTGGCTGGGTCAAAAGGGACAGTTGGGTCCCTCCTGAATTCAGTTGCTTCTTCATGACTTGTATGTTGAATATTTGGACCAAGTTCCATTTCTCTGCAAGACAAGCTGCTGAAAATGTTGACCTTTCTCTACATTCCTTCAGTCCCATGACAGCAAGTGTGAAAATCGGCTTACAGACTGCATCAGCCCGTGTAGATTTTTCTCCCTGTGACATCCCAGTGGTCAGAGTAAAATGTCCTTGTTCCTGAGGCAGTTATGGGAACACTGCTATCCAAAAGAAAAGAAATTAAATAGTAGCTAATGGAATCTTTAGCATCTCCATGGGGCTCAAAGCCTTGAACATTCAGTTGCTTCTCAAAGAGAGCAGGAAATTCAACTTCCTTCATAAAACATAGCAAGCAGAGGAAGGCATTTTATTTTGGCAACTGTAAGTTTGGTTATGGAATTGAATTGTTTCCTCAGACATTTCTATGCCTCATTCTCTTGTCTCCTGAGGAATGTTAGAGGAAAGATTTGGAGAAATTAAAGCCTTGTTTGAAACAAAATAACTGGTTCTCTTTATTCCAGGTAGCTTGAAGAGTCTTCAAAGTTCAGATGAGATTGGCTCAAACTGCAGAACAGTGTGCAAGTCAATTTGCATTTGGTAATCCACAACAGTCACATAATTGTTCTAAGTATTTTCTTTGACATCCTCTTAGAAGTCCAGTTAAGAGGTCTGATATCAAGAATGTATCAGTGGTAGAAATACATATTTTTAAATTTTGTTTCAGTTGATAGTTATTGATGCTCTTTTTCAAGAGTGTTATAAACATGTAGATGAAGTGATTTTTAGAGGCAACTATGATACTCTGTAGTTTGAAGGCCCACTTAAATTCTACAGTACCTCTAAGTACGTTTGGGCTTTTTTATTTTCCTAAAAAGACTGGATAAACCACTGCCGTGTACATGGATCACAGTTTTTCTAAAAACAGGGGTTACAATGTTACATATGTAGTTGCACTCTAATTTCTAGCTTGTTTTTGCAATCTCAGTACAGTATTTTTCTATAATGAATTTTGAGCATCTTTGGGACTTAATTGTAATGTTTCAATTTTGGTTTTAGGTGTTGAAAAATGTGACAATTTGTAGCTTTACAGCTGCACAAACACCAGTGAGTGTGGAAGCATGTGTCTTTCTCAACCTCTGTGGGAATTCTTTGTTTACTTTCCTTCTCAACTGTTCCACATGGAGTGCTGGAAAATTACCTGGCTTTATCCTTAAACAAGAATGTCAACAGCACTGATTGTGGCTTTGGTTTTTTTGGTTGTTGCTTGGCTTTGTGGTTTTTTTGTGTTGTGGGGTTTTTTGGGGTTGGTTTTTTTTTGTTTGTTTTGTTTTTGTTGTTGTTGGGTTTTTTTGTTGTTGTTTGTGTGTGTGTGTTTGTGTTTTTTTTTTTTTTTTTACAGATCTAATAGGGGAGTCCAAATGTTAGATCCATAAGTATTTATTGATACTTGTTTAATTAAGTCCAGTGTAATTAAATTTCCAAAGGTTATCCTTTTCTGTCAAGCTCAGGAGGTGTTTTTGTGGCTGCACATTGTGTGCCTGTAAAGCATATCTGGGCTTCATTTACCATATTCTAACTTTTACTGTTGAGAATATGTGGCCACATGAACAAGCTAATTGGGGAAGGGGAGAAGACAATGGAGGAGATGTGCAGAACTTAAAAACTGTAGCTTTCATTTTTCATGATGCTCTTAAATACCTGAAACAAAGAAACCTAATTTCCCTTAGAACTTTGTCTATAGCACCCTCACCACAGTTGTTACCACATCAGGTTATTCTGTATTTCTAAGCTATTCTATATAGTCTCTGTTTCAGATGCTGTACATCTGAACTTGCATCTGCCATGGAAATACAAACTTCCTGATATCTGCCAGTGCTTGCATCAGCCTAGCTTGAAACTCATCACCAGCTTATGGCAGTGCAGGAGGAAGAGGGAGACCTGAACATACAACATTAGCTGCATAAGCTTTTTTCTAGAGAAGAAGTATTACATGGCTATTGTTTAGAGACACATTTCTCTTCATATGTTCTCCACTAGCCTTCTTGAAGTGTTGTGCATTTATAGCATAAAAGCTATGCATTTATTCTTTCCAAAATCTATTTTTGGTATTGTTTTCCTTGGACTAAGAATTATGCTGTTATTCTGGCTGTCAGCCAACTATCTTTTCCCCCTTCTTCCCTGCCCTCCCTTGATTCCCTCCCAGTACCCTTTGAACTTGTCCAGCTTGTTGAATTTGGCAGGAGAGGATTGCAAAAGTATTACACTTCTGCAAGTGAAAATCAGTGCTGTGGTAAGAGATGAGAGACCCAGCTTAGTGCTGCTAAGAGGAAAGGCTCCACTATGAGCTGAAATTATCACTGATTCTGTTTGATCTGCCAGCTGGCAACCTGGCATGTGTGAAGCTTAAAACCAGGCACAGCAAATGCTGTCTCTTGGCTCTCCAGACTGGTAGGAGACAAGGAGACATGTAAGCTTGCTATCAGGGAGATAAGACACAAAATCATCAAAATAAAATACCCAAAGAACAGGTTTTGATAGCTCAGCTGCTTGGAAACAACCCATTTTTTAATGTAGGGAGACAAAGGTTATTAAATAGTCTGTTTGTGCACTGCTATCTTTATTTTGGAAAAAAATTCATAAATGTCTGTGAAACAGATCGTGAAAGCTGCAGGCTGATAACTCCTGTGATTTCACACCAAGTTCTAATAGCTGGTGGCAGTCCATATGTTTGTCTGCTTTCCAAAGTGCTGCAGAGCACTGTTAGTTTGTAACACACACCCTGGGCTCTTTTGCAGATTTTTCCATGGAGGCCACAAAGCCTAAAAGGAAAAGATCTGAGGTTTCTGCAGTCTTTGTGAACAGGCTATGGGCTCTGCTCAGCCTGTTCTTTAGGCATGTCAGTCAGGTTCATGGGAATGTTGTTAGTGGACAGGTTCTTCCCATGGCAAGTAAATGTCAGCCATCCGGATAGAGGCAGCCATTCTAATTAGACTTTCCTTATGCAACAGATGTTTTGAAGCTCAGCCAGGGAGAATAAAATAATACCCAGAGACAGCAGGCCTTATCTGCTTTCTGGTCATTTAAAGAAGGCAGCTGGGGCTCAGAAATCTGTTCCCTGAAAATTTCCTTGCATCTGAAGTCGTTTCTCCACCAATTATCTCGTTTCATGCATGTTGAAGGTCACTAGGCAAGCTCTAAGGCTGATGAAACTCCAAGAGTTCCACATCATGAACACTGCTCACTTGGACTTACTACCTTAGGTGCCCTTTAAATCACCTGTCATAGGTTTAGGGGTTTGTTTGGTTTCTTAATATATAGCAAAATAGTGATCTCTTTCTCTGAAGATTATTCACAGTATGCAGATATTTGGTTTATGGATGAGGAGTATTTTTGTTCTTTTTTATAAACAACATTGGGAAAACCAGCAACACTAAACAGATGCTCTCAAAGTGAGATATAGTGATCCTGTTAAAGAACTCCCCTTCTGTCTTCCTTCAGCTCACTTCAGAAGTTTCTAGAGATCCTTTTTGTTGAAGTAAACTTCAGTAAAAAATGGCAGAATGAGATCTCATTTGCTCTTACGCAAACTGACTTTGTTTCTGTTACTCGCTGGTTTGTTATTCTGTGATTATTTGAAAGAAATTAACCCGTGGTAACATCCTGATTTTTTCTTTCCCTGATCATCTGTTTGGAAGGAGTTGTTCATTTTGCTTGAACAAACAAAAAATCCCACCCTTTTCTATCTAGTATTAAATTTGGTTTTTTATGTTTAAAACAGGAAGCTCCTGCCTACAGCATTCCAGCCATCAGCCTGCTGAATGTTCATTATCCTTTCCTCACCTGTACTGCAAGGCACCATGCTGACCATGAGAATTCCAGACCTTAAATTCCTCTGATAGGTAATAAGCTTTCTGCTTGCATTTAAAATTTTACTTCTATTATTTGAAATTTAGTTGGGCTAATTACTCATTTGTAGGTCTCATCCAGTGCAGTGAGTAAGGAGCCCTGTACACAGGAGAGTTGCACAGGTCAGTTGTTCTGACCATTTTTAACATACTTAGTTTTTTTTTTCTTGATTAAGAAACATGTTGCCCATTTGCTAGTTTTTAAATTAAATGCTGCTTTATAAAAAATTTAATTAAACTGTTCAGTAAAAATTATGGATGGGGAGAAGATATGAAACCCCAAAACATTTTTCAAGAAGATAAAAATCATTGTTGGATTGCCTAGAAAAGCTATATGTTTTCCCATAACTATCAAACATTTTTCCACTGAACTGAATGCTTCACCTAGATGGATGTTCATAAAACTCAGGATGTAACTGTGCTTTCTTGGTGACTGGAAGTGCAATGTGCTTCAGGTATGGGACAAAAGTGAGATTTAGTTCAGCAGTGCAAGAAATGAGACAACTGCTTTTAGATAACACAAGTTTTAATACAGTGAATTTAATCATTTAGGCCTAGCCTGAAGCAGTATTTATTCCACAGGACCAATATCTGATAAAAAGTTCAGGTGAAGAAGCAAGACCAGTGGCCAGTTTCACTTAAGTGTATTGGGGAGCGATCATTTCTTCTTCACAGTAGTGAATCTTTGCTCTATTGGCAAGTGTTTATTGGAAAGTGCTGAAGAATTACATTCACAGTATTTTGAACGCTCTGAGGTTCTTAAAATGAAAAACAAACAAACAAAATATCATCTTTCCCAAAATATTTGTAGGCAATACTGAAAGATGTGTCATTATACAGTGAAAAGCCAGATCCCTTGAAGAGATCAGAGCTGAACTGTTGTATCCCTCACTTCCTTAAGCACATAGTTTCATTATTTTCTGCTTTTGTGCTCTGAACTAATGATTTAAATGGGTGAAATTTAATGTTCTAGTCAGTTAATAAGATTAAATAACGTACTAGTGCAAAGTATATTCAGCATGTTTTCAATATTCAGGCCTTCCTCAGGAGTATTAACCCATCACAGTAAGGGCTGCAGCTGGGCAGCTTTGTGAGAGTAAACTGAACAAGTAACTGCTGCCTGTCTTTGCAGAGTAACCTGGCTAGAAAAGTTGTGTGACTTACTAATGCCTGACTTTTGGGTTGATGTAGTTGAAGAAATGCAAATGAAGACAGGGTATGAACCTAATGAGTGAACTCAATAAAATTCCATTACTCCACCCTGCTTCAAAAAATGAAGAAAATGAAAGTTTTATTGCCAAAAGCACGGATACAGTGTAATTGGTAACTCTTTAATTGAATATTCATGAAGCTCTGCAGTATGTTCACTTAAGGTACTGACTGTAAGTCAAACAAGCTGTGTGATTCAAATTTGCTTTTTGCTTCACCTCAGTTCAAAAGCACGCTTAACACATATTTAGAATAGCAGTGGATTTTTTCTGTGTATGATAGAAAAGTGTGGTGCCATTCACACAGGTTGGCAAATAAATTGTTATGGAAAGTACTGTAGTTGCCCTGTTTTTTATCTTCTAGATTCCATTGTTTCTTCAGAAAATCATTTCTGGTTTAACAGGATAATGAGAATTTTAGAAAAAGTTCATAGCTGGCTCTGACTTTAAATGTTTCCTTTAACAAAAATACATAAATGGCATGTTCAGTTAGTAACTTTGTTCTCTTTGTTCTGTAAAAATATACTTTTTTTTGTTTTCAACAACGTTAAAAACATAACACTTGGAGGGAACACTTAGAAAATGAATTTGTAGGTTGTCTTTAAGTGCCATGGAAATCCAAATAAACATTGTTCTAACTAAGAAACATTAACAACAACAAAAAGGTTTGTGTTGGAAAAAAATATTTACATGTCTTAGAAACATGTTCAACACAATTCGACATCATCTTATTTGCAAAGATCAAACAGTATCATTGATATTAATTTATATTTAGAAAGATTTTTTTTTTGCATAGGTATAGACATTATATATTTGTTTGTTAATCTAGCTTGGCAATTTTTACTTGTTTGTAGTCAGTTATTGGGTATAAAGAAAAAATGAAGGGAAAATGTGAAAAAAGATGAGTAGAACATACATTAAATGTTTCTAGAAAACCTAGAAACTCTAGTTCTGACTTCTAGCTTTCTGTTTCCCTCTTATTTCTTTTGATCTGTGAGGAAAAATATTGGGAAGATGATTTCCTAATTACTGCAGCCTAGGATTTGGATAGAAGAGAAGATTAATAAAGAGAATTAAGATTTTAATTCTTAAGAATTTAATTTTTTAGCCAATATAATTAAGAATTAAGAGAAGGATAGAAACTGTCTCTCTTTAGCTTATTATTCCTTCCACTGCCCCAAACAAAGTTTTTGGAAGGTAATCTGAAGTAAATCAATTCAGGAAAGGCCATTATATAAAAAGGGTAAATTTTAACCTAACAAAGTTTGTCTTCCTGGGCTTCCCTATAGTCATCTGAGAAGTGGAAGGTTCCTGCAGAATGCAATTCCAAGAGCCTAAATTAAATTTCTGATTCTGGGACAGAAACTTAAGTTGATTTTAAACCAAACAAACAAACAAAACAACAAAAAACCCCCAAACCTAACAGAAAATTTCAGGAGACAAATGACCTTAGGCTGAAGTGAGTCCTCATGAAAGGTTCCCTTTATACATATTCTCCTACCTCTCAATCTGTTGAAGGTAAGTGGCATTGTTAATGATATAGTTTTGAAGATAATGAACAGGATGAAATGGGTCTAGGCTCTTCTTCTTCTTCTCTTGATCCTTCCCCACAGAGCACATCAACTTTGGTGTTACTGGTTTTGGTAGGAACCCTTGAAAGACAGATCAGCATTTAGCAACTGTATCCAGCCATATCCAAACTGGTGAATCTTTGAATGAAAACAGCAATTTCAGTTGACAAGTAAAAACAGGTGTCTGCATTGTCTGTGAGACAACAATTGCTTCTTCAGCTTATCAAGTTTTGATTTCTTTGTATCAACTCTAATAACTACAATAGGACTAATGCAAAGGTGGAGTTGAGCTCAGTTTAACTGAATTGATAAAGAGACACGCAATCTAGATAAAGTTTCATAATGGTTGTCAAATCACAATGCTAAGGCAAAACTGAGCTTGAGAGCTTCAAGGGGAAGGGGGATGCTGAGGTGAAAATTTGGCTTTAGGGTCTTGGAAGAACTGTTTGTCATGTTCCTTTACTTACCTGTACTCCCAGAATTTGATATTAGGAAGCTTTCCCTGCTTAGGGCTGTCCTGAAAGCCATACAACAGGAGGACAAGGTATGACATGCCAAGGTTAAAGGCATAATTGTGTTGCAGAAAAACAGCACAAGGGAAAGCTGCAGGTTTAGAGGCAAACAAAATGTACAGTGTGTCTCTTCAAAGTAGATAGTGGAAGCTTTGACTGGAAGTTTGTCTCTTTCTGTAGTGAGTGGAAGCTTGTGCTTTGTGGAAAAGAAAGTAGGTTTCTTACAAAATTTGCTAGACAAGAATTGTGTAGTTTGTTTTGATCTTGTGCATCTATGATGGAGAATCTAGCCATAGTGAATGAAAACTTAGAACAATATATATTATCTCTTTGTTGTTAAAGCGACCTTATTGTGGAATTTCTGTTATAGATTGAGTTTACTGGGTACACAAGGGAAATAATACTTGCAGTGTGAAATAACTTCTAGAGTTGTGAAGTCATGTGGCCTTTTTCAAGTTTTTAATATCTCAGGGAGGAAGGCCATCCACTGTATCTTAGACCAATCTTATATTTTTGTTTTTTACATTTCTTTGCCTACTAAAACTTGATGTTGGCTGAACTAGTAAGAAATATTAGAGGAAGAGATGAGATATTTCAAGTCTCTATCCCAGAAAATGGATTTATTCCTACTGCTGTATTACTCTGTAAGAGAAAACCAGTGGGACTGCAATAGCATCTTAAAATATTTCCCCAGTTTGTACTATTGATTTGAGCTGAGATTATTCTTTTTTTATTTTTTCTGACTCAGCGACATGTGAGGCTTTTGGACCAGGAGTGTAGGCAGCACTGTACAGCTGAATATATGTGACAGTGAGAGGTGTCATCTCAAAATAAAAGAGAGACATTTTTGCAGTGAGAACAATCATTCACTGGAACAATCTCCCCAGGGATGTGGTAGTGTCCCCATTGCTGGAGGTTTTCAAGATACAGTTAAACAGGATACTCAATAATCTCATCCAGGCTCCCTTTCCCACAAAAGGTTGGGCAGGTCAATCTTTCAAGGTCCCTTCCAACCCGGGTTGTTCTGGGATTCAGTGATAATAAGCAGGAAAAAAGAGGGAGAACAGAAATAATACTTTGTAAGCAAGAGCTGTGTAAACCTTCACACCAGTCTCTCAGCTTCTTGGTTTTCTGGAAGTTTCTATATTGGTTTGCACCTGTGTCTTGTATTAAAAGGCATTGAAGACAAATGGGATTTTCTTCACAGAGCCATAAAATTGGGAATGTCCTTTAGTGTATGTGCAAGTAAATGTGCCTGTGTGTGTACAGCTGCAAAGTTTGGAAAGTGCTGGTTTACTGTCATTTCTCCTGTGAAATTCAATTCTTTCTCTATGATGCATCTTAAAGAACTGAAAACACTTTCAGTGACCTGCCACCCAAATAGCCTCTTAAAAACATCTAAAGATTGTTCATCTGTAAGAATCTAAAACGTGACAAAGCAGCAAGATGCCAGACATTCTTCAGACTGAGATATGTTTACTGCTTTATAGAAGCTGCTTTGGAATCCAGCACAGTGTCATCCTGGATCTTAGTCCTGGCTGTGGTCTTAACATGTACTGTTTGTATTACTTAGAAAAATGTAAGAAAAAGTCCTTTTCTTCCATTGCTTTCTTCTGCCTGTTTTCTGCCCATCCATTTGTTCAGCATTGCCAATTACTCATGATGGACAAAAAGGCACTTTTCCTTTGTTTACTTTCTCACAATCAGTTTCTTTCAGAAATTGAAGCTGCTTCCACTCGTGAACGTAAGAGCTGCACATCCAGGTCTTGCAAACCATTCATCTGATCCTACATAAGGATCATGTTCATGCTGCTCCAAAAGCCAAACCCTTCTTTAACACTCACTTTTTCAGCAATCTGCAGCTCAGGGCTTTCCAGGCCCAGAATTACTACTGTACCTCTCCTCTGAATGCATCTGATCTCTGTTTGAATTGACTTATGTGCTCCAATTATTTTTCAACTACCTGTGGTAACAAATTCAATTATTTAATTGTATACTGTTATGAAGAAACTTCTTTTCTACTCAAACAATTGCCTAGTAAGTGCTTTTAACATCCTTATCCACATGTCCTGTGAGGAATTGAGAGCAAATAATTAATAGGCCGCCCTCTTCAGTCTATTCATTCCTTTCTAACCTGTTTCTATCCAGAAGTATCTTTTTTTTGCATGTCATTTGCAATTACTGACAAGTCTTTCTTCTATGAACCATTTGTTTTTATGTTGTTGGGGGTTTGTTGTTGATCTTTTTGGTGGTGTGTGTGCTTGTTTTGTTTGGTTTTTTGATTTTTTTTGAGATGTGACTAGAACCGTTTTAACTATTTGGTCTCATATTCTATGCTGTTTCCAGCTCTTTGCTATTAATTCTTAACATTTTTTTTGCCTTTTTGGCTGCTGCTGAATGCTGTTTTCAGAGAACTATTCAAAATTACTCTGATCTCTTTCCTGACTTGTAAAACATAATGATGGACTCTTATTAATGAAGTGTATTTTATATTTGTTTTTTCTCACTTGCATCCATTTGCCTTTTTCACCTGACATTTTATTATTCAGGTGCTCAGTATCACATAAACTACCTTGGCTGTCCTTAGCTCTGATTTTGCCATCCCATCTTTAATCATCTGTGCAGACCCACTTTCCCAGATTCTTCAGGACTATGTTGAACACCTCAGTACCCATGGAAGTGTAATGTCTGCAGCACACAGAACAACTTCTGTTCTTTGTTTTCTTCCTTCAGTTACAGGAGGTATTTCTCTTTTGTCCTGTGGGAGCAGTTACCTTAAGATGCTTGATAGAAAATTTTGTCAAAACCTCTCCTTGAAAAATACATGTTGCCTGTATTAAAATGCTTGTTGATTTCTGTGAAGGAATTTAATGAAATAGCAATGTTTAGACTGCTGGACAGTCCTGCATTAATCTATCATTCTTGTATCTCGTTCTATTTAGTAATAAAATATTACATTAATTTCTTATCTAGGACAGTTATTATCTAAAAGTTAGGAACTAGGATGAAAGTCTTAAATGATAATAAAATTATAAAGCAATCAGTCTTCAAATCAGAAGTTTGTTTTGTTTTGGCAGAATAACAAAGCAGCTCAAGGTCAACATCAGAATATTGAGGGAGGTGTTTGGAAAGAATTAGCATCCTTCATTGTGTTCCTTTATCTCAGTCTCTTTAGGGCTTTTTATTTGCCTTCCGTTTCCTCAGGTAGATAATGCACAGCCTTTTTTTTCTTGGCATCTGCCAGAATGTTGTCCAGAGGCACTCTAAAACCCTAAAACTTTGGTTAACAATAAAACTTTTGAAGCATGGGTATTTAATTTATTCTATTAAAGATTAGTCTTATCTATGTAGATTTATGGTATTGTTAACATTACAGTGAGTTCCTGTATCTTCTTTTAAGAGATATTTTCTAAATACTTTACTTGGGTTTGTAACTTTTTATTTCATAATATATTAGAATCACTGAATCTTTTTCATTCCATAATACTCTACAACTGTTTTAAACTTAAAATAATGGGTTCCATTACTCTAATGCAACCTTGTTGACTTTATTTGACATAAAGAAAGAAAAGAAAGTTAAGGTAATAAATCTTAACGTATGTGACTACATACCTATTGTATACAAATTGTTTATAAGTAGGCAAATACAGAATTCCATTTTGAGTCAACATATATAAAGTTATAAAATTAGCATGATTAGACACACATCACAATTGCTTAGTAGAGTGATGACAAGAGCAATACTGAGTTCTAGCATAGCTTACAAAGTGCAATGGAACAGGACTAAGAAAAATGAATTCAGGCTAGTTTAGCTCAGTATCAAGATATGATTGCTGCTCCTTTGCCACTTTGTCTTCTTGCTCCTCTCCCAGAAGACATCAGGCTGTCAGCAGCTGCAATGGAACAGGAGGTGTTGTACAAACTCAGTCATTTGCACCAGAGCTGAACTGCTGGTTTTGAGCTGAGGGACTGAGATGCAATTCCATGCCTTACTCACTGCTCTTACTGCAGACATGGGGTGCCCTGAAGAAACCAGACAATTGCAGTAGGTCTGAGATTTCTGTGACAAATCTTGACCCGTGGCATGTCCTGGAGTTTTTTTAAAGCCTCACAGAATATGAGTAACTCTGTTCCTTTTATGCCCTTCTCACATTCCCTATTTTCATTTTGGGTTTTGAGGTAAAAAATGTCAAAAGTAGCAAAGCATAGAATTCTCTTTCCCTGCAGAAGTAGTTCTCTGGTTTAAGCTCCTCTCTTTCCTAGGGCCTCCCTGTGCACAACACTGATGAAACCATACCAAATGAGTGGGCTTTTTTAAGATGTTGATGAGATGAGATTGTGCATAAAGCTGGCACTTTATTTTTTGGATCAGCTCCTGGGTATAATCAGGAATGGAATGGTGTTGGCTAAATAACTTTATCAGAGAAAGATTTTGACAAAGGACATGAGGAACATTTTGCTACATTTGGCTTGTGCTCTTCCAGAAGAGCAGAGCTGTTGTTTTCCTCAAAGCTTTTTTCTGAACTGTTTAATTACCCAGAAAAATGTGGCTTTTGGTACAGCATGTGCCAGTCAATGCATAAAAATTCTTTTCTTCTGATAGCTTTGATTTTTATTATTAACTTACCTAGTCCTAGGTTTTTAAAAGCAATAATTGAAAATGGCAGAAATAAGGTTAGCAAACTGTGTGTTCTCAGAATGTTGTATCTGGTAGCCTTCTAAAAGAAAATGAGAAGGTTTTTTTTTTTTACCATGCTTTCTAGAAGATGCAAACCAATAAGGGTAATTTCCCAATTAGAGTGCAAATTGTAAAGATTCTGAATCTAGAATTTTAACAAGCAGCCAAAATAGGCCTCATTTTCTTCCTGTTGAGAAGAATTTAAAAGTAGGAGGAATTATGTACTTCATTCACTTAAATCATCAAAGGTTAGCTTTGATGTTGCACATTTGGAAATGCTGACTTCAGTCTGGTCTATATGCAGAATTACATCAGAGTTTCCTTGAAGTGAGGAAACTACAAGTAGGTGGTTAAATTCCCCTTCAGGTCCTCAGTGTTAATACCTGGAAGACAAATAGAATGGTTGAGGTGCTTTTGAAGTGGACTGTGTAAGAGAAAATTTACTTCTTTACTTTTAAGGACACCTGAAAAATAAAAGGTTGATTTGACCCTTTTTTGCTTTTTAGCATTACCATGTGCTCCCAATCCTGAGATTCTGTGGCTAGAGACCTTGTGTAATGTAGTGGAGTTGGTATGGGTTTGCTGATTTGGGTCTTTTTTTGGTACTAGCAACAATCCCTTGTCCCTCATTTTGGATTTCGATGGCGTGCAGAACTTCGAGAACACAGGAAATGGAGACTTGCATCTCTTTTCTCACAAACAACTGCTTGCTTTCATTTTCAGACCATCCTTTCTGCAAGTCTGCAAATCTCTTCTTTCGGAAGTGATGAAGCTGTATGCTTTCTTCCTTTTCCTCACATTAAAATAAAGAGCTCTGGTTGAATTTTCCTGAAGCTACTGTATCTATATTTCAAATAAGGACAAAAAAAGGGCAAATTATTTACCCTATAATTTTGGCCATGGGTTCTTGATTGCAGCCACTGGGAAGTCTCCTTCTGGCCACACATACTTCAGGCCAAGTGGCTGATTTGGGGATCTAAGAGCAGGAGAGACCATGACACTTCCCAAGGCAGAGCTGCAGCCAGAGATTACCTGAGAGAGGCTTGCAAGTGTTACCCGAGATTGTCTCTCCCTTGGGATACTGGAATTTTCAAACTGGGGACAGTAGGCAGAGCATTACTTTTCAGTGATCAGATAAAGCATCTGTGTAGTCAGTCAATTGTAATGGTAGTATGATGCACTGCTCTACTAAAAGTTTCAGTCAGAACTCAGCTGTCCTCAATCTTTTGATTTCAAGGCTTTGTTTGCATTGGGAGTTTGGAACATGCACTGATTCAGATTGGAAATCTGAGCAAAGTATGAAAAGCCTTTCGTCTCACAAAGGGTTCATCTCACAAAGTTCACCAAGTGTTATTTATGACTGAAGTTTAACTCAGTGCTGTGGATGTGTTATAAAATAACCTTTTAAAGAATGCAAATTAATATTTTGCTGTGTGAGATATAAGAACAGCCATGTCATGAGCACACCTGATGAAGCAGTCTCTGTGCTAATGGCTTCTTTCTGTGTGATGTGTGCATTTTGGAGTATTTATTTCACCTCTGTTTTAATTACTACATCATCCTGTCTAATGCAACGCCTTTGCAGCCCTCAAATTATTAAATCAAATATGTTTTGTTGGTTTAACCTTGAAATACATAACTGCCTCAATTAGCCCAATTAGCAAAAGAGGGACTCGGAGGAATTTGTTGCTAATTCAGCATGTGCCTCATTGGAGGGTCATCCAATCCAATTCATTGCTAACTTTGCCAGTAAAATGCACATAGAATGTCTTTGCTAGATGCATGAGTAACAAGGTGATCTTTCTGTCTCTGAATATTGTGAGTCTTTTAAATACGAGTTAAAAAAAAGCATTAAGATCAGGCTTCATCCAAGCTACTGAATGTCTGCCTTTACATAGTATGTAAATTGAATTGTGCTGTAAATATGCTGCTTCTTATTATTACACTTTCTAAAAATTAAATTTAAATTAAAAACTACATCAGTTTGGGAATGCATACTGTAGGAACTTCATAGTGTGACAGTAACACTGTGTGACTACATCTGAAGTGTTCTTGTCAGGGTACTTATAATGTCCCAGAAGCATGCAATCAGTAGCAAGGAATAATACAGCACAGAAATTTGTAGATGATTCAGCAATACAGGAAAAAGACCTTCTACGAAGTGTGTTTGCAGAATCTTGTTAATTATTGGCTCTTTTGAGAAAGAAAGAGCTTTTGGCTCCAATTTTGCATTGACATCACACCTGGATGAGACACTGAGGACTTCCTCCCTCACCTCACCTCTTTTAAGAATATTAAAATTGAATATCCTTTGCATTATTAATCTATTATAATTGTTGTTTTTTGTTGTTGCAGCTCCTACTTTTGTTATACCTGTTTTTAGAGCTAGATATTGATAAGAGATGTTAGTGTTGCTGCTGGCTTCAAAGTTGTGTCTGCTTCTAGGGAAAAAGCTTAAAAGATGGCATTACAAAATGTGACACTCCTGTATTGTATGCTGGCAGGAAGGAAGAGGTGATATGATGAGCTTTGCTTTTGCTCAGACAGCTAGGCCTGCAGTTTTAATGTGTACTCTAGGAATAAAATTGGACTGTTTCTAGCAAAAGCAACAATTCTTGTGACCTAATATACAGCATCCCTAGATCCAAGTTGGGACATTGCAACCTGGATGAGTGAACTACCAGGTCTGTAGAAAAAAAGTAAGCGGTCAAAATCCACACAATGGCTGTTTATTTGAATACATTGATAGTGAAGATAATCCTGTCCTGATGTACAGCAATATTTGAAAAAACATTCAGTGGACCAGGATCCATATTTCTTTTCTCATAAAAAGGATGTGAAAAACATTCATGTTCTTTTGGTGTGTGTTCATTTTTGCAATGCAAAGTTAGGTGTCCATGTATCACTAAAGTAAGCAAATGTCATTCTGATTGTGTCCAGGAAACATAAAATGGGAGTAAAATGCTTGTTTTGCTGCTTTGCCATTTATGTATGCAAGATGGAAAGCCAAGTATAATCTCCCTGCTTGAAAGCCTACAGTTGTATTCTAGACCCCAAAGAAAGCTATTTATTGTTGGTTTGTTCAACAATGTGAGCCCTCTGGGATTACCCTTTGTGATTGGGAAAGAGAGGATTTAGTTTAATTTCTTCATTTGGAAATTTTTTTGCTTGACTAGCAACAAGATTCCTGGGTCACTAAGCAATAGTGTTCTGCCCTAATTGCCTTCAACTTATTTATGTTTCTAAGTCAGGCCTTTGGTGGTATTTTTTTCCAAATTATGTGAAGTTGATATCCTGCTGCCCTGCAAAGCAGAATAAATTATGGAATCTTTCTATGTAGAAATTCCTTTCAAAAATTTTACTTCTTGTAGAAATCTTAAGGTTTTCCCTAAAAAAAGGATGAATTGACACCAAGGAACACTGATTTCCCCCCCGCCCCCAATCTTATCTGTGTCCCCTCCACACAAACGTATTTGTTCTCTTTTTGCATTCACTAAGAATATAGTCAAGTGGCAATTTGAGAAAATATTGTCTCAAGCTCCCAGCTCTGCCTGCACCATAGACAAAAATAAATGTGTAATTAGAATGTGATATATAGTACATGCAGTCCAGACAGCAGAAACATACCTAGGTTTCTCCAAATCTGTGAGAAGAAGAAAGAAACCCAAGTGACTCTGTGTGACCGAATATGTGATGCTCATTTAGGCCAAAGCATGTTGGGTGGCATTATTGTCTCCTGGTATTCTGAATAGTACAATTTCTGTTGGGAGATTTATCAGTGCACAGGTCCTGCATCAGAGGGATCCTTCAGCACCACACGAGACTGGCACTGCCTCCTAAACAAATTTTTTTTCAGATAGTAAGTTGTCCAGGAGGAGGAAGAAAGCAACATTTTTTTATTCACATATCATTTCAACTATTTTTTTTATATTATTTTATCCTGGTTTAAAGTCACTGCCTTTATGTTGTAACAGACTTTTTTCCAGGTACTTCCTAGCTCTGGGTTTGTTTTGAACTGCCCTTCTGAATGACACTAAGTGTACTGTTCTCTCACTCTTATCTTCACTTTCTTATATGCTGTTTCTGATGCTTAGAAATCCTTATTTTCCATGCCAAATATCCTCCCACTCTATATTCACATTCTTCCTTTAAACTGCATTTCCTAAAGTCTATTAAAAAATAATCTGCAAGCTAAGAAATATAGAAACTATGCCTTGAGATCTGACAGTCTTCTGATCATCAAATTTGCTACTGTTGGCTGAATTCTTTAACTTATGCATAATAATGAATAAATCAGGGATTCATTTTTCCTTAATATCACATGTACCATCTTTTTCACTATATATATATATTTAATTTTTTTTAAAGTACCCCAAAGTCCATCTCAACTGGTTTCCTAGAGGCCATCTGGCTGAGCAGTGCTTCTTGTTGTCTTCTTGCTTTTCCAGGTGAAAGCCCACTGACTGGAAAAAAAAAAAAAGTGAGGTCAGTAAGACATCCTTCTTAAAGGAGAACTGAGTCCAGTATCTTAGGTACAGACTTAACCTGATAAAATTACCATTTTGGAGCTCTGTCTTAAGAATATTTGTTCAAAGAAAAGCCCCAGAATGAATAAAACTACAAGTGAACCAGAACGTAATTTTTTTCTGAACTTGTATGCAATTAAAACCATTTATTTTCACAGCATGGTTATTCTGCTTATAACCTCATTTCCTTACATTCTTTTTAGTACTAGATAAAAAAATCCCTGAAAATAAAAAATTTGCATCCAAACCAGAGTAATTTATTAAAGTTTGATTCATGCAACTCCTACTTTCCCCTAAAAAAAAAAAAAGTGGAATTGGGAAATTTTCAGGATGTCTAAAATAGGCTTTACCCTAAAAGAAATCTTTTTTAAAAATCTGGGTCTGCTAGTCCAAAAACATAGTGAAATACTGCTCCTCAGTGTTTCTAAAATATATTTATTCTTCATCTGTTTGCTGATTGTCTGCAGCATAAACCTGAGCCTAGAATTCTTGCGAGCCAAAAAAGTTGTAAGCCACTCCTCCAAATGCTTTACTGCAAGAGAAGTAAATCTAAACACTGACTGCTAACAAAACAGATACTGTAAAAACGTTGCTAAAACAAATGAAGCTGACATTTTACAGAAAGAAAAGTGCTGTTTTCAAACACAGTTATGGTCTTTTAGTAAGTCTTAAATTTCCATTCAGCTATGTTAAAATGATTGCCTGTGAGTGAAATCTTTTCTCTTAATGTATAAATGAAAAGCTAAAGCTGGGATCAGAATGGATCCTCTGGGAGTTAAGTACAGAACTCCCAGAATACATTTTCCACTAAACACTTCTGGAGTTAGTTTTCAGATTTCTTTAAACTCTGGTGTAAATTTTTAATACATGACCAAACTAAATGCCTTGTTGTAGGAGTTGGTCTTGTTGATAATGGAACAGCATCACCTTTCAGCCCCAAACCTTTTGGTTTTCAGTCTCAACAGTGTCATAACTACCCATTATTGGAGATATTCTCCCAGGATGCATGTCAGGCTGGACATGCATCAAAACATTTTACTTTCTGCCTGACCTAACTTTTCCTTTCTCTCATTCAAGCAGATTATTGAAAACCATCCAGTTCTATGTGTTCCTGAGCTATGAGGAAAACAGGATGCAGAAAAAGAGATTCTTTCCTGTCATGCTGCTCTGTAAATCAAGTCCTGCATGTGTAGCTTGTAGTTCCAAGGAAGTCTGTAACCACTGAGTTTAAGGGAAGTTTTTTAGAAATTGTGTTTTTAATTCAGCTTTTGCTAGTTTTTTCCTTTAAAATATTTTTGTGACAGAATTATTCACATTTATGCCTTGTCTCTGAGGTTGCAACCTGGAACTGTTCTGATTGTCAAGAAGTATTATGTAAATCAATCAGGAATCTCAATACTCAGGAATTAATCTCAGAATGGAACAGAACCTTTGAATTCACACAGTGGTTGCATATACACTCTACATGCCCCAGTGGAATTCTGTATCCTAAACACAGAAACACCACTTTATCTTCCAGGTTTTACCTCATGCAGTTGTATGGTTGTTAGTGTGGATGGAGTTCAGATCATTAAGGTTATCACAGAGGTGCCTTATATTAATCCTGGGGCTGTGAGACTGGTTTGGTAAACTGGCTGAAGCAGGACCTTAATATCTTGCAGACTTCAGTATTTAACATAAAACACCACTCTTTTGTCATAGAGATGAGATGCAGTAGGAAACTACTAGTCAATTTTTTTTCCTGTGTTGCAGACAATAAAGAAAATGTCTTCCAGTTTCCATGTAGGACCTTTTGTCACAAAGGGCAAGAATGTACATGAGTCAGCTTCAGTTGTGGGTTTTTTTTCCTTTTCCCAGTGAATGTTCCTATTATACAAAGATCTTGGAGTCCTCATGCAAAATTTCAAAGTGTTGCTATTAAGATATTCTGTATCTGTTTTTAGGGGGTTTGTTTGTTTTGTTGTGTTGTGGTTTAGGTTTTTTAAAATTTTAGGGGATAATTAATGTATGTGAACAAATATCTTAAGCTATAATCATGCTTTGTCTTTGAAAACACTTTTGTGATACAAATATAAGAAAAACACCCTGTTTTGCTCAGACTTTGTTTGAAGGAACTTTACTGAGTCTTAAGTACTTTGAAGCTGAAAGACCTATTTCAAAATGTTACGTGAATTAAATATATTTTTACAGCTATACAAAAAGGAGTGCAAAAAGGTACTTTTTTAAATATGGTAACATTTTACAACCACTTTACAGGGCAACAAAGAAAAAAGTTACAAAAAGCCACACAGAATTGTGCAGTTCAGCTGCATCCATGAGCAAGCAACTCCTGTTGTTGACAAATGAGACTTGACCGCAGGCAGCATGAGGTCAAGAAATATTAATAAAATGCTTTTTTTAACTGTTTATTTCTGCTCTTTTTTGTGTCCCCTTGTTGAGATGTGACAGAGCATTTGGGGTCAGGTGCCCAGCTGTCAGTGGAGATAGAGAAAGCACCTTTATCTGAGCCTTCGCTGACACGGACTCAGCCGTGGCTCGGCCAGGGGAAGTGAACTGATTATACTGAACTTTCTCTACTATGGTAAAATGAGTTGCAGAGAGAACACACTGAAAGCCAAGGGCCTCTAAATACTTTTCCCTTTTATGGAATAGAGCTCCCAGATCTCCATTTCCTGGAGATTGTACTCTAAGCCTACAGAGTGGTAGAAGAAAGTTCTCTGCATTCACTGATCTGTATCTGACTACAAATTTGAGCTCAGGGGATCTTTTTTTTTCCTAACTATTTTAAGCAGTAAGTTTATAATAACAGACCAAAATGTTAAAAAGCACTCCATCCTCTCTTTTATTTCTTTTTCTTACTTTTCCTCTTTAGATTGTTTCCTCTTAGTGTGGGAATGACCAGAACTTGGTGAATTGGATAGGTAATTGGTTTGTGTTTTTTTTAACTCGTTTTGTAGGTGCACAAGGCTCGTGCATACTGAGATTGTAGATCTTCACCCACATCCATTCTGCCTGTGACATGTGAGTTAATCTCTGCAAGTATTTAATTTTAAAAGATAATTTTAAAGCTCTTGCCATTTCTGAAAGAATGTAGTTTTGGGGGAGATAATTTATTTTGATAAAACACCACAATAATGTAATGACATCCTTTAATAAGATAGAGGCAGGCCAGACAGAGCTTGATCAATGAAGAAAAAAAAAAAAAGAAATAGAAATAACAGAATCTTTAAATTACCTTAGTGCCTAGGATGCTAATATGTGCTCATGCACTTTGTTTTTGAAGTGCAGGTATACTTTTAATCTCTCTTTTCAGTGTCTTCAGGGCCAATAATTACAGGTGTTTCAGTTGGTGCCTCACTGTATTGCACATATTGTTAGTATATCATTTCTTTCTTTGACTGAAACGTGTTTGTGCTTGTGCAAAGGAGACAAAACTGGCAAAGCTGATGGTAGCATGATTCCAAAGGCTGTTCAGCTGGCAGGTGAGCCAGGCTTAGAACCAGGCTAGTCATGCTCTCCACACCCTAGCTCAAGTGTTCAGTAAGGCTGTCAGCTGGTTTTGTAAATAGAGGTGTGAATTTCTGTAAGCTCCAAGGCTGTACTCTGCCCTAATGCTCTGCTGAAAAAGAAAAAATGCACCTTCCAGTGACATATATTTTCCAAGGACATTCCTTTATTTTCTATCTACATTTTTTGAGATGCAAATAAGCTCCTCGAGTTCCTGTAGAGTGTTCTCCCAAAGCCCCCTATTTCTATGTGTTTTGACTCCATGTGACATTTACTGGGGCTGTTTTCATTGCCCAACTAAAGGGGCATAAGGTCACTTCAGCGGTGATGGAAGAACATTTATTCACTAATATTTAAGTTTTCATGATTTCTAAACCTTTGCCTTTCCTACCAGTATCAGAAGGCAGTAATTGATGAGAAAATGGCAGGACTCCTTGCAGAGCATGGTATATCCATTTGCCCACTATATATGATGTTTGTGCTGGATAAGCACCATAAAGTCTCTAAAAAGTTTGGGGTTTAGGATCTGGACTGATTTTAAGAGCACTGCACAGGTTAAAACTAAGCTTTTAGATTGAAAGTTAATAATTTTGGACTTCTAAATTATATAATTTATTAATTGAACTACATCCTTATGCTGAAATACCAATATGCAGTACTCCTCACTTTGGCAGTGTAGTGGGCTGCAGCAATGCAATCCAGGTGTGCAAAGATGGTGTTTGATTTAAGAAGCCCAAGAATATGAATAATTATGTGCAAGCTTTCACTGCTCCAATATAGTCCTCAGCACTGGGGTTTTCTGGAGTGGTATTAGGAAAAAACAGAAAGTCAGAAGAAGAAATTTTCCTACTGATCAGCACAGAGATTTGAAACTTATTCCTATTTGCAAGATAGCTCTGTAAGGAAATCAGAGTAGGGTTCTGATTGTGTTGGAGACAGCCTGAACTCAGTCCACTCCAAATCTGGGGGTTGTTAAGGTGGCATAAATTCATCTTGCTACCCTCCGTTTTCCCTTGGCTGTACTTTCTGTGCTGCATCTCTAGGACAACACAGCTCAGGATTTGTCCCTTTCTATTCTTAGACAAGCCTGCTGATTTATTTCTTTTTCTTTTAAAGTTTTTTTTCTTTTTAAATTTGAAAAATGAACTGAAACTTGATGTGCATAATAGCTCTTTCTTGTTTCAAGATAAGTTGCATTACTTTTTTTAAGTTTAGTATGAACTAAGAACTTGGCTAAGACTGGGAATAAACCCCTTTGGTGCAATAGCTTCTACAATTCCATGTAGGACTGCAAACATGCTTTGGCCATGACTTGAAACATTCCTGATTTTTCAGGCCCAGCATTGGGTTGAATGTATCACAACTGTAATAAATAGTGTAATGCAAACACTAAGAGGGACTAACACTAAAACAGATTTTTTCCCTCTCTCTCTCTCTTTTTTTCTTTTTTTTTTTTTTTTTTGTTGGTTTGGTTTGGTTTCTTTGTTGGTTTTTTGGGTTTGTTTGTTTGTTTGTTTGTTTGTTTGTTTGTTTTAAATTTGAATCTGAGTTCTTGCAAACTCATAAATTGTGTAGGATGTCAGGATTTTGTTACAGAGATGAAAAGCAAGTCTGTGTCACTTTAAGTTACCTTGTTTCCATCTCATCTTTGTGTGTTGCTAATAGTTGGTAGCTGGGTTTGATACAAAAAAACTTAATTGTTAAAACACACAGATGTTCAGTGCTACTGCTGTCTAATCTGTGGATTTATTAAAACATACATAATCATAAATATATCTTTTCCATCCTATTAGGGACTGTAATTGTTTTGCCTTAATAACCATTTTTAAAGATGTTATTCATAGAAAGTTTCCTCTGCTCTTATTTGAGGAAGTCAGAGGAGGCTAAAATCATGATGCAAACATGAACTACCACTTACTTTTGTAGAGTTAGAAAATCACCTGTAACAGGTACAACATGTTTGTAAAGCTTGAAACATGCTGTCCCTACAGCATACACTGCTCTGAAAAATCTTTATGCCCATTGTTCAAAAAGAGTCTTTATCTTGGTCTTCATAATGATGTCACATGTGCTGCATCCTTTTCAGAGTGGTTATTGAGAAACTGCAATGATATAATTACTTTTTCCTGAACACACCAATACTTGTGTAGGATCATTTTTACAATCTATTCGTTCTGCATTAAAGTTCATGTGAAATGGCCTTGTATTTCTCTTCTAGTGAAAGAGAAAAATAAGTTTCCAATGTAATGTGAAATAAACCTAATAAAAACATGAGTCTTAGCTGCTCCTGTAGTCCAAAGTTTTCACACATTCTGTAGGTTTTACAACACAGATTTTATCCTGTGAGAGCTGAGGTGAGACACTTGTCACTACTGAGACTGCTTTAGTGTTTCTTGTGAATGGTTTTGCCTCTTTTTGCTTTTATTTTAAAGCAACAGATGTATTTTGACAAATGTAATCGGCAACCTCAATAAACCAACATGTTCCTGAATACATTTCTTTGCCCACCCCTGAAATGAAAGGGAAAACTGTAGCAGGTTAATTTACATTGCAGTAGTCAGCAGTTGCTGGTGGAGACACCAGTGTGTGCGTCAGGTGGTCTCAGCTCTGTGTGTGTGACCTGCAGGCAGCACCGGGAAGTGCAGTGATGTATTGATGAGCACACTGATGTACTGATGAGGACAGATCCCTGATTCCTGGGCAGGTGTCACAGTAAGTATTGCAACCCATCCACTGCCACTCTAAGGACTGATTTGTGCTTTGCACTGCTGATCCTAAGACTTTGATACAGGTTTCAACATGCTGATGTTATCCTTGTGAATGCAGTACCCCTCCTTGATACTAATAACAAGAATTTTCTCAGCTAATAGGTAGTGATTATTTTTCCCTCTTTGGGCATTTCTGCTCTTTTGCTTCAGAAGTATCTTGCACCTTATTGTCTTGTGCAGAGGTACACCAAGTCTTTGCACAATTCACCTTGCTCAAAGGAGAAGTGCCATCCTCTAGGCTTCCAGTTTTGGTCCTCTGAGATCATGCTCTGTAGCATTAAGACTATTAGTTACTAAAAGAATTATTATGGAAGAGATGACTGAGAAGGGACCCTAGCAATGTCTGTCAGTATCTGAAGGGAGCAGTCAGAGGATGGATCCAGACTCTGCTTGGTCATTCTGAGCAATAGGACAAGAGGCAAGGGCAGAAACTAATGCACAGGAATTTCCACGTGAACATGAGGAAAAAGTTCTTCGCTGTGCAGGTGATTGTGCACTGGAACAGATTTCCAGAGAGGGTGTGGAGTCTCCTTCACCGGAGATATTCAAGAACTTTCTGGATGCAGTTCTGTTCCATGTGCTCTGGGATGACCCGGCTTGAGCAGGGAGGTTTGACCTGTGGTCCCTTCCAACCTGAACCACTCTTCTGTGATATTCAGGATGCTGCTTACTTCTTAGAGCATACTTAGAGAACGTAGTTTGGTCACATCATAGGGACAAAATGAAAATTGTAAAATGGAGGAAAGAGATGGAAATAGCAACAAGAATGGAAGGTTGTCTGTTTTGCATGCATTTGCTAAGTTATACTTGACCTTGAAAGCTTTAGTTAATAAAAAACAAGATAGCATTTTTAATTTTAAACCTTAATACTGTTTGTTGTTGTAAAGTGATCTCAGTTTTGGAGCATAGAGTTTTAAAAGGATTTGATTTGTATTTTTGGCATCTAACCCAGCCTGCAGATCGCGAGGCCTCCCAGCGCTTATGCCTTCAGGCTAACTTGAAACAGATACTGCCAGCAGTGCATGGTCCTCTTAGTCCACATTGCATCTCCACGTGCTTCACGCTGCCCACCATGCCAACCTTACCTGAAGACAAGGGACAAGCAAAAGAACCCCAGCACAACAGTTCTCCTCCAGCCAAAGTAAGCTCTCCTACTTACAAGGGTGTTTTCTGCCAGTTGCTGGAAAACTGAGGCTGAAACCTGTTTGTGTATATTTAGGGGTTTATAAAATCTGACCTATTTGTTGCTCTGTATTAGGGTGTTTTGCTTAATTGACGAAGCTATGAATGACCCTTCAGTTGAAATCCTTCGAGTTCCTCACATATTTTTTAGCCTAAAGGATGAGAACTTAAATTGCTCAAGCAGTTGTTTATCATTTTGATCTGGAGGCTTATAAATGGTTCAGAACAGACAGACATATATCAAAGCTGTCCAAAAATGTCCTTTCTGATGTTATTAGAGAAAACTTGAAACTTTGAGAACAGAACTTAGGCTTGCACTTCAACAACTGGTGTTGTTTTTACAGATATAGAAGATGTTATGCAACTCGTGTGTGTGTAAGATGGAAATGGGCTTTTTTGGTTTTTAGTCTTTCTTTATTTGCCACAGCAGTAGCTGAACATACACTGAAACTATTCAGAGGGCAGGTGGGTGCTCCCCAGGCGTATTTATCAGTTTGCTTCAAGTTTGTGTGTCACCTACATGTTTTTACATGTTTTCTTTTCAGATAAATATTAAAAAAAAATCAAAAAACAGATGGGTCTTCCCCCTTTTCAATACTCTGTACCACAGTTAAAAAGGAGCTTTATGTTTTAATAAACTGGGGTTGGATTTTTTTTTCAGTTAGTAGCTTAGCTGAAGTAAAGAACTTTACTGTGATTAAGAAACCACAGGTTATCCAAATCATTAATTTTTATGCAAACCAGTGTAAAGAAAGAGAGAATTTATAGTCTGGCACATCCTCAGTTAAAGATGTGACACTATCATTGGGTTTGAGGACACTGTATTCCAGACTTTAGCTGAAAACATCTGCTACTTTAACACTGTTGGAAAATATTGTCAGCAGTGAGCTCTGCACTGATTTTTCCTGCCTTCCATCTAAACTGCACACGGTGCTAAGTGTTAATTTCCTGCCTTAAGATAAACACCCCAGTTGGATACAAGTTCATCAAGACTACCACCTGATAACACATATTAGCTCAAGAAAAATTTATTGGGGTTTTTTAACTCACCTATGTGAAAAGTATTTTAGTACAAAAGACTTGCTGTATAAAACATACCCAAAGATGAAAAATACGAAAATCTAGCAGACAGCAGTGATTCTCATCCTGAATGTGCTTGTCAAATGGGAGAAATTAAAATTTCCAACCTCCTAATATAAAAGCATTAAATTTTTAATACATTTTCCAGGCCTTTTAGATGTAGGCCTTAAATAAACTGTGATAATGTGATAGTTCATGAATCAGTTCACTGTGCAAAATGCTTCATTTTATATAAATTATTATTTTTAGGCACAAAATCACAGCGGAGTGATTTTAACCAACACACTGTTCATAAGCCTACTTAAGGTTTGCCACTAGCCAATGTTGTGACAATTTGATCTTGTTCATGGCTGCTGTGACTCTTGGCTCTTGCTGCAGGTCAAGTTCTACACAGCATGATTGTAAGTTGTTCTAAGTAAAACAGCTTATTATTGTGAGATAAAGACTTAGAAGCAAGGAGAGGGCATCAGAAGGAACTAAAAGCTGGTGAATTTGTTTTCTGCCATTCAACAAAATTTCCAATTCTGGAATTTTATTTAATCTAAAGTGCTGTCTGATGTCTAACAACTTCCTTGTTCTGTTTCAGGAGATTCTTCCCCACATTTTCCCTGCATGCCCAAATGCAGACAGATTGCAAAACAGTTCTGACAAAAAGAAAAAGAACCTTACATTACATGTAGCTTTCTGCATGCTTCAAGTATGATTATGCTTTTACATGATGGGAAAACCTGGGTTCTATATCTCAAATTCATTTTGAGAAAACAAAGTGGGTTTTCATTTCAGTATTTCTTACAGCAGCCTATGTTTTTCTGAAGTTCAGTCCAGACTTTTAATTGATATCTAAGAATATGGCCAGGTGGCAGAGGGTTTTCTTTTTCCTGTTTTATTCCACCCCCCCCCAGTGCTTTAAAGAATTCAGATGTTTTACAATAAAGCTCTGTTATCTGTCTGGCATGGTAGGCCTTTCAGCAGAGTATCTTTGTATTCCTTCTCCCCTCACCATCCCATTTATGTAAAAATCATCTAAATTTGTCTGGATTATAAAAATTTCCAAAGCACATTTTCTGTATGCTTAGTGAGGGCCTGGTAGAACTTAACAGCCAGAATGTCTGGAGGTTCTGCCTCCACCCTGTCAATCCCTGATCCTCTTGGCTGTTCTGTTATGGACCAAACTGCCTGTGCCACCCTCTCAGCCTGGCACACCCCTCCCTGCAAGTCTGGATGGCTCCTGGTCACCCTTGTGGAGCAGTTCCCATCTGAGCCACAGAGGTGGAGTCAATTTTACCCTACATTTTTGGAGGGCATAGGGCTTGGGACAAAAAGGAAGTGAAGACTTGGGTAGAAGGGAAGCATTGGTAGTAGAGATGAGGCAAATGTTGGGAATAGCTGAGGAGCAGACAGGTCTGGAAGCTGCCAAGGAAGCAGAGTTAAAGGCACACAAATGGGAGGGTGATGGAAATCTTCTGTGTCTTCTCTGTGCAGTTGTACAACTGTGAGGCAGCTTAAGCTTCCTGTTAAAGCTTCTCTTCCATGGCTTGCGTAGAGCAGCCTGAGCACTCCTCAGTCTGTAACAATTCCTTTTGATTGAGCCAGCTGGCCCTGCCAAGAGCTTCCTGCTCTGGCTCTTCCTGCCCCTCTCCTGGACAACGGGGGGCCATGAGGTTTCACTTCTGTAGATGCTGAACTCTTACGGCTGCTGACCAGGATTAATGTTTTCTACCTGACCTGAACTAACCTTGGCTGCAGTCTCTTTCCTTTCTTCCTTTTTTTTTTTTTTTTTTTACTTTTTAATGAGCTGTTTTTAGAGTCCTAAAATGGGCTTGAGTGACTTCAAGGCTGATGTTACATCATTCAAAAGTTTTTGCTTTTTGGCAGTCACGAGATTAGTATAAACACTGTGTGTGTGTATTCAGCTGCTTTGCCCTACAAGCAGGGGAGTCACCTGAAGTTTTGTAATTGGCAAAATATATTGTTACTTTTTAACATTTTCAAGGATATTACTAAAAATTGCTTTTAAACTATTGTCATAAAATGTCACTTGTGCATTTGAATCACATATGCTTTGGGATTCTAACATTTCAGAATTACAAGGATATTTTTCCTAAATTTAAATATTCGCAGTGTTTTCTTGGCATGTTCCCCACCTGCTCTCCTGTGACTGACAAAGTGAACTTGCCAAGGAAGTTCATATGAGAATTATGAGTATGGAAGTATGGAGCTGCTTGAAAGAAAATTATTTTAGTAAAAAAAAATATATATCCTATTTACAGTAGAATCAAGAATCCTAAATCAGGTGTCCAAATCAAGGCATATTTCATTGCCTTTGAGCGGTAGAAGGGTTATGCTATGTATTTTAATATTATACCATTTTCCAAGTACTTCTAGAGTCCTTTGACTTGATCAGAAAATACATTATTTCAACAGGAATGAAATGCAGCACTGAGAGAGATATTTTGAGGAGTTCTATGGTAAGTGATAGACATTAGCAGCCAAGTAAGAGTCATCTTCCTTATGGAATGGAATGGAATAGAATGGAATGGTTTAGGATGGAAGGGACCTTAAAGGTTATCCAGTTCCAACTGCCCTGTTATGGACAGGGACACCTTCCACTAGAGCAGGTTACTCAGAGTTCCACCCAGCCTGACCTTGAACACTTCCAGAGTCTAAAACTAACTTGCTAAATTGTAACTTATTACATGGTTCATTCTATTAATGCCTAAATCAGTGCTATTGCAACAGCTTTTTCTTATCTGCCCTACAAATTTCTTGTGAAGGTTCGGGATGTAGTTTCAAGAAAATTGTAGACTCCATCTAACTTAAAGAAACTTAAACAAAACACTCATATATATCAATGCCTAGCAGAAGCAATTAGGATTTGAGAATTTACAAATTATTCTTTAAATTTTACAAGTCACTTGACAGCAGTACGCTGCCTCTGCTGGGAAGCTTTCCTTCCAGCTGCTTTTTGGTTTTAATCTGAATACAGTACTTGGAGTTGAAATAATCATTTCCTTACATATGAGACATCCACATTACTTTATGCCAACTTAATGCATCTCTATTTGTGATATCTCACAGGAAATGGATTCCTTTTCTTCAGCTGAGTGGTATCATTATGCAGAAGGTGTGAGATTAAGTTCTTGAGTCAAGGTCTCATATTTTTAAGCAGGCAAGCACATATTAATATTCAGTATCAGCTTGCCAGTTTCTTTTATCACTTAAAAATTATATTTTATTAAATATTGAAATTATATTTTAAAAAGTATGTTTCCAAGTTGAGGGATAACCATATGGAGCTCTTAAACAGCTCTTATCTTAAAAAGATAACTTTAAATTATTTTCTGGGGTCTTGGGTATTGTATGTACACTTAACACTATGTTTATTCAAGCTTTCATTATACATTACTATCATTTGGAGGGTTTGTGTGCTTAATTTAGCCCTGTTACACAGAGCTGCTTTTCACTCTTGCATTCAGCTCATAAATTCACTGATCTCTTGGACATGTACTTCACTAGAGGAATGGTTTTCTGTGTGAAAAAACAGACTGTCTGCCTTTTAAAAGCTTTCTCATTAGCTCCATGCTTATTGAATTTAGCTTGCATGCATTAAAACTTTTGAGAGAAAACAGACATTCCAGGTCTCCATCATCTCTTCTGAGTAATTTAAGTATAGGCCTCTGATTCACATTTGTTTTGTCAAATTACAGCTAATTATCTCTTTTTTCCATTAGTTTTTCTTTTAGGTAAATTGAGAAATACACATTGTTTTCCACACAGAGTCAATGATTTGAATTGCTGTTTAACTACATTTTTGTGTTTGTCACACACCATTCAGGACACGACTGTTGAAGGGACAACATGCAGCACACCTTCTATTGTTCTTCCTGAGAATGCTGTTATGCCAGATGTAGAATCTGATAAAAATCTGGTTAACAGGTACTATACAATACATTACCAATCCATCCATAAGTTCCAGGGGCTGTGTTTCTAAAACATTGCTCTGAAATGCACGTTGCATGAAAATATCATTGCTGTATCTCTGTGATTTGCTCATATTGCCTTTGCATTTTGAGGGTGGTGTTTGGGATGCAGGGTGGAGCAACAGGAATAATTGAAACTAAAAGAGTAGAGTTACATAGAATACTGAGGCTGACAACCTGACTCATTGAGTTGGACAACTTAAATATCTGGTTTGAACACCATAATACAATGGGTTTTGAAGCAGTTTTGGGCCTGTTCACATAGATGGGACAAGAACACCATCATGAGGTTAAGCACATGCGAAAGTAAGTCATTGAAGAGAAATAGTAATCCTGTTTGAAGCTGAAAACTTCAATTCAGTTTTGAGTTGAATTAGGGTTATTATATTTACTCTGATAAAGCATTCTTCCTGACCTGGGCTTTTTAATTTTATTGACATGCCACTAAACTTAAAAGATGGGGAAAAAACACATCAGAAAATATATTTTGTAAATCTGTAATATATTTATATTTTTAAAAGTGTGCTTCTCTAAACTTCAAGATTAGTTTAGAGTCAGAATTTATATGTACCCTTCAAAAGCAGAATTATTTGCAGGATCAGCATTTACATTTCTGCAGCTGTTTGAGATTTTTACCTGGTTTGCAGTTTAGAAAGGTCCCATAGGAGTGTCAATGTGAGAAGCTAAGGTATTATTTTAGTCGTAAAATTTAGTTTAAGAAGCAGTAACAATTCAGAAAGAGGTGGGGGTTTTTTGGGGGGTTATTTTGTCGTCTTGTCGTTGTTGTTGTTTGGTTGGTTGGTTGGTTGGTTTTGTTTTGTTTTTTGTTATATACCATTCTTACAAGGTTTTCAAGTCATGGTAATAATCTCAAGAAATGTACGTTATTTTTCCTGAGGAATCAGGTTCACAGTGGATGAGATAATTAGCAAATTTTAGAACTCCTTTGTCAGATCAATTACTGCAATTTTCCTTCTTTCTGCAATCTCCTCCATTTTCCAGTTGTTTGGAGGTGAGAGGAACTGCAATAAATGCTTTTGGTCTTCATTTTTTAATTAAAGAGCTTTCTTTTTTAATATTAATTTTTAATAGGCAATTAGGACCTTTTTTGGTGCCATACTCCATAATTTTTGTTTGTTCACTTTTCTCTCTAGGCCTCGGAGTCCTCATAGGAGACATTCTAACCGTGCCACGAGGAATTCAACAAGTTCACTGACTTCTGTTGGTAAGAAGTGATTACTCATTTCAACTAGCATGTATTCTCAGAAAATGTGACCTTTTAAAATGCAATAAAAACCTATATAGTGAGTCTGACTGACCACAATCTTTTTCTCTGTGCACACTGTGTAATGCATGCACAGGGAATACTGCTGGGATGTTAAATTGTGATCATGAGTTTGTGAGTGGACTGTAGGCAGGCCAATTCAGGGAAATACATTGTTACTTTCAGAAAGTTGTTAATTTGTGCATTAGCTTAACATTTTCAGGAGGCTCAACATATATATGCTTTATTTCTTGTAGAATACAAAATACTGGTTCTGCTACACTTGAGCTTCTCTTTTGCTGGCACAGTCAAAGTGTCATGGGAAGTCTGTCTCTCAAACTTCCAACACACAGGTCTGAGTTTAAACCAAAACAGGTATTTCACTGCAAATAGATTGCTCTAGAATATTCAGTCTATAAGTATGGTTTTTGACATCCTTGAAATTGAACTAAATTTAAGGAAATTAAAGCCAAAGGACTTCTCCCTCCCCCCAAAAATCAGTCAAAAAACCAATAGTGAAACAATGGCACGCCCACTAACCAAAAACCCTTGAGTTTTTGCTGCTTGCTTACGTCCTTAGCTTTTCTGAAAACTGATGAGTTTGTAACAGCTCTTGTCAAATTTTAAAATATTTTTCTCATATTACTTGATGACTTCCCTCCCCCTCATCCAGGCTGCTCTTATGATGCTCATAAAAGCCATTTATACTGACTCACACAGAAAGGGCCTTTCTGACAACTGCCTGCCTTCTTTGTTTCACCATAGGCTGGAGAATTGTAAAAACTAATGCTGAAAGTTTCATGTTTTCAACCAATTTAAATGCCACAGATTAATGAAGTGTTAAATTAATTGTTAAAACTATTGCACACAAATATTTGCTGGGTGAGTTTGTGGGTTCTTAGCCTTGAAAAACTGAACATGAAAATTCCATGAAAAAACTCTGTCTACAACAGAAATGCCATTGCTGTTAGTTGAGATGGATCTAATGGCACTTTTATTTAGAAATGAGAAAAACTGCATTGGAGACACAGCTGGAAAAGCTAGTTTCACATATTCAGAGAATTTTTGATTACAGTGAATTATCTTTGTGGGTTACCTGTGGTTTTGAGGACTTGCTCTCAACTTGAGATTGTAACAACATTAGAAGAGCAGAAATTAATTTTTTGTTACATGCAAGCTCAAAGCTGAATTTATAGGTACAAATTTACAGGTTTGTTTTGAACTTGTTACTCTCACATGCCACAATACACCTGGAAATGGAAGGTCCAGCTCTAATTCTGACATATTTTACACAGACAACAGCGGTCATGTGATTGATCTGGTGAATGATCCACTACCAGATGTCAAAATATCAGAGGAAGACAAAAAGAAGAACCTTGAATTGTTAGAAGAAGCCAAGAAAGTGAGTGAGAGGTTCCTAACACGCAGAGGCAGAAAGTCAAGAAGCAGCCTCCCAGAGTCACCCACAGGTAGGGGCAGATCCTGAAAAACATATTTTATATTCTCCTTCAAACATCTACTGTAATCTATACATTGCTGCTATTTACATACACTTGGTTAATTTGAAGGTCAGAATCCCTCTTGTCCTCCACAAGGTTCCACATAAAACAGAAATGACCCATCCATGTACTCAGGTGTGTCAGGATAAAATGGTGTAAAGTTACACTGCAAACAGTATAACAAGAAAGCATGAAGTATTTCTATTGAAAAGTGAAAAATGATCACAAATTGTCATTTAAAGGAAATTTTAATGGCTAGATTCATCCTGCTGAAAAATCACTCCCTCCAGACACAATTACACTGCCTCTTATTCTGAACATAGCCATAAACTAAGCTAAATGGAGCAGATCCTCCTTTAAAAACAACAGAATAAAATGTTTTGTTCTAGAATGTCAATTGAAATTATTTTTCCTTTTATATGAAGTGTTTGAAAACTGGAACAAAATGCCATTTTACCATGAAATAGGACTTTCATTTTGCTTTGAAAAGCCAGGACAAACAAAGTTCTGTCTTAGAATTGGCCTGACACTCTGGAGGGAAAAAAACCCCCACAACTATACATCACCTCTTTTTTTCCCTAAATTCCTCATGAATCTTCTCTTGTGCTGTGCCTTCTCAGTGCTTACAGTATCAGAAAACTGAGGAGAACAAGGATTCCCGGTATCAATAGAAATAGAAATTCCCTGTAGCAATAAAATTCCCCTTCATGAATAGAAATAAAAATTTATTCATTTTTGATAAGTATAAGACATGACACATACTCTAAACTCCTAATTGCCAAGTACAACCTGGAAATTAAAATTGCTTGTCAGGTTCTGGACAAACACATGACTGATGACTATGATATTGATATTGATTTCATCTGAATTCTAAAAATACAGAAGGTACAAGCCCAGAAAGTAAAATCACCTCTTCATTTTGCTTTTGTCTTTGTTCTAATGAAGCAGTTTCCCCTACTCTTAGCCCTAAAGTTTCACCCACAGCATCTCGGAGCAACTCTCTCACTCTTCCACTTCCATCAGGTAAAACAATCATGAATCATTAAGGAGGAAAAGACCTCTAAGATCATCAAATCCAACCATTTGCAGGCTCACAGTTTAACTTATAAAAGCTCACCAAAAATGTATTTGTTTAGTATTTCTTGAGAAGTGTAGATTTAAGCATCTAGTCCTGAATATGATAAACCTCCTGAATGCATCTGTGTTGGTTACTCCATTGTATCAAGTATACTCCATACTTTTCTGCTTATAGATCTTTTTTATTATATTTTTATTCCTGTGATGTTTCAAGTTCACATATTCTATTTTTAAAATTTTATCAATCATGGAGTTTTGAGAAGCTTTAATGATATTTCACTTGCTATAAATAATAAATATAAATAATCAAATACACTTGCTATGTGTTTGATTGTTTTCATCCTTTTTAATAGTATTTTTGACATTTGAATTTTTGTCCTTCCAGTATTATGGGAAACTGCACATATGTCTTTGCTAATGCTAGAGTAGTAAAAATTTTGAGCAAAGTACCAGGATATGCCCTAATTATGTGTGTATCTTTCAGGGTCTGATGCATGCACAACCACTAGTATTGAGTCAGTATCTCCAGGGCAGGTAAGAGCTGAATAGTCTGTGCAATAACCTGGTTATTACAGTACTATATTATAAAATGCTGCCCTTCTAGTCTCTGATAAAAAATGTATGTTTGGAATTTTATATACCAAAATTGGATTACTGGTATTTTCTCTGTACAGCAAGGGATGAATAAATATTTATTCTGAAGACAGAAATCCATGAGGTAACAAGAACTGAAAGGTCATAAAGGTCTGTTAAGTGTAGAAAATAGAAAAAGATCCAATATAATCCTAATCTATGAAAAAACTAATTCGTAAAGTTATTTCATAAATGAATGCAACAAGCAATGTAAAAATTAAGAGATTCAAAGTTCAGCCATTAATATCTAACATTTGTAGCATAGATGTGAAAGATAACCTTATAAGGCAGTGTTTTCATCCCTTTTTTGCTAGAATAACAGAATTGTGAAAGAGGATGACAGGCAAACTGCAGAGGTAAGTGTTTCACATTAAGAGCTGAACAAAGTCTGCTGGTTTGTCTTAGCACACATATGACTTACTGATGGGACTAGAAATGTTCACTGGGTGAAAAGAAGATTACATTGCTCTAAGAAATGATGAAGCAACTGCAAAAGAAGTAGAGGACAGTGGGCTTACCACTTGATCTTTCCATCCTATCATGCACTCTGCTCTAGCTCAATTAAAATCAATATATTAAATAACTTTCTAAGTGAAGTAAAAGTATCTGCTATAGCCATTTTGGTGTATGTCAGTGGTTTAGACTTTCCATGACATTAAGATGCTGGGGAACTTGGCTTTAGGAGGATTGCTGTAATGGACTCTGGAATGCGAGAGGTTAACTTGAAAGTTCAGAGAGGAGATTCCCAAATCAGTATTCTTTAAGTGCCTTTTAAAAAATATTTCTTTTGTCAACAGCACATATTCAAAAGTAAATGTCACTGAAAAGGAAATGGCTTTTTACAATGAAAATCTGTCCTTGGGCAGGGGGAAAGAGGAATCTGGACTTGTTTCTCTGTTTTATGTCTGTCCCTGTACTTTCAGAATGCTGCAAAAGGATTAATTGATCGAAGGCAGAATGACCAAAGAAAGATTTCTCAGGGAAGGTTGGTTCCCCGTTCTGCTGGCTTTGAAAACTCCAAAGAGAAGCTCTCAGACCAAAAGGAAAACTTTGATCCACGTAAACATATGGATTCTTTACCTAAATTCTCCCCTTCAGCTGGTGATGGTGGCAGAATGTCTCTTAATACTTGTGTGAATGTTTGTGAAAATGAACTTGGAAAATCATTCCTCAAGAAAGGGAAAGAAAATGATGTTCCTTTAAGAACCCACCTACCAGCACCAGGAGTAGGAAATATGGACTCAAAGCTAAAAATTCCTGTTCCAGAAATGAGGGACCATAAAGTTCCATGTAAACCAGAATTTAAACTGTGTGGACTGCGTCCTCCTCTATTACGGGCTGTGTCCTGGGATAGCTTGGAACCTGGACAGAAAGAGAAAACCCCTTTAAAATTACCATCTGAGGAAGATAAAAGCATTGTTGGTAATAAATCCAGCAATCAGTTAAAAGCATTCAAAGACCTTCAAATCCAAGTTCAGCCAGTTCGAATGCAGAAGCTGACAAAGCTCAGAGAGGTAAGTCCTGTCATCAGCTGGATCCTGTTTTAAAAAGTCATTTTCATACCCGGCTAAACTTCCAACATGTTTAGCATTATTTTTATCACTGCAAGAAACATAGTGATAAAATGGGAAACAGTTTCAGCATAATCAATACAGAATTGTATCATGTTTTTCCTTTGCAACTTTACTAAATTGTAACCCATAAGTAAATTCCTTAAATTAATAAGGAAGTGCTCTGTTTCTTAGTTCTCTTCAAAAAAGCATCAGGTGCTCTGTGGTACTTCAATGTGTACATATGCATGTCCTCTTGCATGTTTACATTTGCAAGATCTCAGAGGACAGGAAATAGGTTTGTGATGATTAGTTGATTGTTGAACCTTCTCAGAAAATGTCTCAAAGTCTTGAGAGCTGTAAAACTGGGCATCTCTGACAGCAAAGGCAGGTAGAGCATGCCCAGACTTACAGCTCCTAATTATAACATGTTGCAAATTCATCAGCTTCTAAATGAATACACTTATCTGTTAATTTATCTGTTGTTAAATATTTTTCTAAATGATTAATAGAAGTTAAGAATTAAACCCTAAGAAAAAAAAAAAGTAGAAATTTCATGAAATGATAAACCACCAAAAGAAGGCAATGAACATGTCTCTATTACTAATAATGACTTTTGAAAGAAAAAAAAAAAAAGGAAGCAGCAGGTACTTTCTTGACCAGCTTAATGACGATATTTTCCTTGACCCCCAGTAGTTAATATTTTAAGATGAACACAAGGCGAGGACCTCAAATTCTGCACTTTGGTTAATTCATTCCCATTGTACTGTTTGGGAATGGCAGCTTCATTATTCATCTTTTCCTGTTGATGTAACACAAATATTCTTAGTGTGCATGTACTGGAGGTTTTTACTATAGGGACCCTTGAGCCATATAATTACAGGAGAAATTCTTCCCTGTGAGGGTGGTGAGGCTCTGGCACAGGCTGCCCAGAGAAGCTGTGGATGCCCCATCCCTGGCTGTGTTCAAGGCCAGGTTGGGTGGGATTTGGAGCAACCTGGGATGGTGGAAGGTGTCTCTGCCTATGGCAAGGGGTTTGTAACCAGATGATATTTAAGGTCCTTTTCAATCCAAGCCATTCTATAATTCTTTGATATCATTTTGAATGACTTAGAAGCTGTTAAGCACAAATAAGAGAATCAAACAAATATTGCAACATGATCTATAATTCCAGTTAGGCAAGATTTGAGCTCTGTCTCCAGTAGGAATTGTCTACTCATAAGCAGAAGTAGGTGTTTGTAAATTTAAGCATATGTGAGAATATGAAAGAAAACGAGGAGATGATAAAAGGAGAAATAAGACAGCGTTTAATCCTTGAGAGTGCACTTTTTCCTACCTTTAAGGAATAGAGGTAGAACACAGTAGCAGCGAATCATCCCAAGCTCTGGTCTTAATAAAGGCAGTGACAAAGTCTCATATATAGGATTTTCTGAATTTCTTCTGTTATCTGGAATACTTAGTTATTACTGTGGCTATATCCAAAATGGCTTTTTTTCATTGCCAATTACTAAAATTCTCACTTACCTAAACTCTATATATCTACTTGAATATGAGGCACATTTTGTGAATCTTTGTTTGCATGACCAGGAATTTTTCTAAATAATGCCTGTATGAAATTTGAAATATGTACTATTCTAGAGTATGTGTGAATTTATGAGTATCCATGTTATGTAGCATCTGACTGTAATGTAATGCAAATATTTCTATTATATTTATTAACTAAAGTAAATGCTGTATTTAGTGTTCATGTGGCAGGGATATTTAAATGGAGATTTGTAGTTCAGTCACTTAGAAATATTATTGTTTCTCTTCACAGGAGCATATTTTGATGAGAAATCAAAATTTAGTTGGACTTAAACTTCCTGAACTTAGTGAAGCAGCAGAACAGGAAAAAGGTGCAGTATCATAAAAACTGGAAGGAATGTTTGTTATATACTGATTTTTATAAGTGACTATTGTGTGGGGGCGAGGAGAAAAAGTGAAAAAGTCTTTTACTTCAATTGCAATAGTAGTTGAAGTAGTCATGGAGAACAGTAATAGATGATGAACAAGAGAGACCAATAATGGAAAGTACCTCAAATTCTTGATGATTTGAAGCAAGAAGATACTGTAGGTATTCTTATAACCAAGGGAAAAGATGCACACGTGGAATAGAGTCTGGCTTCTACCTCATAGTTGTAGGACTGAAGTTTCAGTAACTTTCTGTAAAACCATTTCAGCAGTGATGGATTAAATGGATGTAACTTCTGCAAAATATCATGGTCTTAAGGGTGAATTGGATCCCTGGGAGTATAAAAAACAGATGGGTTGCTTTATTCCTGCTTTTTTATTTTAGTATATGTGTGGCAAGTATTGAAATGGCATTTTCACTTCTGGTCCACATTTTCATGTCAATGTGAATGAGAAGAAGGCCAGAGAAGAATGATAAATGTGTTTGAAGAATTGGAAAAATATGCCTCATAATAAGTGGGATTTTTTAACTTCAATTTCTGTGATTTTTAAGGAAAAATAAAGGAAAGGGCTTCTTTAAGGAAAAGGCTTAAAACTGTACATAAATGAGGATAAAGAAATCTGGCACCAAATGTTTTCTCCAATCTAACACAACCAAAAAAAGGTTTGATGCCTCCATCTGCATCTAAAAAGATTCAGAATAAAGAGCAAAGTTATAAACCTGAAGATAATTCAACATGTGGAAAAATTAAATAGCAGTAGTGCTTAGCTAAAATATTTAAACCAAAACTATGTATTTGTTTGGAAGTAGTTAATTCAGAACTTGTTCAGTGGGACATTAACTGAAATGGGGATGGTTACTATGAAAGGAGCAAAAACTGGTTGTTCGAGATTTAATCCAAAGACAATTTCAATTTTTTTAGTACTGTTCCTTTTGCTAATTCATACATTTGCACTGGGACTGGCTCATCAGGCCCTAAAGTTCCTGTTACACTGAGAGACGGTTGAGATACTACATTTCATGTTATGGCTCAAATGGACTCATCTTCAGTCTGAATGAATCAAGAATAAAAGAGACTTCTTGTCCTCTATATTTAGTGATTATATCTTTGGATTCTTAGATATGATAATATTATTCCTGTCACTCTGCAAATGTATAATTTCCCAGAAATTATTTAGCAGGCTCTGTTTGAAAGTATAAAATAGTTGCCATTTTACCAGCCTGCTATGTAATTTCGGCAGGTTTGGAAGTCTTGAGGAAAACATTATGAAAAGCTAAGCATTATTTTATCCAGCTTCTCAACATGGATCTCATGAGTATCATGAGCTTTTTGTAGTCCAGTAAGTTATCCAAATGGTAGCCAGAACATTAAGGGTCAACTCTTTGTCCTCAGTGGGGAAAACAAGCAAGGGGTCAAATTCTTAGTTAATTTGTTAGGGAGACCTACTTCCTTACATTGTCATAGAAGCCACTTTTTCAACTGAAATGGTAATTTTGCTTAAACAATAGGAAATAGCCAGACACTTCATTATTACTGTTATGAATCCAATGTACTGTGTCCATCGTGGTTTTTATCAATGACAAGTTACTGTCACCATCTGAGTAAACACAACTCTGCATCTACACATGTTAAGTGAAATGCATTAAATCTGGAGACACTGTGGTGTCAGGCTGGATTTTATGGAGACACATGTGACTGTTCTTAAGTAAATACTGGAATTTTTCAATATAAAGCAAATGCACAGAACTAAAATGTAGCTGGAAAGAATCTCCCATTCTGTTCCATCTTTCATGTTAACACTCTCCAGATTTACACACTAATTACATGGCAAGTCTAAGAACCCTTCTGTTAAACTTATGAACAGGAGAACTGTTCAAAGATTCCTTCTCAAGCCTGAGATTCAGACTGGGGAATCTGTCTTTCCTCCAGGAGCGTTGTTCATGAAATTCTGGTAAGACAGAAGGAAGGGAACTGATAAGGGAACTAATATATGTGAAATTAAAGAAAATGAAAATACATTTTTATTTTCAAAAACTAAGTGACATGAATTTTAAAAAAAGTGTTAGCCATGTCTTGGTCCTTATGAAAGTGACAGAATCAGAGAATGTAAGTATAACCTTTATATCCTGTTTCAATGAACATACAGTGCAAACAGGTACATGATGTAATTTATAACAATAAATGGTGTACAAAATCTGTAGTATAGCACATTGCACTATGCTTCATCTTGGCAGGTGGCATTTAAAGCCTTACAAAATGACAGTATTCTACTAGAAAACCTTAGCTAAAATATTCCAGAAAAGAATGTGTGACTTTTCAAGTAACATAATTTTTTTTTTAATCTGAAACTGTCTTTAGGCCCTTCACCTCTCCCTTCCCCCACTGAAGAGGAAGAAACAAAGAACAGCTCTGATGTCATGCCCAGCATTCCTGATGTATTGCTGCGAAAACTTCGGGTGAACAAATCACTTCCAGGAAGGTAAAAGCTCATTAGAAGTGGAAACACATCATCCAGGAGAAGGCACATTGATGATCTCCAGTCAACTTCCCTTACAGAGTTCCATTCATAGGGAGATACATTGTTGTATTTTAAAATGTGCAACACAGATTTTCTGAAAAATTTTGGGGAATGCATCAGCTTCCAGTAACTGGCCAGCTTTAAAAATTAGTTTGTGAGTTCTACATAAAAAGTTTTAAACCTTAATTCCATGCTACAAGTAGATTTTTATACAGATTTTCCCACTCCTGGTTTCCAGGATTGCTGCTGCAGATATGAACTCGTATTGAAAATATTATTTCTCACCCCATGAAAATAATCAGGCCAGATGATGCTTTCCAATGGTAGAGTCTGGGCATGTAGGAGTTCTGCAATTTTTCTGCAGGTGACAATTTTTCAGGGAAGTGGACTTTATTTTGCAAACGTAGTTGAAGGACTCACTTGTGAATTCACTGATTTGGACTTTCCAAGACATTAAAACAATTCCAAATTTGCTCAGCCAAAAATAATTCTTCCATTCACCCACATGGTCATGTACCAAAACCACCAGAGCCTTCAGTTATCTGAACTGTCAATAAGGATTCTCAGTGCAGGTGAAATAAATATTTAACATTTATGGTGAGGGAATTGTTATACACATTATTTTATATAAATGAATGCACAAGGTGAAGAACTTCGGAGAGACATTGGCTTGATTGTAAGCAATACTGAAAAGTAGTGGTAAACTCCTGAAACTCATACATGTATTCTGCTATTCTTTTAATTAAGTATTAGAATAGCTTTGTTTTTAGAGAAAAAAACTCATTAAAATGGGAATTTTTTACTTTTATTTCTAGCTCCCCACCACTCACTGAAAAAGAAGTTGAGGTAAGTATGTTATCATTTTAGACATATGGTCCAATTTTAAGTGGTTACTTTCAGTCTAAGGATGGTTATTAGAATGAGGTAATGGGGTAATTTTTCCCCAAAATATATTTCTCATAGAAAAAATAAAATTGAACTCCATCAAAATAACAATTTTGTCAAATATGAGCAATATAAATTGTAAAACAACAGAGTAGGAATAAGCAAAATACTTGTTTGTGTTTTTCGTAATAAAATATGAATTCATTTTGGAAATAATTTTAGTATTCCAAAGTACTAAAAGAATTGACATTAAATAAGACCAGAAACCAAGCAATTTAAATTGCATTTTTATTAGCCAATGTGAGCTTTGGGGCATTTTTTAATAATATCCTGCTGTTAGTTTACATAATTTTTACTTTCTCAGTTCAAGCCAATGATTTTGTTTGCAGGTTGCTCTTTAGCTTGTAGGCTTTGTTTCTTTTGTATTTTTTTAATCACACACCAGTCAAGAAAAATATCTTTATTTGCAACACTGCAATCTAAAGAAACTATTGGTGCCTTGTGCTTTGCAAAGCATTAATCCTAAGAAATAATGAGTCTGATAAAGAAAGAAACCATCTTTAAAAGAAGGGTGCAAGAGAATAAAAATGCTAGCACTTAATCTTTTGCTGGCTTCAGGGGTAGGTGTTTATCCCTTAGGTAAAACAATGCTCATGGTGAGCTCATCCCTGGACTTCCTCTGCACAGACTATCTGTTTAAAAACGTTGGGGACCCTTTGGAGGAAGTCCAGCTAGAAAACAGATCCATTGTGATCCTGGTGCTTCTGGTAAGCTGCTTCCTTCATTATGTGCCTGCCCTACAGAGCTCCCAGAAAAATATGCAGCAAAAGAGGCAGCAACACATTTATCATTCCTATTTCAGCAGAAGCAAATAGAAGTAATTTTTCAAAGAAAACTAATGAAAAATACTTTCCATTTTCTGTTTCAATACTTATTTAAGCAGCAAAGTTTGTTAAACACATACCTTTTTCATAAGTTGTTATTGAAAATTATATTACTGTGAGACTTATTGGAAAATGCCTTTTTTAATCCAAACAGAATGTATTTGTACAACTCTCCTTGGCCTTTAGAAACGATAGTTATACATTGGAGTCTAGAATTCAGCAGGCAGAGAGAGAGAGAAATCTTACTGAAGAGAATGCTGAGAAGGAACTGGAAAACTTTAAAGCAGCCATTACGGTAAGAAAACAGTGGGAATTTTTCCTGAACTATAGCATACATTGCAAATGTGTTTGACTTGTAAATTCAGCCCCAAAACTTCATTTTCTGTTGCTCAAATTCCTTGCCATGAGCTGCCTACTACTCTGAGAGCATATTCTGCCAGAGTGGGCCAGCATTGCTGGAAATGCCTAGGGATGCTTCTCTGGGTCTAGCAGATGTCAGAAATAAATACTGGGAATTTGCTGTTCAGTTCTTGAAATAAGCCTGTGACATAGCTAAGAGCATTCAGAACTGCAGTTTGAGCTGACCCATGCTCTCCTGTGCAAGACCTTTAGCAGTAGATTGGAGGTGTCCAGATATGAGAGATACCAAAATGATTTGAAACCTGAGTCCTGATATCTGTAACTTGAAAGGCCTCTTAACTGCAGATACTAGAAAGCAAGATATGTGAAAGGAAACAGCAAGGAATACTTAAGGAATAGATATAATCTCAGGATCAAGTTTTGGGCCCAAGTACACTTTAATTCCAGCTGTCTCTGGTGTTCCTTTATAGCAGTAGTTTTGAGTCCTTCCTTCCAGCTTTCTCTGGATTTCCTAACTGGAATGACAAAAAATTGCTAAGATGTGTCAACTTCAGTGCTGTGCGTGTCTGTGCATAAAGGGAGGGGATTAGACACCAGGCTGATCAATAAAATAGCCTTAGACCCAGCATTCATTATTGCAAGGAGGTGCTGCCAATCTTATGAGAATAGTGAGGAGAACATATGAATCTCCCATTTACTTTATCAAGAACATCATCAGGTAAGAAAATACAAAGTTGAAAGAGTGTGATCTTCACATCTTTTCATCTGGAATGACAAATCTCGATTTTCACATTAATTGCTTCTGGTAAACAAAAATGTTGAGAATATTTTGCTGCTCTTCCCTCTGTTCCCTGTGTAAAGAGCAAGCTGAAACAGCCTATTAAATCTCAGGGTTTTCAGACTGAAATAAGTCTGTTCGATTTGCCATATATTTCTGTCAAGAATCCCTAATTAGGCACCAAGGTTCGTGTTACCAGCATGGGACAGATGTGATTAGGATTTTCTTCCTTTAAGCAGTTCACACGCTACAGTCTGGCTTTTACAAGGTTTTTTTAGATGATTTATAACAAAGTGGAAACTGCCTTCCCTTTGAGAGCTTTTGTTCTGGACAATGGAATAAAGTAACAAACTATTAAAAGCAGTGATGGCTTCTGTAAAATCTCTATTGTACTAGACCTAGACTTGTTCCAATCTCATTGAAAGGTTATCTTCATTTCTGTAGGACAGGCACATGTTTTGTGGCTCAGCGACAGTTTTACTAGTCTTTCTGATTTTTTAAATCAGTCCTGTGATAATTGATGTGTTATTCAGAAACCTAATTTCAAGAGAAAGCTGATCTACCTGAATTTCAGACTTTTTTGAGAAAATAAGGAGGTTACAGTCATCATGAAAAAAAAGGAAAATCTGAAATTCTGTGTGTGATTTTTCCCTACAGATTTCCTTATGCCTTTTTGGTTCTTACAGTCAAATTTTGGTTGCAATTTATTATCAAAGTAGCATTGCAATTCTTGAGACTATAATAACCTGTTTTCCAAATAATTTAAGTATCATGGAACTGAAAGAACATATGCGGCCTCCTTAATACATTTTGCCCAGAAAATTAAAATGTCCTTTGTCCCTCAGCAATCATTTTTAAGTGCTAATTGAAATGAATTCAGCATTTGTAGAGTTCACAGGTAGCAGGGCATGTTTCACTGTAGATTTCAGGAGGGAAAATACTGCAGATGTGCTGAGCCTTTTCCAACTCCTCACACCGTGTTCCTGCAGATTGCAGTGAAGCACCGTGCTCAGACAGGGCAGCAGTGCCTTGGGCTGGCTGTGGTGGCAGTGCTGCCACCCCTCCGGGGCTAATCTCTCCATGTGCAGTTCTGCCTGGACATTTCTACCCCATTTCGGGGCTCTGCCCATTCCGTTTAAACTAAAAACATGCTGATCAAGCTGCCGTGTTTTTGCTTCAGTCTTCAGCTCACCTGTGGCACCACTACGAGCACAGGGAAGCCTACCAGAAGCTCCTGGAGGACATCGCGGTGCTGCGGCGTTTGGCTGCCAGGCTCTCCAGCCGCGCCGAGATGGTCGGAGCCGTTCGCCAGGTGGGGGCATCCCGGTGTTTAACTGCATCCTGGATCCACAGGTTCACTCTTTTCCAGCCCGGGCTAGAGGTTGTGTTCACCCTCTGAGTTTTATTTGCCATTTTGACAGATTAAAGACATCGGTTGTAGTGTCAGGTAACGCACCACTGCGGCCCGGAAATAGAATTCCAATGGAAGAAGATTGCCCATTAAGCTGTTTAACATCTGTACAACAGAGGCATACATTTTATTCATCATTATTCATAGCTGCATCACAAGAAACTAATTTCAAGTCAGTGCAGCACAAATTAGAAAACTTTTCTGGGTCAAAAAAACTCATCTAATTCAGTCACCTGCCTTTGGCAATAGCTCAGTCAATTACAAAGAGTATGAGAACAGAGTGAGTATAAATAAGAACACATCAATACTCTCCCAGATTCAGGGATGTTCCCTCTGCCCTCTAAACCAGATTGATGCCAGTGACTAAGACCTTTGAGGGTTTGAAAACAGATGTGGTATACCACATAAGTAATCAGATAGCACATATGGTGTATGAATATATGACAAAATAAATTATTATATTCTGTGAAATGCAGGTGAATTGGCACTTTCTTCTAACTATCCTAGGAATTTTCAGTCATGGAGGCACCAATATTTCCCTAAGAACAACAAGTCCAGATTTAGCCCTGACATGGAGCGTACATATAGATGCAAATGATTTGTTGGAGTGTTATCCAGGGGTTACCTGGATATTTCCTTCTTTTCTTCCTTAGGAGAAGCGTATGTCAAAGGCAACTGAAGTCATGATGCAGTATGTGGAAAATCTGAAAAGGACATATGAAAAGGATCACGCTGAACTAATGGAGTTCAAGAAACTTGCCAATCAGAATTCTAGCAGAAGCTATGGTGCATCTGGTAAAGAAAATAAAAATTTAAGGGGTTGTCTTGCCTCTAATTCAGAGAGATGTTGGTGCTATTAATGATTGAAAGTAAAGTATTGTGAAACCTGTTCATGAAGTTCTGATTTACAGGAGTAAATTTTTAAGTTACAAAAATAAGTTAAAATGTTTCATATGAGCCATACTTAATGCTGTAGTACAGTAATTTGAAATCACTACCCTTAGCAAATTCTGATGAGATCCAATTACATTTTCTCGTGGCCTCTTGCAAATCCATGTACCCTGAACAATTTTAATACAACTAGCTTTTAGGTCTAGATGATGGCAAAATTTCACTTATTAAAAACACTTTTTTCTTTTTGCAACCTTTTCTTTCGTTTGCTGGAAACCGAAATATGAGGATTTTCCTTTACAAGAACTTGTATATGGAGGCCAATAGTAGGCTTTTTGCCTAATTCAGTGAAAATAGTAATGATGTGGCTATTTGCAATTATTTCAAATTTCTCATGCAGGTGTAATTGAGAAGACAGCTGTATGCCAATACTGTATGACAATAAATACATGGTCACTTACAGACTCAATGTAAATGTACTGTATCTGAGTTTGAAATGTAAGCAAGGGCTCTATTAATATTATTTAGAGATTCTCATATAGTCTAAGACTGTTCTTTATCTTTGTTTCTGTGCAGAAGATGGGGTTCCTCGTACATCTAGATCCATGTCTCTCACTGTTGGAAAGGTATTTCTACAATATAAAGAAAAAAACCCATTTTATGTAGTGAAATTCCTTTGTCTACATGCACTCAGTTCTTTAGGCTGTGCTCAAAACAGTGCTGGGAAATTGTCAATATTGTTTGTGCAATTTAGTGCACGTGCTTTGCAATTTTGGATATGTGATTTAGTACACTTTGTGGAATAATGGTAGTGCCTGATGTGAAGCTCCAGTGTTTTATTTCTGCAAAACTTCCAAGTGTTGGAGATCGAGTCTATCACAAAACTTGCTAAAACAACCAGTGATTTGGGAGGCATGAGTCCCAGTAGACCATTATGAATTGAGGTGATCAGGTGCATTATACTCAGTCTACTGTTTATTTTCATATTCCTATTTGATTGGGTTGTAGTCCTTTAGGTTTAAGTTATTCCTGCCACCTCTGAGTGTTGGATATAGAGAATTACAGCACAGACCATGCTGAGGGCAAGATGGGATTTCAGAATGAGAACCCTATGAGCTGAAGCAGAGGTCTCAAAAAAAGACTAAATTTAACAGGGACAAGTCCAAATAATAAAGAGGAGAAAAAGAACCCAAACAGTAGAACGGACTGCCTACCATGGCTGCAGACTTCCCAGTGTAGTTTTGCAGGAACACATTAAATAAAACTGTCATTAATGAATAGGTATGGTTGGTTTTGTCTAGAACCAGAATCATGGAGTGACTCCTAAGTATTCACTAAACCTGTGTTTAACTCCTTTCCTGTAAAGTAGTCTAGAGCAGAATCTTAGAAGTGTTTGGATATGCACTGAAACCAAGCTGTTAGATGCTCTAAGTGTTTTGATTTTTTTATTCAGTTGGAAGCATAGATTTTACATAGATTTTATAGGATGAAGCATTTGGCTACTTACCAAATGACAGCGAAAATTTACATAATCTGTACTTGAGCTAGAATATATTGTTACAGTTAGCATGTGGTTGTCAAAAAAAGGAACTTTTATGTTCTTTGGGAAATATAAGCAGTGTAACATGATGCCATTTAACAATTCAGGGGTGGGGGAGAAGGGGCTGCTCTTTTGTGGAAGGAATGGATGTTTCTGTTTCAGTAAATTATAATTAATAGGCTTACATGTAATTAATATATCATAGTGGGTACAGTATATCATAATAGGTACATAGCAGGATAAGGGTTTCATGTGTGACTTCATTATTTCCAGTCATCATGCCACTGACACTTTCCCCAGTATCATTTTGCATCTGCTTTCATCAAAGATAAAGGCCTATGATAAGAGCTGGCAATATAAACTCAGAACATTTCTATTGTGATTGCCACTGCTGGGCTTTCAGTAGAAAGGGAAAAGAACAGCATCTCTGTGCCACACCTCATTTCACATTAGGCATTTGCCATACCAGGCAGTACAAGATGAATTCTGGGGAAAACCATGACCTTTTATTTTACTTTTGCTCCCAACTCTCCTTTTCCCAAAGGGGACACTGATCTACATATTTGCCACACAAGTTAACAGAATTGTTCTTCATTCTGTCTTGTTGTATGGTAGAAAAAGTAATTGTTGTTTCTCCCAGAATATGCCTCGGAGGAGAGTCAGTGTTGCAGTTGTTCCTAAATTTAACTCCTTGAACATTCCTGGTCAGTCACCAACAGCTTCACCTCTACCTTCAATGCCATCCCTGGTAAGTAAAACTCACATTTTAAAGTTACCAGGTTTTGTCTAAACCACTTTTGCCTAGGAGCAAGCCATAGTTACTGTAAAATGGAAGCTTTTTCATCGCTTTAACTTGTTTTGACTCCTTCCTACTGAAGGGGACGGACAGAGGTCATTCCCATTGTGTAAGGGGATATCACAATCTACCTCTATGAATGATCCCTTTGGGAATAGTTGAATTGGGCAGGCTGCTGATTCACAGACATTGGACATGTTAGTGAGGCAATTTGCCTTTTAATCTGAAGTAACATACAGGAAAGAAATAGTGAAAATAGTCGTCCACTGTAGGAGAGAAATTTCAACCAGAAACCACAGAACACAGCTGGACTGCTGTTCTTCATTGCCAGAAGTCCACTGAACAAAAATAAATGTAATTAACGTACAGAAATGTACATGGTTGCAATTTAGAGGTTCCATGATGGTCTGGGATCAGTGGAGCCATCAGCCTCTATATTGAATTTTTGTTTGTAAAACTTTCACAAATTTAATGAAACTCTAATCTGAACATAATAAATCCATAAAAATGCTTTGGAGAAAAACTGCAAGACATACTGTTCAGAGATGAGCTAAGATGGGACATAACCTTAAAGTTATGGAGTTTTCTGTGAAAAATATAGGGTTATTTAAATGAGGGTTTTGCTGAGAAGCTAAATCTATCTATTTTACTTGTAAGAAAAGCATCTGGTCGTGCAATTTATTTATTATGTACTCAGAGTCAATTGTTTCAGTGTTTGTTTGCCATGGTTTATTATTATTACTTTTGTTTAAAATTTCCCATTGAAAACTCTAAGCTAATATTCACGGTCTTAAGATAATAGGAGAGGAGCAATAGAATAATTTTACTGTTCAATGATCAATATATGAAGGAGAACATTTTTTGGGAAAAAAACCAAAACTGGGTAGAAGGAAAATCTCTCTGTCAGAGAAAATTCTTAGTGTGCAAGTCCATTGTTTACTCTGGTTAATGGGAGCAACATGGAAGCACCATATTAAAGAGACTTTGCTCATGAGTGTGGGCAGGAAACCTAAGCAGCACACGGTCTTTGTCATTTTACTGAACACTCATTTGAAATTAATTAATGAATTTTAATTGGTATTTAATTATTTACTCATGAATGTTAACTAATTAATGAATGTAACATTTATTGCTGTGTTTTACTTACAGTCTGAATCACCCAGTAATGGAAGGAGCAACCTAACATCTACTCCTGCTCTTCCAGCGCTTCCAGAAAAGTGAGTTTTGTCTAGGTCATCTCTGTTCCTGTTAAAAGATAATAATAAATGATAATTTAAAGAATCACATTTTGAAATACTGTGATATTACTGCTACTTGTTAGAATGTTTTAAACATGCAAATTAAAAGCTTCCAATGTGTACATCACTACAGATGTACTTCAGAATACTGAATTTCATATATTTTAGATTAGTGCTGAGGTAGGATAAAATTTATCTTATGTCTTTGTTTTACCTTGTGCTTTACAAGAATGTAAATATGCAATAGCTGAGAGAACAAAAATGAGGAGCAACAGCACTGGCTGCTACTATTAGAAAGAACTCTGCAAGATCTAGACCATCTTTTGGAACTGCACAGAAATTCTGTGAGAAAACACAACAACCAACCAAACCTTATCAATATTTTGCACCTAAGAAAACAAATGGTGTTACCAAGTAACAGAGGCAGAACTTGAAATTCAAGTTTGATCATAAGTGTGTGTGCATGGACCAGCTGGTCTAGTAATGTAGAATTACCTAGACCAGCAGAGTTTTGTATGTTTAAGCACTTCAAGCTTATACTCATGGTTTGTTTAAAGTGTTCCAAGTGGAAATAATGTCTACTGTTACTATGACTTGAGAGAAAATCCATTGCCCACAGACAGTGTCAATCAGATTGAGCTATTTTAGTGCCAGGAAAATAAGGCCTGCAAAAAGGGTGAGATCCCAAAAGTTGAAATGGGATCCATTGTTGAGCTTATTAAACCTTGACTTTGATAGATCTGCTATTTCTCAGTCACTTAAACTCTCTGTTTAAGATAAAGTAAATGACAGGAGAGCACTGCAGGAAGACAGCAATACAAAGCAGCTTATCTTCAGCCTAAATGCTCTAAACTTTTACTTGAGAAAAGTTCTAGTGAGAAAAGTGAGGTAGGTGTATTTTTTTAACCTGTGCATCAGTTCAGCATATAAATTCAGCACAGGAGAATACTTAAAAGGCAAATAAAAACAATGTTTTGTTGAATTAGTATTTGACATTACTTCTGTTATGTTCCTCTTATGTAGCAGGTTACAATTTCTAAGATGAGTTTTAGAAAGTTGAGGGAAATGTTTTCATGAATAGCAAATAAATGTCATGGATGAGCCAGGAAACAAAGGCTCTTTTCTTCTTTTTTAAAGAAGAATAAAAGTGATAGTTTTCTTACCTTAGAAACATAATAATTACTGTTCTTAAATCACAACATCCTGAAACTAATATTTTTTCTTGGCATTTAATATTTTTCTTTTGAAAGACATTTCATTTCTTCGATGTACATTAAAAAAGACAACCCATGACTCACGAAATTGCAGCATACTCCAAATACAACACATTCCTGTGATTTTATTTTCTATTTTTCTGCTTCTTTTGTCTTGCCAGTGGGAAGTCAAATGGAGAGCCTGACTGTGAAACCTCAACTTCTGTGCTGACACAGAGTGGGTTGGAAGAGATCAGCCCTGAAACTAGAGCCAAGATAGAAGAGGAAGCATATAACAAGGGGTGGGAATATTTTTTATGAACTAGATCTGTAAATATATGCTACCAGATGGGGACATGTGTTTTTAAAATCTAATTTTAAATACAGTAGTTATGTTGTTGGTGTCACAAAGTCTTTTACACAGCATGTTTTGGGGCAATTAAAAACTTTGGGATCTGTTTCTGAATGTCAAGCAAAGAATTTTGTATTTGAAGAGTGAGACAAATTTTGATCCTCTCCTGCAGAATCCAGCATACCATCCAACTTTAGCATTGAACTGCATTTAGTCTCCAGGAAAAAAAAACAAAACAAAACCAGTATCTAGAGGATATTCAAAATGATGGAAAGTTATAGAGAAATGTTTACTGACTCCTTTACGACAGAAATTGTTCTCTGTGGAGAACAACCTCTTTTTTTTGTTGTTGTTGTTCAAAATGATAAATTTGGTATCAGCTTTAATATAATCCTCTGTTCAGGAAGAGTGACTGTCTGTGTGCCTTACTATGGTCTTCAGCTAATTTTTACTCTTGGTCAAGTGCTGCAACACTGCTACTTGTGTTTTATTACATGTAACAAAACATAAAGCTAATTTTTAATTAAATAAGACCATGCTTATACAACATCCTAGACTAAGAAATAAATGTTTTATCTGATAAAGATATCAGGAAGCCTTGAAGAAAACCAAAGAACTTCAGGAACTGAAGGAAGAAGATGAAGAGACACCCAAAGAAAGTCATGATGAACATGAAGAAAGTGAAAATGAAGATGAGATAAAAAATCTGAAAAGCAGGTGTGACAGTGATGTAATATATCCATACAAGAGGGGCTACTTTTTTCTTGTGATACCCAAGCAGGTGTTTTATACTATCATTTTGGCATGTTTTCCTCCTGGGGAAGCATATTGAAATAACAGTATTTTCACAGAAAGTAATATTCCAAGACAATGTAGTTGCAAAACACAAAACTTTTGATTTTGATATTTCAGTTAAAGCTGTATGTTGACATCAAAATGCTTCATCTTGATGGGGTTTGGTTCTGATTTGAGGTAAAAGAATGCTCCATAAAAGTTCCTTAGATGCCAAAATACATCACTCTGTGGATGTATACTGCCTCATAAAGGTTGTAATTCAGGAACCTGAATTAGTGCCATGTGTCATTCACTGGAGTGACACTGCATCCATCTGTACCCAGTGCTCTCTGACTGGACATTACAGAGGAATTGAATGCTGGCCAAAGCAAGTAATATGTCCAATCCCAGGTTAAGGCAGGGATCCTTACCTGATCCAGAAGAACAGTTTCCATTCCATAACCATTATAGCTATAAACATCTGTTGATTTGAGATTTCAGCCATCTTCAGAGAGCAGCCATCTCATTAGTCATGACACTCTTGGGAAGAAATGTTTACCACATATTCCAATGTTTAATTTAGTTGATCGAGGTATGAACAGTGCAGAATTTTGCATGATATCAAGCTCTGAGATTTTCCAGCTGATAGGTGGGAGAAATAGGAGTTAGGTTTACAATCTCCAGCTATCTCACAAATATTACTCATATACAATAGTTGGAGTTGGAATATCTGACTGTACAGCTCTTCATAAAAGAACTTTACAGGTTGATTCTTCTTTGACAAGGTGTTTGTATTGGGGAAAAAGATGGTGCACCACCTATGACACCTTTCAAATTGAAAAGCTTAAGATAATAAATTTGCAATTGATTTATATATAATAGTTTTCTTTTCATTTTACAGCAGACTTGAAGTCATCGTTAATTATTTATATATCCTGTACCCCAAACTGTGCAAACACTGGAATGTGGTGTGGCTCGTAGTGGCTGCAATAGTCATTTTTGCTGTGGTGTTGGGAATCTACCATTCCTACAACTCCTGTGATGAGAAGTCAGAGGCACCTGAAGGGAAGGCCAGCTGTTCTGCGGCCCATCAGTATTCCTGGTGGAACTCAGGATTCCGGCAGGAGCAACGCACGGAATAACAGAGGAACAACCGCGCACTAATGATCCCTGAGCAAGTTTGTGTGTTAGAGCACCGTTGTTAAAGGTAGTGCTTAGTCATCCCTGTGGCTGTTCCACGTGATCCCTTAGGCAAGTGAGACACTCCACACCACCAGGTTCGGGATACATGGTGAGCATTCCTTGCCAAGATGCCAATCTGATAAATAATCCTGTCTGTCCTCTTATTGTAAAGGACTCGTACAAATAAAGTAGTTTTGAATCACGGTAAGGTTGTGGCAGTAATCAGCAACTGCAAGACATTTAAACGAATGATTTGCACAGGACATTGCCATTTTGAAGACCATCATAAAACCTGCATTTGCAGTTAGTGCTTTAATTTACATTTCCTGAATTTCTTGCTGAAGTACTAATTGCATTTAAGTCCTTTGGGTTTTAAGAGGCTAATTAATTTCCTTATTCATGACTATTGGGTAGAAATAGAAACACTTCCATGGAAGAATATAATTATATTCTAAGACCAAATGCCTTGCTGCTAAAGTAATTTTCTAAGAGGGATTATCTATATGATTATTTAAATGGAATGCTAAGTACATGCATAAATGTGTTTTATGATATACTTTAAGAATGGGACCACCACTTTTTTGAAAATGGAATACTCAACAGAACCGAAAATGGGGTCTAGGTGGCACAGCTGATATCATCCAATAAGTCTGGGAACTTCTGATATATAAAAGTTTCCAAAAATCATGTATGCCACTCAGAGTCAGTACTGGTTACAGCCAAAAGTGGTAGCTGCCTGGAAAGGGTCCATGTGCTACCCAAGCCCAAAACACAGCAGTCTTGGGCATGGGATGCAATCTTCAGGTCCTCATTGAAAAAGAAAACAAAAGCTCTTCAAACCTCTGTATAGAGGTGACCGCACCAAGCAGACTCTGTCCTCCTGCTAACACTGGAAATAAGCATTCTTTGAGATCTGCAGCAGGAGCAGAGTTCTGAGAGCAGCCAAAACCCAACCAGTGCCTACATGAATCAGGCCATGGTAGCAGTGAGGGCATAGGAGAGCTCACTGCGTATTTTCAGTAGTTCATTTTCAGAATCCGATGCCAAGACCAGAAGTGATCTGATACACTTCCAAAGCTGAACTACCACATCAGGCTAGAATAATCTTTTGCCCAGATTTTTTGCCAGTTCTGCCTATTTGGGAGTTGTGAGTTCTTACACAAGAATGTGAAAGCCAGAAATTTTTGGACAAGCAATTTGAAAATGGTGAAGCCGTTACCTGTACAAAACCCAGCACCTAGGGCTGAGACCAAAATGTGTGTCAGTGGAGGTGTGCTATTTATACCTGCTGAGCATCACTTCTGAGTGAAGGTGAACCATGTTTGTCTTTCCATTGCTGTTTGGAATGATTTTCTGCAACAACAGCAAATCCAGTGTGACACTCAATTGCGCTTCTGTCCTGCACTCTCCTGGCATTTTCTGATTGAGAAATGGATCTGTTTTGCAGTGGAAGGATAAGAGTGTTATGAAGTACTGTAATTTCAGTTCCGATGCAGTCAATATTGTCCTGTCTTCTTTTGGTGGAAACACTGAACCTCAAGCTAACTATCAAAGAAAACAGGTTTCTAACTCAGTCAGAAATTTAATTCACATATCTGGCACTAGTAACAAGTATCCTGCTGGTGAATTTTTCTTGGCCACATGATTCTTAGGAGAAACATATATGGAGAAAAAAAAAATGCAGACCAATACCATCTTTTTGGGGGAGGTGGTGGGGAAGGGAGTCTACAAGCAATTAGGAGGGTTGTGTTGTTGTTTTGTTTTTTGGGGTTTTTTTTTAATATATATATTGAGGAATAGTGTGCTTAAGGAAGTTCAAAAAGGATAATGGGGAAGTGTGATTTGGTCTAAAATTGCAATTGGTAAAGAATAAGACAGGAGAAGGTTTCTTGCAAATTGGAATCTGTTTGGTTCAGTTAGAATTTCTGACTGTGAAGAACTACTGTGATCTTTCATGTACTTTTAGTATTGGAAGAAACTTGTCAGTTGTTTCTTGAGTACTTCTTTACTAAAATCAGCTTCTTTAACTTAATATTCTTTACAAATAACATTGATAACTTAATAAGGCAACAAAAATGAAGGTAAATACTCCTAAATATTCAGATTTCTCTATGCCAAAAATTATGGCACATATTTATGTGATTGTGGAAATGTTGGACTGCACTGAAGAAAAATAATTAACAGTGCCTGTAATTGAATTAATTTGTTTTTATTTACATCTGCACTGTTGTGAGTCCAGTCACTGATTTTAATTACACATAGTTATGGATATCAACAGGTCTCTCTGATTCCTTAGTGTTAAGCATGTGAAAAGGTCTTTTTGGTCAGTGGGTGAATGAGGTCTCCATCCTCTCTTAAAATTCAGCACACTGGCTTTTTGTACAATTAGTGTAAAGGAACAATTCCCATAAGAAGTTGTACTGATTTGAACTGAACTACTTGCATGTCTGAGGCAAGTATGATTTAGCCACAAATTAACTGAAAGAGGCAAAACATTTTAATGGGGGTGCAAAAATGAAGATGAAGTTTACTAAAAAAAAAATTGTTCTTTTTATAACTACTTTGAGCAAACTGTCCACTAAAAATAACAAACCACAATGACTAACAACACACTAAATAGCTATGCTTATATTTTTCAGTTATTTAATTAAAACACCTTTTGTTTAATAGGAAACTAGATTAAGCTCAAAAACTATTCTAAATATAATTTAATCTGTTGGATATTAGTTTGCTTTATCTGGAAAAAAGAAGCTGAACAACCTCTTCTGTGTTCAAAGATCACATCAAATAACAAGAAACAGACCTATTATTTATGCTATTACCACTGAAATAGTTTTCTTGAGGTGCAATATTTATTTTTCAGCTTTAATACGACACATATATGGTTTCTCCCGCACAGCACAAATGTTTCTAGCAAAAGGAATTTCAAAAGGGCACTATTTTTGTGTATCATATTTAAATCTGTAATATTGTAAGATTTTGCACAAGTGTGCTGGTATTGTACTGTATAGTATCACATACTTGAGTTTTGAAATAAAATTATGGTTTCAAAGTCCTCAATGTTTTTTACCTGAAAGATTTGGGGTGCTCTGTCTGCATACTGATGGCCATGTCCTCATGAAGTAAGTCCTGCCTTGTCTACACTGTTACATGTTCCGAGGATCTTGCTCTTAGTCTTCCAGTTCTTCAGGAAAATGGAACAGAAGAGGAGAGCAAACTCCTGTGTCAATGGAGAAAGTGTTTGGAAGCAGGGTCACCCCTGCCATAGAATCCAGCTGAGAGAGGAAGCTGAAATATCCTGGAGAGTTGAACTTCTGCTTCTAAGGGAGACCACATGTCACGGAGGAGGCCGAACATGGGAAGCCACAAGGGAAAAATCTGTAACTCAAGGATTCTGGGCAAAAGGTCAGGAGTCTTTATTTGCTTCATGTCCTTGTGGACTTGGGAGGTCTGGGAAGCCTGGGTCTTGTGGGGAGCAGACTTGCCTGATCAGGAGTCAGTCCTCAAGTTCTGAATCTGATGGTCTCTGCCAGGGGACAAACTCTGGGACATCAACAACCTGGAAAGCATTACTGTTTCCATGGAAAGATCCTGATATTTTTATTTTCTACATGAACTTTTTTTTTTCCTCTACTGCTGTTCGGGTTTTAAGGTTCCTCTTGAAATTATTGTAGAGATCAGTTATGTGTGTTCTGTCTTATCAAAAGTTTTCTATTTAGTAACCCTCATCAGCATTTTAAAACATGCTGACTTAAAAAGCTGGGAATTTTTCGTATCAGTTACAATAAGTATTTAGGTCAAAGACTAATTAATCATTCAGTATAGGCCTGGGGGTTTTTTTTACCACACTGATTATGAAGAAGACACACCAAAAGGTTAAAGACCTTTTGTACTGTTACAGTCCAGATAAGTTGTCTTCCACACAGTTTTGGAACAGCTGAACTACAAAAAGGAAGAAACAGACAAAAACCAAAGTTGTTTCAGTTTTGCTTTTCTCCTAATTTGCAAGACCTTGTGAAGGAGCTCGTATTTTTGTTTGGTGTTGCAAAGGTGTTTATCTCATTTTTACAGCTAAAAATCCTACCAAATGTCAGGAGTTTGACTAAAGGAACTTTGGCACGATGAGGATATTAGGCACAAAATGTTAAGACCTGGCAGAACAATTGGCATGCAATTTTAAAATGTCAGAAACCCAGCTATTTATTAGTTTTCATGGTAGGAAATGCTTAGCAGTTCAAGGTAAGCATTTTCAATAAGATTTCATTTAATGTTCTCAGTATTTTACAGTCACAGTCTATAGTCCATGAGAGCTACAGAGTAACTAATAATTAGTCTCTGCTTCTACCTCATAAATGTGAGCGAATCCCCTTACAGCCTTCTTCAAGAGAGAGCTAAGTCTGGTTACAGTATCTGACACTGCCATTTGTAGAGGCAGGTAAGTACAGCACAATAAGGGAGGGAACAGAAATTGGAGCTAGAATTTTGTGTAAAGGTCTCATTGAGTTTTACCAGATTCAGTTCCAAACCACAGCCCAAACACAACCCAATTTTCTTTTCGTCATTGCTAATGGAGACATGATTTCACTGACCCCCAGCATACTCCTCAGGCCCTGTAGGTGCCTGTGTTGCAGAGCACCATCTAATAAACCTGTTACATGTTACTGCAGGAGATGTGCCTGTGCCCTGTTAAAAAAAAGTTAATGTTCTCTCATATATTAACTGGAGACTTTCTAAATGCAAACCACACTTTAAGGAGGTAACTTTACACTGTTACACTTGTATTTACAGGACTCTGAAAACAGTCCAGAGACACTGGACATCTAAAAGTTTGCTGAATCATAAATTGAAAATGATGTAAGAAAACCATACTGTTGCAAAAATAAAAAGATTGACACCACTCTGAACTGTAAAGCATGTAAAGCAATTTATTAATTAGTCTTGGCATTGGCAAGGCATCACATGGAGCCATAGAGAGTGAGGCAGCAGGGGTTTCTTAGCTGAAAGAAAACTATGAGCAGAGGCATAACTCTTTAAAAACATAAAATAGCTGCAAAACTTAAGGGAGTAAATTATCTCCCATGTCCATTGCCAGCAGGAAAAGAAGTCATTGGTTTATAGCAGGGAATGGCTAAGTGAAGTTAGAGTAGGGAATACCTTTGAACTGTAAAGAACAGTGATGCACTGAACAAGAACATGAGAGGAAATGTTAGGAATCTGCCACTGGAGATTTCTGAGAACAGGTTAGACAAACATCTGTCAGGAACAACACAGATGCAGCAGACATGACTGATCCTAAAGGAATTAGCCCATCCCTTGAACTCCATCCATGTTTATTGGAACCTCTGAAAAAAAAATATTTGCTAAGACTTCCTGAAGGTTTTCTAAGTTATAGCTGCGAGGATCATCCGTGTTTTGAATCAATCCATGGGAATGACTGTTTGCTGGACTATCACAAAAGGCAGCAGTGATGGCACTGGCTGCCACTTCTGTACCTATGGTCTCACAAGCAATCCCATTTACAGTAGTGTATCTCCAAATATCTTAAAAAATAAGTTTCATATTGTCGCAATAAGACACGAAATAAGGACACGGACTCATTCTCAGAAGGCTGAAGATTGACTCCAATCTCTCTTTATTCTCGAGCCACTTCCCCTTATACCTTTTTACAAAGAACCCACCCAAGGGGTGGAATTCTTGGACCACATTGGTCAACTCAGAGGGACATTAAGTAAATTCCCTCCTCTGCGAAAGAATGCAGAAAAACAGGATAGTGTACAATAACACATCCCTTGTTTACAGAATTGTGCCTGGAAACAGTTTTAGAGAAATCAAAACATTGCATTTATATGATTGGTAGATCACATAAACTCTGTGTTATGGGAACTACTTTTGCATTGGAACTCTAAAAAAAAAAAACAAACCACCAGGTAAAACTACTCCATCAAGACAAATAGGACAGTGGGGAATGGATGCCCTTCCAGTTCCAATAAAAAAGAAAAATCTTGTGTGGCATATTGCGATACAATAGATTTGTTTTATTTACCAGATGAATAGGCAACATGGATAATGATCTGTTCATCAGTAAAACAGGAAAAAATAACAAAAGAAAAACCTCTTTCTAACTGTTTACTGACTCAGCAGTTTAACAGCCTTATCTCCCTTCCTCAGCCATACTTTCTGAATCAGCAGTAGTGAAATTTTTCAGCAGCCCCTACATGAAAGCAAGTGGAAAGGGTGATTAGGGATTTCCGGTCCATGACCTCGCCCTGGAGTGGGACAGTCAACACATTGGCTCTGACATTCTTCCTCTGTGCAGTGCAGGGACAGCTGAAGTTGCTTTCCAGAAGTCATCTCATCATCTGACAGCATCCAATACCTTAACTTGCCTTAGCACAGGAGAAAATCTACCTTGAATTTCCTACTTTTCTGAGTTTTCCAAGCTGGTGGCAATGGCAAATTATCTTGGAGTTACCTCAGCAGTGTCTTTCATCTGGGTTATGACATTCCTGGCTCAAAATTACTTTGTAACAGGTATGTAAATTTCCACTTTTTCAAGTCTTGAAAAAAGTAGCTGGATTTACAAACAAAAATGTGGGGAAGGAGCATGTGTAAATGTGTTTCTGGCAGAGGAAATCACAAGGCTTTGAGAATACAGTGCAACAAAAACTGGCATGTAGGGAAACTTTCATTGTTGGTCTAATTCAATTGCTGAAAATGCTGAAGCCTTTTTATCTAAATGCCACAGAACTGCTTATTTTAAAGATCTGGGATCTAGGATTAGGCTCAGATCTATTGAAATATAACTTTATTTTGTATTATTTTAAGTACCAGAGCAAACAGGTTTGTACAATCCTCAGAGAGCAGAACATGAGACCAGTTCTCTTTCAAATTCCATATCAGCTTAAAAGCATCCATCCTAACTGCAGTAGCTGCTGGGATATCTGCAGATGCTCAGTGCACCAGAAGCCTCCAGATGCTTCACTGTTTTTCAAGGAGTTGATGCTTGTTCTATTTATGTTAAAGAACATATACAGTTATTGCAGACAATTCATTTTCTCACCTACTGAAAGACTTCTGGACTGAGTGAATTAGATGCTCAAGTCCTGTTGAAATTCCAAAGGATTGGAGTACCTAACAACAGTAGTCTCCTTCAGCAAAACCAACACTGTCCAATTTCCACTGGGGAAAAGGAGAGCTTGAGGAAGTACTCTTCCTTGGGATGCCTTCTCAGGCACTCTCATGGCTCCCAGAGCTCCAGTTAAGCTCAGGGCTGATCTGCAGTTGTGTCTTGGAGCTGTTTTGTGGCATGTCCTGTCCCCTCCTGTAGTGATTTGCTGACTGTGCTTCACATATATGGACTCTGGATTTAGGCTGTAGGTAACCTTGTCTCCAAAACAGACTTCAGGCATGTGTAGAACCATCTCCTGCTGTTCCCAGATGGACTTTCTGGATGTCTGACTCATTGTCTTGCTCTCTGGGGCTGCCAGTGAAACCTGCCAGTGTCCCCACTGCGGTGCCCTGGTTGGTGAGGGCACAGCCCTGCCTGTCACCCTCTGCTCCTGGCCCCTTTCCTTGTGGAACAGCCTCATGCTTGCTGCTCCCTGACACCAGCAGCCAAAGGGAACTCTAATAAATCAGAGTGAAGGTTAGACACAAGGCAAAGAGAAAAACAACAGCTTCCCCTTAAAAAAGCAAAAAGGGAACTGATACACAAGGTCAACATCCACAGCTTACAAAAACTGAACCATTTTCTTCCTGTTCTATGGCAACTTGTCTTACTGTGAAATTCTTCTGTCTCAGTCTTCCCACTTATTTCACTGAACCAAAATTTTAACCCAGGATCAAAACACTGAGCAGAATGTGCCAGTACTAGGTTACCTAAATAGAGCAGAGCTTAAAGTACAGCTATGTGCAGCTTGTGGACCAAAAAGGGTAATGTACTTCTAAAGGATTAGTGTACAAACTCAGTCATCTTTAGAACAGAGTTCAGAGGTAATTTAAGAAGCAATGAAGAGTCTTGAAGAGGTTAGTATTCTCATTTTTGATTTCTTCCTCACAGTATGAAATTCATAACTTTTACAAAAGGTATCATTTACCTCACTGTTTTCTTTTAAAAGGCCTAGCAAATTTTAAGACACAACTTTGGTCCATATCCTAGTCACTTTTCTTATAATTTGCAACTTAAATTTCTGGCACTGAATTTCTATATTATGCTCTGTATCTATCATGCAATACACATGTGAAAATATTTATCCTGTAATTGAATGACTGAGTGTAGCAGTTCACAAGTACCTAGGTAATTTTCAAAGATTTCATCAATTTCCTTTCAGTCAGCTGCTCAGCTTTATTTGAAGTTTGTAAAGTTGGTCACTGAGAAGCTTGTTGCTCAACATTTTGTTTTTTAAAAGTTCTATTAGCTCAAATAGGGAAAGATAGAGACATAATAGGCTAAATAAGGTAGATTTGAATCCTTGATAACAGCACACACACCTTCATTGAACAACAGGGCTTCTCTGCATCCCCCTGCAATGTCCTTGGGCTTGACTTATGTTCAGGGCTGGATGCAGCCACAGTTTGTCTGTGGGCACTGCTCAAGGGTTCAGTGGCTTTCCCTCTCTGCTGAGATAAAGCCACCTGATTCAAAGATCACTCTTCCAAATATTTAAACTGCATGTAAGTACAGCAGAGATGCATCATTTTCCAAAAGCCATTTCTAGCCCCACCACATCCAGTGGGAGCAGGAGCTAAAAGCCTGTCTGGTTTCTTAGCACTCCACACAAGCTTAGTCACCTTTTGTCCCCTTCTCATCACAAGAGTGGCTTGGCTGCCAGTTCTATCTTTTCAGTCATAGAATTCAGTTTAACTTGTCTTGTTAAGAAGTCATGGGGTGGATTTGAAGGCATCACTTCATCCTGCCTTGAGAGTTTATGGACTGCCTGTGTTCTGAAGCACAGATTTTATGAAATATTCATTAGTGTACACACCTAGTGAATACAGTCTGACAAATATATTGAGCAAGGAAGTAACACCTGTGGCTGGTGGTTATCTGACATGTCTGCAATGAAATGCTGAAATGTCTCATTTGACAGGGAAATTACTGTATGTAACTCCAAAATGATCCTTTTTTCCAGTAAATGCTCCCAGTAAAATATGGATGCAAAATAGTAGTATCCTTTCTCCTTATTTGTTCTAAGTCCTGAATTTTGTCCTATGCCCTTAACACAGATGAGAAAGAAGAGCAGGTGTAACTTGAGCTATGCACTTGCTGGTGCACGTGTCACAAAGAGTCTGCCAGCTGTGGCTTTTTAAAAAGCTGGATGGACTGCCTGGAAAAGTGTTAAATACACCTGGCCTTTCTCCTCTTTTCCTGCTCCCTGCCAAACACAGTAAATGGAACACTTGACAGTGGCTAGGGGATGGAAGCATCATGCCAAGCTAGGAAAAATAAAAGAAAAAAAGAGTTTAGGAGGAGTACAGAACATCAGAAATGATACAATATGTTTATTTTCTTATTGGTATATTAATGCCATGAAAAATTATGTGTAACTCCTTTGCTGTTACATACCTTACCATCTTGATAAGACGGGTGTAATAACAGAATCAATGCCTTGGTGAAACAGCTAGCTTTAATCTATAAAAAAAGAAGAAAGAAAAAAGGCTCTATATGCATTTAGTCCAATGACAGTCAAACCTCTTCAAATCTCAGACTATTGAATCAAAAAAAAATCTATTTTTCAAATGTCTTTTATGCTAGAAATTAGTTTTCTACTATCCTCAAGCTAGAAACTTTAAAAAATGTTCAATTCAGTTGATCTTAAATTCTTTATGAGGAATAAATGTTAATATTCAAATACTAACCTTGAGTATTTTATGGCTTAATTACAGGTTCCATTAATTCACCTTGCAGGATCAAGGGTATAGGAATTTATCTTGATCAGAAAGTGAATTTCTCAGAAGCAAGTAATGGATGTAATCAATTCAATCTACAGCTGGCAAGTAAAAACCAAGTTGAAGAGGCTCTGAAACACGGCTTTGAAACATGCAAGTATGTGCCATCAGTTAGTGACCCACTACCTTTAGTGAACACCTTCACACACAGCTGAGGGTGGTGATAAATCTTATACTAAAAGCACTGATGCTTTTCATTGTAGCTTTGGATGGGTGAAAGAGGGATTTGCTGTTATTCCTCGGATAACGTCCAACTGGAAATGTGGTCAGGGAAAAACTGGACTAGCACAATGGAATGCTGGCAAGGAAAAAAAATTTCATCTCTACTGCTTCAATTCCTCAGGTATGCAAGCATGACAAGTACATTTTCTGTGTGTTTTGACTTATATTAGTTTTTTGGTTTTTTGTTTGTTTGTTTGTTTTTTTAATCTGCATGAAAAAATCATAAAAGTGAGTAATTTCCTATAATTTATTGACCCATTCTCCCAGTCTTAAACAGTGTCAAGCTGTTCTTAGCTCTGAAGCTTCCAAGAAATGCAAAAGTGAATTCAGTTAATCCAAATAATTTGGTGCTGCCATGAAAGCTCTTGAGGAAGAGTTGCTTTTACCATTCTGTAATGTTGACACAGTGCTCTTAATATGTTTTGATTATTTGGGCATGATAATTTAAAAGAGAGTGATTGAATCTTTAACCAGGGTGTCTGTGTGTGGTGTGTCTTGCAAAAAGGCCAAGAGTGGGGTACTTCAGGAAAATTGGAATTTTTTTTATAAAGGGAAGCCTATCTATTAAGAAAAATTAAATTATAAGCCAGAACTGCCAAGAGACCATAAAACAAATTAGATTCCCAATCAGTAAAATTCAACAGCTCTTTTTAATTTGCATCATCCTAGGTGTGAAAAGACCTGCCCTTCCCCTCATTGGCCATTTACAAATTGAAGATCCAACAGTAGAACTTGGGCCTTGATATAAGTTAGATCTCAGCACAATAGATCAATATTGTTTCTTAATGGCTTCTGTGGTATTACCTAAAAATATGTAACTAGAGTTGTTGTTTTCCTACTTGTGTCCCCTATCTATGGTTATTACATAACAAATATCCCAATAATTAGACCAAATAAAGGATCATTTCATTATTTAAAACCAGTTCCTAGATTTTGTCAATGAGTTTTTAGGTAACAAGAACAAGAGAATATGTAAAAATCCTGAAAGTTTTCAGGAACACTGAGCAAGGGTTGGAAAGCAGGAGAAGATGGAGAGGCAGGATATGCCCATGCAAAGCTGTAAAGACCTGAGAGCCTGCCTGGTGACTGTGAACATTGGAAGTTCCAAAGTGACTGAGGGTAAAGCTGTACAGAGAAGGCCTATGCAATGTGGTGTTATTCTGCACCAAAAGTGTTGGGTAGCTTGGGTAAGGCTAAAGAGGCAGTAAGTAACTCCAAATTATTTGCTTTGTTTTTGCTTTAATTAAAAGAAAATAAATACATATATACTGTTGGAGTATGTGAAGAAAGTTAAGCTTGCTCAATGGTTAGAAAACCATTTAATGTATATTTCTCATTGGGATGATTCTGCAGTCCTTTATCTTCATTTCCAAACTGTTGCCTGTTGCAGGCATTTCTTTCTGTTTCATTCCAAAATATTTGCCAGAAGCTCGCTTTATCAATTTTCTCATGCCAGAAAACTTGACAAAAGCTCTTGAAAAACCATAGTGGAAAAAGCGTCAATCCCATCCCCTTTGACATTTTATTCTGTAAAGGTGATGGCGTCATCAGACTTCCCGTGGGGATTCACCTGGAAAACAGCACATACGTGGTTTCCCTGTTATTTATGTTGTAACCTGGTTGTTACTTTAGTGAAATGTTTATAGCTTTACAGGATACAGAATTTCACCAGCAAAGTAGAATTTTCACATTTTTGCAGGAGCCTGATTCAGAACTCAACTTTTCCAATTCCATATAAAATTTCACTTCCACCTACATTTTTATACAGACAACATCCACGTCTATTAAATGACTTAATTTCTGGAAATTACTTATTTTTCTTCAAACCTGAAGCTTTTTACTTCCTATCCTCTCCTTCCCACTTGGAATCAAATCTCTTTATTATTTCACACTGGTGCCTGATTTATTTGAAGCTTCTGTGGGCTACATTTTTTGTACAGGAAATCAAATTAATTTTCCAAGTAGCAACAGTACATGCATATATTTTGAACATATATATATATAATATAACTGAAATATTTTTGAATATGCAGTTAAGCTTCCTGCTCTGTGGGAGGTTATACTGTTGAGTTTTATGTGCAGCATTAATCTAAGTAGTTTTCATGAGGAGTATAGTCATTGGTATGGAATCATAAAATGAGTACCACACTTGCTGAAAGGAGTGTGTAACTATGAGAGGAATGAGAAAAGCTGTATATTCTAGGTTGTAACCACATATTTGAAGTAGGAATGCCTGGTTTGGGTAAAGCTTTTGTGAGAAAAAAAATTCTAGAAGGGAAAGACTGAGGAACAATTTCAATAAATGTGTATGCAGTAAGTACAAAACTGGCATCCAATACAACTTTCATCTATTTCTTTTCCCTGCTGCAGATGTCCAGATTAATTCATGTCAACCAGACCCAATTACAACCACATTTCCTTCATCAACTGCATCAAGGGACTTCACTGCATATTCAGCCTCTGATTTGACTGAGAACATCACTTCAGTGCCCACTGTGACTGTGACTAAGTCAGAACAATTCCTGAAAAAGAGATCCCGTGTGGTTTGTGTGACTGAAACGTTCTTACCAACAGAGGGGCCCACCACACCAAGGCCAGAGGAGCACTCACCCACTGACTCTCCCAAGCAGACTCCACACCTGGCCTTTAAGAATGATGCTGTTGTTTTTGGAGGTAAAGGCCTTATGTGGTAGTTATGTAATGAAAAGAGCTAATTAAGTAGAAGTTAGTAGTCAAACTGTTCACTGCTATTTTTGTTTGCTGCTCCACTGTCCATTTCGATAGAGCTGACCCTGGAGGCAGAATAGGAGTGTTATGGTTTTGCAGAACAAAGCTTACAGGGCAGAGGGTTTTTATGTGATTTGGGGTAAATAAATTTGTGAAAAAATCTTGGCAAACGCTCTCAGTGTAATGGAAAACTCACCAGGCTCTTAAAACCAAAAGACTCCAAGAAAGTTTTAAGGAGAATTGTTCTCGAGATATGAGGTGTGAGTAAGCAATCCTGATACACAGCAGTGGAGAAACAGACTAAATATGAGGAAAAGCATGCTGACTGTAAGGATAGTTAATCACAAGAATCTGTTCTTTAGGCAGTTTGTAAAAATCCTCCAATGAGCAGATTAGACAAATCTAGGCCAAGGATGGCCTAAATACCAGTTTTAGTCTATCCTGAAAGAAATGAGCAGGAGTAACTCACCTTTTGATCTTCCTAATATTCTATTCTTTAGTTCGTGTGTATGTACTCTTACACTAGGCTGGTTTTAGAAGAATCCAGATTTTTGCTCTTAAGCCTTCAGAACATCAGCTTAAATAAATAAATAAAAACTCTGTGCTTGTATCACTTTTACCTCCAGGTATCCCCACTGCACTTCTTGTACTGGCAATCTTCTTCTTCATTATTTCAGTTGTTCTAGGAATCTGTTATATCAAAAAGTAAGTTGCTTTTTTTTTTTCCTATCTTGGACTGAATTAACTCCTGGAGTGCAATCACTGAATATTTCAAATATATGCTAAAGAGCAGAGAAGTCATGATGATGACATAATAGTGCTGCACAAATATAAAAAATCATCAACCCTGCTTTTGCAGATAAGTTTGTTGTTGCTGTTGCCACTCCCTGCTTTAGAAAAGGAACACACAAAAAATATTGCCTATTTTTAATTGGTCAACCATGCTTAGTGTGAAACATTTCCAAGTATGTCAAAATAGCAACACTGAAATGTGCATCTGCTCATACATAAACCTGTATGTTTATGCAGTTTTATCCTTCTTTTTTTTCTCTGTGTCATGCTCAAGGTGAAAGTTTTTATTATTGCACTATGATTTTGCTCAGAAAAAAATAATTGTTGAACTCATTTGTCAAACTTAGACCTTCAATACAGTGCATTGTTAAATGCTACTAAAAAGTATGCAGTTCTCACACACTAACCCAGACAGTTTTATCATTGTGTACCACAAATCCTGAATATACATTGTCTGTTTTTTTTTAAAAATGCCAAAATACTTCTTTAGAAAGCACACTGCTGGAGAAAACACAATGATCTAGCATGCCACTATCCCCTGAGAGACTTCTGCTTGAGTATGGTGATTTAATTCTAGCTGTTTGAGTGATACTACCAAACCATGTCAGTATTTCTGCTTTACTATCTTTTTTTCTTTTTAAAGGTACAAGGAAACCTTACCATTTTTAAACAAGGACCAGCAAAAAGAAACAATTGTAACTACTGCTCTCAAAGAGACAAAATCAAACGACCAAACACCTGAGAAGGAAACACAGAATAATGGAAATAAGGTAGAAGAGTGTAAAACTAAAGCTGAGGCCACAGTAAAATGTTTAGAAGCAGAAGTTTAAAGAAAAGAATGTACAGTTCTTGATGGAAGTATAAAATGAAGCACACAGAACTTAGTAGTGCTTTTAAACCCAAGTGACTGTAAATACTCATATTTTCTCTATCTTTAACATAGGAAACCTTGTTTTTTAATAATTACATCTTTGGCAGCAAATATTCTTGCAAGAGAACATGGTATCTTATTCACTTGAAATAAATTGTACAAATCCATATTGCAGCTCATTTTTCACCTTTAATAAAGAAGCAATTAGGAATATGCTATTAACAACATGCACTACATTAAATATTTGCATGGAATTCAGATCAATATAGAACAAAAAGGTTGGATATCTGGCTGGAGGATGTCTGCTAGCTTAATGCCTAAAATAAAATGCTGACACTGTAGTTCTTCCTCATGTAGATTAGCTTATTTCCATTCAGTAGTTGCATCCTGCTTTTAAAAATGTCTGTTTACAAACAGGAGAAACAGTTCTGTTTACAAGGGAGTAAAAACTCAAAGGATTAACCCACTGTCATTCAAATACCCAAAGAAGGGTACACAGATGCTGATGTTTATATATAAATATATATATATTTAGAGCAATAACTTACTTAGATACCTTCATTGTATCATAATTTGCTGTTTTATTTATTGAAGCCATTATCATTCTTCCACATCAGATATTTGACAGAGGGGGACAAAAAAAACCCTTGAACAAGACTTACACTGGAGATCTTTTGTGTATATTTGTGTGGCATTCATAATAAAGGACTCAGGTGGTCTACAGTATCCCTAAAAAACAAACTATGGTGGATGTGTTTGTCTGGACAATTTATTCTCATGAAAACTGTCTCATAGTAAAAAGAATTCATATAACCTTAATGTTATAGAAGTAATTAGTTGTTATAAAATAACAACACTAGCAGTTTATCAAATATTTTCCTGAATAAAGAATTTAGATAACTTATCTTTATGTGTGAATGAGGTTGTTATGCCAAATGAATTTTTTCCTTCATCAGGCAGCTTGAAAAACACAGTCTTAGATGATAATAATAATAATTTTTAAAATAGCAATAGAACTGCTCACCTATATTGTGTTTTCAACAGTGTAGGATACTGGGTTATGAACTTTGATATTTTCCATTCACATCAAATTTAAAATGCCCAGTGTTTATACATTCTACTAGTAATTATTTATAGGGTATTTCTAACACCATACTTAGAGTTTCCCTGGGTTGGTGTTTTGTGGGTCTTTTTTGGTTTGGGTTTGTTGTTTTTTTGGGTTTATTTGTTTTGGTTTGGGGTTTTTTTGATAGTTCAGAAATATTTTATGGCTCCAACTGATTCAGTACAGCTCTAAAACCTGCTCATTTCAGATGTCCAGCAGCAGAATTTTAGCAGAAAAACATGTAACAGAGGACAGCACTAGACACAGCTTTCCCAGCCAGTTAAGTAACTCCTCTCCTTGCAAAACATCCCAGTAACACCTTGTATCCTGAATGGAAGTGCTCTGTGAGGAGTAGGCAGCACAAGTGAGGCCATCAGGAAAAGCCACAGCCACCAGTCATGAAGGTGCGAGAGTAGGAAATGGGCCTAAGGACACAGGCAAACATACTGGATCCCAGGTAGTTTGGGAAATTTTTAAAATCTCCCTTCTGCCTCTCTTTTCCATGTTTTAGAGATTAGAAATTACCTGTTTCTCTATGCTTTTCCCTACAGCCAAGAGATAATTATAATGTTGCTTCTGTTTTAGAGCTAAATAAGGGCAGTTTTATTCCTCTGAAGTGTTTACATGCTAAAAAATCTATCCTGTTTTAATAAGATATTGCCTTAACCTCTAATGTGTCTTGTTTTATAATGTACCTTAAAAACTCAGCTTTCATCCTGACCTTCCCACTGATATCTGACCAATGCACATGGTTTGATCTGCTCCTCCATTCCACTACACAATTTCTGCCAACACCACAAGGGCTAAAGGAGCTGTTACACTGCTCTGTACAAAATAAAGGCAGCTCTAAGTACTAATCAACAACTGCATTTGATATTGTCTGTATTTGATATCATCTCTATGTAGTGAGCACTGCTCAGTCACATTGGAATTGCAAAGTACAGAACATTCCTGCTCATCATTTAATGGAATTGCAAGGGATGCACTACTACGACACAAGCAGGAAACATTTATTTAAGTGTCTAGACCAAGAGTGTCAAACACCAAAGCCTTAACTACAGGTAGCAGAAACTTAAGAGAAATTCTTCATTATGTTTCTGATTTTTTTCTCAAGTGTTGTGGGTTTTGAGGTTGTTGTTTTGTTTTGTTTTGTTTGTTTGGGTTTTTTTTGTTTTTTTTATGAGACCTTCTCAACATTTCTGAATCTCCTTTATGTGTCAGAGCTGCTCAAGCACCTTGGACAAATAACTTGTCCCACCGAGCAGGAGAGCACAGTCTGTACTTGTCACTTGCTGGTACCACCACTCAGATTCCCACACTGAGGCTACAGATGTTAGCTGACCTTAGGCAAAAGAGGTGCTTGGCCTGCAGGAAATACAGCAAGGTTTCCAGTCCAGCCCAGTCCCCGTCTGGAATATAGGAATGCGTTTGTCGTGGGAAGTATGTGTGTCCATGTGTGAACAGAAGCAGGCAGGAAGGGGAAGTACTACTCCTTTTCTCCTCTTAAAATTAAGAAAAAAAAAAAGAAAAAAAAGAGTGTGGAATTAAATATTGCAGTATCAGGATGTGGATGACCTAGAGGATGTTCTAGGATGTCTGTTTCTCAATGGCTTGTTGTCCTTTATAGGTATTGGGTTTTTTTGTGTAAAGGTCAGTGAGCATTGACCTTTGCCATTCACATCCACCACCCACATCCTCCCTGCAGACCGGGATTTGCACCAGCAGCTGTGGCCTCGGATGATCCCACTGAGCCAGGCACTCAGACTCCACTAAGCATCATTTAAATCACTATTTCATAGAGCTCATAGGTGAAGGGACTGTGAACCCCAGGCAGTGCAGCACTGAGTGTGCGTCTGCTGAGGCTGCAGCAAGGTGAAAAGTGATCCCGTTTTTGTCAGTGCGGCTATTACAGAGTGTTTTTTAAACAAAACAACTCTATACAGTGCTTCTGCTGTGTGTTAGAATGGATAATGTGTGGCCAGCAGGAGCAGGGCAGTGACAGTTCCCTTTTACTGGGCACTGGTGAGCCCACACCTCGAGTGCTGTGCCCAGTTCTGGGCTCCTTAGGAAGGACATTGAGGTGCTGGAGCAAGTCCAGAGAAGGGCAATGGAGCTGGGGAAGGGTCGGGAGCACAACTATGACGAAGGAGCTGGGGGTGTTTAGCCTAGGGAAAAGGAGGCTCAGGGGTGACCTTATCACTCTCTACAACTGCCTGAAAGGAGGCTGTAACACGGAGGGGGTCGGTCTCTTCTCCCAGGAAAGCAGAGACAGGACGAGAGTACATAGGCTGTGCCAGGGGAGGTTCAGGTTCGACCATACCAGGAATTCCTTCGCAGAAAGGTTGATCAGACATCGAAATGGGCTGCCCAGGGAAGTGGTGGAGTCACCGTCCCTGGAGGTGTTCAAGGAACGACTGGATGTGGCACTCAGTGCCATGGTCTAATTGACACGGTGGTGTTCGGTTATAGGTTGGACTCGATGATCTCAGAGGTCTTTTCCAACCTAACTGACTCTGTGATTCCATGGATGTTTTGGCGGGGCCCGCTCCGCTCAGCAAAAACGCCATCGCCGGGTGCCCTGGATACAGTGGCCTTACAGCCGGGACCAGGACGGAGGGAAGGACGAGGAGGATTGTGAGTGGCACGGCAGAGCCGCCTCGGGCCCCGCTCCCGGCCCCGCTCCCGGCCCCGCGTCCGCCGTGTCCCAGCAACGGCGCGAGCCGCGCGCTTGCGTCACCCCGCGCGCCGCCGCCGAGCGCGCGCCTGCGCGGCGCGGGGGAGCGGCCGCGGCGCTGCGGTGCCCGTGGGGCGGCGGCGGCTCCTCCGCGGGACGTGCCGGGGATGCGGTGAGCGGGGCGGGCGGGACCCGCCCGCCGCCGCCCCTCGGCGCCGAGCGCAAGGCCCGGGCCGGGGGAAGCCGGCGGGTGCGGGCAGGGCCGGGCGGGGGGAGCGGGCGGGGCGACCGTGACGCAGCCGGGCTGAGCGCGGCCCGTCCCGCGCCCGGCGCTGAGGGCCCGCACCGGGGGAGGACGGGCGGGGCGCGCCGCGCCGGGGCCGTGAGGGGCTGTGCCTCGTGGGTCTGCCGTGACTCGGGGTGTGTCGGGTCTTGAAGGGTGAACAGCAGGGAACATTTCATAGAGTGACAGGATATGCCTTGTTGGATGGGACTCACGGGGATCAAATCCAACTCTGGCCCTGCACCGGACACCCCAAGAGTCACCCCATGTGCCTGAGAGTGTGGTCCAAATGCGTCTTGAACTCTGTCAGGCTTGGTGCTGTGACTACTTCCCTGGGGAGGCTGTTCCAGTGCTCTACCACCCTCGGGTAGAGAAGAGAAAGAGAAACTTTCCCCGATATCCAGTTCTGCAGACACCCTCGCAGGTGTTTTCCCTCGGACTTTTCCGTGCTGGGATTTCGGTGCTGAGTTCGGCAGGCCCGCAGAAGGCACAGTGCTCTCTCAGGCTCGGGGGAGCACAAGGCTGGGAGATCCGGGAGCAGGTGTCTGGAAGGTGACAGGTTGTGCTGTTGACGTGTGTGGCCTGGGCGTGTGCTCATCAAACACTCCCCGGAGAGCGGGGCAGGAGGCGGCTGGAGTTCTGTCGGGAAGGAGAAGATCGGGAAAAGAGAAAAGTGACTGGAGGGGGAGCATATCTGTGTGGGAGCAGAAATCGGTCACAATTCCAACCGTAAATTGGAAGCTTACTGTGGTGAAATTGCGTAGTACTTCAGTATGCTCGGACAGGAGCTCGCTTGGCGTGCTGTGTTTTTCTCACTCCGTAATGAGATCACAACAGCTGTAAATTTTGTTCTGGGTGGGGTTAATCCCAAGGGCTGCTACAGCTGCCTGCAGGGCAAAGTGCTGCTTTCTCTGATGTCTCTCATCAGGAGGTTGTAACGCAGCTACTGTCACATTGCTCCGGCTTTGAGTTTAGGTGGTTGTTCTGCAGTTCGCTTGCCCTCGCACACCTCGCTGTCTGTAGAAGTCGTAAAAGGGCCTGACACAACTGGTTTACTTGACAAACATTTACCAAATGCAAAGAGGCATTTCGGGGGAAATCAAATGCAGAGGAATCAAGGGGAGTAAGTAGATAAATATTTGGAGGGCATGGCATTAATCCTTGGGCAGACCTTTGGAGAAAAAGATTTGGGTGTGAAGGAAAGATCAAGTAAGTTGGAGTTGGAGACATTTGAGCAAGTCAGTTCTGTAATACGTCCTAAAGTTGAGTGTTTTGTGCAGATAGGGAGGTCTCTAAATTGGTTTATTCTGACATGGACTCCTTGGCTTACCAGTTTCAGAATGCTATGGGAGTTCTTTTGATCTGCCAACGTAAGTTTGATGTAAGAAAGCTGATTCCTAATGTGATGTCTATGTATAAACAGACATTGATGTGCTTATTTGCAGACATTCTGATATTCACATGCACAAATACTTAGAATAAACAAAGACTGTCATAAATTACCATTGTCATCTTAAGATATTTTTTTTCCATTCCATTGGATTTATTTACATATGTGCATGTTGCAGCTGAATCTGTGTGGAAAGTTATCTCTAATATAAGTACTGCTGTAAGCAAAGTAGTACATTTTTATTCAGATTATAATCTACATTCCAGACTCTTCTAAGTGTTCTGCATTGTTTCTGATCTCACTGTTCAGGTTGTGTTACTTGTGGGATAATTACTGTAGGCTAAAAGAAAGTGAGGGAGTAGCCAGTCACAAACACACAAATGTAACTCTCTCAAATGTTTTTAGCAGAGACTCTACACCTTGAATGAGAACTTCTCTCTGCAGAACCGAGGTGAAGAACTTCACCATGGGTCAACAGATTTCAAACCACACGCAAACTGTAATTAACAAGTTGCCAGAAAAAGTAGCAAAGCATGCCTCTTTGGTTCAAGAAAGTGGTTTCCTAACCTATGAAGAGTTTCTGGGAAGAGTAGCTGAACTCAATGATATGTAAGCCTTACTTTGCTTCTTTCTCTTTTCCTGTGTTTTACAGAGACCTTGTATGCAATATATTATTGTGTGCTGGCTAAGCCAGAACTGGCCTGATTGTTTTGAAATGTTTCCTTCATTTATTTATGTTTTTATAATGGTTGTAGTTACACTTCAAAACCAAAGCCTTTTCTCCTCCTTAAACTCACTTTTCTCCAGTACTCTTCATCCAGCAAGTGTTGCTCTCTCTTAAAGGTTCACAAGAGGTGATTTAGCATCATCTTTTTGTTAGTGTCATATGTGTCCCTTACTGTTCTCCCTTCCACCTGAAGATGCACTGCTGTTTCCTCTCTGCTTGTCAGTGTGGGTGGGAAGGAGCAACAGAAGCCTGGCAGGGACACAGATCTACATGAGGAGGGTGGCACCTGGGACAGAACTGTTTGTGACCATCCCTGCCACCTCTGCAGACATGCAGGGCTGCTCCTCATTAAGGATGAGATGCATCTTACTGTCCCAAACCAGTGACCTAGATAATCCCAAACAAAAGGCTGCTTTTTTTTCAGATTTTTCATAGCCTGCCTTTTGTTTGACCAGTACAATGACAGTAAAAGGAAACGAGCAAAAAAGCAGTCTTGTCATTTTTAGTCTGTATTTATGGTAAATGAGAGTGATAAAATGAAGTGGAAACACACACATTGAATAAGGGCTTTGTAATGTTTGCTGTTTAACTAAGATGTGAATTTGTATTTGGTTTAGAAATTGTCTTGGAGAGGGTTATACTTTTGTGAATGACCTTGAAGATCACTTAGCTGTCTTCTGGGTAGACACATAAATAGATTTGGAAGAACATAACCTGATGTTTTGCCTGAGACTTCAGGCATATATCAGTATAATGCATTCCAAAATACTGATATTTGAGTGGTTTCTTTCTTTCTTTCCAGTGTTTACCTAAGCCTGAATGTTTTCTGGTTCTTGTGGAATAGACCATTGTGTCTGTGTTCCGTGGAAGAAAAAAATCTTAGGTCACTTGACTACCTGGTTATTAATATATACTAACAAAAACACACCTCATCAGCATAGGCTGGTAATCACAGGCTTTTTTTTTACATACCTGTTGAAAAAATAACCTTTTCAGATTGGAGACAAGATTGTGTGATAAGTGTAATAAACAGTGAGAGTACATATGAATTGAAATGTCTATAAAGTACACCTGCTTGCTGATGCTGGATCAAAATACTTGCACAACATTTTCTGAAGTTTGCTGCGCAGTTTAAAGTGAAATGGGTTGTGTATTCCATGAGATGCTAAGAAGGTCATTACTCTATACTTTGATGCCCCTGGGCAGTATTGCTAAAATCTCTTTTAAGGACAGAGAGCAGACAGGTGAACCATGAATAATCCCACTTGGCTGAGGCTGCTGATCTTTGCAGGTCCAGCACATGACGTTAAACTGATGTTGCTTTGTTTCAGTACTGCAAAATTGGCTTCTGGACAAGACAAACATCTGCTATTTGAAGTGCAGCCTGGGTCTGATTCTTCTGCTTTCTGGAAGGTGATCGTTAGGATAATATGTACCAAAGTAAGTGTGAACTTTTTAATTTGATAGGCAGTTTGTATGCAAAGATTTGAGGACTGTCAGTTTTACTTGTAAAATCCAACACCTGCTACATGTGTTTTGATACAAATGATGTATTCAAAGATGCTGTTGGAGATAAATTAAGTCTAAATTCTAAGTTTCTGCAAAAAGTATGGCAACAAAAACATTTTTGTAAGTAAGTTTAAAGGAGTGATGCCTTCCAGTGGAACACTTACAGCCCTTTAGTTATAAATGCAGGTGATTTGTGAGGTCAGCTAATCCAATGGTACAACAAACTGCGAACTGTAGAATTTGAAATGAGTAGTAGAAATTAATCAGGTTTTCCAGGCATTATTAGTTGAGTTAGTGTGCCTGTATATAGTCTGGTCCCTTAGAAAACCAATCTAAAGGTTAAATGTTTTATTTTATGATAAAAACTTATGAAATTTGCCCTCTCTATCCTATGACGTAAAGTCCTTTAATGATCCTGAATCCCCTGAGCAATCTTAACATGTGATTAAACAAGCCAACCCTCAAATTCTGTTTGAAACCAACAGTTAATAGTTTTCTGTTTATTCCTAGTTTTCATTAAGGCAGCCATCACTGTAGGCAGTTTTAAGTTCAGATATCAAATGACGGATTAGCTTGTGCTTGATTCTAAGTTCAGCCCAGCTTTTTGGGCATTAGGTCCCTACTCACACCTGAATGCATTTGAGTAGTGATGGCAATTGCCTTGCCCTAAAATTGTGGTGCTGCCTGTGGTGTTCCTCATGCTGCAACAGCTGTGGGCAGTCCTGACTCCTGCTGAGGCAGACTGCAGCTTTTTAGTGTGGTGAAGGACACTTAGGAAGGGGACTGCTGCATTACATGAGAACTGCAGTGCTTTACAAACATTCTGAGCAATGCCAAGTTAAAATCTGATAAGTAATTGTAAACAATTCTTATATCTTAAGATAAATAAAACAAGTGGCATCGTGGAAGCTTCTAGAATCTTGAACTTATATCAGTTCACTCAACTTTATAAAGACATCACCAGTCAAGCAGCAGGAGTTCTTGCACAGAGTGATACTTCTGAAGAAGCTGCTGAGAGTTGGATGTCTCTGTCTTCGTGTCAGGCCAGCTTGTGGATGGGAAGGTATTTTGATACACTTTAGCTTCTGACCCCAGTTACAGCATAAGCATTTTGGGAGTTTTGCTTCAAACCTGAACTACAAATACCTGCTGCTGAGGCCTGCTTGCTCGTGGCAGCTGCAGGCTTTGTCCCAGCACATGAATCACCATCACCAAACATGAACAGACACCTTCCCTTGCACCAAGGAGCTGCAGTGCACTCAGGTGACATCCTGAAATATGGTGCTACCATACCTTAGCTTCAGAACAGCCCTCTTAGAGATCAGTTCTGATATAAACATAGTATATGTTGAATCTCCTGAATAAGGAAACGGGAGGAAATGGAATCAGCTGCAGCCACAAATCCAGGGGGTTTGACAGTGTTTGTTTAAACAGATTTTGTTATTGTTCCACTAAAACTTTCTCTTCCTCTTACGTTTTGGCATGTGAAAGTTCCCATCTGTTGCCACTAGAAACCCATCAGTTATGGTAATAATATAATCTGTAAGACTGGAAAAATGTGAACTGTCACACTCATGTTAACCTTCTGCTTTGTTAACCAGAGGAAAAACAAAAGACTGAGGTCAACACCTGCAATAACTTCATTTCAAACTCAGTGTAACAGCAAGAAGCCTGTCACCCATTCCCTGTGTGGAAGCGTTGCTGCTACCAGTAATTTCTTACTATTCCTGAATAAATTCAGGGTTCTAACTCAGTTTAAAGTGAGGTAGAGCTAGGTTTTACAAGAAAAGGTAGTAAATGGTAGAGTTCTCTATGTTCATCAGTGAAGAGCTGGCAGCCAGGTATTTTAATGAAACAGCCTGAGTGTCACACTTCAGTTGTTGGAATGAAAAAGGAGTCACCTGTGTTGTCACTCCACAGAGCCCACTAGTTTTTCTAAGTCAGTGGATTGCAGAAAGTATTATTTTCATTTCATTTAATTTCCTCTAAATTGTGAAAATGTTGGAGAAGACCAGGAAAATTGCATTTTCAAGGTTTTCTGGAAATTATCTTTTGCTTCAAACAGACAAACCCAACAACATAGACCCCAGATACTTATGCAAAACAACTTTATGTATTGCTAAAGTCAACGAGGAAGATAAAAGGTTTCCTATGTGAGTTTCTTTTTCAGTTTTTCAGACTTGGAGACAGGGGAGATGAGCGTCCTTCTTGTTTGTAAATTTCATCATTTGAGGCAGTATCAGGCACAAATGAAAACAGTATGCTTTGTTAAGATGATGCAGTTTGGTGAGCTTGTGTCCTAGCCAAGTTTTTAAGTTACTAAGGAAAACACAGGGTGAAGCACCTTCAGGTATTCTACACCAATGAAATCTTCTGTATATTTTTCTGTGATAACCACCCATTTGCCTCAGTTCTCACCTTTTGACATCTTTCAGCTCTGCAAAGTTAGCCTTCACTGTCTAAAAATAGCAAGTGTTATCTGTTTAATTCTTAACTTTTTCCACTAGAATAATACCCCATTTCCCTACAACATCCACTTCTTATTCAGAGCTTTCAAAATATGCTTAAGTGGTTTATGCTTTCTGATAATGAAGAGATAAGCATTTCCTTAGTCCGTCACTCCTTTATTTTACTGTTTCTTCAGGAACTTAGTCCTGTGACTAAAGCTGACTTTGCAGAAACTTTATAAATAGCCCTTGTATAATTGCTTGTATAGACACCAGCAAATCTGAAAAATTCAAGTGCTCTTAAAGGTTAGTACTCAGAATTGCATGGGGGAGGAAAACGAGAGGGAACAGGTCTGAAGGACACTGTGAGAAGGCTTCTTGGAAACTGTTGTCCTCATTGTATGCAAATTACCATCTGTAAAAAAATCTGTCATTTTAAAGTTATTTCTCCAAAAGCAAATTGAAAAGGAAACCCCAAGGACCTATTGAAAGATAAAGCAGAGGCATGTTGACTGCTGTTCAGTAGTGGCTATTCTGTACAGTTCAAAAATGAATCTGTATTTGACAAGCTCCCTTAAATGCCTAAGCAAAAATGGTCTGGTCAGTAGTCATTAACGTGGACTGACTCCTGAAATGCCTTTTTTTTTTTTTTTTTTCTAGAATGCTATCTCTGTCCCTCAGGTCAGAACAGGGGTTCCCAAATCAGGGTTTTTGGAAAACCCAAGCATTTTAGAACATTTCCTTGGCTGTTTTGGAAGTGAGCTATGACTATAAAATTGTGAACTTTACATGTCTGGTTAGGCCAGTGAAAGCTGAGGATTCTCTGCACCTTTTCACACTTGAGAAATCTTGATGGTGCAAGTATTTGAGATACTCCTGTAAGAGCATTAGCTACAGATATCTGTTATTTGGGAAAAAGATATAAAATGTCAACATCTGTCTTGGGTAGTGAGATAATTTTTCAATTTCTCCACCAATAGAAACACCTGGCAGTTTAACTGGAAAAGCTGTGGTAACAGTCATCTTAAGAGTCCTAATTTGAGGAGCAATCATATGGAGCATATTGCAAGCTAAAATCAGCCTTTTCAGTCTAATGAGCAGCTCAGCTCCTGGCATTTTGATGCCATGTGAACTGAGTGAATGTGCATTCTGGTAGTGATCCTCTTGACATGTTTTTGTCTGGGATATAAACCAGCATGCAGAAATTTGGCAAAGTTCATTATGAACTAGTTCAGCCTGATGTGCAGTGACAGGAAGGCAGGTTCTTCTCCTGCCTTTAATGTAAACAGTGTTTCTGTTCTTCTGCCCAGTCATGTGATACCAAGCAGTTAAAACTCCTCACACTTCCTTGTTGATATGAAATGGGATTTACAGAACCCTTGGCAACACCAAAAGCACCCAACACAAATACTGACACAGAAAATAAATGCACATTCTGGCTAATTTAGTTCACTGCTGACAGAGGCTGGGATGACATAAGTAGTCCATTCACAGATTAAAAGCACAAGTGTTTCTTCCTGGCCATCACAAATTATTATGAAAAATGTAGTAACTGGTGTAGTTAGTGGGGCATAAATATCAAACATCTGGAAGAAAACAGTGTCTTCTCTTCTGCAGGGTTAAACAGCTGACAGATGAAGAGGAATGTTGCATCTGCATGGATGGGCGTGCTGATTTAATCCTGCCGTGTGCTCACAGTTTCTGCCAGAAATGCATCGATAAATGGTAATACTGATGAAAGGAAATTAATTATTTTATAGTATGCATGTTTCAGTTTAGTTTGACAGATTCTATGGTTGCCATGTAATTTAATGTCTGAAGATATTTCCAAGCCAATGTACATACCATACATAAGCTTGAGTAAAATCAGACTGGAGTAGAAGGAAAGCAGGAAATTTTGCAAAGAAGACATATGAAAGTGCTCTTCAGCATTTGTTTTGTAGCTTCTTACATCTTTTTCTTCTTCTAAAATTGAATTGTTTTAGTCTTGCTCAGAAACTTGAGAAGATGGTACATGCAGATGTTGGCATGTTATGCTTCACAAAATCTCATTTAAGGCTTGTTAAGACTGTGCAAATATGAAGGCAAGTTGGACTGTCTGTCACTAACTTGGGAAGTAACTATCAGAGGGATTTTTTCCCATGTTATGCTTTCATTTCAAATCAATAGCCTACAATTTACTGATGTAAATATCAGACTCTTCCAGAAAGAGGCTTCTTCTCAATGGCAGCACCTTCAAATTTAACTATATAATGTGTAGCTTATAATGTTCAGCTTCACAGTAAATTGAACACCTTTTCAGCTTCTGCATCTCTTCTTGGAAAAGTGGGAGAGAACAATTCCTTTGTGGAGGAACACAGCTCTTGTCTGACCATGCAGGCATTCAAGGATTAGGGAAGCATCCTGGCAGTCTGGCATTAGGGGACACAGACCTGCTCTGTTACAAAAGGGTTTTTTTGGCTAATTAATGCAAATGGGTTTATACATAATTTGTACATAAGAATTTGTTTTATGGCTTTTTGAAAGACTTACCAAGGAAGTTACTCTTGTAACACCAGGCTTCCACAAGGAGAAAACATATTAAAAAAATCACTGGATCTCAGAACACAGCAAGTCATTTCTCTCTTCTGGGAAAATATCCTAACATCTATCAGTGAGACAGGGCTTAGTTTAGTGATTGTGCTGGAGAGTGGATTATATGCTGCTTTGGCTGATGAATCAGCTGAACTCCTCACTAAGTTCCAGTTACACCATGCTTTCTTTTGGTCTGTAATTTTTAAGGTTGATCTCCTCTTAATTTAGGCATAACAGAGGCTCCCAGCTCAAACGTAAGTGTTTGGGACCCCTGAGATTGTGGAGGGGGTTGGGACTCTGAGGGACCAGTTCTAAACTTCTGTGGGCTGCATGACACAGGAAAAGGCTCCTTCATCTCTTTATCTAGGAAGCCTAAGGAGATTGGTTTCTAAGGACCTCAATTGAATTCCTGAAGATAGGAAAAAATAATTTAGACAGTGAATTTCCATTTAAACTTTCTGGCCGGATTGCCAGATGCATCCTGTCTGACCTGAGCAAACATGGATTAGGAGGAACATGATTCCAAATTTTCACTCAAAGAATGAGCTCCATTCAGAAGTCTTCTTCACAAAGAAGTTTTTAAACAAAATAGATAGGTGGCCTAATCCAGTTAATGTGATCATTCATGAAGTTCTCACTGGGTTGGTTTTGGTTTGGGTTTTGTTTGTTCATTTGGGGGCTCTTTTGGCTTTTTCTGGGCAGCCAGAGACCATCAGTGCAAACCACTCATTTCTGTGCCTTCTTAACAGGAGTGACCGCCACAGAAACTGTCCTGTGTGCCGCCGGCAGGTGACTGGGGCCGGAGATTCCTGGGTGGTGTCAGAGGCCCCTACGGAAGATGACATTGCCACTTACATCCTTAACATGGTGGATGAGGCGGGGCAGCCCCACAGACCCTGACCCTGCCCACCAGGCTGATCATGGCACAACCACTTGAAGTTTTTGTTTTCCCGAGCGTCTGGTTTTACCTCTCCTTGCCGTTCTTCCACAGGCTGTCCTTTCCTTCTCCTCTCGGCTGCTGTGAGTCTGTGCTGCTCTCCTAAAGCACAGGGTATCTGAGCAAGGCTCTGTGTGTGCAGTCTTCATTATTGAACTGTTCTTCCAGTGAACTCTTTGATCATTAACACAGTTTACTTTAACAACAGCGTTTGATATTAATTAACAGTTCAACTACACGACAAAACAACTTGTAACGGCACAACTACGACTGCAAACTGTTTGAGCATCACAGTGTACTGCTACAGAGATCAACCACGGCAGATGGCTCCACCTCACAGTTCCTACCCTTAAAAGCAGTCCCTTATTCACAGCTACTGTGAATAAAGATGATGAGTTAGCACTAGTGGTTATTAATTTGAAATTTTACTGTTGAAACTTGAAGATGTCCCACTGCCTGTTCTTAAGTAGGAACTTACTGCTGCTCTTAGTGTTTACAGGTACTTAATCTGATCTGTTATGACTTCTAGTATTTTAAATCTGTTTTGGAGAGTGTAGGTAGGTCTGTAAATGTACTTGGGCACTTCCCTTATTCTTCTAACAAGACTTATCTCTTAGAATATTTTTTTAAATATGATATTTAGCATAGTCTTATTAGCTTGGAAAAATTAAACAGTTTCGTACACAATCCTAAAAGCAGTAAATCAGCTTCTCAGTAGTTTTTGATAAAGAACAGCTAAAATTATTTCTAAACATTGGGCATACCTGAAGAGAATGCCTTTATTTGAATTAGCACTTAAGGTGTAGTTTAATCTGATGCTGTGGTTTTACCTGCTCCTCTTGAGTTTTTGAAGTGCTGAGATCAGAGTTGAAAGGTATATGAAGAGTTACAAGTGATAATCTAAGTAAGGGTGCTCTACTTTATATCTACAAGTGCAATATGCTTTTATGTAGCAGAGGGAAATTTCTTTAACAATAATGTGGCTTGGAGCGAGATGTGCATGTGACAGCTTGGAAAAGGGATAGCACAACTGGACTGCAACAGTATTTTGTGTCTAGCACAATAAAGTCTTTAGAGAGCTGAGTTTAGACAGTCTAAAATAGTTAGTATTCAGGAAACTCATCTTAAGCCTCTTGTGCATGAATAGTGTTATGGAAATTAATGGCTACTGTAGAGAATTAATTTATAGATATATATATATAAAAACAAATACTACTTTTTCTCACTCAGTAACCTCAAGTTAAAATATTCAAGTGTAGCATTTGAGGGAATATCAGCATAAATCTTGCTTACTGTGAGACTGGATTTTTCCTTACCATACCTGTTAAGATTCCATGCTGCCATAAGGCTTAAGTCCTTTTGTCACAGACAGGTTCTGAACTAAAAGGCATGTGCACATGTAGATATACACATTTAGGTTATTTTTCTTAATTGGCTACAAAATAACTTAATTATATCAATCTGTTAAAGATTGTGCACAGCATATTGCACCCATTTGAGCTTGGCTTGTTGACGCCATTGTCAAATTTATCATAGGTTTTAAGACAGAGAAGCAACTTACCCTTCATGTGTCTGTCATCTGAGTGCCAGTATGGGTTAGTGTGTAAATCTGTATTTAGCTATGGAAAAATCCCTTTAGGAGTGTATATAGCTGAGAACTTTTTTTTTTCTTCCTTTCTTAAGCCATTGATAGCAACGAGATATTCTTCAGTAGATGTATGGAGTGTTTGGTTGCATAAAGGCAGTTATTGTTTGGGCTGGAAATTGTTACTGGCCCAGGATTTCCCACTAAAACGTGCAAATATTCCTAATCATGCACCAGTTTGTTTTCTTTTTGCTTTTTGAGCTTGCATTAGTCCATGTTCAGAACTTTCAAATAACCTTTGAATTTTTTAAACTTTTTATATCACTGGAACAGAAAGAACATCTAAATGAAAGCTTCAAGCTAACTTTATTTTTCAAGTACTTCAAGAATTATACTGAACTGAGATTTTGTAAGTTGACTTTCTGCTGAGAACTTACATGAACTTCTTAAAATGTAATTTTATAATGATGCAAACAGGTTGTTAATTGCAGCATAATGACAATTACAATATAAACTAATGAAAAAATTATTTAAATAGTGAAAAAGTAAACTTTTTATTCTGTACAGCTTTTTTAAATTAAGTTGCTGTAATTCACACTGCTGTGATGTAGATACTGTAATGTGTGCCTTGTAAAATATATGTACTGTATGTTATATGGAGAAATAGATACTTTAACACTGAAAGCCTAGTAATTTGGTACTGGTTGGTATTACTTAGTCTGAAGTGCAACATTTAGCAAACAATTTTGGTAAAGGACTCCATTGGCATGGACATGGCAATGAGTTCCAGAAGCTAGACCTTGAAAATGTGAATTACTGCAAAAAGCTGTTGGTGGGGGGGCATTAGAACAAATTAACTTTCTTGTGTTAAGTGAACATTTCTTACAGGTTTAACATGAAATTGTAACTTACACATTAGAGATGGTATTAATAGCTAAGAACATTCCACTATATTAAACCTTGTGTATGAATTGTGCAATAAAGTTACTTTGGAAGAGATGTCAGAGTTCTTTTAAGCTTAAGGAATCTCTTGGCTTTAGTACCACAGAAGTCTGAAAACTGAGTTTTGATCCAAATACAATTGCATTCTACAGGTGGTGTGGTTACTAGTGTAGCACTGTGAGTCAGAGCTCTCTTGAACTTTGAAGGGTGGTATCCACATGGTACCTCAGTGCAGCTCTGCAGAAGAAAAAACAAACCAAAAAACAACCTGGCTCTGATTTGACCTCTTCTAAAGCTCAAAAGTTTAAGAATGCTAAGGTTTAGAATAATTTTTTCTTAATTTTTCCTCGTTTTAAGGAAGAACTGGACTACGTAATTAATGTAACTGTTTCCTTTGTCTGGTTACTTGGCTTATCTGTTTGGATCTTTCCAAGCCAAGGCAGAAATGGAAGAGGAATTCATTAACAGATCAGGAAATTAGAATGGATAAAATGACCAGTTGACAGGCACAGCAGGAGGTAGGTGTACCAGAGCAATTAGCAAACCTTTATATTTACTAGGTTTCAAGTTAGGCACCATATCAATGGGATGGGCATGGTTCTTTTTTTCATGGGAAATGGTATATTTACTGTCCTTATCTTTCCTTTAAAGAAAGTTCTATACATAATTAGGAAGGTTTTCTAATCCATACTCTTTCCAGTTCTGGAAACCAGGGCAACCACTGAGATCTCTGTGTTACAGGTTTGAACTGAGCTGTTCAATCCCATCCCTGTAGAGCTGTATGTGCCAAATGCATTATTTTTGGAAGGAACATACTGGCTGTGATTCCTTGTGCTTTGCATCCAGCTAGATCCTGGAAGAACAGCCCCCTCAGGAAGCCCTAAGGATGTTTGATATAAGTAGGAGCTGTATGTTAACCTGGCTGGCCTTAATCCTTACACTGCATATACATAATACTTGAACTTTGTATTCACACACACTCTGTAATGGAAGTAATATGAGAGTAATTAACTATTTTCTTTGGGCTTCTGTTGTTAAATCATCCTTGAAGATAACTTGCCAGAGATTTTATCCTCACCTGTTTTAAGTGGGTGAAGAATTCTGCTTTATGAGTGTGTCTTAAACATAAGTCATTTCAAAACTGAATTTTTGTTAACTGCCATTTCTTCAGATGCTTGGTTCCAAGGCCTAGGATTTATCATACAGCAATATTCTTTAAGGACTGAAAACTTTTCCTGCTGGGATGTGTCACTGGAATTAGCCTGGATGGGGCTGTGTGCTTTTCCAGTGACCACAGTGTGTGATCACCAGGTAACATTTTGCTCTGAGCCAGCTGATACATCCATGAAGGATGGGACAGCACATTCTGCTTTCCTGTCTGAGCTGCCAAGATGTTCATTAGCAGATCTTTACTTACCTCACTAACCCATCAAAACTCAAATAGTAAACACTGGGCATGGGGTTTGTAGGCTTAATATTAAAAGGAATTGCCAGTTTTTTGAACTTGGATAGAACTTTGCACAGTGTGTCTGCTGGAATGAAGAATATGATTCAACAGCTGATTAAATGAGCACTCTTCTTGGGCTCTAAGTGTTATTTAAAAATGCTAGGTGTTTTCACAAAGTAAGCCTAAAGTATTTGGAAATCTGCACCTCTGAAATTTGTAAGAAGGTAAGAAATCTGTGCTTCTATGCTGATGTGGTTCTGACCCATTTTAACAGCTCTTCAAAAAGTACTTTTTATGTGAGACAGCCAGGCCCTGTCAGCCATGGTGAATGATGAATGAAGTAGTGGTGTTGGTGTCTCACTGATACAGTGACTGTGCTGTTTAACAGTGGTGTTTAGTGCTTGGAGAGGCATGGGGGAGAAATGCACATTTCTCAGTTACAGACGAACCTGTGCTGCTCATGTACAGAAATAAGGTTTGTGTATTGAAAGAGATGATGTTTTAATCTTCATCTAAAAATCTTGACTCCCTTTCTTATTGAAGTGTTTTGTGTTAAGCTTTTCCTCAAAAGTCATGGTTACTGTAACAGGATATCTGTGTTGATACTATTTATTTAAATCTGTCACTTGTGGCTTCTTAGTTGGGTTTTGTCCCATAAATCTGTTGTGCATGCTCACAAAATCACAGAACACCTTGAACTGCTCTGCTCTGAGGGTCAGGGCTGCTTTCCTGCTCCCAGGCTGGGTGTCTTGACTCTCAGCTCAATATCCACATGAGGCTCCAGGATCAGCAAGAGCTGCTGTGTGCCCTGCCCTGGTGCCCAGCTTGGATGAGCAGGGAAACAGGGTGGGCACCAAGAGGTTGTGGGGGCAGCAATGCAATTTCACCCTCAGAACTTTACACCAGTCTGAGTGGTTGGTTTGCATTGCAACACTGAACTGCTTTAAGCCAGATAAGCCTTTAGTCCCTTCTCCTAAATAGTGCTCACTGTCTTCTCTAGCTGCACTGGGTTTTGGTTTTTTTTTCAGTTTTCATGATTTAGGTTTAGTCAGTTTAATTGCATGTGGTTTTTGTTCTTAAATGTGGAGATTGGGAGGAGCTACAATTTTTTTGAGAGACACACACACAAAATCCATAACCATACTCTTTTACAATTCATTCATTAGTGTATGTATAATGTTTAATGCTTCCACAAGAGGCAAAAGATAAACATCATGTAACCCAGGCACAGAAAGAAAAAGCAGTTTTTACAGACACCTTTTCAGACTTGGATTTTAACTAGGCAAAGAGAACAGAAATGTTTAGCCACACATAAAGAACAATGATATGAGACAATAAAGTGGCTCTAGGCTGTGAAAAAAAAGTATGTATTCTCCTGTAGCAGAGCAAATGTCTTAAGTTTGCTAAAGTAACAGAACAGAAAAGAATTGTTCAGGTAGATAGGTTGTAAACATCAAATAACCATAATTAACCATTTCAAGTTGAAAGTATAAAATGCTTTTGAACTAACAGGTTTAAGGAAGCCTTGAATAACATTTGAGCCTCTCTCCTAATGCAGTAAAGAGAAAGTAGGATGTTCTTCCATCCTGCAGCGAAGTTCTTGCAGCCCCTGAGTGAACCAGCTGTGTTCTAACCAGGTTTGACCTCAGCACAGCTGGGGGGATCAGCCACTGCCCTGTCCTGCACGGTGTCTGTGTGTACAGCAGTGACTTGTGCTGGACTAACTTTTCATTCCAGCCACAGCCTGAGCCCACAAGGTTACTCTGAGCAGCCTCACATTAGCACAAAAGTGCAACTTTAAGAAAAGAAAACAAAACACGGCAAAGCTTAAGAACTGAACTTGGGAATCAGTAACATTTGCCCAATTAAATGATGACCAGGAGAAATGTAGTAGTGGAAGCTTGAAAGGATGTCTGTTTATATTTCCCCAAATATAATACTATAAGCCCAATTTCCCCTTAAAAGCAGCACACAAGAAAGCACAGAAAGCAGAACTTGTGGTCAGGACCACTTATGTGTTACTGTGGTTATTGTCAGAATCCCAGTTACTATCCATTCACTGAATATGCAAATCCAGTTTTCTTTTTTTTTTTTTTTTTCAATAACAGCTACAGATCTATTAGAACCTGAGGTAAGGAAAGCTGAAAAGGTATTAAATATATACACAAATTTGGTATAATTTTAAGGAAAGTAAAAAAGACATGTAAGTGACAACAAAAGCAGCACTAATAGCAGTCTTCAGGTGAAACAACCCAAGGAAAGCAATGTTTATCAGATGGAAATACATAAAATTGAAATTCTTCATACCAAGCATGCTGCTTATTTAGCCTGGATGCAGATGTTTTTCCCAAATAATGTTGTGTTGGTAACAGTTTATTAGGAAGTTGTACTGATGAAAACAAGACATCTGCATTTGATGCAGCTAAACAGCTTAAACCACTTTCTCAGACTTCATCTGAAGCAAAAGACACCAATCCTGAGACTGCATGCTTTAGCTGCTAAAGTTCCTAAGACAGGCTGACAGGGGCTGCTGACTGAGAACTTGAGACAATTTTACTCTCCTACAGCTGGGCAGCATAATGTGGTTTCACATGATTTTTAGGGGTACAAGGAATACAAAATCTGGCATATTGCAGCATGACTGTATGACACTGGCTAATTGTGATGGTGAGTGAGCAGCCAGAACTCTCCCTTTTGTGCCTTGGACTCTCTGAGAGCAGCCTTAATTCCAGGCTGCTGCCTGACATCTTTAGGTTTTTCTCTTTCTCAGGGGGTTCTTGCAAGGCTACACAGCTATAGGAGGTGATAAGGAATTCCTCCTTCCTCTACTTTAGTGCCATTTCCTTCAATCTCCATCCAGGACAGCAGAACATTAAAAAGGTGTCCTTGTAGGTATCTCTTGGAACTGCCACAGCCTGAGGAGCCGTCAATGCCTCTACGTTTATGCCATTAATGGGTCCTTTGGTACTGGCGGTGTCACCACTGCCACTTTTGGCTGCATTAGTGAGGGCAAGTGAGACCTGAAGGGCTCTTGAAAGGAAGGCTGTAGGTACCCAAGCTCCAGGAGCAGGGCCTGGCCTAGGAAATACAAGAGGCATAAGACATCTGATTGAGCACAACATACAGCATTCAAGGTCAGGTGAACCTTGATGGGCCAGTGTCAGTTATTGGCTTTTTATGCATTAATGCTGAATGCCTGTTTGAAGGAGCCCTGTGTCCCTGTGCAGGATATTAGAGAGCCAGGGGTCTAACCCTGGGCTCAGATCCTGCCTCAGGGATTGCAGGCCTTTGAACTGAGTTGCTTTGCTGGACTCACAGGCATCCACACCCTCTGCTGCCCCAGCCTCGAGTCTTTTTTGGTGAGAAACTCTGTGCAGCTTCTACAATACACAGCTGCCATCATGTTATTACCTTTAATCCTTTCTGCAGGAGTAGTACTGTGTCATAAAGATGATGAAATAGAAAGAAGATTGAAAGTGATGAATACTTCAGTAGCTGTATTTTACTAACCACTTCCTCATAAATAAATAGTTTAAAATAACATATCATGATTTGAAATGACAGATTTCAAGTGGGCTGGCCTCTGTATAAATAGACAGCTTGACTTCCCATTCAGCTGTAGTCGACTAAAATACAGACTAAAACAAATGTGTAAAAATATGTCAGAAGTAGGACCAGAACCAGGTCTGGCATTTCTACCACTGATTCATAAGAACACTTCCCTTTTTTAAGTAAAAAATTTCTCTCTACATGCAACCAGAATTATCTGCATAAATTTCTGAGTAATTTGAACGGGCATATCCACATATTCCCATTACAAAGCAATAAAAAAAGTGTTCTCAATTTTCAAGGCAAAATTTTCATGATATGATTAGACTCATTACACTGTATAATAGTGATTTTGACACCATGTTTTCCACTTGCTAGATTAAAAAGCATTCATCTGCTGTTCTTCACTGACATCCCACCTAACAACAGGAATTAATTAGTCATTGAAGAAGATCACCCGCTGTTGTTTTTTTCTTGTTTTCCAATATGACTGCTGAAACATTGAGTTAAAACTGTGTCAGAACACCTTCCAGAATGAAAGGGTAGCCTCAAAATTCTGCACCTCATAGAAACTGCTAATGAATAAAGGGTTAAACTTAAAAGTGTTAAAAGCCATGACTGGTACTGAGACTTGCAGGACCAGCCCAGGTGGTGTGTGCTGTCAGCATCTGTGGGATCCTCAGGTGCATAGCACAGCTGCATGACAGATATTCTCTCTGGTTACCCAGGCTACACTGCAGGGCACAGTTAAGACAGTATGAAACAAATAGTACACGATTCTGAGTTTGCATGTAATATTTACAGCAATCTTAAAAAGCCTAATGTTCATAGAAACCAAAATCTTTGCGACAAGAATAATGCAGTAACAGGTAATGGCAAACACTGTTTGCCTTCCACAGATACTCCCTTTGTCTCTGTACTGTTCAATAATGTCTCTGTAGCATCAAAGACAGATGATTTGAGGTTAATTAGCATCATATCTTGCTTAAGAGGGACATACTCTGGCTTCTGTGAGTTTGTAACTACTTGGACAGAGTAGAAATATCTTCTGTTCTCATGGCATCAGCCAGGAAGCTGAGTTCATTGCACAGAGTCTCGTACCTGAAGGCCATCCGGATCTGGGCAACATTTGTCTTTCGAATGTCATTCCCCTCAGGTCCTTCCTTGCAATAATTCACCCCTAAGAATTTCTGCTTTTCCTGTGAATGGGATTAAAAGTCAAAAGGAGGAAGTCAGTTCAACTGCTTTGACTTATTGCAGAAGTAAGTGTTAGTTGAATGAGTCCAGTACAAGTGAAAAGAGCAGTTTCAACCAGCTGGCCGTTGAACTCTTCCTCAGAGTCTTAACCCGTTTAGGAGATTTTAAGGCCAAAGTTTATCCATATAATCACTCAAAAGTGCACTCAGTCTGGCTTGCTAAAACCCTCTGTGTTAGTGTTCAGCCTTCACTGCCACATTTTGCATGTGAGAGGACAAAAAGAGGCTTACGTCTCTTTTGTTGGTTGAATGTCGCACGAGGAAAATGAGTAGTTGTCACAAGGGAATATTGGAAGAAACAACAGAATATACTCATAAAGCCCCTTCAAATACCAGTTCCTTCAGAGAAATGCTCAAAAGTGACACAGAAGAGAGAATGCTCCAAAGTAAGTCCTAGAGAAAGCCTTGGCTGTATAGAATTTTAAAGCCAAAAGGGAATTTAATCTAATCTGACTGCCTGTCTAAACTACAATATTTTCTGTAGTACTCCCTTTTAAGCAAAAACATTCTTGCTTATGACAGGCAGTTTTTCTTTTACTTAATGCTAACACTGGCAGAAGGATATGACCCATATAATTCAAAGTTTGTAGAAGGAGAACTGAGTATAAACAGGTATCTGGTCTCTCTACATATTTTGAGAGTTCCAAAACAAAGCTAATGGGGAAAAGTAATGCTGGTACTTTACTTGTAATGTAAGACTGCATAGCAGATAGTTTGTGACTATTTCTGGAAAAGAGGACAGGGATGTGCACACATACATCACCATGCACCTGCTATGCAATGTTCAGACTATTGACTTGCCCTAACATTCACAGAAGAGGTTTTCCAGCCACACTTACCTTATCTGATAATCCACTCTGTAGAACACTATTTCTTGCTATTTCACACAAGTCACACGTACTTAGTTTCCACACCTGAGCTGCAATAGCATATTCTTCCATGAGAGCTTCCTGCAGCACCAAAATACATTTAATATTACATTATATGTAAATAAGATATAAAAGGGGATACGTACTCATTACTAATTAAGGATTTTATACATGCTCTTTAGACAGCTGTGAAAAATTAGAAGTTTGATACTTTAAAATTACAACTACTGTGAAAAGAATTGCTCATTTCGAATTTCCCAAGGACTGCTGGTTAATTAATGGGCACTGGGTATCCAGTTAGCTTAGTCTAAGAAATTGCAGCCTGCAGTCCAGATCCTTGGAGGCATTTCTTAGGCAGTTCCAAAGGAGCCTCCAGGGTAGGCAAACACCCTGGTGCACCCAGTAGTAAAGCCTGAGTGATTTTGCACATGGACAAAGGTAACAGGGCAATTTCTGGCTCCGGCCCTCCCACGCCGTGCGGGTGGGTGTGGCCCCGGCGGGCTGTCCCAGCCCACACCTTGCACACTCCATGTGGCTGCATCGTGCCCCAGCCAGCAGCAGCTCCGTGTCCCGGGCCAGCAGCCAGCCCGGGGCAGGGTAGCAGGGCTCAGCTTGTCCTGGGACACGGAGCTGAGCGATGGACGGGCCCCTCTGGGCACAGCATGGCTCAAATCGGTGCCAACCACCAACGAGGGCACCACAGCCAGTGACCAGGCACTCCTGTCCTGCCAGGCCACCCAAGGGCAGGAATCTGTTTCAGCTCACTGAGCAAGCAGCTCATGTGTGATCTTGAGATTGCACATCGTGTTTTTGTAATGTACTTCCCCAGACTTATTAGAGTAAGGAAACTGGACTTTCCTGGCACTCTAGAGGATTGTTTATGAAGGCTCAAACCTCCCTTCAGCCTCATCCTTCATTTTATACTTCAACAGCCAACACTGGAGAGGCAAGAGTACAAAAGAAACATAATTAGGAAATCAGACATTTCCTTCTGAAGCCTAACAGTGAGTAGCAGACAGAGAATGAGGAGGGAGAATGAATGAAGTGACTGAAAGACATGACTCTATGTCCTAAGCAATGAAATAAAACAGCTTTCAGGTCATTCTGGACCCGTGTGGTGCTGTTGCTAAGTTCAAAGCCTTTTTGCAATTCCTACCTTTGTGTAATGAAACTGCATAGGATCATCTGTGGAGAGGGAGACGTGCAGTCCCTTATGGAGAAATTCCCGTAGAGGATTTTTGGAGTACTCCAGGAATAGGCTGTTATTACTAAGTGGGGACATAGCAATGGGTATTTGTGCAAGATAATACAGATACTGAAGGACAGGACTCTGAAAAACAAAACACAGCATTTAATGGTACTATGGGATAATGAAAAAGAGATTTCCCTTGGATAAAATGGAAACAGCACTACAGTGGGAAGACTAAGATCAAAAAAATTAGATTGACATTGAACCATGACTTCTCCAAGAAATATTTAAGAGTCTGAATTTTAAATCTTACTGGTCTTTATAAAATAATTTATGTTCTTAAATATAGATGTCATTTTTAAAAATTACAGTGACTAATATTACTGTAGATTAGTAAGTATATATATGGCCATTATGTCACTGCATTTGATATCCGCTGCATACCTTCCTCCAAAACCTGGAAGTCACAGAAAACAAATGGACAAGAACTGATAAGCAATTTTTTATTTCCAAAGCTGCAGTCCAATAGATAAATTTTAGAGTAAAATAAGTTCTGATTTACGAGAAGTCGTGTTGCTGTTGTACATAATATGAATAATCTGTGATCACATCACCTTTATTACTGTTTTGGCTTAGCCAACCTATGAACCTTACAAGTGCCTTTATTACTGTTACTATTAGTAGTACCTGCTATGCCATCTTACCACACCAGGCCACTCAGGAGAGAGGGAGGAGGAGAATGCTTTGGTCACACACTGCTTTAGTGCTACTCTGTCTGGGTCTAATTTTATGAATTACTATTTGTGAGCATAGTATCAGACGTTTTTAGGAACATTTTTTCTTTGTTCTTGGTTATGTTATGGAGAATTTTCCAGCATTAACCAGAAAAACTCACTTATAAGGGAACTCCTGAAAAATTACAGTAAACTCAGTACAAGTCTGCCACCCACTGACCAATTATTTTAATTATGAAACTGTGCCCTGAGGATGGGTTGAGTGATTGTTTTCATTAACTAATGTGCCAGGAATTATAGCATTTGTTCTGTCATAAAACATTTGTTCTGTCTAAAATACTGTTGTGTCAAACAGCAATGTTGAATTTCTTGATCAAAATAATCAAATCCTTACAGAACTTCTGAACCCTGCACTACAGAAATGCCAGTCAGAGAAAATGACCTTTGTCCCCATAAAGAAAAAAATGAGATTTTTAATAATAAGTTCTTCTAGGACTAAACGAGGGAGCAGTAGCAAGTCTAAAGTTTTAAGTTTTGTTCATGTAATTTTAACTCTGCTTGGAGTAACCAAAATTGGGTGCTGCCAAGTCTCTGACATATCTGAACAGGAGATCTTCCTTCCCTGTGAAGACAAAGCTGTCTTTTTGTAGCTTAAGAATAGGAAGTTCAGTTGAGCTTATTTATTTCACTGAATCATGAAATAGTTTGGTTTGTAAAGGACCTTAGAGATCATCTGGTTCCAACCCCCAGCAATGGGCAGGGACATCTCCCACTAGACCAGGGGGCTCAAATCCCCATCCCACGTGGCCTTGAACACTTCCAGAGATGGGGCATCCACAGCTTCTGGGCAACCTGTGCCAGTTCCTCACCATCCTCACAGTAAAGAATTTCTTCCCAATATCTAATCTAAACCTACTCTTTTTCAACTCCTCCTTGTCCTGTCACTACCTGCCCTTGCAAAAAGTCCCTCTCCATCTCTTTTGTAACCCCCATGTAGCTACTGGAAGGTGCTAGAAGGTCTCCCTGGAGCCTTCACTTTTCCAGGCTGCACGACCCCAATGCTCCCAGCCTTTCCTCACGGGAGAGGTGCTACAGCCCTCTGAGCATCTTCATGGCCTCCTCTAGACTCCCTCCAACAGGTCCACATGTTCTGGTGTTGGGGGGGTCTGGGTGGAGTTTCTGACCAAACTGAAGAGTTACTTGTGCCTTAGTAAGAAAGTGAATTAATGGGGCAGCCCAAATTAATTCTGGGCTGCCCAGAAAATGTCAATTTGGTGCTTTCTGTTTGAACCAGTGATGGATGTCTGAGCACACAGTGATTAGTTTAGGCAATAACCAAGCAATACCTTCTTCAGGAGCAATCCATGAGAGATGTTGTCTGCTGTCAGAAAGGCAGAAACAAGGTGTGTGATAGACCCAGCTTCTCCACAGTGAGGTCGGAACAGGAAAGTGCACATGCCTCTTTCCCTGAAGAGATGAAAAGTAAGTTTCACTTAAAGCACTGTTCTTTACCTATTTGGTATAGAACTGCCAGTAAAATGTGGATTTAAAAAGAAGCAAATGAAGTTACACATTCTCATACAGTTTGATGTGACATCTACCCAGGCCTATCTGTAGTGGGCTGCTCAAAAGGGCAGGTCCCTCCACCCGAGCACCTTCTACCACCAGATGTATTTGTGTCTTCTTCCCTTGCCCAGTTACATCTCATTTAGCAATTGTCTACCCCCTGGGTGAACAGCTACTGAATGGATTTCAGTGGAGTGAACTGACAGATGGAAAATTCAGTAAACAAATGCGACCTGTGGCTGCAAAATTCCTGGTTCAAAATGGGGGAAGAAGGGGAAGCACATTGCCAAGAGTTAGCTAATAGTACCTAGTGTGATCAGAGCCTGCCATCTCAGCAGGTTAAGTGTAGTATAAAACCACACCCTCAGAAGCAGAGATGATCTAGGAATGTTAGTTATTACACCAGACTTCCACTGTAATTTCTAGAATTATGTTATCATCTACATTAAAAGTGATGCTGGGTTTGAGGTTATAATGGACCCTGTTATTCAGTGCAGACAAATGTCCCACAAGTATTTGGAGATGTTTAAAACACAATTTCAACAAGGAGTGCTAGAATATAAGGCAATTCCAGGGCAGAAGTTAGTAACATTTCTCCTGATGTGAGGATGTAATCCATCCTCACATCAGGAGAATATTACCAAAAATATAAAACAGTTTGGTCAGGGCTGTGTTGACTCAAGCACTCAGATCAACAGGGTGAGCAGTTAATGACTCACTGGTGAATTCTGTCAGTATCTCAGCTGTAAAGAATATTTAATGATCATCTGGGGGCATTTTAATACAGTAGTCAAAATGATCTTGAGGTAAAAAAGAAATGCATTAGTTCTGGCAGAATCTGTCTTTGGAATAGAAAAAGCATGTAGACTACAGAGAATGTAAAGGAAGTCAGGAGAGAGGGATGACTTAGCTATCTGCTGAAGTTTCCATTACAGAATTAAAACTAACAATTATGCCTGATTGCTGCACATGCAAGGTAATTTAAGGTGGGTGTTTGCATTATGAGTTTTGGTCAAATAGGATGATAAGGAAATGCTTGAAGTAGCAGTGGGAGAGAAGAAATAACATTTTGAATGCTAACTTGGATAAAACTGTAAAATGACAAATCTGCGCACCTTCTGTAAGAAAATCCCCAAACATTTTCTAAATAACTAAAACAACCTAAATAACTAAATGAAATAAACCAAATCCTTTCAGGGTAAGTGATGACACTCTCATATCAGTGGACAACCTCACTGTGCCTCAGCTTGAGTCAGTTGTGCAGGTCACTCAATGAGTCAGCTGCAAATTTAGCAACATAACCTCACGTTGAATTTCAGGCTTTCCTGAGCCTGATGTGAAAATCTGCTCTGACAGTCTGATGTCACACAACTCCCTGCATTGCTTGCCCAGACGTTGGTCTCAAAAGCAGTAAAACTGAGTGAGTCAAGAAGCCTGCTAAAGGAAGTTAGCTGGATGTGCAGTTTGTAATCGTGTCCTACTTGGTCTGTCTCTGAATGTAGCAGCCCCTAAGGCAGTGTGAGACAGTATTACTTTGTCTCTCTTAAATTATCAGGAGATAGCCAGGCACCAAGAGGCAGGTCCGTTGTATTTGGGAATCTGCTGCAAAGCCAAGCAAGGGTCAGTAAGTGGGTTTTGTGGTGTTCCTTCTTTTGTTTTGTTTGGCATATGCAGCTTTAAGGAGTTAAAAAACCCCAAAATACACACAAATACCAAACCAAGATATTAATCTGATGCCTGTACAATTTCTGAATTTTTTGTTTGAATTAATTCTATTGTTAGTATTTTCAAAATATCCCCAAAATACTCAGCTCTCTAAGTAATTCAAAATAACCTTGCTTCAGAAGATCTGTAATCTAGACACTGACAGTCTGAGAGAAAGATACTGATTTTCTGGGAGCTTCTAAAATAGAAAGTGTCTACTTACCTCCTAAGGTTGTTTAGCAACATGATGTTGACATACATATAATACAAGTAATAGCTGTATGGGGGATTCTTCTCACTGGTCCAGAGGTCAGGGTTAAGGCTCTTGTCAGAGAACATATGGCCACTGTGTTTGGATTCATCATCAACACTGTCAAAGCCAGTCACCTGGTGGGGGAAGAAATTCACAGAAATAAGGGGCTTCAAGAAGCAAACTTCAGTGCCACACTCTTGCTTCAGGACTTGTTTGAACAAACATCCAGTCCCTCCTCCTTCATTCCCATCCCTGTCCTAGAAGTCCTGCTGCTCTGCATCCTACCACACCATGCACACAGCAGGAATAACATGTTTTGTCGAAGTTTTACCCATTTTTTTTTTTTTCTTCTGAGACAAACAGGAAGCCCAGGTGCACAAAAGCCTTCAGGCTTCTGTGGGGGTTTAGAGAGCTGCACTGCACTCCCTAAGACCCAGACTAGAATCCTTTGAACTCATCTGCTGTCTTTGACAAGCAGCTGAAAGCTAGAGACTCCCAGCAAACCCCAGAGTTCTGATTTGAGGCACACTCAGAAATGTCTGTGTAAACCTTGTCTGAGCAGCTACATCCCCACTTCTCTCCTGAGTTCCATCATGATCTACACAAGGCTTCCTTCCAGCTGTCTCCTTCTTGGAGGCCAGTTCAGAAGGAGCTCAAAGTAACCATCCTGGGTGATGATGCACAAGAGCATGCAAACATTTTTGGTCATTAATGAAAGGACAAAGAATAGCTGCTGAGTTGTTTCTGAGGAAATAAACAGGTTATGTGACAGAAGGACCTCACACAGACTTACACTAAATTATGTGTCAGGGCTTTGAAACAATACTAATATGAGCAATCTGTGGAGAAGGAAGCTTTTTTTGGTGTCTGGGAACAGCTGTGGACCAAAAAGAAAAAAAAAGAAATATGAGCAGTAGAGGATCCATTCCATGTGAGAAAGAAATCCCAAACATACTTACATATTTGAGGAATAGGTGCAATTCTTTGTGGTCTTTGGGATTGATTGTTGCTTCAAACAAAGGTACAAAGATGTTCTCCAACATCTTCCCAAAACTAGGCAGAATATTTTTAGACCTAAATATGTCACTGAAGGGGAAGAAATAGACACATTCTTTAATAAGCTTGTATTGTCCTTCACTTTTGTATTTTCTGTTATTTGTGTACATTCTAGAGCTTCAGTTCCGCCAGGATTCAGAAATTCAGAGTTTATGTTGGGGCAGATTGTCTCTGTGCTCTGTTTCCTGCACTGCCTGGCACTCTGCTTCATCCAGGCTCTGCTGAAGCTCTCAAGTGCTCCAAAAATAGAGACAGCATGCAGGGGTATGTGCTGCCTCAGAGCAGTGACCCTTACATGTACTAACACGGGAGGTAACGAGCTACCTCTCATGGAAGATTCTGTTTCCCAAAGTTGTAACTACTCCATATGAAAGTAGAACGCTGTGCTTCAGTGAGCCTTTCAGAGAAAAGGGATAGTACCTCCACGTGCCACTGAGTGCATGACTTAATCAAAATGCTGACTGTGCCATGCATGTAAGAAATTAGAGGAGAGAAACTTTCTCCCCAAGGAAAAGCACACTGGAGGATATATGTGACTGTAACAGCTCCTTCTCTACTTATACTCCAACTGAGACATTTCAAAACATGAAGCTCAGTTATTAAATCTGACAAAATTATCAGGGGAGGCCGTATTACAACACACAGTATTGGAAGCAGAAAATAAAGTCTCAAAGGATGCTTAAAAACTAAGAACTGATAAGGATTTAAGTTTGGAAATCATCAGTCTGGGTTGTTTCCAATTCACTATCATTTAGTCTCTAATCTTGATGATAAGTTTGACAGAGCATTTTCTACTCCTTCATGGAATTCAAGAGTTGATTTATTCTCATTACTAAAGTGTATTTTAACTTGCCTTTTGAATGCAGCTTGATTTCACCCAGTTGTAATTTTTGGTTTCAATGTCTTCAGACTTACAAGTAATTCACAGTAGTTTTATGAATAGCTTCATAAAGAATAGATTCAATCCCCATCTCCTGTCTTCCACCCCCAGACTGTCAGGAAAACTGCACCAGTGGTCAAAAATAAATCTCCCAAACTATTGCTTATAAACAGAACTACAGGACAGCTAATAAACCATCTAAATATTATCAGAAATTAAGTCATTGGTATGATTTCAAACTATGAAGATTACCAAGAGCTCCTGATTACTTACTAGATTCTGGGAACCTGAATTATCCAGCGCATATTAGGGGAATAAACTTTATGCTTAATGAACCATTTTGCCAAGTTCAGCCATTCATCTGGAGACCGTCCATAAATGGATAAGCGGGGTTCTGTGTACTGGTACTTACTTTCTTCTAGTTCACGGGCTACTTCCTAGTGAATAATAAATATATTTGCTTTAATATGGACACTAAGATCATTTACAGCTAGAAATATATTTATCATTGCATTTTTCTCAAAGCAGACATAACTGTATTGGCACCTATAAAGATAAAGGGAATCTCTTGTCTTGCAATCCATTGTTTTATTTTAATCTAAATATTCTACTAGTGAGCTAGCTCAAATATCATGTGAGTATAACTTAAATGTACATATAACTGGGAATAACTCTACACCTCCCTTTAGAGGACAATGTTCTTGATGCAGTCATTACTAACACCTTTGTCAGACCTATGTTTAAAATTGATAAATCAGAATTAGACTATTTAAACTACAGCAAATGTCTACATAAAATATGCAGAACAATAGAGAATCTGACCCAGAGTCTGTGGTAGTAAGCAATTTTACAGCAATTAATTTTAGACAATACTTCTGTATATTCAAGAAGAGCTGACATCTACTACATCACAAAAAACACTATTTTTTTTGTTCTAAGAAATTAATTTGAAGCCTGTTGCATGCATGTGCAGATGCAGATTTATGCAGAGGCACTTCCCCAGCAACTACCAGCAGCCAACTAAATCCTAACAAAGTATTAAACCAGTGAATTGACCCTTGGCTGCTCTCCATTAGTTTAAAACCACCCACAACTCAGCTTTGAACTCACACACAGCTTATGTGTATGTTTCTAGCTCATAAAACTATTCAGAAAGCAGCAGGGGCTGGCTTAGCAGAGGTTTTCCCCTGAGGAATTGCTGGAGCAAGCCCAATACTTGGAATCACTTAACCATAGTGTTAGGTCTGTATACAATTATGACATCACAAATCTATTACAAACCTTCATTTCTCTACTTGAAATGCTTGAAACTTATTTACCTTGACCATACGAGCAAAATATTCACCACCAATATAGTTCTCAGTCTTCAAATACAAGTCCCTCAGCTCACTGGCACCAACTGGATTGTACTTGGAATTGAATTTGTCAAATCGATGGAATGTTTGACGTCCCTGAAGGAGGAAAAAACCCAAATAACTGTAGTTTTAAGATCACACAAGAGTTCATAAATTAAATTGCCATTAAAAGCCACAGAAAAGAAAAATCCTGTGATAACTTCTTTCAAACATGCACTGTAATGCATGAAGTCAAATTCTGATTTAGCAAGTTATCATGCAAACATTGTAGAAACTAGAATTTTGCACTTGGAAAACAGCCTTTTCCCATGTTTTGTCATTTCACTAGACTTACTGCATGGACATCTAAGGAGTCTACAGTGAGGTCATAGGGGTCCATGTGAAGGCTTTCGAAGACTTGCTTTAAAGTCATCTTCCTGCCTTTTTTCTCTACAACAATCCTGTCAGGCTCCGTTTGATAGGTGTGCTTAATAAACCTCAGTAAGTGCTTCTGGTTCATGCAGGCAGCAGCATGGATGTGAGTGTCAACCTGAAATCAAAAGGTTATTTATGCTTATCATCCATCTACTTAATTACGCATCCATAAACTTAATTAGCAAAGTATCTATGTCACTGACAACCAGGACTAAAGCCTTCTAAAATATTCCTGATGTAACAAATGGATTAGTGCCTAAGCAAATCAAAATGTTTCAGACTCCTGAGATTTTGATTTTGGTAGAATTATTCAATAAGCAGAACTAAGTAAAGTAAGTAAAGTAGCCCTCAATTAGTAGTTTTCTATTTAAATAGGAAAATTTTCAACAAGGTACATTCTAAGTGCCAATCACTGACCCTGGGTTCAGATCAAATTTGATACTTCCTTAAAGGACACTCTGATCCCTTAGTATCCTTTTACTTCATTAATGAATCAACACCACCTCTCTATAAACTGTGGTTATAACTATCCTCATTGACTGAAGGGACTTGGAATTCTCTGCTCTTTCCAAAAGCAGAATTCATTTTTGTATTTCAACCATAGGAAACATCTTAGGTCACTAGAACTGAAAAATATACATGTGAGATTTTTGTCACCATTTTTTCCCAGTTTAACTATAATACAGCAGCTCATAACACTGACAGACTTTTCAGATTTCTTTTCTTAGATCTTTTCGCACACTAAGGCAAGGGCAAATTCACAGAAGGGCTGAGAGTACTCCCTCTGGTTTTGTGGGGAAAAAAAAAAAAAAGTATTGAAAAGAAACAAATGATTTCCACAGGTCTGCTTTTGCTTTTGCTCAGAAGCTTGCACAGCTACCTGAGCAGCCTCTATTGGAACACAATACAAAGAAGCAACTCACAAGATCTGGGGGGGTTGGTTGCCCTAAGTTTTCCCTGTGTAAGTCTTTAGTAACACTAAAAGAACTTCTCAGATCAACCAAATATTCTGATAAGCCAGCTATAAGTAGCTGCACCACTGAACCTAAATGTCTGAAAGGACTCTCATCCAGGACTCCTCTGTCCAGAAAACTGCAAACATGGACACTACAAAGTGAGCCCAACACATTCCCCTTTGTGCAGTGACTCTGCAGTTTCACATTTCAACAGAACTAATCAACATCCTTATCTGCTTTTAAGGATCAGCAGGAAACACATCACAGAGCACATGAATAAGCCACCCTCCTGCAGTGTAAATGTAGGTTTATGCCATGACATCCAGGGCACAGGAATGCCACTGCTTCACTTGGCACCTGGAGTCATTTAATTTGCATGTTATACAGCTACTCCCTATGAATGTCAGTACCATAAACAAAGACCAGGATATAAAACTGAATCCTAAAACACTTAATTGTTAATCAATGCCTAATTCAAATATAGCAGACAGATTAAAGCTAAATGAAAAAGCAAGAATCATATTGCTGTCTCAAAGTACAGAACATAAAGTACATTATTAATGCACAGGAAACAATGCTGTGTATAAACAGTAAACACACCTCCACACAATGTATTCTCACCTTCCTCAGAGTACTTGTATAGATATTGGAGCCCAAGTGCATTTTATACATGTGCTTATTCAGGTTAATAAACATTCTCTGGTCTAGGCACAAATGTTGTTTACTGTAAACTCTTCAGTGAAACAGTGAAATACTACTAGGCTTGGTCAACTTGTAGGAGATGTGTTAACAACAGTTAAGAGATGCCCTATAGGCTCTAAATGCTAATGAAAAGCAAGTCATAAGCAGAGAATACAGGTGTAGGGATCCTGAATAAGTGCAGTTTATTGAATTTCAGAATGCAGTGGTTCCAGTAGTGGCTCAGCTACTGGAATTAATGAGTCTTGAAAAAAGTCAAAAGAAGACACAGTACTTCATCTTTATGTAAATCAACATGAATTCACTGCTGTTAGGAGAGCAAGGATGGAAAGGAAGAAGGCTTTTTGTTTCGTTTGCTTGTGTGCAAAGATCACATTGCTTTTAAAATCCTGCTTCCTGTTGAGGAATAATTCTCTGGAGTGTGCCTTTGCTGTTCAGTGAGCTCCTGTCACATCTTCTGCAGTCCCCACAAACACATCACATACAGTCCTAGAGCTTAGCTAACCACAGCAGGTTTATTCTGAGAACAAAGATTTGTCTTTTTATAGATATATATTTATATTTTAACTTCCTCCTTCAACCTAAACATACATATCTGCCAAAAGTTCAGAGACCTTTCTGGAATCTCCTTCATGCTTTTTCCAGAGAATATTCACTACTGATATACATATCTGTCAAAAGTTCAGAGACCTTTCTGGAATCTCCTTCATGCTTTTTCCAGAGAATATTCACTACTTTAACTACCTTTTTTTACTACCCAGTATAATCTGACCTTTAAACAAGCAGCAGCTTCAGTAACAAAAAGTCATAAAAGACTCAAGTCTAAAGTCATGAGGGTATCACACAGCTTTTCTTCTTTATTGTTTCTTAACATAAATGCAACTTTTTGGAAGATTTTAAGGACTTGAGTTTTGAGCTACCCTAGCACATAGTTAGTTAGTGTGTATGCTCTTGTACATTTTTACCATGCAGGGTGCAATCCTAACTAAATGAAGTATCTGAACACAGAACCCTTAGACAGAGCTTAGGTGGGCTGATTTGATTAGGCAGATTATTGCTGTTATTGTTATTATTATGTGAAATGTTACCATGTTAAAATACTGTTGCTAATTTTATTTTTATTTATTATGAAAGGTTTTAACAAAACCAGTTTGAACAGACTGAATTCGCATAAGGGTGACAAGTACCCCCTTTGCCTTCTTCCTCTCCCCTAAAAAAGACAAAGCCACTCCCAGTTAAAGATGTTACTGTTTCGTTCTTCATACAATACACAAAATAAACTGACACTCTTCTGGACCATGAGAAACACACCCCTACCATAAGGTTTATTTGTTTCTATTTGCAAACATTCTCCTTGCATTTTCAAATTCACTCTAGGGTCATTCCAGCCCAGTTTCTCCTTAGTGGAAAAAACCCCCGGCTGCATTCCTTAACCGGATTTCCTGTTGCATTGCTTATTGTCCCCTCCCCCAGCAGAAAACCTTTCACTCAAGGTCACATTAATCTTCAATGGAAAGAAAAACAGAATGACTGACAGAAGCCTGTCTTGGAACACAATATTACATCTCCAGTGAACTCAACCTTTTAACAAATGGAAACAGTTGTTTATGTAAAGGTTAAATTCTTGTAATTCCATCATTCAAGCAGTGGTGGACATCAGCTTTCTTGCACTTAAAGAATGGTAGAATTCTCTTCACTCAGCAATTCTCCACGTAATGAAGCCAGGCTTTCTTTCTCTGCAGATTCCTGGTTCAGACTATTCCATTCTCTTCCTCACTGACCTCACCACCCTATGCTTCTCTTTGCAGACTTTGGGGTGAAATCTTGTCCTTCTCAGGCAAGGTGGCTACACCTGTGTACAACTTAAGAGCTTGAAGGAGTTCCCATTGCCCTCCACATCTAACCAGCACCAGCCTCCCTCAACCACTCTGCCCCCTCCTTTATCTTCCTGCATTCCTCCTCTTTCCTTCCACTGTTGCTCAGATCTCCACAAAACCTCTATCTCAGATCTGTTTAATGGATGCTTATCTGTGCATCTCACAGAGAGTGTTGCACTGAATTTGGCATACAAGCTAGATTCAGAGTGATAAGTGATAAATACAGTAAAAAGAAATGCCAAGGCCAGCCCTGTTAATAACACTGAACTTTTCCAGGGCATGGACTAGTCTAGCTGTATCCACAGCTGTAAACTGCCACATTTTCTGAACATGTACACTTCCTCTTATAAATACTTCTAACCCAATAGCTATGGGCTGCATGAACTTGAAACTGAATCCTCTGCAGGCTTTACTTCAGTGCTAAATTGAAGGGAAATCATTCCTCATCCCACTGCTGGATTCCCTGCCCGTCAATATATTCATACTGCATCAGCTTTTCTGATAGGATGCAAAGCTTTATGCAGTGTGATTGATTTTCTCCTTGCAGTTCTTTGACAGGCGTGAGAGGCAGAGGCACAAAATACTCTGTCCTCGGGTAGTGCAGGAATGCTCCTGGCAGCAGAAATAGTCCCTAGAGCTGTGCAGAGCTCCTTGGGAGCTTGTCTAATTCATATTTATACCATGCAGAGCAACCCAGAAACCAAGAGAGATGAGAAGAGAATCCCTGCATATCGAGCTTCTTGTTTGGCTGCAGAATCCAACCTGAGTGTTTGTATTCACACAAATACAAAAATACTCTGCTGTGAAAAGGAAATATCTTGTTCTGTTCTTTTAATTGCTAAAAGAAAGGAAAGAGGAAAAGCTTTCTGTATGGTCTCTACAGCAATTTTGCGTTATAATGATTGATGCCTTTACACCTGATTGTATTTTGTGCTCACTTGCAAGACTGAGGGTGGAGACAAGAATTTGCCTCAGCATCTCTGCAGGGCAGGAGGGGAGAAGCAGCACTCAGAGCTTTGAAAGCACAACAGCCAGCTCTACTGCCACTTAACAGTGGCAAGGCACCATTCCATGTCACGCTGAAGGGGCATTCCCTTTGGATCTGATGCTAACCCATAAGTCTTGCCATTCACTGTCATTTTAGTTTATATGATGAAACTACTTCATCACCAAAGCCAGTTAAATAGCTACTAGGGGAAACAAAAGAAACAAAGAACAAAAAAAAGCAAACTTAGAATGAATCAAAGCTCATAGAAATTAAGGTGTAGGTTCACCATTCACTCACAAGTCTTGTAATCAAATATTTAAAAAGCAGACATCTGCTAATTTAATTCAGTATTTTGTGAGATCTGTAAGATTTAGTAGCATTTAATTCCACTCTAACTTCCCTTCTTACAAGTACAACCAGTGGTATTTCAACTCTTCAGTCTTAAAAACCAGCTAGAATTTACTTCCTTTTTGTCTAACCAATAATTAAAAAAAAATAAAAAATCAGTTGCAACGTCATCATCCAAAGGATGTCACAGCAGCAGCGAGCTACTGCAGTAGAGCATTCAGCAGGGCTGTGAATGCAGAAACTGCATTTTCCCATGCACAGTTCCCCACACAAGGTTGGGCACCTGCACTAGTGAGCCTGCAGGCAGGAGAACGTGATGTGTAAAAGTCACTGCTAGGACATATCCTCAGGTCTGGTTTGCTGACACACTGAAATAGTGGCTACAGAAAGAAAGAATACCCAAGGAGGCTTAGGCTGTGATTTTTTTCATTTTTAGAAACTCTATCAAAGCTATTTGCAGTGAAGGACACCTGCCAATTCAGTACGTGGATATCCATTACAAAGGTAGGAAATAATGTTAGGTAAAAAAATCTCTTGGCTTAACCTCAAAAAAAATATATATATAAACTGTCTGCTCTGAATTGTCTGAGGCTGTTGGGCACAGAGGTCTACAGGAAACCCTTCTCAAACAAACCTCACATATAGGACAAGACACCCTGGTACACAAAGATTAAAACTCAGTTCTGAGTTTGTGTACCATAGAGCTAAACTCTTGTTCCTAAAGTTCATTCTTCATGCAGGCAATGTTATGTGGGAAATGTGTGTTGCTCACACTTTGCTGTGTGTCAGCTGGAGGACGTGAGGAATGCTGCTGATGGCAGCCTCAAGAGTCACCTCTGAAGTTAGTGTTTTCCTCACAGGCAGTTGTTCACCTCCTGTGGAGAGCCAAGGGAAGCCAGCCATGCTGTCTTACCACCTGTGGATTCTTGTCTGTCTAGAGAAATATCTGTGTTCTTAGTAAAGGGCAATTTTCCAGGTCCAGCTTGATCAGTGCAAAACATATCTTGGGCTGCATTCCAGTTAAGTTCAATATGCAAGATATAAACATGCATGTCCCTTATTTGAGATGAGTCTTACCCTGGGTTTTAAGAAATAGATGATCTAACTAGAGGAGAACTATTAAATCAGGAAAAAATGGGGAAGGAGGCAGGAGACAGGGGAAAACCAGTAATGTTTGGTTGTCATGCTAGCAATTAATCCTTTTCAAATGCAGCAATACATATTCACTGACTGACCTTGCCACTACATTCATATCTGTTCTAATTCTGGAATTTTCCATCCGTTACTTTGGCACTTTCATATAAGCAGATTGTACCAGGACCTCCACACTTGTGTCTGAGGGATGTGATACACAACTTCACCAACAGCCTTTGGGAAGGTGAATCCTGTTCCTTGCCTTCCTTGGGAGCAGTAAGCACTTACTAGGATTGACTTAACAGAGAGACATCCTGAAAACATAGGCCAAGAAGTGTGGCTTTCAAATGTTTCACTGCTGATCTTGTTATTAGCAAGGAAGCAGTTCAGGGAAGTTACAGTTCCAAACATTACTGGGGTTAGCAAGACACAGGGAAAACAAGATTATCTGGGGGCTTACAGGAATTGTGCCTACAATGCAGTTTACTTTCCAGAGTGCTTCAGAAAAATACTACTTGTGAGCTTGCTTCATAAAAATACTTTAAGTAAGATGAACTCTGTGCAGCAAGAATTTTTCAAGCAGTACCTGGCAGTAGGAATGTGGCAGAGAAGAGCAGGCTGGTTCCTGCTCTCTGGAATGTGCTTATTGCCAGAGGGGAAGTAACGCCTATTTCGCCCTTTTGAACAACATGACTCCTTTTGTAGAGTGGCTTATTCAACAGCAGGTAATTAAAAAATAATTAAGATATGCCCAGAGACATTGAACATTTGCTTTTAGATCAAAATCTGAACTTAGGAAGTACAATCCTGTGAATTACAACTTCTCAGTAATCAAACTGATTGTGGTCACCTGAACCACACCTCTGCATGTCTCAGTCACCATGTGTTTTATTATTAAAGTCTCTGTCAGCTACTGAAGTGTTTTCTCTGAATGTGGCACATAGCAAATGTCTTTCCAAGGTTATGCATGAAAACTGTCAGGTTGGGAGCTGAGTCTCTGCCACTGGAGTGAATCAGCTGACAGATCCTGCCATCCATACGTTTACAGTCAGAAGGGTGAAATCCATTAGAACTTACCTGACAACTCATCTGATCCCACCCTTGGGATGGACACTGGGACAGTTCATTACCACAACAGCAGCCAGCAAACACACTGGGCATTATAGGGAAAAGCCAAGTGGAGTTTTTGGTGAACTAGTGCTAACCAAAATGTAATGAGAAGGATTAGCAAACCATGAAGTTACAAAATAAGGATTACCTCTTCCAATTGCATAGATAAACAATGCAAAATGGACCTGAAGTGGTTAAAAACACCAGCAACAATTGTGAAGAAATCTCACCTATCAAAATGAAGCAGTAACTCCAGCAACTTCCTCTCCACTTCAGGAAAGGGAAGCAAATGAAGCAGCCCAACACTTTTGCTTCTATGCTTTGAAGAGAACACAGCTCCCTTGGGTGTGAATACGTCAGGAAATTAAATCAGCTCCTTGATTCCCCTACCTGTCTCCTAATTATACCTCAGTGTATCTCAGAGGGAGCCAAGACTACAATTCAGATAATCTTTTTACTTAATATATCACAGCCTTTTTTTTACCAGATACTGGTGGCAGCATGAACCCTCAGTTTAGTTTCTGTGGGAGGTCTTTTGACATGTATTTAAACATCTATTTTCAATATGAAATGCAATTATCATCTAAAATCTATACAGCTGTTCCTACCACAGTCTAGTAGGACATACCTACATGAAAGCAGAAAAAATGCACTTGAATATCTTTGAGTTCATTAAAATTAATTACACCTCCATATGGATATTTTTATTCAGAATCCAAGTGAGTTTCATTTGATTAACTCTGTTTCACTCCTTTAAAGCAATCTACACACAATTAAACCCCTTTGATTCTGAATAAGTAAACAAATTACTTTAGCATAATCCAATTAACCCACGCACATTCAAGTTAATTTTCCTGGAGAGCTCCCATGTAGAAAAACATTAATGTTCTTAAAATAACTTAATTCAGTCGAGTGGTATGCACACACTACCTCTTGCATATCATCTCCACCTCCCATAAGAAAACCAAAACTGCTGGAACTCCTACTAAAAAACAGTGTCATGCCTTTAATCCTTCTCACACTTACCTTTCTCACATTATAGAAGTCTCGATGGGGATTACTCTTTAGTTCTTTAAATTCTGACATTTCGTTTAACATCTCATGTAAGCTAAATTTAGATTCTAAAAAGTTAAGCCTCCGATGACAGTATGTTTTTCTGTAAAAGAAAACACAAAAATGAACTGTAACTCTAAAAACTAATTGTATTTCAAATTCAAAAAGAACATGAAAGTTTTCACAGTAAAAACAAAGTTGGGGCATCTTACGAGGTCCAAGACAAATCCATTCTTTTTATCCTACTGGTTAACAAATACATAAGCCAATTTCAGACCAAAGTTATCAGTGAAATCTCAAACAGAACTCTACATAACCATGTTATGTCCTTCAACTTGTCCAAGTATTCATCACTATACCTGTGCATAAACTGCAGTCCTTTTAGTAATAATGACCAAAGCATGGAACCTATAATCAAATGTGCTATCAATTGCAACTGCTCTAAAATCGTACCTCCAACAGAACAATCTTCTCATATATAACAGAAACAACTTGTCATCTAGCCTTTCTCTTAATGAATATCTTTTTTAATCCTCCAAATTTATTTGGGTTTTTTTCAGTTAAATGTGAGAAGCCAAGATAAGATCCAATATGCTTTAATCTTTCATGTCTTGAGAATACATATATTGTATAGAAATACTTTTTTCCAAAAAAATTTCTTGTGCCCTTTTTAGAAAATGTGGTTTTTTGTTCCTGCTTGCCTACTCAGAGCTCCATCTTCACTTTCATCTTCTGTCATGTTTTTCTTCTATTTTTAACCAATGACATGGTTTTTCTCTTCACCATCTGTCAATGCTTATTGACTCTACAATATTTTGGTAGCACTGTTAATGTAATAGCCTTCTTTTCCCTGCTTTATTGTTGACAATCTCTCCTCAATAGGACACAAATCCCATTATGGTTTTGGAAGTCTGTTTCAAACCCAGTCTCACAGAACCCAATATTGACCAAGATCTGTTTGCCCACTGCAGAAGTCTGTTCGGTCATACTGTTACCCAAAAGAGCACAAGCCTGAGGAGTAGGGGTGAATTTCATCAGTTTACCAACAGCAAAGATTAAAGAACAGTGGCTCTTGATCTCTGAGCAGCCCCACTTGTGATGGGCATAAATGACAGGAAGCACTTGTGCACGCAGGGAAACAATACCAAAAAGAGAGCTTATGCAACAGGATTATGGGAATGATCTTTTTCTTTTGGGTTGTGCACATTTATCAGACAGTGTGGATGAGCCTACAAAAGCTTATTACTCTGAATTAGTGGAAGGAGCAGGTAACTGACCTACATTCACCAAGGTGCTGAGTGTTCTGACTTACCCTACAACAGCCCTTCTTACTTAGGGCTTCCTGTTACAACTGTGAGGTCTAAAGTTTAAGTGAAAACTGCAAAAGGGGCTTCAGCATGACTCGTTTCTAGTTTTCCTCCTCATCCTTTTATCCTCTCATTATCCATCTTGGTATATGAGGCACTGTAACTGGAATGCATTTGCCCATTGCTGACTGTAACCAAAGCCTGCTCAAACTGGCACTGATTTGGAGCTGATAACGCTGGCAGAAGCACAGGAGTTGGCTCCTGAAAAAGGGCTTAGGGAATGGGCCAGGCTTGTTCTGCCACTGTTGCTGCACGAGGCAGACAGACTGACACAGCTGTGAGACAGACAGACAGGGGAAAGAATGCACCAGGTGGGGCTAGCTGGGCACAGGGTCAGAGATGATCTCTCCCAGGCAGGAGGACCAGCAATGCAGTGCTGGCACGCAGGGCAAATAGCTCAGAACAGTTCAGGTTCCTGCTAAGTTCCATCCTAGAGTGGATTCTTTTCCTTTCCTGGTGTTGAGGCCACGAGAGATGTTGCTGTTTCCAATTCTCAGCTAGGAAGTAAATTTAAAACTGGATGCACATGCTTTCATCATGCACTAGGAAGGACATTGCTTTGTCATGGGTGTCACTGACTCTAGTAGAGTTGTTACATTTCTAGTTTTTAGAGACTTCACAAGAATTTGGTGGTTCTGGGAAATTTTGGACTTATTTTGATTGTACATGGGTCAGTTTTGCAGCATATGAGCAGTTAATTAACATCTGGAACAAATCAGACTGAGTATTTATGTTGCTGATCTGATCTGTGTGCTCTGCATATGCAGGGTTTCTCTTCATGCAACCAGAGGAGAACAGACATGAAGGAATTTCGGACAACAGTTCAAAAACTTCAGGTTCAGCATAGGCCAAAAAAAAAAAAAAAAAAAGGTTCAAGTTTCAGTTCCTATGCTTCAAGAAGTTTGGGTCAGATTTGACTTGAATGGAAACATTTGGCCAATTCCTTGATTTTTTCTGTTAATCCCTTTTTTGCCATGGTTGAAGCTAAGAAACCAAAGAAGAGAAAGGCAGCTATAGGTGGCATTGTATTTTTTCCTTTTTAAGATTTTCCATGATGCATTAATGCTTGAGAAAGGCAAAAAAACCCCCACAACTATAGAATGGATATGCTAAGGAATTACATGTCATAGAAATGAGAAGTACAAAGCCACAGGTAAGCAGCAGACTGAAGGGGCAGAGAGGAACAAAAGAGGAACATACGTTGGGCCATCTGCAATTAGAGCAAGAACGTGGCTCAGGTCAAGGGTGTAGGTCTGCAGGTCAGGATATGGCAAGCTCCGAGGCTCATTGAGCTCCATCATCTCTTTGTTGTCATAGACAAAGGGAATGCCACCTTTCAGCTTGATAACATAATCCAAATTGTCTGGAGCATCATCGAGATTATAAGGATCTTCATTTTCTTCTGGGGGCGAATGGAAATCTGAAAACAAATTTGCATTACAGTTAGAAGAAGTAACTTACACAAAAGGCAAAATCATTACAAAAAGAACTTTCTGCTCTGCAAAGCTTAATTTCTAACAGGTCTCAGTACTTTCATTAAAATCCCATTCAGTTACTATAAAAGATCTGCTGATACAACAAAGCTTTTTTCTGACTGGCTTTAGTTGCAGCCCCTCTCTAAATTAAGCACCCATCTTAAATCAAATGTTATATGTCATATGGTAGTGGAGTTCTCTGAACCAATGCATACAGATTTAATACTATTCTTTATTAATGTGTGTTGGAAAAAGTTTGAAAATGAGTTTGCTGAAGAATTTAAATTAGGACGGCTGAAGTACAGTTGAGGTTTTTGAACAATAAAATAGTTGTTGACTTCATACCCACCTTTATTATTTCCTTTTCACCTTCTGACTCACCATAGCAATTTTGGAAGTTCATATTTAAGCATAGAATAATATTTAAGCATTGGTTTTGTTGTGTTTTGATTGGAGTTTTTAGTTTATGGGGGTTGGCTTGTTTATATGTGGTTTTCTGTGGTGATGGTTTTGTTTGATTTTTTTAATAAAATATTTTTTCTACCATTTATTTTTTTTAATAGAAGCAAGAAGCATAGAAGCCGAAGATAGTACAATAAAAATCCAGTTTATCCCTTGGCCTTCTGATAAAAAAAAAAAACACAAAGTACCAGAAGCACAGTTGGGATTTGTTCAGTACAGTTTTGTAAAGCCTTTAAAAAGCTGTAACGTTTTTTCCTAAGAATCAAGTAATTGCACATGCTTCTAGGAGATTTAGCTTATGTGAACATTCAAACATTGTCACTCCTGTTATGAACAGCTGTCTTGGGTTATGGAACCAAAAATGTGTATTCTATTTCATCTGTTGAAAGCAGCTGGGGAGATGTTTTTCTTTCTCTCTTGTAACTCTGTCTTTTCAAACCAAGACAGATTTTGGCGCCCAAGTGTGGGGCACGAGGGCATTGAGAGAAGGGAATAACAGTTCTTGTAGTAAATAGAAGCCCACTGGACGAAATCATGTGGTCCAGCTTTCCCTGGTTTGGGTGGCACGTGGCTGTGGCTGTATTTCTGCCATTTGCAGGCCCTTATCTAAACATGGGCCCTATAACTAAGGCTACTGTGGCTGACACCCAGTTTATTTTGTGGGTTAATAAGGTGAGGAATTCATGGATTTTTAACTTCCTTTGGAAAGCAGGCACATGGATTCAGGGCTACCATACACTAACTCAGTGTTTCTGGGGTTACTTTAACTATGGTACCTATTGTGAGGAAATGGCACCTGGGGAAATTTTCTCCCAACCCTTCACCCATCTCTTTGGGTCTGCTCCACCAGCTTTTGAAGGGTTCAATTTTCCTCTGAATGCTAATGATATCATACAGTGGCTGGTGTTGTTTATAGGCCTATTCTATTTGGTATTCAGAGACAAAGGGAGATTGGCCTGGGTAAGCACCCTGATAACTACCCCAGAGAATAAAGATGCTGCCCAAGAGCCCACCCCTGCCCCACAGCCTGCCTCAGGGATAAACCACCCGGTTTGCGTGGGGGCTCTGGTGAAGGAGATGCATGAGATGGGCCAGATGCTGAGGGAGTACATTTTCCCAGCTGGTGGGAGACCATCCCTCTGCCCTGACAAAAGAGAGTCTGATGGTGCAGCAACGGAACCCAAAGACATTACAACTGTCCAGGTACCAGCTGAACCACAGGGGCAGTCACAGCCAGCAGCAGTTGCCCCTGTGGAAACACAGAAATCCAAAGTGAAAACAGCAAACCCAGATAATAAGGATAAGAAAGGAGGGCCCTCACAACCTGCAGGGGAATCACACGTTCAGATCATCACCGAGTCCCTGTCGTATGAAAGTCTCCGTAATCTACAAAAAGATATTGTACAGCGGGGACATGAGGCTTACACAGCCTGGCTGCTTCGGGTCTGGGATCTAATGGGTACGGGTGTGCAACTAGATGGTGGTGAGGCAAGGTATTTGGGACCCTTGACCCAGGACTCAGGTATAAATCAGGTGTTTGTAAGGGAGCCTGGACCCCTTTCCCTCTGGCAGCGGCTTTTAATGAGTGTGAGAGAGAGATTTGTCCACAGAGAAAGAATGCAGGAGCACCACCATAGAATGCACTGGAAAACTCTGGAGGAAGGAATCCAACAGCTGAGGGAAGTGGCAGTACTGGAGGCACTTTTTGGGAGGAGCAGACAGCATGATAATGACCCTGACAAGGTTAGATGCACAGGGCAGATGTTATGGAATCTGGCAAATCTGGGGCCATCTCAGTATACAACCTTCATTGCGACAATTAATGCTGAGGACAACCGAGAGACAGTGGGGTCTGTTGCCAATAAGCTTAGGAATTATGAGGGTATGATCAATGGCCCGCTGCAGGCCCATATCTCTGCCGTGGTGAAAGAACTCAAAGAGGAAATGAGGGAGGTGAGGGAGGAGATGAGGAAGAACATTTTCAATGTGGCACCGGTACGAGTCACAGGTCCCAGAGTTAGAGCCCAACGACCTCCAGCTAGAGAGAGAGGGTACACCCCAAGAGCTGACCTGTGGTTTTATCTACGTGACCATGGGGAAGACATAGGAGCGTGGGATGGGAAACCCACTTCTGTCCTGGCAGCACGGGTGCGTGAGCTCAAGGAGAGGAACACTAACCAAGGGGATGCCACTAAAATAAAAGTAGCCTCAACCTCCCATGACCAAGCTGCCAGAAGTCAGGATGCTGAAACCTCTAGTATGTATGCTCAGGGAGGGAATAACCAGTGCCAGAGGGGCCCTGCCTCTAGCCAGGTAGAGGAGAGGGACAATCGGATCTATTGGACTGTGTGAATCCGATGGCCTGGCACATCTGACCCACAAAGATACATGGCCTTGGTTGACACTGGCTCCCAATGTATCCTGATGCCATCAGAGTATGTGGGAGCAGAACCCATTTCTATTTCTGGAGTGACAGGAGGGTCCCAGCAGCTGACTGTATTGGAGGCCGAAGTGAGTTTGACTGGGAATGGGTGGCAGAAACACCCCATCGTGACTGGCCCAGAGGCCCCGTGCATCCTTGGCATAGACTATCTCAAAAATGGACATTTCAAAGACCTAAAAGGATATTGTTGGGCTTTTGGAGTAGCTGCTGTAGAGACGGAAGACATCAGACAACTAAATACCCTGCCTGGTCTCTCCGACGACCCCTCTGCTGTGGCACTGCTAAGAGTTGAAAAACAACGGGTGCCAATCGCCACAGCAACAGTACACCGTCGGCAATACCGTACTGACAGAGACTCTGTGACTCCGATCCATGAGATGATTCGTAAACTGGAGAGCCAAGGGGTGGTCAGCAAGGCCCATTCGCCCTTCAACAGCCCTATATGGCCAGTGCATAAGTCCAATGGAGAATGGAGACTGACAGTGGATTACCGTGGCCTGAATGAAGTCACGCCACCACTGAGTGCTGCTGTACCAGACATGTTGGAGCTCCAGTACGAGCTGGAGTCCAAGGCAGCAAAGTGGTATGCGACCATTGACATTGCCAATGCCTTCTTCTCCATTCCTTTGGCAGCAGAGTGTAGGCCCCAGTTTGCTTTCACCTGGAGGGGCGTGCAGTACACCTGGAACCGACTGCCCCAGGGGTGGAAGCACAGCTCCACCATCTTCCATGGATTGATCCAGGCTGCACTGGAAAAGGGTGAGGCTCTGAAACATCTACAGTACATTGATGGCATCATTGTGAGGGGAGCGCAGCCGCTATGGAGGGATGGCTCTCCCGCATCCCCGTGCACGGCTGGCTCCACCACCCCGAGCTGTCCGCAGAACCGCAAATGACTTTTCCTTCAAAGACAAAATGTGTCAGCAAAACATCAGAGCCAGACTTCAGCAGGGTTCCCAGTCTTAACTTTGCCCCAAACGTTACAGTGGCCAGTGTCTTCAAGGCTGCAAACCAAGGGTTGCCTAAGTCTGACAAGACAATGGAACCGGTTTCAAAGAAGGCAGTTACAAGATGCCCTCTCAGCAGATACCAACTAGAAGCAGAGCTGAAAAACATGAATCAGTTGGTGGAAACACTCAAACAACAACTAACCCAGTGGGGGGGAGCCAACCATTTCTATCTAGATAAAAACTGAGACGTAGGAACACAGGTACCTGGTTCCACTGGATTCCCGGAGGAAGACTGGACCCCTTCTCACCATCACTGGACCCTTTTCTACAGGATCATCTACATTTTTTCTATTTTTCTCTTTTTTTTTTTCCATTTTCTTTTTTTTTCATTTTTCTATGGTTTTTAAATTTTCCTTTTTTCTCTTTTTTAAATTTTTTTCTATTTTTCCTGGTTTTTGTCCTTTTCTCTCCTCTCTCTGCTTCTCCATTGTAGCTATAATATTGATGAGCCATGTTTGATTTTTCTGGGGAAACAGTCTGATTCCAGGATAGCACCCCAAACTACACTGATTAATCCATTTAACATCCTGGCCATTTTCTTCCATTCTGGCATAAAAACTTGACACAAATGTCACTGTTGAGGCAGTCACAACACAACCTTCTTAGAGAAGTTATGTCCTGTTATTGCTAGTTGGTGGCTCACCTATTTCCAGGTGTCTTTGTAAAAGAAAATCAGGTCCGGACCTCCCTGTGGCTTCCACTGCCACTCTCAGCTTCACCAACACCACCTCCCCCACTCCATTCCCAAGTGGGTGTGCACTGCCAGTCACTGGGACCCCATATGGGTCCTAGGCCAAGTATGAAGTTCAGACTGTTGTATCAGTATATAATTCTTGTTGTATCAGTATATAGTTCCTGTTCTATCAGTATATAGTTCAGGCTGTTGTATCAGTATATAATTCTTGTTGTATCAGTATATAGTTCTCACATCGCTCATCACATCAGGGTCACCAGATGTCACAGTCAATATGTGGCAGTCGACACAGACACTGCACTCGAGGTGCTTCATTAGAATCATCAGAAGGCTTCAAGTATCTGCATCTTGTTATTCAAAAAGTCTCCCATACCTTTCCTCTGTATCTTCTAAGAGCAGCTCCACACAGCTCTGGCTCTCTTTCTTCCTCAGTTCTGGCTCACTCCATCCTGTCCCTAGCACGGCCACCTAATCCTGTCTGTCCTATGTACAGCATCTCACCTTTTCTGGCCTTGCACGACCTCCTGTCCTTAGGGCTTCACAGCACAGCCAGCAGACTCCAACTGACCTCTTCCCAGCTAACTCACTCTTTATTACACCCATAGCTGTGAGGGCAAGGCTGTTTCTACTCTAGGATAATTAACACAGGTGTAGCGTATCAGAGGGGAGACTGCCTTCAGCAGCATCTCCTTTTGTCTCCCCACACAAATGAGCAGTGCAAACAGTTTAATGCACAAGCAAAGCTTTCAAGACACAGCCCACCTAAGAGACAAAAATAATTTGTGACACACATAGTGGGGGAATGTGTTCAACCTAACAAGCCTTGTTGAGATCAGTTTATTTACTCAGGCAGAATGCCCAACAAATATGACTCTAAGCTTGCAGTCTTGACCTGGCAAGTGTAGCCTGCCTGTGAAATTCCTGACTCAGGGCTTGCTAACTGGCATGTCTGTATCATGCTTCACTTTATGATGTAGATGAGCTCATCACCCCTTTTAGTTCTGTATGCCAAGACGAGGAGGAATGACTTCATTTTAAACCACAGCTTTTTCCTGGGGGAGCACAAGTGTGCTCCTTAACATCCCATTTGCTTAGGAAATAAAGTAATCAATGAGAGTCTAGTCTTGGTTTTTAGGTTTTGACAGCTTCAAAGTTCCAAATTAGATACAGGATTTATAACTTAGGCCCTCAGTGATTCTCCACTCAATAACAGAATAAATTACAAAGACAATCAGAAGAGATCGTCACAAAAATACAATGTCCCTTTACTACAGTAGTGCATAGGTTTAATTCTGTATTTTAAAATCATGTTTAATTTTTTAGAAAGGATATTCACCTGGGTACACCTCATCTTCAACCTTCCATTTCTGATCCCGCATGCTGCACAGGTACTGAGACGTTGTTCTCGGGAAGCGATGGTAGGCAAGACGTGAGTACTTCTCACGGATGAGGAGAGCTTTCACCAGGCTCTTGGCAGCTTGTTCATAGTCATCAACTGTGACCTGGAAGGAAAACCTGGATAAATACTGCGAAAAATAGCAATTCTAGCAACAAACCAAATCCACACCAGGAACAAGGAGACTGAATTTCCACAAACAGAAATGTCTGGGGCTTGACCCTAAGGATCTTGCCCAGGAAGTCAGTGACAGCAGCAGAATACAAATACAATATACAAAACACACACAAATGGTTTTTTATCCTACCACATATTACCTATTTATTGAACATCTGATTATGTTTTTATCCATTTTATTCTTAAAAAAGAGTGTAAAACAACCTGACCTTGACTTCTAACTGTTTAACAAATCACTGTATTCACAAAGCAATTTAGAGTTTGTTGCAGAGAACCATCCTATTGGCATTTTACACTTCAGGTACACATATGAGACCTTTTTTACACCCTCTAGATACAGGAAGTGGGAAAACAATAGGTTCTTACCCCTGCACAGTAGTCCCCACTAATTGAAACCCTCTGGAATTCTGGTACATCATATGGCACTTGGACTGGCACAAAAGCACTTGGAAGAACTGGTGTTGCAGGAGACAGGACAGGATTGGCTGGTGGTGCTTTCCATTCCTGAGGTGGAATTTGTAATGACAAAGACTGGGATCTAATCATCTTGAAACTTTTCTTCCTATGAATTCATGGTATAAAACATAAAATAAGCCATTGTATAAAACACTAAATACACTAGAAAACTGATTACAGAAAAAAATCACCCCCTAGGAAATTTTACAAATGAAATCTCTCATTTGTAAAGAAAGAAAGAAATGCTGGTCAGAAAGCACTTGTGCTTTTAGCTTTTCTGTATAGACATTCCACATGATCTACACTGCACACAATTGCACTTATCCTCTACACAAGTCCAATATGCCATAATTTATATACTATCACTCCAAGATGCCCTAAGGTTTTTGTTTTGCTTCTCACAATTTCAGTTTCAGCAAGTCTCTGTGCAGAGGGAAAACGTGATCACTGTGCTCACTTTAGTAAAGGTTGATTCTTACAGACTGACAGCATCAGAATTCGTGAAGGATCACACAGAAACAAGGCAGTGTTACATATGGAAATTGTTGTAAGTTATCATGCTGTTAACACACACTTCTCATTCTTCCCAAAAACTGCAAGACCTAAAACTCATCTAGTTCTTAGACAAGATTAGGCAACAAAATTTCACATACATTCATTCAGTTCAACTTGTAAGGAAAAGGATGAGCTCCTGGTTATTCCTTAGGCAGTGTTTGATGAGACTTGAGCAGAAGGCTGATGTTGGTTATCAGAGTGATATCACAGCATGGCTTTGATACACATGTCCATTCCTCCCTTCAGCTGGAACTCACATAAATTTAAAAATGTTGCCTTTTCTCATCAAAGCTGTGATAGATATGCACCTCACATAAACCAGCTAAAAGAGGATGCTGTGTTTTCTAGTGAAGTAATTGTAATGCCTCAAGTGGAGCTTTGGAATATCTCTGAAGATGGAATTCATTTTCCTTATTCAGTTTAAATGTGCTTAAGTGTATTTCAAATATTCATAAAATATATAAATACTATTCTATAAACTACCTGTGATATCAATTTCCTTTGCACTGTGGAAATAGTCCCTAGTTTTGTAAGTTAGATACCAAAACCTTAAAATCTTAGTAAGAATCACTAACAAAGAAAAAGAAACATTGGAACATTCTCTGAAAGCTGCATATTACTTCTGTGGTATTCTTAAGAATAAGAACATTCAGTGCTGGTACAATTAACACCCAGATTTCATCCTCTGATGTACTTGTAGCCACCTTGGAAATCAGCATCAGTTTTGAAAGGCAGTGTTTGATCAACTGCAACTGGAAACAGCACAAGCTGTACTTGTGTCACTGTCCCTGAAGTACACTTCAGTCCTGCAGGACAGGGATGAACACTTGTTCTCTTCCCACATGTAAACAAAATACCTAAAATACCCCTTCCTGCAGTTAATCCTGTACAAAACCTGAGTTTGTTTCTGTGACACAAATTTTCCAAAATTAAAACTGAAACACACTAGTTCAGGAGTGGGAATGTATACCAAACATTTGTTTGACTGGAAACATCTGGTTTTCCCTTCTGTGCCTGTTTATGTCTATGAACGTGCCAACTGGGAAACTCATTTGCACAATTCCAAACCCAAAGTCTCAGCTTGTATCATCAGTGAGTCATACCCTAATTTAACTAAATTGACTCTTTTCCCTTCTGTTCCAGAAACATGATTCCAAGTGTTGCCCAACTGCCTGTCTGCAGCTAACCAGGTACATGTGTTTAGCTATCACTTTCAAAGGCTTTCTTGTCTGCCTGCGTTTTGAGGAGTCTGTACACGTCCAACCCATTTGGTGTCAGGCTGCTGCTGAGCTCATGTGACTCCAGAAACAGCCCAGCAGTCCTGTGAAGGCAAGACACTGGAACAGCCTGACATCAGGGGAAGGCTGCTGTGGGAAGACAAAAGGAGATGCTGCTGAAGGCAGTCTCCCCTCTGATACGCTACACCTGTGTTAATTATCCTAGAGTAGAAACAGCCTTGCCCTCACAGCTATGGGTGTAATAAAGAGTGAGTTAGCTGGGAAGAGGTCAGTTGGAGTCTGCTGGCTGTGCTGTGAAGCCCTAGGGACAGGAGGTCGTGCAAGGGCCAGAAAAGGTGAGATGCTGTACATAGGACAGACAGGATTAGGTGGCTGTGCTAGGGACAGGAAGGAGTGAGACAGAACTGAGGAAGAGAGCCAGAGCTGTGTGGAGCTGCTCTTAGAAGATACAGAGGAAAGGTATGGGAGACTTTTTGAATAACAAGATGCAGATACTCAAAGCCTTCTGATGATTCTAATGAAGCACCTCGAGTGCAGCGTCTGTGTCAACCACACATATTGACTGCGACAGGCTGCCTCTCTTACAGACAAAAAAAATAAAAATCACAAACCAAAGCAGTTTGCCTTCATTACAGCAATGGGCAAACTAAAGGTAGAATGCAATTTATTTTTTTAATGCACACTTTTATGGCTGACAGCGGTTAGATTTTATCTCTGTGAGTAAAGGAAACCTACAAATAACCTCATTATGCCAATACCACTTTTCACCTTACCCCTTGATCTTAAATATAAATTCTTTGCTTTCATCTATTTTTGCAGAGACTAAAAGAAGTATCATGCCACTGTCATTTTCTCTGTGTTAAAATTTTCTGTTTGTCTTAATGAAACTAGAAAAAGAGGGGGGAGTTTTTCTGACTCTTCTTTCATTAAAGAGTCTTGGGGTTGTGTTCATTTCTACCCAGCTATGCTGTTTAATTAATTTGCATAAGGAATATCTGTGCTATTGCTGGGAACACAGCTGAGACAAGCTGACCAATCCAAGCTCCCTGGGGCCCATCCCCATACCTCCTGCACAGGACAGAAGGACACCACAGGGGTGGCCCTGGTACCCCTGCTGCCCTTTTTCCTGAAGTAGTAAAGAGGCAGAATGCTGTTTGGCAGGTATCTCAATACTAACTCAAACTCATTTCAAAACCTATTTTCCAGTAAGAAAGCAAGTACAGAACAAACCTTTTAGCTGTCTCCACAGACTGCTGTTCTGCCAGCTCCTTCTGCAGCTCCCTCTCTTTGGCCTCCTTCTGCCCAATAGGGCAGTCTTCAGGCACGGTGAAGAGCGACAAGGCATCTTTGCTGTCTTCTTCTCGCAGAACTTTGGCAAAGACCTTCTCTGCCAGGAGTCGCACGTGCTCGTCCACCTCCGAAATGTTCAGCTTGGGGAACTGCCGGGGCATCTCGCCTGATGAGGAGCACAGTGGGTAAAGTGAGAGCTACGGGACCAGTGAAGATGTGAGAGAGATTGGGGGTTTTTCCATGGCATGCCTATCAAAATTCAGAGCTTGGAGCAGAATCAGAAGAAAGTAGAACAGCTCTGCGGAATTTAAACTGGCATGCAGTACACGAGAATCACAGAGCAGCTCTACTTTTGGAGCCATGCTAATTTGTGCATCAGGAACCTCTTGGTATACCCACAAAAATTCCTAAGCAGTTTATGTAGAGATTTACCAGGAGACTCCACTTACTTGCAGAGTCAGACAGACAATTATTTGTGATACAAGGGATACTCAGCTGTGTGTCCTTTCACTGAACCTGGCAATCACATCCACTGAATTGCTTGCCTTTTTCCTTGCTCAGTGACTTCAAACCAACAGGCAAGTTAGGAAAGAAGGTGGTACATTTCCACCTCACCCCATCCCTTCCCCAAATTAGAAAGTCACAGAGCTGCTGGGAAGTGAAATAGTAGCACAACAGGAACAAAGTTAGTATAGTTAACTCAGTGACCTTTTTCCATTCCTAGTAGTTCATATCACACTTTTGAATGCATGTGGGAAGCAGATAGGTCGTGGACTTCCATTTCTACTTGGCATTTAATGATTACTTTTCAAAAAGAATATGTTTTATGTTTTGAATTTTTAAGTAGCTAGCCTTTCAACACAAAATATTTCCATTTTGTTCTATCATCACTACCAAAATGCCATCTTTATTGTTTCTTCTATAGTTTCCTGGCATTACTTTTATTCAATTTTCATACAATCCAGAATGTGCATTTTAGCATAACTGGAAGCATTCCAGAGGGAAAAAACACAGTGCTGATAAGCTACTGACCAGCATTATTTGTTGTGTACTATAAAGCTTTCTGAATGCCTTCAGTATGATGGAGTTTATAACAAATAAGATTAAATTCTTATTACATAAGTCAAAAATAGCTGCGAACATGTCACAGCAAATGGATCCAAGCACTGCCAGAATGTGAAATCTGGGTCCAAAACTGGCATTTCAGAATCCTTTTTGGTTAGAAAAATGCAAACATATTTTGTGAAATAGCATTCATTTAAATAACAACATACCCTGGAAGTCAGCATGGAGCATGACAGTGTTTTATCTCTCCAGGCACAACTTATCAGGGCCCCCATTACAATTTTTCTGTAGGCATGCTGCAGGTTTCACATGTTGATATGTGATCCTTTTGGTATGTGATCCTGTCGTTTTCAGCCTAAAAGACTCTAGTTAATGTCCACTAGTTTTCACAGCTGGTTTGAGAACATTTTTGCTTTTATTCTAAAAGCAAATGTAGTATGAAAAGGTGACAAGAGTTAAATTGGGCAATAACATGGCAATTTAGTGTTCCCTTACATTACTTTGCATTCTTATTTTATAACCCATTCACATCCCAGTAGAAAAGCATCTCTGTTTTTAAAGAACTGTGGATCTGACTGTGCTGTTGTCTGCCTGGAGAGCATTTGTGCTGCAATTAGTATTAAGTCTTCATAAAATCAAGTACAACTACATAAGAAATTTAAAAACACGTACATGTTTAGCTGAATAATTCAGTGACAATGCACTACCGTGTCTTAGCAGCATCTAAACTTAGGTTTGGTTTCTCAATTTCAACCCCCAAGGAAGTCACGGGAGTCTGTCCCCTGACCTCAATGAACACAGTTGTCAGCAGCAGTGCCTGCCACACATACAGCTGCCAGCAGCAAGGGCCTTTTGGGCCACTTCAGCCAGGCAAAAATTCCCTTTATACTTACTCCGTAAGTGTACGGCTACAGTAAGAGTGCTAACAGTACTAGTACAATGTGAAATAATAATGTTTTTTTGGCTGAAGAGAAAATGCTGAGCATTTTCCTAGTTCAAATGAACTTTTTCCTAGGGAATTGTGATCAGAAACAGAAATGTAGTAAGAAACACGCTGCATGAGAAACCATGCTGTATTTTAAATCCTTAAAATAAGATAGTGAAAGGACAGAAAGCAGAGATGTAAGTGTATAATCCTTTACTGACAACAAAGTTTTTTTCTTTCTTACAGAACGCAAGCTCACATTCTCCACTCAAGCATGAGACGCTAAGGCACAAAACAGTTTGAAATGTACATTCACCCACATCACTGCTAGCTCATGGCACCAAAATGAGCCTAATAAACCTAAAATAGTCATGAGGTACCTCATGCAATACTCGTGTGAGCTGTGCCATCCTGAATTGGAAGAGGCTCTTGTATCTAATATCCTTCTATTGAACTGCTGTCCTTTGCCCAAGGTGAGCAACAACTAGACATTTTAATGGGATGGGGAAGCATATGAATGCCACACAGTAAATGTTCTTTTCCTAAATATCTCGATCTAATAAAAAGGTTGGTTGTTCTTTAAGTCTGCACCTTTGCAGAACCAAAGAAAGCTATTTCTCTTGAAACATGCTGCACTAAAAAAAAAAAAAAAATAGCTGGGACGATTACTTAAAAAGCAATTATCGATCAGGCACTTAACGGTCTGGAATCTATACCGAGCACACGCAGTGAAAGCCAGAGCCGCCTCCGAGCCCGGCGGATGCCCAGCGGGCAGCGCCGCATCCCAGCGCCGCGAGCAGGTGGGGCCGGGCCCGCGGGCGCTGCCGCCGCAGGAGCCCCGCACGGCTCCGGCCCAAGGTCACCGCCAGCGCCCCGGGCCAGCCCGGCGCGGCACTTACCGAGCGCCCCGGGGAGAGCCATGCCAGGGCAGGGCCGGGCCGCCGCCGGCCGGAGAGACGCTGCCCGGAGCCACCGGCGGAGGAGGAGGCGGCGGCGGGGGGAGGAGCCGCTCCCGCCAGCTGCCGCCGCTCCCCGCTGCCGCATCCACCCGCCGGCCGCCCGGTACCGCAGTGCCGCGCCGCCCTTGCCCGGCCCTTTATGGCCCGCGGGCGGAGGAGCCCGCTCGCCGCGCCCCCGGCCCCGCCGGGCCGCCCGGCTGCCCCCGGGGCGGCTGCATCGCGGCCGGGGCGGCTCGGCGGCGGGCGGGGGACGCAGCCCGCGGGGCGGGGGGGCTGCGCCGGCCCGTCCTGCCCGGCCGGGCCCCGCCCCGGCGCGGGGGGCGAGCGGCGGGGGGCGCCCTGTCCGTACCTCTGTGAGGGCCGGCGCTGTCGTTCCGGGGCCGCGGCGCTGCGGGCGCCGGCTGCACCTGTGGCGGGGCACGGGCGGCGCCTCCCCCGCGGGGCCGCGGCCTCAGCGGCAGCCGAAGCAGCGGGGAAAGTGCGGCCCCTTCCCCTTCCTCTTCGGCGGCTTGAAGGCAGAAGTGGCGGTGTCACATGGCCCCCGGCCGGCGCGGCAGGCAGGGAGGGAGGGAAGGAGGGGAGGGAGCCCGGCCCCACCTGGATTCGCCTCAGCAGTGCCGCCTTCCCGAGCGCCTGGTTCAAAACTCCTCGAAAGGCGCTTTAACGTAGAAAACTTGGGTTCCAGACCAGAAAGTCGTGAGGGCAGTGCAGAATGAAGCCGGTAAGTGTGCTGGCGGTGTGTCCCTATCAGAAGGGTATCCAGCAGCCCTTCTGTCTGCCCTTCAGTGTAGCAACCCGGTCCAGGTGCTCGTCAGTATGAAAAAATAAACAAACAAAACCCCAAGAAAATTTCCGGGTAAACAGGCCAAGGCAAATAACTGAAGCTCAAGCCCAGCATGACTCAACAGGAATGAGGATATTAACATGTAAAATAATTTCACCTTATTTTGAGAGATTCTGGGCCCTTGAAGCTGAAAGTTCTAGGGACGTTTTTTGTGAGTTTGGGTTACAATACTTGGAGACTAACCTTAAGACGTTTCGATATAAAAGTGTCTTTATGATGCAGGAAAGCCCTGGGAATATGGTGAGTGAAGGTAGTTGGTGTAAAAATACGAGCAGAGGTAAAAGTAGATGTCCCAAAACATGAGGGATCAGGTAGTTCTGTGTCCCCCCCAGATTGGTACGCATAGAAATGCTCCGTGCATAAACCTCAGGGGATTATGGCTTCAGAAACTCCTTTATTTCGCACAGCTAGTGAAGAAATGAAGCGAAAAGAAAGTTTTCCATCCCAAGTCCTAGTTGAAAGAAGAGAGGATATTTTGCCTCTTAGACAAGTGTCAGCACATTCATTCTCACGTGGTCATAAAAAGGCTAAGAATTATGGCCACAGCTGTTGTATGAGACATGTAGCAATCCAAAGCATTCAAAAATGAGTCAGCCATAATAATAAAAATTTAAACCCAATATTAATACTACAAAAATAGGCATTGTTTCTCAGCCTGGAAAAAGGACTTACACTGCATGTACGTGCTTTTCCCACAGTAACTCTCAACGTCTTCCTCAGCTGCTGCTGGCAACACCCTGACAAAACATCTGCCACCCAGAAAACCACATACTGTAAGTGTCTGTACTTCTGACTCAGAGCTGCCCTGCCCATTTGATACGTGAGTAAAGCACACCTGTTGCTGCTGGCCATTCAATACACCCCTCAATTCCTGATCTGTTAGTGCTGCTTCCTTCCTTTCTCCCAGCCACCTGCCTCAACTTGCTCAAACTTGCCTGCTATCTCGGCAGTTTTTCTGGAAGTTTAAGCTTGGTGTCCATCAAATCATAATTATGCCCTGCCTGCTGGATTCAGGTATCCCATGGCCTTTTGGTTTTCTCTCCTCAGCTTGGCACATCAGTCTTGCCTCTGCACTTGATTTAATCTCTTCTGTGGGATGCAAGAGCCTGGCAGAGTTCCCTCTCGTGCTGACTTTGTGCCAACCGCAGTGAAAAAAGTAACGGTTTGGAAGAAAACTGTTCCTCAGCTTCCTTACACACAAACGGGCAGCTCTGTGTGCCCCGAGTGAAGAGAGAGAACCTTGCAGTGTGAGCTCACATTTTAGTGAAGCCAGAGAATTGACACAGAAAGGAGACCTTAAAAATGCATCAGCAAAGAAAAGGCTTCTGTGAGCACTGAAGTACAAACCCCTGAGTGTGTAGGACACAGGGTGCTTGTTGTAGGCGACCATGAGTATTCAAATGAGCTTTCCTTTTGTAACAAATTGGAAAACTCCAAAAGCAAACTGAGATCATAGCTGAGTAAATGCATCTACAGTAATTGAAGCATTAAGAAAATTGCAAGATCTGTAATAAGAGCAGGGTTGATTGTAAGGCTAGGGTAATGTTAATAAATTAACAAGAAAATACTTCAGGTCCTCTCACATTTTGCAGCAGCAATTGCTATGGTCAGTTATCTAAGAGCATGCATTTGACTGGTGGGTCTAGTTTTGTGTCCTATCTGTGCTCTCCTAATGAACAATTCCCATGCATCCGTGGGGGGGTGTCAGTAACACTGAGCTGACAGCAAAATGGTGTATTTTCAACACAGGTCTTGTTGTACTCTTCCATTGGCACCTACAAAACATAAACCACTAAATCTTCCAACACCTCAGTGATGCCAGTCAGCACCTTGTCTGCCCCGTGAGGAGCCTGTCTGCCAGCCCTGTTTGTAGGTAGGCTGTAGTTTTACACACCACACGCTGAAAGCAGTGCAAGTGTCTCCAGAGTTATTTTAAATGTTGGATTTCCCGCTGTGAAATGTCAGTACTTTACTGACACCTGGGTGTTAGTTCACTTCTGTTGTGCAGCAAGCACCTGTTCTCTCGGGTAAATTTTGCACTTTGTAAAAATGTATTTATTTTAATCTTTTTAATCTTGCTATACAAGAAAAAGTTATCCACTTCTTTTTACCAAGTCACAGCTGATCACATATATTTAACCACATATATATATTTAGTGTATTTCTATTATGTCTTCAACTTGCTTTTAGTCTTACTTTAGAGACTACTCTTGGTGACAGTAATACACTCATGATTATTTCACTGCACATGGTATTTTCTCTTTTGCAGTCTGTCTATTTTAACAAGAGGAAATGCAGTAAAAGTTTTAAATGTCAACATTTACAGAGGAATGGAACAAAATAATAAACCTCCCCTAAATATACATCTGTATTATTAATAATTATTTTTAGAAACAGACAGATCTCGTCTGGGAGATGATTACTGCTGGAATGCATATTCATCAACATGGTCTCTCATTTTCACTTGTGATTGTTTCAGCTGCTGTAAGAGACTGCTTTCATTTGAGCAGTGCCTTAAAAGCTAATGGAGTTTGAATTAATTTTGTAAATAGATTCATACAACTGCCTGTGGTATTGATAACAACAAAACATCTAATGGATCAAATGAAATATTCCAATCTATAATGTACCCATTAGTGGCATCCAAGTGATATTAGACCTAGTACTTGCTTTTCTGATCTTCAGTCAATTCAGTTAATGATATGCTTGGCACACATGCATTTACTTACTGAAGACTTACTGATATTTCAACAGAAAAAAGCCCTCAGAGTTAAATGAAGTTATCTCCAAAAGCCAGAGGGGAGGTTTGTGCCAAATGTGAAATGCAGTTGAATCGTGTTATCAAATACTCCTCACTGTAAAGGAAAAATGATTCTTTTTTAAAGAAAATAATATAGAATATTGTAATAATTCAAAAGGGGAGAAAGTTTCTCCACTGAATGATTGAATGATACACAGCCAATCATATCTGTCAGTTTTATAAAGTCCACAGATCAAAAAGCATCATATTTCTTATCCACTGCTTTTCAAAAAGTCTGCAGAAATTAATTGGGCATATTCATGATTCTAATTGAATTAGAGCAGCTAAGAACTCTTGGTAGAGATGATTTGTCTTTCTCAGTATTGAGTTAAGGAGGAATTTGTAAATCTAGAAGTTTGGCTCCTACTCTAAATAAAAGCAACAATTTTCCTACGTTTTGGAGATTGTTCAAGGCCATTCCAGAAAGTGGGATGTGACATGAGAACTAAGAGGAGAAACTTTGATTAGACCAAGCTTTTTCATAAACTCCATCTTGAGTAGTTGGAAGATGTACATACAAGATACTACTAGACTTATATGAAATGCAAAATGTTTTTTAAGTGGTTTGTACTGACATTTGAACTGAGAGTTCTAGGTGTGGGATCCAGTTCCACAGATTTTCAGCCAAGTGACATTCTCCCTTCTTAAAGGATACCTGTGAGTATAATATTCATGTAGTATATTATTATAAGATAAAACACATGGAGTATGCAAATTTGTTAAATGTATGCAGTTTGTAAAAAAACAGAAATGGAAGTGAGAACTGTAGAAATTGCAAAAGCATGTGACTGTTCAGCCAGTGCTTTAAAAATAAACTGGGAAAATACCTGTAGAGTCCTAATAATTGGAGTCTGAAGCAACATAAAAGGAGTTTTGCTTGAGTTTATAAATAGAATGTACTGTAATGCTTTGTTGCACAAGAAAGGTTTACAAGCAAGATGGGACTCTTTGGTGTGTTTGGAATTGTAAGTCATCATGTGGATATTTGGATTCCTTTCCAGCCACTTGGCGAATTCTTTGCTGGCATCTGCTAACTGCCTTTGGCACAACAGCCATGTAAAATGCTGGTTTAAAACTAGTTTGTCTCAAGCCCACTTAGCTTGGACTTTGCAAGCAGTTACCCCAGATGGAAGACTGCCTTTCTCTGACTTTATACATAATTTATCTGAAATTCTGGAACTGTTCAAAGAAGGAGACATCTGAATGCATCAGACAAACCTGTATGTGTAGCTGAGTGACCTTAAATCTGATTCATAAAACAGAATTTTCTGAAAGTTACATTTCAAGTCTGTTATGTGCAATGTAGCAGAAATAGTTTTTAAGCACAACTCTGATTGTGCTTAAAAGTTCAATGCCCTTCTACTCAACTTTGTTTTAAGAGGAATTTTGTTTGTTCGGAATGCACGTAAAATAAAATATTCAGCAAGCAATGGTCTAATACATGAGACACTGCCAGTGCATGATAAATAATAAAGCAGTGTAATTACAGCTTACAGAGGAGAAGTCTGTGGTCTATTTTGGAGACCCCTAAAATAAAAATGTTCTGAATTAGGGGATTTCTGCAAGAATCAGTACTGAAATCTAACCTGTATGTTTAGAATTAGTTTACGTATTATGTTTGTAGGGAAATGCAAATAGTTAAATGCTACTCAGTTCTGTATTTGTATTATAATTGGCCATTAAGTTTTCTGTAATCATTTTTGATAAGGGTTTGCATCTGGGTGCTTTGGCCCTCACATCAGAAGTTTCCTTCCCAAGTAACAGGTATCTGTGGGATGCAGGTGGAGCCTGTAACTGCCCAGGAACTGGGAAATGCAAGATATAGTTTAGACATTACTTGGCACAAAGGTCACGTATCCTTAAATAACCCCTGGTGTTGTGGAACTTTTATCCTTAAATGAACTCAAGGCTAGGCGTTGCTGAACTGCAGCTTTCTCTGTCCCCAAATTACCCCCCATCTTCTCTTTGTTTTACAAGTGTGTTTTACAAGCCTCTCCTTTCACACGTGTCAGTGAAACTCTGCAACCTCCAACCCGGGAGTTCATTTCTACCTGGGGATTCCTAGAGACCATTTACAGCCCAAAGAAACCTTCTCTCTGTTCCTTGCCTAGCGCTGAGCAGGTAGAGTTGGCAAGAAATCCAACAGAGAATTTTCTTATTCTCCTGTAGGAACTTAAACTTTCACTGGGAGTGGGAATCGCTTTATTATTTTTATCCAATCTGCCTGTGTAAAATCGCTGTGGCCAGGCCTGTGTTTGTGTTTTCACTGTTTGGATGGTCAGGTGTTGCTGCCCAGGGAGGTGGTGGAATCACCATCCCTGGAGGTGTTCAAGGTGTGTCTGAATCTGCATCTGAGTGATGTGGGTTTGTGGCTTAGGGGTCACAGGGGCAGTGCTGGCTTGATGGGGGACTGCATGATCCTGAAGGTCTCTTCCGAACCTGATGCTTCCGCGGTTCCATATGAAAAACTACCCCAAAACCTCCTGGTTTCTTTCCATCAAGCCCACCTAAACTATCAGCTACGGGAGTCTGCAGTCTGTGACGTTTCCCTTCTTCTTCGTTTCTTTTCCTTTCGGCAGAAACAGCGCGTTTCCTTTGTGGCGGGGCGGGCAGAGCCGGGCGCTCCGCTCCTTTCCGCTCCGCCGCTGCCGCTCTCCCCGGGCCGGGGCCGGGGCCGGGGTTATGTAAAGAGCCGAGTTACGCAAGAAATGCAGATTTCCCTTACGTAACCGCCCGCCCCTATCGGAGCCTCCCCTGTTCGTGCCGGCGCTGCCTATACATTAAGGGAGGGAAAAGCCGTGGGGCATCCCTCTCTGGCTCCACGCTGACCTGTTTGCTGCGCTGGCTCTTTCCACTCGGGTTTGATGGAAGTCCCGCCTCTTCCTTAACCTACAGGACATTTCCTTCCATTAAAATGAACAGCATACATACCTTAGTCATATTTGTGCCCCTTTCTGGATCTGGGAAAGACGTTATTAACTCCCAGTTATTGCACGGAGTGAAGTTAATCCAATGTGGGTAAAAGAAACTTACGAAGTTCTGTGTACCTCGAGCTCTCTCTGTGTTTCAGCTGCTACCACTGTTGAAGGACCTGATCCCCATGCCTGTGTCCAAGGACAGATTTCCAAGTCACTTCAGTGTCAACAGGGCTAGAAAAAAGAGCCCCGTAGCTTAGAACTCTGTCTTTAGCAGATATTAGGGAAAATTGCAGAGGTGGTGGGGCCTGTTGCTGTTTGCTTGTCCCCTCATGTGCAGGCAGAGCATAATCAGGTGGTGTACACTTGGGATGCTTTCATGAAGCAGTAGGTGCTGTCAGGGCTTCTGTGCTTGATGCCTTACTCAATTCCCTCTATAGTAATTTCTGATCCTGCAACTTCACACACCTTTCCTTTCAGATTTAGTGAGCCTGGTAAGTTGGGGTGGGTGGTTTGTTCAGGGTTTTTTTGGTTGGTCGGTTGGTTTTATGTTGGTTTCTGGGTTTTTTCCCCCTTTTCCTTGGCCCCATTTCTGCATGGAAACACCTTGAATTCCTTCCATGGCGACTTTGAAGACTTGGAGTGCTCTGCTCAGGGCTTTGTTCAGATTCTCTACTTGGACATTTTTGACCATACACCTTCATACCCCTTTCCTTTTTCATGTATTCCTGACTCCCCAGATCTGTGGTGAAGGTCTCTGTGTGCAGTAAACCCTGCTGGATCATGTAGTGGAAAAGAAGAGATTTCCACAGGGAGCAGCTCCACCATGGACAAATCTCTTTGAGTGTCAGGTAGCCAGCAGAGGCTGGAGCAGATGGAAGAAGGTGTGGAATGGAAGGTGGCCTGCTGGATTAGTCAGTGTTTGTGTGGCTTATTCCTGTCATCTCCTGTACAATAAGCTGATAGTAGGGAAACAGCCAGTCTTCTCAAATCTAGACTAAAGTGGAAGAAAAGAACAGGTGTTGAACTCAATGCCTGCCTTCTCTAATATTTAATTTCTGAGTTTCAACAATGTTTTTTATACAAAACAAAAGTATCAGAGGAATTTAGAACTTAAATGAGTAGATAATTAAAAAATAAACCATCGTGTTGGCATTTCTTCAACTGTTTTTTTTCAGATCAATTTAGTTTTTATTCAAAACTCATATGAATGAAGTATAAATTTTAAACTTATATGTGCTACCCCAAAACAATGGGGAAAGGTAAATTTGCTGTATGCAAACATTCTTTTAGTAATCTGGTACTGAAACTGGATATTTGCTAAAAGAGCAAGAATAAACTTCACAATCCCTCAAGATAACTTGACAGCATTTTGTAGTGCAGCAGGAAGGAATGGGTGCTTCCATGACTTTTCCTTGTGCCAGTGTGGCACAGACAAGTGCAAAACATTGGAAAAGCCACTTTTGCCAACTTCCTCTGTGCAAGGGGCCAGAATCCTTTGTTTACCATCCTTAGGCACCATGCAGGTATCCTGTGGACAGAACTGTGAAAATTCAGTATAATACAGGGGAGAAACTGAAAGCCTTTTGACCCTGCACTGGCTATCAGTTCCACGTTGCTCAAAGGATGAAGACAATTATTTTCTTTTTTTCTTTTTTTTTTCTTTTTTTTCTTTTTTTCTTTTTCTTTTTTCTTTTTTCTTTTTTCTTTTTTCTTTTTTCTTTTTTCTTTTTTCTTTTTTCTTTTTTTCTTTCTTTTTTCTTTTTTCTTTTCTCTTTTCTCTTTTCTCTTTTTTCTCTTTTCTCTTTTTTCTCTTTTCTCTTTTTCTTTCAGTAGTATCTATGACTGTCAATGGAACACAATCTGAATAGTACTTACTTTCCAAAACTCTGTGCAAGCTTGGGAAATGCTGCATTTAAAAAGCCAATGGAGCCATCTAGTGTTTAAAAATTGCAGTTCCATGGGTTTTGGACTTGTGTGTGCAAGAGTAACAGGTACAACCTTCATGGTCAGAGAGTCAAAACAACTCATAATGTTTCATATTAATCCCTGACAACTCTTGGTTCTTACAAAATGTACAGTTATAGGTGTCAGAATTGACAGTGTCAAATTGCATGTGGAGATTTATTACTTCACTGGAGACACCCAAGCCTAGACAAAAATGTTTTCTTATATTTATGCTCAGCCACTTTTGTGTGTCATCATTTTCAGTTATCTGTTTTCATTTCTGCTTGGCATTTAGACCCTTCCGATATCTGTGCTGCTCCTTTGCCTGCTGCTTCAGGGCATGCACACAAGACACATTGATTTCTTTCCTCATAATTTCTCATGCAGAGCTCAGATATAATTGCTCAACATTTGTCACCCACGGTCCTTTCCCCCATTACACATTCACATGGTCATTTTCTGCATTTGTGGATAACTTCTAGAGACAAAGAAACGTGATTTTTTAGTAACTGTTTAAATAATTGGGCTGGCTTTATTCTCCTAACGTAATCTAGGAAGGTGAGTGCAGATGAACTACTCAATAAAAAGACAAAAGACAATTTTACTGCCTTATGGAGAAAAAATTGGTCAAAGCAGAGACTGAGCCAACCCATCAGCTTCTGCCGGCATGGCAGGTGTAGGAGAGAGGACAGGAGGTGTCACATCAGGAGGAGCCACTGATGTTTCTGAGACAAACCACCTCCTTCTAGGTCCATGACAGAAGTCAGTGTCCCATAATCATTCTTCTTTTTTTCTTTCTTTTTCTTTTTGCTTTTTTTTCCCTGTCCAAGTCTAGTCTAATGATACAGATTTGGTGGATATAATGAAGTGATTAATTTAAATCCTGATGCCCATTTAACAATCTAAAATATGTATAATTCAAAGGTAGGGCAGGCTTTGGGCATGGGAGCTGACCTGACCTAGCTTTGGATGTTTGAAACACAGTGATTAAATTTCAGCTGGTCTTCTAAGATACTTTATAGTCCATAAGAGGAAGCAAAGAAAGGGTTTTTATTTTGATCTCCTCATAGGTGCCTAAGAATGCTGGAGCCAATCCCACATGGCCAGCAGTAACTACTGGAAATCAGTTGCTTACCAGGAATCTCAGAGTGAGTCAGAGTTATTGTAGTTCTTTTGGAAGCTACTTCTGGAGAGCCATCTTAGGCAGGAGGGGCATGATTCTAAGAATCACTTAGCAGATGGATTCCTTCTAGTAGTTGCCCAGTGTGGTCAGGAAAGGAAACTGAGCCTTGTGCTTTATAAACCTATTTTGGTTATTATTGGTGGTTCTTCTGCCCACTATATGTCTTAAGTTTTTAAAAACAGTGTTTCTTCACTGATAATATTGCCAAAAGTCAAAATTAAGGCCCTGATAATACCACAGTGCACTACTGTGGTATTGTATTTACTGATTCCCTTCAAAAGGACTATCATATTATCACTGTGACCTCAAAAAATGTTAGCCTTGTTTAATCATTAGAACAAAGAGCTGGAGGCCAGAAAGTTCATAGTATCGCAGTTAGGGACAGAGGAGAGCCAACAATGTGGTTCATAGAAGAGAGACCAGAAAAGACCTGTCTGAGTCAGTGGAGTGTTTCCATTTTCCCCAGCTGATGTAGTGCACAAACCCATGATATATCCAGTTTATCCAGACTTCCAGTTTGCATTTAAGCAGGTCCTGTGTCAAGCTGTCTTGTTTACAAAGCTTCTGTCTACACAAGGAAATCAGCTGATACAGCTTTCATGGCATAAACTGAGCTTTTCTAAAAGCTGCAACTAGTTATTTAAGAGCAACTATTGTGGAATAGCTTGTGCTACAGTGGTTACACCCATCACCTTCCCCAGAGAGAAGAAAATCCATTACAATATTCTAAACATGAACTCATTGAACACTTCTGCAGCATTTTGTTCAGAACTCTACTAAGAGTCAACTTGAAATAACGTTCTGAATGACATTAGTTATCTTTGAACAGTTAACTCTAAAATCCAATTACATGACTTGGAATGCTTAGCAAAACTTTGATTGGAGGCAATTAGAATTAGGAATGAGAAGAAAGAGAAATTATCAGAGGGAGGAAAACTCCTAAGGAAAGGGAATGAATAGCAACAAAAGGAAAACTGTAAAGGAGAAAATCAAAGCACAGAATTAACAGTCAAGATGGGAATGTTTCCTCAACTGAGAAATGATGGTGGTTGTAAGCCTGAGTGAGCTACAGCAGTACAAAAGGATAGTATACCCTCTAGATCTTAATGCCTGTACCCCACTGTTATCAGTGTGCACCTTGCTGGTTTAAGTGCATCACAGAGCCCTAAATTCAGACAAGCAGTCATTAAACATGGAATCTGGCCTTCTCTCCAGAATGACTTTTCATATCTCCAATGCCAAGGCAGCATTTTCCCCACTGCATGGTCATTTTTGTTCTGCCAGCCTTTTCACTGCTTGCTTCACCTATTCCCAGTATGTCAAAGCCCAACTCTGACATTTGTTTTTGGATCTGTTTTGAACAGGACAAAGCAACTTGATGTTTGTTTCCCTCCCTCTGGCAGTCCACACTTCTGTCCTCTAAGCAGACTTACTGTGACAGATTGAAGGAAAAGTGTGTTGTTTCCAGACATGTGGCAGGAGCTGTGGAGCAGGGGAAATGACAAGGACCCGAGCTGTGCAATGGGAGCCAACAAGGGCAGAGCAGGGCAGCAGAGGCTCCTCTCTCAGACCTGCCCTGAGATACTGTCTGAGCTGGTGTGCATGAGTCTGTCAGCTTCCCACACAGTCCATGGACAGGGTTGTCAATCCTTGAAGGACCAGGAGTTTTTACAGAAGTATTGCTTCTTTTATTTTCATAGTTCAGGAGCAGATAAAAGGTTACCTTGATCAAGAAAAGTATAATCATATTTGTGATATTTGAGGGAATGTTATCTATGTAATGGAAAATTTTCGCCCTGTTTTTAATGTTCAGGTGTGTTTTTAATACCTGTGCTTGAATGTGTATCCACATCTGCTAGCAGAGCCTTTCTGTCTGAGATTAGGAATGAAAGAGAGTCCTTTGTTTCAAATCATAGTTTGACTAAGGTAGACAAGGAAGTCAGATGAATGTTTTACTCCAAATGTTTATTCTACACTCAAAATGTTTCATAAAAGTTCAAAAACCTGGAAAGATGGGACAGGCAGTCTGAATTAGCAGCAGGAAATGAGACCTGAGCAAGCGGACTGGAAAGGAGAGACTCTGCCTGAAACTTTAAGATCAGGGTTCTAGATAACTCCAGACAATGTGCTATCAACTTGGAAGGGCTAAAATTATGAACAGGATTTCTCCCAGATGCAAACCGCCACAAGGTGGAAGCCTGGCTGCCCCTGGAGTGCCAAAGGCCTCCTACAAACTGACATCAGGAACGTGGGGGGCTGAGTTTAGTTTCCCATGGGAAAGGGCCCTTTGTGTCTAAGGCCCTGTGCACTGGGCTTCTGCCACCTAAAATTCCAAACTGCAAGTGGCTTTGGATGTGTCAAGCAAATACACACTGTATTTCTTGGGTTATCCACATGAAGAGCAGTGAAGTGCTACAACTGACATGAAATCCAGTACATCAGTTTGGAATTGTTGCAATTTGAACAGATCTGTGCACCAAAGGTGAGTAGGTTGCTCCACAAAGAATTCCTTCGTGTGAAGGACGCTTTAATATTGTGGAAAGAGGTAAAAATGAGACCCAAGGGCAGCAGGGGGCAAGCAGCAAATTCAAATGAGAAGCCTGTGTGCTATTTAACAGTGTGTGTGATTAATAGGTGTGAGGGAAGGTGCTGATTTTCCACCTCTTGATGTTCTCACTTCAAAGCAATGTACTTTTCTGGAAGCAATGCTTCAGCTGAACAGAGCCGTGATCTCAGCAAAGTAATAAATGGGTAGAATGTAATCCCCTTCACAAACAGGAGTCAAACTCAGAGAGCTGTCGTTTCATCCTGCCCTTATATTCTCTCAGTCTGTGAAATTTTTTAGGCAGTTTTGACTTCCTCATCCCAGATTTCATATTGCTTCTTTCTGCATGTAGTTGAATGTTCTAAATTTGTGCCTGAAGGCCAGAGGTGCCTTTTTTCTTCTTGTTCCTCGAACACTAACTTGAAGGCTGAAAACATTCCTGTTCTTCCAAATCTGGAAAAATGCAAAATGGTCATATTACCAAAGGGAGAGAGAGGAGGGGGGGGAAAAAAAGAAAGAAAAGGAATACTGTGTACCCAACAAAACAGAGTCAAGAATGCAAGAATGCAGGAATGTAAATGTGTTACAGGCTTTTATTAAGATTTTGGATGCAAAAATAAAACTTAGAAAAGACTGAAGATTTGAAAAGGCATAATACAATCCCATTTATTTAGACTAGAAATTGCCCTCCCTAGATTGCTAAGGTGACAGGAAAAATTATGAAAAAAGATAATCATATTTGTTTTAAGTCTGGCAGTTTCCACTGAAATGCCTGTCTCTCTATAATAGTTTTTTTGAAGGAAGTGCCTTGGGGAATTACTAGAAAAATGATCTTTATTAAGTGTTCATGGCCATCTGAACTATCCACCCATCCAGTATAAATGTGTTCTGGCAAAACAAGTGTTTGTGTTGCCATGGCCTTTCCCATGATGTTATTTTCTTAAGCAAAAGCATTTTTCTAGCTGAGATCTTAACAAGGACACAGGCAGGGCGCCATGATTCAGTCCTTGAAGAGAAAAATAATGATTTGGAAGGAATGGTGAAGGGAAAAAATGGTCTCAGAGGGGGTAGAACACAAGACTTAGGTATCTGGTGTCTCTTTTGCCCAACAGAAGCAGTGATTCCTTCCACTAATCACCTCAGTTCTGCAGGAGAGCAGTGCAGCCTCCACCAACCCTGCAAAAACACTGATGAGCCCAGTGCTGAGATCCTCCTGAGGCATCCTCAGGATAGGAAAAAATCTTCCTTAAAAATAGCACCTCAATTATTATTTGCTGAGCAAATCACATGCCTCAGATGCAGGCTTTCAAAAATCAGGTCATAGGGCTCTGTGCTGTGCGAAGGTACAGAGATTCTGCACAAAAATATTTTCCCAAGGTCTATGTGGATCCATGTGTTGTGTTTGCAAGGTTTTAACTGTTCTATGTGCTTGGGTTTGGGACTTTTTCTGCCTTTGTCCTGCAAAATCGCTTTGGGAAGGTGCTGCCTAAGGGTTCTCTGGTGAATACCTCTGCAAATGAAAGTGATTCTGAATTTTACTTTGTTTTATGGATTTATACTCTGGGTTTAGATTACTATCAAAGGGTTTTAGCATAAAAACAGGTGAACAGATCTCATAAGTATTGAACAACGTTATTATAAAGTCACAGTGACTAAAGTAAAACTAATGGGTACTTACATAAAGTGCACAAGGACAAGGCAGGTGTTGTTTCTCTGCATATCTTCCCAAATTCCAGTAATCATCACTTTCTGAGCCAGAGGTCATCTCTGAATCTGTCTGCTTCCCATTCACCAAGGGGCCACAAATTCCTTTCTGAAGGAGTAAGGTTTTTGATGAGATTTGGGCTTTTTCCTTCCTTCAGGTCCTGTGAGACACCTCTCTCAAACTGCTTTCGCAGCCCTGGAGATCCACAAGTCACATCAGAATACTGATCTCAACAGAAAATGTGAAGGAAATAAGGTCCATGAATGCTGAATGTAGGTCCAAATCCAGTTAAGTATCTATTTGTAGAAGAGAACACATTACCAAAAAATCAAAACAAACAGGAAAAAACCACAAAAAATAAAAATAGCGGCCTGTAAAAACAGAGTAGGCAGGGCCATCATGAGAGGGTGAGTTCACATCTCAGTGATACCTGAACACAGCACCATTTTAGCAAACAGGTCAATTACACAACTATGGAAAAATAAACAAAACAACACAGATCAATTTATTTGCCATTAAATGAAATTAATTAATGTGACACTAAGGCAGAAAATAGCATTTGATATAAAGAATAGAATATGTTAGAACTTTGCTCCAGAAAGTGCATATTATGTTCCCTCAACTACTGAGACCCATTCACTCTCGTGCTCCTGCACTGAAATTACTTTTAGAAATCCCAGGAACAGAGCTCTGCTCCATCCTCTGGGAAGCAATTCCTCAGCCTACCACCTCACAATAAGTTCTTCCTGTTCAACTCAACACTTACCTGCCATCTCACTGGTATTGCTGAAGTATCTTCAATAACACATACTTTACATCTTTCATATTCATACTCACTGAAAAAAAAAATCACAAGTTATCTAATCTAAAGCTAAAAATCCATGGAAAGAACATGAAGAACATGAGCTAAATCCAGTTTGCTTTATGCAACTAGTTCTAATGAAATTAAAAGGCTATTTAGGGGAGGAAACAAACTTACAGCATTACATAACACCAGTCATATCTTTTTTTTTAATATAACCTTTTGAAATTAGATTAGAGAAAAATTTCTGAGTTAAAATTGACTCAATTATGTCTCTTGCTCTTGCAGTTCACGAGGGGCATGTCTGATGCATGAAGCAATAATGGAGCTGCATTCTGTGGGATGTATCTGGCTCATGACTAAATCCTAAGTGGATTTAGTTGTCACAGTGTGGTGCAGAGAGCTTGCAAGCTCCATTCAGCAAGAAAAGGATTGACCTGGATAGTGATTCTGGAACAGAGGGAAAGGGAATGACTGCAGGGGATGACAGGGCTCCCAGGAGAGCAGCAAAGATCACCCAGAATGTAACATCACTTAAAGGGAGGCATTCCTAAGCTGATGCTGACAAGAATTCAGAGATGTGAGTGAACAAAAAGAAAAAAAAAAAAATCTAGAGGCTGGAGATAGGGCTCTAAATTGAGTTTGCTGGTGCTTATCTGCTGCTACAGTGACAGTAATTTATAGGTGTACCTCAGTTTTCAGGAAAAATGAGTTAAAATAACCTTTGAAAAATGAAAACTTGTAAAATAATCCACTGTCAACAAAATGCTGGAGAACAAAATGTAATTGCAATTTACTTTCAAGTATGTACTTTATTTTTATGAAAATTAATAATACATTTAATTAATACAGAATTATTAGGAATGACATGTTTTACTGAAGAAATAATGATGAATTTCTGAATATTAGATATAAGTTATGTGGTTCCTATGATAAAATATTTTAGCTGCTTAGCTTATGAAAGCATTTAGAATTGTCCCAGTTTCTTTACTGGTAAATAATTTATTTAATGAAATACTTTAAAACTATTCTTCCATAACTTGTGGAGAACCCACCAGTTCTCAATCCACCTCCCTGTTCACTCATCCAGTCCCCACTTCCTGAGTTTGCCTGTGAGGACGTTGTGAGAGACAGTGTCCAAAGCCTTGCTGAAGTGAAGGTAGACAAAACCCACTGCTCTCCCCTCACCCCTCCAGGCAGTTATTTCATTATAAAAGGCAATCAGGTTGGTCAAGCATGATTTACTCATAGTGAATCCACTGGATTCCACCTTCTTGTCTTCCATGTGGACAGAGATGGCCTCCAGAATGAGGCACTCCGTCTTCTTTCCAGGGGTTGAGGTGAGGATGACTGGCTGGTGGTTGTCTGGGTCCTGCTTCTTGCCCTTTTTGATGATTGGGGTGACATTTCTTCCAGTCCTCAGACACCTCTCCTGATCACTGGTGCCTTTCAAAGGTGATCATGGGCAGCCTCACTATGAGGTCTGCCAGCTCTCAGCACTTGTGGATGCATCCCATCAGGGCCCATGAATTTTGTGGATCAAGTTTGCCTAGATGTTCTCTAACCCAATCCTCCTTGAGAAAGGGAAGGTCTTCCTTCCAATATCCCTTTACCCTGGTCTCAATATTCTATGAGCTTTGCAATTTAAATTAAAATTTAAAATCTAAATTATTCAAAATTTTCTAATTTTGCAATATGTTAGCTTCTTCCCAATATGCATGTGGCACCAGTCAGACTCACAGTTCTCTTCATATTTCCAAATAAGCTATGTGATTCTAAATTTGGATTAACATTTGATCCAGAACCTCACTTATTATGTAAATTAACAGTAAGATAACTCTTTTGCTTAGGGCTTGAGAATAGGCAGTGGGAGATGTGGATTCTAATTTACAACCTGATCATTAATCATGAAAAAGCTGTTAAGAACCAACATTTCTTTGATGTCTTGATAGTTTGTCTGTCAATTAATTAGCTGTCCTTTATGGTCTATCATGGCCCTTATGATGCAAGCTGAATTGCAATAGTCCAGTTGTATATCTCTTATGTTTTTGATAAGAATGATCTGGTAATGTATTTCACTTTTAATTAGCAATTGAACAGCATAAATTCATTTTTCCACTGCTTTTTAAATGCCAATGCATGGTGTAAATAGCTTAAGAATGACTGTTATCATTGGTCTGGGGAACTATTATTCATGTCCTGAGTCTTTGGAGGAATTAACTTCCCTGTTCAGATTCATAAACAATAAGTTGTTAACTTCTTGCATGGAAATTAAGACAGCTGAGAATACCCAATAGTGGCACAGTGGGATTCAGCTGCAAGGAGAGGTCTTCCCAACGCCTATGGCCTGCTTCTTCCAAAGATTTTCACCTCTGCTGTAGGGACAGTTGAACTGCATGAAAAACTGGTCTCAAATCAGCACATTCCGTGGCACACGATCAGTGCTTTTATAGTGGAACAGCTTAGAAACCATAGAATCATAGAATGACTTAAGTTGAGAAGATGCCTTAAAGATCATCTGGCTCCAACCCCTCACCATGGGCAGGGACAGGTTTCACTAAACCAGGCTGCTCAGAGCTCCATCCAGCCTGGCCTTGAACACTTGCAGGGATGGATGGGTTATTCCACATCCCTGTTGTGGGATGGATTTTTCCATTTCACTGTTGTGGGAAAGAGCAAAGGACAGTAGAGACAGGCAGCTGAAGGCCACCATCAGTTAAATCTGCCAACTGCTGTGTGTACTGAATCCCTGGTTTCCAGAAAGTGGCTGGGCATGGCCTGCTGTTGGGAAGTAGAGAATTAATCTTTTGATTTTCCTTTGCACACAGCCTTTGGTTTTGCTTTATTAAATTCTGTCCTGTCTTATTTTCTCCTCCTATGTCCTCATGAGCAGAGGAGTAATAGAGCAACTTGGTGGGTGCCCTGGTTGCCAGACAAGGTCAAACTCCTGCACTATCCCATCTGATAGGTTTTTTGCAAATGTTGTGATGGATTTTATTTTGGTTGGATGCGTTTTTATACCTGTAAAGATTGTGATAAGGCCAAGAAATGGAATTGCATTCTTGTCCAAATTCTGTGTTTGTCCTCTGTGTTTGAAGAACTGAATGAGATTTGCCAAACTATTCAGTTGTTGGTCAAAAGTTGGAGGAGCTACCAGAACATGCTCCTCTAATATTTATGAATGATATGATTTCAAGCATCTTGTTGCCAGGGTTTGAAACAGAGCTAAGGACTCTAAATCTCTGGTATAATCCAGAAATTAACTGATTGTGAATCTGATCAGTTACATAAGGAGATCAACTACCTTAGAACACTGAGGCCCCTCATTGATGTTACTGAGGAGATGTTTGTGGCAAGTGGTCTCTGATTTCAGACTCCTAGAAAGAATTTGAGAATAGGAGTCAGATCTCTAGCACAGTGGTGAAATGGGTAAAGGGGGTGTTTCTTTGAGGGCTTTTTTAGTTTGTGGTTTTTTTTATTTTTGTCCTAAATCAAATTAGCTATCAAGGTTTAACCAGTTTTGTAAAACAATGAAACCTCTTGTTCTGTTCTCTGGGATTTCAGGTAAATTAATGGAAGACAAAGAACAGGGGCTTTGTACATTGGAACCTTCAGAAAAGGGTCTGAGGCCAGTGATAGTGTCTCATCCTTTCAGGAGGCTGTGATGTGGTTGTGAGACGTGGAGATTGATTTGAATTCCCATACTATCTAAGAGACAGCCATTCTAAAATTAAGCCACTCGAGGTCATGTCAGTGTTGGTGGGCACTAGACAGCCACACTGCTTGGTGCTGGGCCATTCTGCAAAGCCTGCCTTGGGAGATATCCCAGGGATACCCATGGAGCATGAAAGGAGCAATCAGCCAAGAAAAGCAGGAAAAAGTGTTCTTCTGAAGTGGGGGAAGGGATGCTGTTTGTTTTCTGATTTTAATCTGCAGAAGTCCAAGAAAGGGAACCAAAAAATTAAAGAGTGGGAGGACTGAACTGGAGGGGAGGAGAGTCAAAGTATCTTTTTACATCAAGAATAGCCAGAGCAGACCACTGTTTAAACCTTGGAACTTCATTATTCTTGGTCCAGCTGGCAGTCTCTTAGAAGAATCCTCCTGACTCCTGGGTATACAGATTTTGGAGAAATGCAGGTTTTCCCATTTCCACTCTTGCAAGAGTAACAATTTCCTTGCCAGAAACACCAACAGGGGGAAAACTATGTATCTGGAACTCTGTCCTAGAGTGAGGTCAGAGAGAGCTCAGCTGCTGTTTCAGAAGCCCAGAGGGGTCATCCAGGACAAGGCCAAGAAGAGTCTGTCAGTGTTGGTGTTAAAGACAGGTAACCAACTGCACTGGTTGCTGTTCACAGAGACTCCCTCAAAGTGCCATATTAGCCAAAGCCTCTACTGTACTGTACAAGTCAGAATTCCAAAGTTTAACTGCTCTCTGCCAGGAGAAACTGGTTTCTGTCTCCTGGTTCCCTGCAGAGCTTTCATAAGCAGAACATAAGCGTGTCACCGGAGCCACAGGAAGCATGTGGTTTGTCCTGCCTGGCAGCCCCTGAAAACCCACATCTTCCCTGATGCTTTTTTGCCTAAGTGTTTGAAAACATGTCACTGAAAGGTGCTTGCAGGCAATAGACATTTCTCTTTAGTGCTTCAGCAAAAATGTCCATCCTGGCAAAATGCAGTGAGACAAACTGTGATGCTCTCCGAAGAAGGAGTACCAGCCGTGGTTTTTTTTCTGTGGTCAGTGACAAACTAAGCAGAAATTACAGCTCTCAAGGTAAAGTGTATACATCTTCCTTGACACAGCTGATCCAGGCTAAAGGGTGCCTTGATATTGCTGTGAGACCAGGAAGTCTTTCACTTTATTGTTTGCATTCTTTTCAGTGCCTTGTGGTAACCAAAAAGACAGGCAAGAGATCCATCCAGTGGCATATGACAGAGAGAAAGAGAAATGGGGGGCAGAAGAAGACATTCTTCTGGAGAAAAGCTGGAGACTGGGGGAGATAAGCTGAGCTTGATTTTGTTATTTGTGTTGAGTTCAGCAACATAAACCACAAGCCTGTAAATTTTAAATATAATACTCTCTATTGTAATATAAAACAGTCTTTATGAACTCTCTTACTGTGAGAGTTCATACTTATGTTCTTACTTATGAACACTTACTTTGTGTTTCAAAGCATTTTGAATTTTAAAGTCTTCAGCCCAAGCAAGCACATGTCTGCATGTACTACCTAACCTATTTAACCATGCATATATGCAACTTCTAAAAGAACTGTATATGGAGGGGAACTAACCAAAATAATAAAAACAGATAGCCCTGAACACTTAAGATTCAAACACAATAGATTCAAAATTGATGTATTTCCCATTTTCTTAAATTTCTAACCAGCTTTTTCCAAAGTAAAACAGAAACATCTTGGCACTGCCATACACATACAGATTTCATTTGGAATTTTCAAAGGTCAGTGCAGAACAACTATGTACTTTGGAAATCCATTTAGGGGCACAGATAGTATTCTTAGAGGGTAAACAAATGAAGATGGATCTCTATGCCTCCAGCTGAACATTCCACAAACTTACAAAGAAGTCCACACCTAAATATATCTGATACTAAATATTGTGGTATTCTGGGATTCTATATATTTTATTACTTCTTAGATGCATTCATTTAATTCTTATTATCAATAAATGGTGTCCTTAGTCAGATATGTATTTCCCCACTACTTAGATATTCTGGATTAGGCATTGTTGCCCATAGTGTGTGCTGTTACTTGCACTTATTTTTCTGGACAACTTTTATTGAACAAGGAATATTGTTGTTCTGTGAAGTGTACACAACACAGGAGTACAAGAAACAATGTCAGCAACCCCAGTAAGAGTAAGGTTTTGCTAAAAGAAGTAACTTAATTCAGGGACAGAGATGTCCCCACAAGCTCACAGAGAGGGTCCCCATACCAGCTCATCTTTCTGATTCTGTAGTTTCTGAAATTTTCATCAAATGTAGCTGTGTTGAAGATTGGTATCTCAATCCCTAGCTTATCTGTGTAGCCACATTCTTCATAGGTGGCAGTGAGGCAGGAAAGTAATTGTAATTTAGCATTTGGAAAGTTGGCACACGCTTTTATGTCAGCTTCCCTTTTTAGCTGTTTCAAAACTCTTCCAAGTTAGATATGGATAAAAATAACTCAAAGATTGGAGGAGCTTTTCAGACAGGAGTCAACAAAACAAAAAAATCCTGCTCTGTCTCTGCCCAGGACCAGCAATATTTGAATATTCCAGGCATTTTCACAACAGTTGGAGTTGCAGAAAATCTGTACTGAACACAGACCGTAATCTTTCTAATGGCATGTTAAATTTGTTGAGCACTCTGGCAGTGAGCCAGTTGTCTGACAATGTTAGAAAGAGGTTAGGTCAGAATGACCTAGACACATGCAGAGAAACCATTACCTTCCCAAAGCATTCTGCTTAGGATAATCATTCTGAAACCTACAAGGAATGCCATAGCAGTAAACTTAGGAAGGAACATCTGGGCTAATGAGTGCTACAAATGAGACAAAAGCCCTCTGCTCTGAGAGTTTATGATATATTTACTTTTTTCTCTTGTTTCTGTGGCACTAAATATTTGAGAGAAGTCCTAGGAAATTCAGAACAAAACACTAAATGTGTCATGGTAAGCAAAAATATTTTCACCTCCTCTTGATTCCAATGCTGTGAGCTAAATCAGGATGTTTGCTTTCCTTTGCCATCCACTTCTAACACATAAATAAAGCAACCACTCCTCTTTTGCAATGTGTCTGAGGTAGCTGTAATCACAATGTTGACTGACAGTAATTGGTATTTGCTTTAGTCAGCTTTAAAGTCATGCTAATTAAAACTGATCTTCCTACTCACAAATTTAAAGAAACCAGTTCTGGAGGCAAGATCATCTGGGGAAAATTTTAATAAATCCTCAGGCAGCAGTGTCTGCCTCCCTCAGAGCTGGCAGCAGTGGCCTCCCTGTTCCAAAAGAACACTTTGTCATAGTGTCATGGTTTCACCCCAGCCAGCCACCAAGCTCCAGGCAGTCGTTCGCTCACTCTCCCATGGGTTCAGGGAGAGAATCAGAAGGGGAAAGGCTGGAAAACTCATGGGGTTGAAATAAAGACAGTTTAATTGGAAAAGCAAAAGCCATGCACGCAAACAAAGCAAAACAAGGAATTAATCCACTTCTTTCTGTGGGCAGGCAGGTGTTCAGCCGTCTCCAGGAGAGCAGGGCCCCCTCACGGTAACAGTGACTTGGGGAGGCAAAGGCCATCACTCCAAATGTCACTCCACTTCCTTCTTCTTCCCCCACTTTATATATATACTGAGCATGATGCCGTACAACAGGGAACATCCTTTGGTCAGTTGAGGTCAGCTGTCCTGGGCTGTGTCCCTGCCAACTTCTTGTGCACCTGCAACTCCCTCACCAGCATGGCCTACGAAAAACAGAGAAGGCCTTGGCTCTGTGCAAGCCCTGCTCAGCAGTAACAAAAACATCTCTGTATTATCAACTTTGTGTTCAGCACAAATCCAAAGCACACCTCCATTCCAGCCACTGTGCAGAGAACTACTCAGCCCCAAAGCAGCACACATCTTCTCTAGGCTCTTGTCTTCTCCGTGTGCATCAACGGTTCTACCACCAGGACTAGGAAAGCTTATTATGCTGTGTAGCAAAGCACATATCGATGGCCAAGATGTGAGAAAGACAAAGATGTTTACTATTTTTCTGAAGTTTCCTTTCTCCAGTTCTTCACCGGAGCACTTCCTTGAACATGCATTCCATCCCCAGAGACCCATAGAACACGGAATAGAAAACAGGAGATAGGAGGAAGAGCTACAGAATACAGTGTGCAGTTCCTCAGGTGTGGGCTTTACTCAGGACACTGGGATCAGTACCAAATGCCCTATAAACTCCTTAATTATGGCATGGTTTGACACTGCTTGAGGTACCTTCAGCAGTCTGTGGCAATCCTTGTTGAGCTGGTTGGTTACGGGGTCAGCAGGAAGCGCTCACCTTGGAGCCCCAGCACGCTGTGCTGGTTCAGCTGGGTGCTGGCCAGCCAGTCACTCACTGGCTACTGATGTTGGGTAAGAGGAGACTGAAGTCAGAGGCTGCCCAGCAATAGGATGTCCTTGTTCTCTAACCTCTGTAAAGGCTTCAAGGTGGTTTGAAATCAAGGAAAATAGTTTTCAAAGGACGCCTTGCAGTTTCATAAGATGTTACATGCTATCCCTTACAAAAATGCGAAACAGCTGCCAGGAAAACTGAAATAAAGAACTTGAAAACCAGATTAAATAGATACCAGTGAATTTTCCAGGACTCTTCCATTTTCATTTTCTAACTTGTTCATACAAATGCTTTGCAAGAAGTAGGTCAGTGCTAACAAGAAAGTTATAGTGTTTGCATCTTGTCCAGTTTTAACTAATGCTATGTTATTTCATCAGTGTTTTTTGTAAACCACTGATAAAACTAAAGATGTACTTGCTTCAACATCCTCCGTAAGATGTTGCCAAACTCACATTAAGTATATACAAAGATTTTGTAACTAAAGATACATGTGCATCATTTTATGTATGTTATCATTTGACAGCATTGTCATAAAATGCTATTTTTAGTTCCACTGTTGCCTCCTTTAGTAATTTTATTTTTTGTTATTCTGGCAAATGTAAAACTTGTCTGAAAATATACAAAGAACCACAAAAATCATAGGTTCCAAATGACAATAAGAGCTACAAGTTGTCATGATTAATCCAGATTTACAGCATGAATGTTAGCTTTTCATTACTCTGTAGCAGAGGACCGTACAAAGAAAATAAACTTAGTATGTTGGTGTCAGACATTTTGACAGCTTAGTAGACATTGCATTCCCATTTTCTTTCCTGTCTCATGTGGCACTGCTGTCTTCCATACCATTTAGTAGTTGCATAATTGTTCCCTTTCAAGCATACAAACAATGAGGTCAACTTGAGTCATGTCAAATAACTGCAGCAAATACCACATATGAAACCATTTAAGATAACAAGTCATGTAATCACATATATTACCACTTGCCTGGATTTTCTGGATCATGCTAGAAGTGTGTTAGAATGCACAAAAGCAACAGAGCTCACCAACTGGCTGTTTTGCCTATGATAGGCAACTAAAGAGGAGTTTATTGCAAAGTATTTAATACAGACAGACTAGAATTGAAAGTTACCTTCCTCTACATCATCGTGCTTCTCCTCTACTCTCACCTTTTCAAGGCAAAACCTGTGTTTTCCTGCAGAAAAAAAAATATGACAAGGATGAAGGTTTAATTTTATTTTAGTGGTTTTAATAACATTCAACTATGTTACATTTTAAAGCTGCCTAATTATCAGATGTAACATCTGGGATACAGTATCTATCAGAGTGTGTTTTATCCAAACTGGGCACAGATACAAGAAAGTGTTATTTGTATTTATTAACTGGAACATAGAGAAAGGTCAACACTTTCCCTATTCATCCTTCATCAGCAGAGAGGCTGGTAAGAAAAAAAGGTAAAAGCAAAACCCTTAATCAACAAAAAATTGTGCCTTCAGAATATGCAAGACACATGAAAGCAAACAAGAAGCTTCTTACCTGTGCATTTTTTCCTTTTATTGAATCATTCAGTTAAGCTACAGAGCATGTCACAGACCTCTTCTGTTCTCAACTGAAGCCAAAAGAAGTGGTTTCTCTCTTGCTGCAGTGGCTGACAAGAAGCACTGAAACATTGTTCATAAACAAGCAGCAATTAAGAGAAAGCAGAACATTGCTAGAATAGTTCCTCTTAATATGTTTTATTCCACTCTGCAGTACTTTTGAAGTAGTTGAACAGTTGTTTCTATAATCTTCCCAAGTACTTGTGACAGTAGTAACAATTATTGACTCTTCAATGCAACGTGTGCCTCCAGAGGTTTTGAGTCTTTTTTTTTTTTTTTTTCCTAACTGAGAAGAGGTGACTTTCTTCTGACCTTTCAGTTCTAGAGAGTATCAAGCTGCTGCTGGAGGGTGTGTGGGCACATGGATTGAACAGCCCTGTTGGTATCTGTTATGGTGCAAGTGTGTGTTTCTGACCCCATACACCCTCATTAGCTGTTTTCCCAGGCATCTGCTACAGCACAGCCACCATTCACATTCTCAGTATGGCACAACAGAGTGGCTTTTCCTGCAGGGAGGGGATGCCCAACACAGGGGCTTTATTCTGAACAACACAGAAGTGTCTGACTGGGTTAGAACAGCAGCCTGTTTGGGCCAATGTGCTGGGCCAGTCTCCTGCAGTGGAAGGAGATACTGTCTAGAGACATTATGGGAACCTGGCCACTTCCTGTGATCTGTTCTCATGCACTTCCAGCATCACTGGATCAAGGAGCATTTGCTTTGATACTGTTATCTGTGATACCATTCCCCTGCTAGTTTCAGTGGCTGCTGCCCACTCCCCCTGCCCCATTGTAATATTGCATGATTTGATCAGTGACACTTCACATTCATTCACCTTATCAACCACCTTAATGATTCCCAGGACCCTTCCTGATGATGTCCAACATGCTGACTGCTTGCTGCTGCTGGACACTGAGCTGGAAGGTCACTTTTCTCCCTCAGCATCTCTGATGTGGCCTGTCACACAATTCTGGTCCCTTTCTCTATCACAGATTTTTTTTTCTCTCCAGTCCCATTTACCTTGAATACATGAGAGCTGTCAGAGTTATAATCCAGTCTAATTTAGCAACTGGTGGCTTTAAAGTGCTGTGGTTTTAATCAGAAAACAAAATGGAATCCAAACTGGAAAACAAAACTAGATCTAAAACAGAATTTGAAATAGCATTTTGAAACCCTTTCCAGATATACTTATATATAAAAACTACTATTTCAAAAATACTACTTTGACTGAAATCTGGAATCCCCTGGCAACTATTTGTGCAGTAGAAGGACTGCTTAGGCTGGGTTTTGCACAGGCCTTTGTCCTAGGACTGAAGGAAGGATGCCCTGGGTGCTGCTCTTTAGGTTCTCAGTGGGCTTGTTCACTTGGGGGCCTCCTCCACATGTGTGTGGATTGCATGGTTATTACTGATGCCATGCCCTGGAGGTGACAGCAAGCCTGTTTCTCGAGCCTGGACAGCTGTGTTTACTCATCTGTGTTTCTGTGCTTCCATGATGCACCTGAGGTAATGTCCTGGCTGAAGGGCCATGGTGTGTCCCAAGTAGTGAATCACTGTGTATACAGGAGGGAGCAAAGGTTATCAGCACTGATTCCAAACCATTTCAACAATTTATTTTAAACCCGCTATGAATAAAGGGTTGAATCTTCTATATCAGCATCATACAGAATGTCATTTTTGAAGAAGCTCTACAGTCATAGAGATGAAAAGAAATATATTGATGGATGGTCCATTTTTCAATGCCTAGTTGAATTACTCAGCAGGATTAAAAATAAAATTTTAAAATACCTCAGATCAGCCAAGAGAGCTTTCCAAGCTTTGGCTTTTAAAAGCCATTTCTACTGTCTCTAGCTTCCTCAGGTAGAATTTGAAGCAGCCTTTCATACCAGGTATGATACTTCCTTGTTGCTTAAGTGTTTTTGGATTATATGTTATAACAAAAACATTTTGCAACATGCCATTCATTAAAATAAGAGTACTTGTATTATATTAAGTGTGTATAAGTTACATAATTATGTCGAGAAAATACAACTGTGATTTCAATCCAGCTTTTTTTTTTTTTTTTCTGAAAATAATCCCTTCTGTTTGTAACAGTCAGGTGTACAACTTCAGTTTCTTTGATCGTGGGAGCTGACAGCTCATACCTGACTACCACTGAGATGGTGTAGTTTTTGCCTGAGGTAGAGCAACAGGTCAGTCTGACTCAGCACACTGTCCTGATTCCTGTCTTTGAAAGAGCTCTGTGTGTAGAAATGAAGAGCATGTGCACATCTCTCTGATTGCGAGTTCTCCTGAAAAGGCACTGCTGGTCTTTTCTGACTTCAGCCTTCTTTACTCTTCAATAAATAGGTCCTTCCTGCAGCACAGGAGCCAGTGTTCTCTTTTATCTCTTCATGTCACACCTTGAAAACACTCTTTTCTCAAACAATGCTGCTACTGTTCTCTTGGTAGCCCAGAGTGGCAAAAGTGGTATCAGAACAGTTCCTTTCTCCATCTCCTTGGAATATGTAAAGGTATTGTGCTGTTCCTGCTTTTCCTGAGTAAAGCTCAGGAGGAATGAAAAATCTGAGTCTCTGCCTTACTCAGCATGTTGAGTAACCAGCCCAGGGCAGCTATAAAACACTTTTAAAGCCAGGCCTCCCTCCCCACTGGCAGCAGCTCCATGCCACTGGCATCCAGCTCTCATTTTAGAGTGATTTGTTTGTCTTCAGGAGGCAGCAGATGGCAGCAAAGTTGTACAGATGCACCAGGAGAAGGAAAATATCTTTGTGCACACACTCTAACAACATTCCATGGAAAAAACGTATCATTTGTTTCTGTCTGTCTTGCAGTGTGGTTAAGACAATAAATCAGGTTTGTTGGCCCTCATGCCCTTGTAACGTAAGGGGTTGTTTTTCCCCCATTACCAGGAGTTAATGAAATCAGATTGGGGTGAAAGGATATGAATTATTTCTCAGTAAATCATCTTCATCTCTGTGGGACTCACTTCTTTGTGCAAATCTCTTTATATCCTTCATTAAACAGATACTGATGGCTTTGTGCAAATATTATAACGAAGTGCTGGTGTGTGCACTTTGATTGACTGCCAGTCTCTGCTGTGAGCTATGGAATTCCTCTCTCACTTGAGCTGTCCAGATACATCCTTTTCTAACACCTCAAAATAGGTAGCAAGATTTTTTTTTTAAACATAAAGAGAAAAAAAGAGGAGGAAGGAAATGCTACTGTATAAAGTCTTAGTGTTTAAAACACTCCAAAGTCCTACTGCATTAAATAAAAAATGAAGTCTGGGTTTTGGACAAGAGCACTTGGAGTTTCTGGGATTCCATCCCTGCTCATGAACACATTTAATGATGCACTTGACACATGTATGTTTGCTGAAGTTGTCGCTGCCAGCAGCACCACATCCACTTAGAGCAGCAGCAGTAAGCATACATTGCTGAACTCATTTCAGACTGAATGGAGAGTCTGGATTTGTGTTCCTTCTTTTTGACAGGGATCCCATTCCTTACTTGAATCTTTTAGTAGTTTCTTCATAGTTCAAAACTAGAAGTTGGGAATAAATGAAGTATAAAGCAAAATTTACAAGACAGTCTTTTGGTATAAAAATAGACATGTTTTTGAAAGAAAGCTGGGGCTTAGATTTTCTTCCTGCTGAAGTCAGTAGAAGTTTTGTTTCAATTAGATGGGATCAGTCTCAGGCCTGGGATTTGGTGCTAAGATTCCTGTCTGGCTCCCCAGTTCATCACACCAACATGTCTGATGTCTGTAGGCAGTAAGGAGACTAATGATATATGCCAGTTGCACATTTTTCATGTTGTTTATCAATAAGGCTGGACTATGAATATGTTCCTTATGCAGAATGAGATGCAGAGCTGCACAGCCTCGGGAAAAAAAATTACTTAGAAAAGGTGACTTAAAATCCCTCACTTTTCCCTTGTCTCTAAAGAGAACAGACATATTTTACAAGGTGCAGCTGTCCTCTTCCAGTGTGCAGCTCAGACCTGCTCCTGAGCCCTTGTGGACAGGCAGGGAAGTGTGGTGGCCTCTTAGAGTTTGGTGCTTTCCAGCAGAGAGACACCAGAGCTGGGTCACGTCAGGGGAAACGAGGAGCCCACACGCCCTTCTGTGCCGAGCTGTAACAGTGGTGAGATGAATTAAACGGTGCCTTTCAGTCCTGGAGTGATTCAGCTTCATGGAACTCCTGTCACAGTAACCACCTCCTAAAAGGACAATGAGCGTGTTTGTTTGATGAACTGCTCAGTCTGCTCCTGAACTAACAGATAAGATCCGGTTTGTTTGTTCTCCCCTTTCTGCCCATACTGCTGGACATCAGAGATTAAAACCCAGACATTTATTTGTTTGTTTTTACACCATGTTAGAAAAGTATGAAGAAAATATAAACCTTTTTCTAACTGATGGAAAAGTTAGAAAAGAAGTGACAACTTACAGAAAGCATTGGAAGAACACTTACTTTGCAAACCTATTATTACAAAATATGTGCCTTCAGTGGGCACAACAGATCTTTCTTGACTTTGGAAAACCCCAGGATTTTGTAAGTGGATGAGAGACTCAAGGAGGTCTAGTTAAATGTTTTGTGAAAGTTATCACGGAATCAAAAAAAGTAAAAAAATTTCATTTGGCGTCCTGACTGCTGTTGTGTTTGCTGGGAATGTTGCATGCAAAACACTCCAGTCTTATCAAATCATTAACATTGATTCTAGTCTTAATGGGACCATTTGTTTTTCATTTGGAGACATTACGAAGCATTTTGACTTGTGTACATAGCTTGTAGTAAAAAGGCTTTTACATAGCAAAGTTCTTTACCTCATGAACAAATTATGCTCCTTCTTCTCATGCAGGATACATGGCCTCACTCCAAAGAATTAAGTATTTAAAAATTAAAGCAATTTCAAAGCTGACACAAATTATTTAGTGAAAAAAACCCCTGCTCCTTAAAAAATATTTGGATAATAAAAGCAAACCCTTGTGAATGCAATAAACAAATTTTAGTTAGGCATAATTGGATTTACTTATTGGTTGTACTCAGTCGTGCTGGAATTCTTTCTCCTGATGCCTGTGTGCTCTACACTCCTTAAGTATGATGTGAGATAATATGAAACGGTGAATTGACAGCACAAGGAAACTATTTGGATGGCTGTCTGGAGTTGCCATTATTGGCTTTAATTATGACTTGCTGTCCTTTGGGTACTCAATGAGCCAGAAAAGGCTTCATATGTGCCAAAGTATTCATTAGTATTCCCCTTTCTGTCATTGTGCTTGCAGAAAGAGTTTATATCTGGCACCTGACTGCAGTTCTTCTTAGCACGGACCGAGATGCTTTGCAGATTTTGATAATCATCTGAAAGTACACCAATGTCTCTACTTTTTGGATGCAGCAGAAGTTGTTCCTAGGTAACAGTGGAAGAACTCTGACCACTTTCTGATGTAACTGGAGAAAAAACAATTTTTGCCGTTGTTCACGTCACATGGCTGCTTAAAGAAAATTTTGTGGTACCAACTGGAGAAAGAAAAATCATTACTTGTCTCCTTCTTCCAGGTTAGGGGACCTGCACTAGGGCTTCATGGGGAAGTCTTTGTATATCAGCATTTTAGGCACCTTGCCATCATTCCATATAGAACTAATAATAAAGCCCAAAAATCTTTCTGAAATAAAAATAGTCTCTGGAATCCATTTTGGTAATGAAAAATTGTCTATAGTGAAGAATTTTTTTGTCTGCCATAGGGTGTCCCTAGGGTAGGTACAAAACACAGTAATCACTCATAAAGAATATTCCATGAACTCTTCTGACACTTCACTGTGGAGGCTGTGCTGAGAATGGTGACCACTCCTTTGGCATCTGCTCTTGAACAGACTGGTGGACAAGGATGAATTCCTGCTCCAATACATATTTACCATTGCAAAACTTAATTTTAATTTAGAACTTTGTTTGAGCTTCAAGCCATGTTTTTAGCAGCCTTTGAAATACTGTCCTGTGGGACACCAGACTGTTCTTAGAAAATAATATTTTAACTAAGGTGGTGTGTAAACAGATACTCCTGATTTTGGAGGCATTTGATGACATATTCCACTTCTCATCTGTCACATTACAGCATAAGCTGGCTTTGACTTAAGTACAGAGTTCTTCTTGAACTTCTACTATTATAAGAGGATGCTCACTTGCATGGGCTGTTTCACAGTCTTGTTCTCCCTGTAACCCCAAATCCTTACCCTTCTCAGGGATTTTAATCTAGATCATGGATGAATTTCAGCCACTATTTAAGCATTCATGCTCATCATTTTGCGTTATGGGATGAAGTGAAAAGATGCTTCATTTTGGTATCACCCCCTGCTTGGGCAGGAGGAAGAGCTTTCACCTGGGCAGCTTACACCTGGGGCTTTTGCAGAAATGGATGAGAAGAGAGGATGCTGTCTTGATATATATATTGATAATATAGTATATTCTACTCCTTATAAACCCATTCCCTGAAACCTGGAACTGAGACTGGGGTATGGTGTTAGCTGTGCAATGGGAAAGAGTCCCTCCCTGCCTGCCATTCTCCTGCTCTACCATTCTCCTCCTGCTTTTCTAGCCTGGGTTAGCCAAAATCCACTGACATCGTGTTTCCAGGGTTTCCTTGTCTGTTCTTTACACTCAAAGAGTGTGCCATCTTTGGGCTGCTCACTACTTCCTCACTGCTTTCTGTGTTTGTCCTTAAAAACACATGGTTTCTAGGGTGGGTGGGGGAATGGAGGGAACTGAAAAAAACCCCAGTCTTTCTTTTCATTGGTTGCTATTTTTTGCAGAAAGTTTTGTTTCTCCTTACAGGCGCAGCAGGTGGTGCTCTTGGTCCTTCCAAACACAAGTTGCACTTCCTAAACTCCAGTCAGGTCAGAATTGTGCCATCCTGCACCAGCTGGCTGGTTGGAGCCCTGGAGTCTGGTTCAGGGCAGGGTCTTTCAGCTTTGAGTGAAGTGTTTTCCACCAGTGAAGAAGAAAGGATGGAAGAAAAGCTACTCTATGTGGGGTTTTGGCAGGAAATGAAGAAAAAAAGTCAATACAAACCAAAGGAACTAGTTGCCAAGTACATACTTAACCACACTGTAGCCCAGTCCAGCCTTCTGTCCCAAATGTAGATGGCAAAAATACTGACTGTAGAACTTATAAGGACAACACTGTAGCTACTAAATTGGATGGTTCTGTTGCCATTGCTTTCTTGTGCTGTGCACATTAAGTAGGATTATGCTTTCACCTGCACATTGTAATTTCTCACTGCAAGCACCACAAAGCTTGTAACAGCGATGATTCTAATTTCCAGGTTTCCTGTGGTCTGAGAATAGCCACTTGCTTGTTTCTCAGCTGGCAGCTATACCCTGTGCTGAAGACTATGCATTTGTGTCATCCCTTACATCTTGCAAAATCTGCATCAGAAAGACCATTGGCAGGAGACAGGTAAATTTTCTTCCAGCTGCTAACAAACACTTAATTAAAACTGGCAAAGTGTCATTATCTTTGATTTTCTTTTTTTAAAAATAATGTTTCAAGTGGAAAACCCACGTGTCAGGATTTCAAAAACCTTAGTTGAAAGTGCTTAGAAAGTAACTAAAAATAGGCAATTCTGAGCAGAACTTCAAAGTTTGGATAGAAAAATCATGAATACATGGCAAGTATCTCATCACTGGATCCCTACCCAAACTTTTTGCAGCAGTTTCCTGAAAAGGTGTCATTGCCAGTTCTTTTCAATTTTTCTCATAAATATATGTTCTTGAGGAATTTAATATTAGGTAAAAAAAAAAAAATGTATCCCTACTTCATTTATTCTAGAGGCATTGAGTTCTGCTGTTCCCCAGTTCTCTCTTGTATATGTGAACTGTTACATGTTCAGAGATATGGTAAAATAGAGGAAATGCTAGGTTTCACCCCAGAAGTTATTCAAATCCACTTGTTTAGGTTTTAGGTTTGTTTTCTTGGAGTGCAAGAAGAAGCCACCAATAGATGGTGCTGGTGGTGCATTAATAAGGTTCAGTTTCACATTTGTTTTCTGGTCTGTGCTTGGAATTTGTTTAAAAAAAAAAAAAAAAAAGAGAGAGAGAGAAGAAAACAAAACAACAAAAAAGAACAAAACAACAAAATCCCTCATGCTAAGCTTTTATCCAAAATGTTCTCCCCGCACTGAACCGGTCACCGTTTAACTTTAACCTGAACTGTGGCCCAGGAAATCCTTCAACATAAATAACCTTGGAAGCTGCCATGACCATTTTTGGAACGTGCTGCCTCAATAAATCTGTTACTTTGTTGTGCAATGTTGAAGTGTGCAGTTGTTTCTCTGATTAATTGGGGCAAAAAATAAACTTGCACGATCAATCCAAGCTGTGACACGTTTCAGCCCTGGCTTGAATGTGTGGGCAGAAAAGAGCCTTAGAGCCTTCTTGACAGACCTGCCCTGGAATTTTAGGATGCATTGCTGGCTCAGAGTTTACACCATTTGATGAGATAAGGTGGCTGCTAACAAAGTCTGCAAGGGAAGAGTTTTGGTCTGTCCCAAGACTGCCATTCTAGCTTGGCATGAGTAGGACTTAACACAGTGAGAAATGATTCATCTTGACCACTAACTCCACTAAAGACAACATAACTGAAGTGTTTTATGTAATTGTGTTTATTTTATTTCACATATTACCCATGGAGAACAGCTGATACATTCTCTATATCTTTCACCAGTCTGGAATGCAAGATAAAAAAAGGTATGGAAAAAGAGTTTAACGTTTGACATTCACGATATGAAAAATAGAAGGGATACAATGCTTTAAAATGCCCTTATGCAATATATATATATATATAAACCGTATAAAAATAAAATATATTTTTCCAAAAAAAAAAAAAGACATGACACAGAACAATCTTAAATACCAATGCAAATCTCGTGATCCACACACACCGCACTTATAATTAACAAAAACCACGTACAATTGCACTTTTCCTCTCTGTGACGTTCAAGTATATCGCAGTCCCCGCAGGGACTAAAGAGTGTCCGATTCCCTGCCGGGTGCACATTACGCAGAGGGTAGAGCAGATGCGGGCGGCCCGTCTTTGCCCACGGCTGACGCGCACCCTCCAACCCTTGGGGGCAGAGGGCGAGGCCGGGACCCGTCACCCACCGGCGGGTCCCCATCCCCTCCTCGGGGCGGCGGGGCGCGAGAGGGCGGCGAGGGCCCCCTGGGAGCAGCGGCGGTGCCTTCGCGTCCCGGGCGGCGGCGGCGGCTGCGGGAGCCGGCGGTGCCCGGCCCGGGCAGGGCGAGAGTCCGTGGCGGGCGGGGGGCGCAGCGTCCGCTGCCCTTCTCAGCTCCCCCGCGGAGGGCGCGCCGGGGTCCCGCCCGGGCAGGCGCTCTCCGCGAATCCTGGCGGATCTCAGTCCATCCGTCGAGGCGGCCTCGGCCGGGTCCTTGCGGCACTCAGACTCCGAGGACGGGGCCGAGGGGCTGCGCCCGGCGCGTCCGTGGGCGCCTCCCGGAGCGGGGGGAGCGCGCTGGGCTGCGGCGCTCGGGCAGGGAACGCCGCCGGCGGCCGTAGCCCTGGGGGCTGATCTTGTTGGGGGGGGCGGCATCGTTCCTATCGTTGACGGCCGCCCTGTGGAGCTCGTCGACCAGCCAATGCACCGTGCACGTCCCGAAGCGGCACGCCTTTGTTTGGAAGTGGGGGAATCTGTTAATGCTCTGGCGGTAGCGCTTGACGCGGATGTGAGCATCCTCCCGGTTGCTGCAGGAAGAGAGAGAGAGCGGGCATGAGAAGAGAGCAGTGGGGGCCCGGAGGAGGGGACCCGGTGGGCGAGGGAAGGGGAGGACAGGGAGTCCCCAGGCTGGAGACGGGCTCGTCCCGATGGTGCCCAGCTGCCCCCCAGCAGCCCCGGCTGTGCCCTGCGCGGGAGCGCGGAGCAGAACGGGCTGCCCCTGCGAGGAGGGCCCCGCCGGTTTACGGCTGTTACTTTTTTCTATGCATCCAGGGCTCAAGTTACTATTTATATCTGACTTTCGCAGCAAAGGCGCTACTATCTCCCGCCAGCTAAAGAGCGCGGGGAAAGGAAGGCGGGAGGCTGCTTTCAGCGGGATGTGCAGCTCGGGCAGGACCTGCCTCTGGGGCGGGGAGGATCTACAGCGAGAATAACCCTAAACACCCGGAAACGAGGGGACCCCGAAACGTTCCACTGCCTCGAGCAAGTGCCCGAGCCCAGGAAGGGCTGCAATTTACCTGGGAGGCGAGACTCGGGAGTCCTCCTTCATGTCCTGGGTGCGTATGAGAGGCAGCACGTCGGCGGCTGCCCCCAGCCCTCGGAGCACGCCCGCAGGCTTCAAGTCCCGCTTGGCTCGGCTTAGTGCCCATTTCGTCCATCTGAAAGGAGCGCAAGGGAAGAGGAGAGCCTGTTATCGCAAGTCTGCAGGGCGGGAGCCAAACCAAATACGGTCGAGGGGCGAAAATCTTTGCCAGCGCCGAGATTTTTTTCCCTTTTTTAATTTTTTTTTTAATTTTTTTTTCCCTCCCCCCAATGTTTCCTGAAAGGCCACGAGGCCTTTAAGGAGCTGAGCAATTCCCGCAGGGAATCCAGTGCCTCTGCTCGCGGCCGGAGCCAGGCGCGGGGGCTCGGCAGCTGCAGGCGCGGCGCAGGGCGCTGGCAGGAGGGCGCGCTCCGATACTCACTTTCTTTTGAACTCTGTCGCTACGTCCACCCTTGCAGCATCCACCCCGAAGAAGGTCACAGAGCCGAGATAGAGCAGGGCTACGTGAACTAGTTTCATTCTGGCCGGGCTCCTGCTGGAGGAAAAAGAGAAGAACTGTAAGCATGCTTGCTAATAAAAGTCAAGTAAGGACTGTCCTGTATTCCTGGTGATTCCAGAGAGGAGGTCCTTCCCTCGCAGAGCCCCCAGGCTACTGGGGACTTTGTGTCTGATATGAACCAGAAGCTAATATTTGCTCAACAACTTATCACAGAGTAAATAACAGAGCCTCCAAAGTTTACGTTTGTAGAGAGTTTAGTTGCAGAGGCGGCTGGAAACCAGCAGGATTTCCAGAATACCCCCAGCGGCTTGCACTAGGATTTAGCAAACCCATAAGATTAGGGGGAGCTGGCTATCGGACGCATCGTTTCCAAACTCCAGCAAGTGTTTTGCTTGCCGGGAAGTTTATTCCCTGATAGCTCCTCTTCCCACTTCACACGCAGAACCAGCTAGTTCTGGATCTTATGTTGTAAACTGCAGCTGATGCCAAGAGCCAGTGCAAGACTCCACAGCATAACTCCAAACTCTTCAAAACAGTCCAAATTTAGTAGAGTTTTACTCGCGTTCCATCTCCCCTGAATCTTTTGTTGTCGCCAAGGACGGAAAGAAAAAATAGTTCTTACCTGACAGTGAGGATAATCCACTGAGACAAATGTTTTTGTAGTAGCGATCCGAGCTTGCAGGGTTTCCTGAGGAGCGAGGACTCCTCCTTTGTGTGTGTGTGTGTGTGTGAAGTAATCACTGCCGAGCTCTGCGCTCCACTGCTCGCTTTTATAGAGCAGCGCTGAGAAGTGGGTGGACCTTGGCGTGGCTGGGCGATCTCTCTTTTGGCCCCCACATTTCAAGCAATCCTTAAGCATTCTGACCTGGATTGGGGGCAACATTGGCGGGCGGGGGGGGGAATAAGAGGATTATTGAAAATTATCTTAAACAACCCCCTTGGTATTTTGTTAATTATAACGGCAGCTTTTGGGATTCTGAGTCATGGCACAACTTGCAAAATCCGATGAGCCCCTCAGCCTGTTTTACTTGGGACAGAGGTTTTAACCACCGATATATAATTATATTTACGCTGTCTGGAGCATAATTTCTCATTCTAGACATCCTAGCTTCAGGTGGGTGAAAGCAGAGGAGTGGGAACCAGATTCGACCCATTCCAAAATCCATGAAAATCCATCAAATACCAAAGTTCCCAAAATAAACCCATATTTGGACAACGTGAATTTATAATGAGTAACAGGAATGAGCCTTCTTTACATAAGTAAGGAGGTGGCAAATCGGGCATCATTAATATTTATGACTCAACTTGGGTGCATTTTTTATCTGACAAAATCAATTTGATTTACTTGATCGATTTAAGTAGATCGTGATTCAAAGGGTTTTGGCAGATGAAGGTTAGAGCCCAGTTTTTTGCCTTGGAACAGAGCAAGTGGTATTGCTTTGGGGCAAGCATAGGGTCACTGAAACGCCGGGGGTTACTGCACCAGGAAGATCCACCGTGCCTTGTTCTGTGCCCAACCCGCAAACCTCCCCGGGCGTGCGTGCGGTTACTCCCCGGCCAGAAAGCTAAACCAGTGCAGGATCGGGGTCTCTAACAGCATTCTTCCGCCTGGCCAGCTTAGTATGACCACCTTGTTGTTGTTTTTTTAACAGTCTTTAACGTCTTTGCTCCGTGACGCTTCAGAAATGCAGAGGTCCGGCTTCGCAGGGGGTGCTGGAAGCCAGCAGCGGATGGACCGTGTCTCCGCTTACTTGTCGCAGTGCAAATTCGGCGGGACCGAGGGAAATGCCCCAGGAGATCTGCGCCCTGGGGCGCCAGGGTCCCCTGGCCGGCGAGAGACACTCGGCAGGAAGGAATGAGCCGGTGAGATGTTTCCCTCACATCTCGCCCCAAGCAGTGTTTCAAAAGTCAGGTGAGTGAGTGTGTGCTCGTGACTCTGCCTTTCTAGATAACCGCGGTGTATAACAACACCCCGGAGAGGTATGTGCAGGGGGATGACGGAAACTTTCCTGTGCATGGCTCACTCGGTCTCAGGTGCTCTCTCCCTCCCTCCCCCCGCTCGCCAGCAGCGTCCAGACATCTGGAGGCTTCTGTCTCCGGCATCTACCTGTGCGGGACGGGCTGGCTGGCTCACCCGGCCGGCGGGGAGGGCCAGCACTGCCCGTCGCTGCTCCCCAGCATCCGCCGGCCGCTCCTCTGCCCCGAGCCCCCTGCGCGGCTCCCGCGGGGCGAGGCTGCTCCCCCGGCCCTGAGCCGGCGGCCGAGCAAGCCCGGATCCGCTGCCCGCCGCACCTGCCCGGCCGAGCGCGGGGCGGGAGGCGGCGGCGGCGGCCCCGGAGCGCCGGGAGCCAGCGGGGCTGCCCCGGGCTCGCCCTCGTCCCTCCTGCCCGCAGCTCCGCGGCTGCCCGCGCCTCGCACCGTGCTCCGGAGCACAAACGCGCACAGAGAGAGGCTGGGGGGGAAAACACAGAGAGGGAGAAAAGGAAAAATAAGTGGTCTAGAACTGGACCGTGTCATGACCAGAGCTGCACGACTGCATCAGCCCGCGACGGCTGGATTTGAGACCTCATGAGGCAGCTCAAGCTCGTGCGAGTTCAAGCATTTCCTTGATTAGCAGAAGTTGAAACTGAATCTAACTTTTTTTCCGAATGAGAAGGCAGGATTTTATGTGATAAGCATTGCTTTGACTCAAATTAAGTCTCCCATTCCAGTAAAAAGAAAGAAAAAAAAAAAATCACACGTTTCCTCAAATGCTGGAAAATCCCTCATTAAAATCCTTGGCTTATTTTGTATACTCTTAGCCAAACAATGCAGAAAAAATTCCTACATTGATTTAGGAATAGTAATAACAGTAGTAACACAACTCTCGTGACTTCCATACTGACTGTAACTGTCATCTCAACACAAAATTACTTCATGCAAATTCATGAGGTGGCAAACTCTGACACATAAATGATCAGTTTATTGCTGATGTAATTTGTGAAAGGGCTTCAGCAGGTAAAGCTGGTTCAAATCTACCACAAAACATCATGTTCTTTGTTCAGATGCTCATTTTGGCTTTTCTATGAACTTGCATTCTCATGCTGTTTGGAAATGAGCAACAGTCACTGAATCGGTACTATGATGTAAGAGTGACCACTTTTTAAAAAATTATTCCCCAAATAGTTATTTCCTTTTTTTAAAAAACCCCCTCAGTTTCACAGAATGTTCCATAGCAGTGTCATTCACAAGCTGTGAGTCTGAGGCAATGCCAAGCAGTTCAGCAAGACCAGTCTGTGATGTCAAGTGCAGGGTGTCCCAGATGCTGCCTCATCCATGGGGGCAAGTCCAGCGAGCTCCTGGACCTGATTACTGCTTATCTTGGGTGTACCATTCAACCTCTTGGTGTTGCCATATGCACAGAACACCTTTCAACAAGTACCTGCTCTGGCAGGGACATGGTAAAGATGAGTTGCTCTTTATACGGCATTTTATTCAGGCTGAGATTTATTCCAACAGCAAAAGTCTAAAATCTGTGGGTATCAACAGGGAATCAGTGTGAGGCAAATATTCTCTGCTGATTATGGAAGAAAACTGCTGTTTGAAGCCAGTTGGAAGTGCCATTGCATGTTTCACTTTGTTTAAACAAATTGTTCTGAATTCATATGCCATGAGTACGAATAGACTTGACTGTATTTCAGGCTGCATGAAATCAGCAGAAAGATAATACTAGTAAAAGAATGGCACCCCCTGAAGGATCTAAAACCTCAAACAAGCTCCACACAGGAAAACCTTACTGTCAGTGCCTGCACTCAGCCATTTCTCTCCGTGCCAAAGGCACAGCAACAAAGGTGATTCCATTTCTGGTAGTCCCGTTGGAGGTGCCGTGGTGAGCCCTTGGCTGACAGGTTTGAGTGCACCAAACAAAGCCTCTGAAGTGAGTGGGGGATGTCTGCTGGTAGGGGAAAGCCTGGTCAGGATCATGGCTGCCCCCCTGGCATGGGTTGGGGTGACATTGGATAAAGAGACTGCAGGCAGAGTGTGACTTCTCTGTCTCCTGAAGGAGGACTGAACTGTAGAAGGTATTGTGTTCACACCTTGTTGTTGGCAAATACAAAATGTGAGTGTGGCAACATTGTCCCTTGAGTGCTTTCAGGCTCTTGGAGAGGCCGCAGCCTTGCAATCCTTCCCCTGGGCTAAGTACATGACAGTGCTCGTTGGTGTCCTCTGTGAGCCCCTGCTTCTCCTGTGAGGAGCCAGGCTACCCTGCTGCAAGTGAGGGAATTAAGGTTTGGTGGTCTGGATGAGCATTCAGTTTTACTTTTCATTAGAATTCAAGCAAACAAACACTGTGTCTGCTCCACTTCCTCACTTGTCCTGTAAGAACGCAAGGCTGCTCTATGCTTAAGGGAAGTTGCCTGGAGAAGTTGTGGATGCCACATCCCTGTAAGTGTTTGTGGTGTGCTTGGATGGGTCTGAGCCACCTGGTCTAGTGGAATGTGTCCCTGCCCGTGGCAGGGGGGGTTGGAACAAGGTGATCTTTAAGATCCCTCCTGACTCTAATCATTCCATGATGCTGTGAAATAAATAAGCTCAACTGAACTTCCTGTTTCTTATTTAAGATGTGCCACTTCTTATAAACTTTATAAGCTTTATAAACTTTGGCTGTACTGATCTAGATGGCAGAAGGAGCAAGGCTGTAAAGTGAGCACTATCAGTATTGTGAAATCACTAAATAAACATCTTGCTCTTGGAGCAGCATTTATTAATGCCCTGGGAAAGGTGTGAGTGATCCTCTCCTGCTAGAGGTGCTGTGTTAAGAGAGCAATGAGATTTTACTACTGAGATTTGTTATTCCATATTTAATCCTTTTATGAGTGCAGATATGATAACTCTAAGGTCCCATTTCAGCTCCAAATTAGGTAGTTTCTTAGTGTCTTTAAACTTTCCCTCCAGGTTTAGCTGTACAGAATATTATTCTTTGCTTTTGAGAACTGTTGTGTCCTACAACCAAAATGCCTATACACAACTTCACAAAGGTATTCCTACCTAGCTCCTGTGTAGAAGTGACTGACCCCATAGAGTGCATCTCTTTCTCAAAAGTATGGTCAGTCTTTTTGATGTCTATATTACACATTTTACTTTACTTTACTCCTAAACAAGGAAATGTATTAGGATTGGATCTTTACACATGTCATTTGCTTCAAAACAGCTAAATCATGAAGCTGATGACTCTGAGGAGATGTTAACCTCTGCCCTCTGCTGAGAAGACACAAGCGGGAACACTGCTTGAAGCTTCCTGACCAATCTGCATCTAGCTTATCAAGACACTGCATCAGAACGTCCCAGCTAAGAGGTGCAAGAACGGCGGGTTTGAAGCAGAAATACCTCTGACACTACTAATGGCTGTCTGCTGGGTCCCTCGTCAGGGTGGATCGTCAGGAGCGAATCCAGTTTGCTGCATTTCCACACCCAGCCTGGTACCCACAACTGCTCCTCGCTGGAGTGCACCCCATGTCCTCCGCGCCGCTTCTTCCCTCTGTGCTGTCGAACGGGACGTACACAGAAGCTTATCAAGAGTGCTTTTTGCAGGCTCTGCCAGCTAACCAAGCACTGTACTGTCTGCTCGTTTATCCTCAGCATCTCCACGACTGCTGGCAAAGCCCACCGTGCTTTCGAGGGCTACGCTCCAAAAGGTGCCTGCCTCATCTGCACGTTATAAATAGCACCACGGCAGCTCCCCGGCGGGGCCTCGCCGAGCGCCCCAGCAGCCACCGCCCGTGCCCGGGCCAACACGTCCGAGGCCAGGCGGGTCACGCCGAGGCACCGCCGGCCAGTGCCCTGCCAGGCTTGGCCCCGGCGCCGCGACCCGCGGGGAGCAGCCGGGCCGGGCCGGGCAGCACAGCCCGCTCCGGGGCGTGGGTGCTGGTGTGAGGGGGCCGGGGCCGAGTCCCCCGCGCCGACACTCGGCACCGCCACAGAGCCCAGCGGGGCCGCGGGATGGCTCCCGCCGCGGCGGCACGTCCCGCACGGCTCGGACGAAAAGTGACCGGGACACATTCTGGAAGCGCTATCCCCGATTCCCCAGGCTGGGCTGGCGGGGCCGGCGTTATCTCGCCGCCGGCTTCCATTTCCGCGGAGCCTCGGCGGGGGCGATGCCCGGCCCCGGCGGCTCCTCGCGGGAGCGGCGAGGTGCAGCCCGGCTCAAGCGCCCGAGTCTCAAAGCACCGCTCAAGCACCGGGCACGCAGAGCGCTGTGACCCGCCGCGAGTGTCTTTTGTCAGGGCAACGTGTCCCGCACCCTCTGCCCCGCGGGCGGCCACCGCACACGGGGAGGCTGCCGGGAGACAAAGCCCCGCGCGGGCGGGGCGCGCACTTCCCCCGCCGGGCCCTCCCCGCCCGCAGGGGGCTGCGAAAGGAGGCCGCGGCGCTGGCAGCGGCGTGCCGGCACGGCGGCCGGCCCGGGGCAGCGGCACTGCGGGACAGCCGGGCCGGGCCGCCCCAGCCCCCGCCCAGCCCCGGGGTCACGGCGAGCGGTCCGGGCGGCGCGCAGGCGCACGGCGCGCCCGCGCCTCCAACATGGCTGAGGTGGAGCCGTTCCTCCTGCGGCGGGCGCGGAGCGGAGGATGCTGAGCCTGCCCCGAGCCGCCGCCGCAGCCGCTGGGGTGGTGAGGCCGAGGCGCGCCTCGCGCAGCCATGGCCAGGCTGGCCGACTACTTCATCGTGGTGGGCTATGACCACGAGAAGACAGGTAGGTGTGGCTGCGCGCAGCGCTGCCCCGCCGTGCCTGGCCGCTCCCCGCGCTCCTGCCCGGCCCCGGCCCCCGCCCGCCTCCGGCCGGGCCGCGGGAGGAGGAGACTGCGGCGTACACGGGGCGCGCGTCCGGCCGGGGGAGGAGGGGGTGAGGACAGCGGGGCGAGCCAAGGGTTAATCCCCCTTTCCCGAGGGGGGAAGCGGAGGGGCTCCTGCACCGCCTGGCCGGCGCAGCCCCGGCCCGCCCCGCCCGCCGGCAGCGGCTGCGGTTCCTTCCCGAAAGCGCGGGCAGGTTCAAACGCGGCCCGCGGCTGTGGCCCGCGGGGCAGGGCCGGTCCCGCCGTGTCCCCACCTGTGTCCCGCCGGCTGGGGCGCGACAGCCGCGCCTCCCGGGAGAACAAAGGCTGCCGAGGGGGCTCGGCCAGCAGCGGGGTTTGCCCCGTCTCGCTGCTCATCCGTCGCCTGTTGAACGGTGCCGCGGATCCCCCGGGAAAGCGCCGTAGCACCCGGGAGGCTCTGCAGGGATGGGTGCTTTTCCTAAAGCCTCGGGATACGTTCTGTCTGCCGGGAGGGAAAGGGAAGTGGTGGTATCTGCTGTCGTTTTGTGGGCAAAGAGAGAGTGGTTTGTGTTACGTAACTCCGTTATGATACCAGCTTTGTTGCTGCAGAGATCTCAAATCGGTGTTTATACTGATTGGAAAACGAAGTGATTGTCCTCTGGTATGTGTTTTTGCTGGGTATTTCAGAGCGATCCGTTGAATGTATGTTGTTAATAAACGATATTTTAAATAGTCCGACGTTCCGTAATTTATTTGACTATGCATAAACCAAACAACACTCAACTTTGTTACTCAGAGTAATTCTTTGAAGTGGCCATTGCATGTAGTTTGTATCTGTTCATTCAAAAAGTGCAGCTAATAAACTCAGACTGTGAGATTTTTTTTTTTTTAAGAAATAGAATTTTTAGAGAAATCATTATATCTGTGTATTTAAAGATGCAGTGTCTTATAAAGTTCTGCTAAGGGTCTCTTGGATTTTACTATTCTGCAATTATTATTCTATTAATTACAGCTTGGTTTCTCCTCCCACCCCTTTTGATAATCGGTTTGTCCTAATTGTACTGTCAAAATCAAGACATTTGAAATGGGGAGTATTTTATGTTGAAAATAAAGACCTTCCCTTTTGCCTCTCTCCTGTTTGGAGCATTTTCCCTGACAAAGTAGAGAGAACCCAAATCAAGACAAAGAAGAAACCAAAAAACCCAGATGTGCTTTTAAGAAGACAAAGCCAGTAGGCTACTTACTTCATGGGTATGATCAATCTGACAGACTAGGTGAAGTGAAATTACAGATTGCATTGGAAAGCTTTATGTCTGTAAAGTGTCTTCACCTGTAGCATTTAAATATGTGTTTAACTTCCCATATGCAAATTGTCTCATGAAATTCCGTGGACTTGTTTGCATGGGTGAAATTGAGCAGATTCAGAAATAACTCCTGAACCTTAATTTGAAAAGGTCATGCCCAGAAAGTAACTGTTTAGACTTTATTATTTAAATTACTTGTTGCTACTTTAGTGCTTCATAAGAAAAATGCTTGAAGGAACAACATTCTGTAAGACTAGGCATGCATTGTTTTCTAAAATTCCTTTACCCCCACATGCAATCCCATAATACATGGAGTACTGACCTTTATTTTTCATATAAAACTGTAGTATTTTGATGCATTTGTTATGCTTCTTTCTATACAAAAACCAGGGACAAACATTTTTAGGACTATAGACTAGCTACCCTTGAAGCTTTTATGTTTTTAAGTATGTTCCTTTTTTTCCCTCCTATTTTTTTTTCTTCATCTGCAGCTACATTCTGGCTTGGTTTTAATGTGCTTGATTTTAATGTTGAGTGTAATTACATTTTGTAGTGGTTTTTTTTGTCGCCCCCAGGCATAATCTGTGGAATAGTTTTGTATAAACAAGCAAACAAAAACACTGTACCCTTCCCCCCAACCTGTGTATCAGCAGCGTTTGGATGATAAATACTTGTGGTTTATACAGAAGGGTGTTTATAGTAGTGACTGCTCTCCCAGGAGAGCCCCACTGTGTCTGCTGGCTCTCCTCTCACTGCTTGCATGGATTTATTTACGTGTGCCAATATCTGCTGTACCCCTGAAAACCTGGTAAAGGTGCTGATTTCCTGGGCAGGCTATCTGGCTTTACTAAAAAAAACATTTGCTGTAAACATCTTATACTGCAGTGTTTATACCCTTTAGGAGCAGATTTGTAGATTTTTCTTGTTTTGGAACAACTTTGTTACTGATGCTGCAAGTTTTTAACCAGCACAGTCTTCGGGGGAGGTGGACAGTTTTATTGTCCTTGAATACACCAGAGAGTGTGACCTTTGGGAATCAAGCAATGAAAATCTGTTCTGTTCTGGTCTAGGCCTGTGTAAATTGATGTTACAGCAGTCCTAGTGCTGCCCTTCCTATTGTGTTAAATCTTCCTTTGGTTTCCAGCTCACTTTAGGATGCTGACCTGTCCAAAAGACCTTTCTTGCTGGGTGTGTTACCTGTGTTACTGTATTACCTTGTCCTTGGATTAGTTTTCTGCTGAGTTTTCAAACAGCGTTGGCTCACCAGGATGTCAGATGAATGCCAGTATTGGCATAAAGGAGGGTCAGGAGCATGCTGAGGAAGACAGATCAATGCACCCTGAATTAATGGTCCTAGAGCCTTGGGCACAAAGATGTTAGTGAGGTGGCTTAGTCTCCTACCTGCTCCAAGGAAACTAATGGGAGCCCTTGGATCATTTGCCTGACAGGCAGTTCATTCATGCTTGGCAAGATGCACAGAGGCTCTGCCTGAGTGAAGAATGAGCTTTGCTGTTGACAAGTGTCAGTGGAATTGCAGACACTTAAGAGCTGAGCAGTCTTTGTGTGAAGGATGGCCTGATTCACCCAGCTTTTTCTGTGTTTCAGCTACACTGGTCTGTGTTCCCATGTAAGTTGCTCAGTCTGTGTCTCTCATCATGAAGCCAAGCTCAGATGGGTCATAGTTTCAATGGCTGTTGTGTGTTTTAAGGACTCGTTCTGAGCCACTGCTCAGAACTGCAGCAGCAGTAGCTGCTGTTAGAAGTGCATGTTAAGTGTCCTGGCAGAGTTGGAGAAACCAGATTTATAAATCCCTCAGCTTTACTAAACCCCATTTTTTTTGTTCTAACAGTGAAAGCAGGAAGGATTTCAGTGATACACAGAGTCAACCTTGGTGTATTTTGCCTTCAGCTGAACCTTGGCTGAGGCAGATAACCACATTTTCCCCAGCATATCAGCACAACATAAAGCTGTTACATAACTGGCTACAAAAGGCACTTACAGAAGTCTCTGAAAGGAGCAAAGGTGCTACTAAATGTAGACATTCTGGGTTAACAGCTAGGAGAAGTCCCAGGAGGCCTTACTGTTTATGCATTTTATTTTTTCATGGATTTTGAAGTGTGTTTGATGTGCTTCACCAAAAAATTCTCATTTAATATGTATGAATAATGGGATGTGGATGGGATTTACAAAGAACACAGATGTTTGCAAAGATCACAGAAGGGCATGAGAAAATGCCTTTTTTGTTTTGTTTGTTTTTGGTTTTGCTGGTATATGCCCTAATCATAAATCTATCTCCAGAATTCACATATAGTGATACTTGGAGAAGGTAAAAGAGAGAACATTCTGTGTCTTCCTTAGCTCAGCAGCTGAAAGGTAAGGGTAAAGAAGAAAGGATCCACAGACTGGATTTGATTAATTATGCCGAACACTCATAGCAGCTTTCCTGTAGGATGATGTTTTGTACCCAGAAGTTAAAGGAGAAAACCTGTAAGAGCAAGATGTTTTCTTTGGTCCCTTCAAGAAGACAGAGGAATGATTTGTTCGTGATAGTGTGTGCAGTTGCAGTGTGTAGGACAGAAGGCTTGCAACACTATAGCAGTTTTATTTGGCTGTTGTCACAATTGATAAATGCTGCTATAACATGTGTAGGCTCTGTTGTGGTTGTTTCTGTTCTGATTTTTATCAGCTCCTCTTCAGGGAAGCCTTTATTGTGTAACATAGCTTGGTATCTCAGAGGACTTTGAAACAAGACAAGTGATTGTTGATGGAGTGGGAGAAATTTATAAATGGAGTTGTCTGATTCTTTTTTTTTCCTGTGAGCAGATTTTGCCTATGAGGAATGTAATAGGAGGGTTTTCTGGTGTATTTGCTGTATATTCATAGTTGGGCATTTCACTGAGCTAGTGTGTGCATAAGGAGTGGATGATTGCTTGATGCCATGGCATGCAATCTCTGTAAAACAGAAAATACAAGAAAAATAAGGGAATAAAGCTGTTCAGTGGCTTTCTTATCTGTGCTGCAGCTTAATTTGATTCAAATGCAATCCAGGGAAATCTCAAAGGGATTAAAAAAGCAACAAAAACTAAATCCTTCTTATTGTGGCAGGAGAATTCTTGTAGCTGTAGTGGAATGAAGCATCAAGTGTAGTGCTGGAACAGAGCAGAATGCAGAAGTGTGCCTGTGTATTGCTAGGAGATGGCTGTAGTTGGCTATGCCTGGGTAGGGCACAGCAGCCCAAAAGCCTTGTACACAAACTGGTTGCTCCAGTAAATAAAATTATCTCCTGTGCTTTACTTTTCAAATGCAACAGATTCCATGATAGTATGCTGAAACAGAATGAGGAAGAAGTATTTCCATTGCATGTGGTTTTGTTTTGATTGTGGTGGTGTTTGTTTGTTGGTTGGGTTTTTTGGTAAGATAGAGCTCTCTTGAAAGTCTGCTTGGACGATGCGCAGTATTCTTTGGTAGCATGTATTCATAAAAGATGTTCAAGCAGTTTCTTCTAGTACATAATATTGACAAAAAAAAATTTGATTTTGGTATATGGATTTCTTATTTTGGAGAAATCTTAAAATCAACAAAGATCATGTAAATCTTCTTTCCCTCACATGTCTGTAATGAATATTTCTAAAGAACTTGGATTTCAGACTCTTTACTCACACAGTCCTGCCATTATAATAACAACAACAATAGAAATACTTTTTCCAGCCTTTAATTTTAAACTAAAATATTCACGGAGGCTAATTTTTTTCTCTGTAAGCTATCTTCATTTGTTCTGAAATACAAGGACACAGATTATGTTGAGGGAAGTAGCATTTCCTATCTTTGTGACTAAATTGCAGTCAAGGAACTCTCTCTCCCCTGTTCTGTCCTGGATTAACTTTGTGGATTATCTGACAAAAGGACACTTTTCCTGCAGCCTGTTCATGGAAAACAGTTTGTTATGCAAGCCTGAACACTGTGTAAGCCCTGGCCTTCTATAACCACAATCATATTTTTCAGTGGAGGGACAATGAGACTGACATTTAACTTCTCCAATGTCCCAAACACAACAGTCTTGTTTTATAACGGTGAGGAAGAGAATTATACTGCTGTGATAGTTCTCTGACATGAATTTGAAGTACCAACTACCTCCCCAATTACTGGTATTCACAAAGGAAAACCACAGTCACTGTGGAATCATTTGTAAAGTGTGTAACAGCAGATTCACAGTTCAGCCTTGATAACTGTCAGTGAAAGTTGTATCCTGCAAATATATACTGCTGAGTAGGAGGTTTTGCTTTGCTTCATCTCTCCTCTTATTCCTCTTTGCAGTAGCATGAGCCTTTCAGGCTCCTTGCTCATATAGTCAAAAATTATTTCTAGCAATAGCATTATCACTATTGATGAGATTAATTTTCTTCTGCTTGGTGTTTTGGAAGTTGTGTTCCATTTATATGTGTTTGTGGAAATAAATTACTCCTGTGGTGTCAGTGGTATGTTCTGAAGTCAAGGACAATCCAATTAGTGTTGATTGGGATTTGGCAGCTAAATCCCTGCTCATTGAGCCAAGAACATGCTGGTTATTGCTTATCTGCTAGTGACTAGATAGATCATGATTTCATGTCTCTAATGTTTACAGTTCTCAGTTTTCAATCTTCTGCAAACTGAATACTATGAAAAAATGCAATCATTGAACAGAGCTCGGATTCTTTGTTTCTTTTCTGGTAGTGTTGTGCTCAAGGTGTCAAAATAACCACAAAATTTCCACTGAGCTGGACACAGGTGACTGGCTGTCACTCCTGCAGCCAGAACCAGCACTTGGTGAGAGGATGGTCTGGGGCTGTGTGTAGCTGTTGTGGAGGAAAGCTAAGAGACAGAAAAAACAAACTCATCGTAATTTTGGATACCAATTCAGGATAGTTGCATGCAAAACCCCATTGGACTATGGGAGACCTCAGTGGACAAAAAGAGACAAAGGAATGTTACTGGGCTTACAAAATCAATCACTCAGAAAGAAATTCAAGGGGGGAAAATAGAGGGTAGGAACAATGTCCTTATCGTGTCATTTTACCGTGGTTCATAGGGTTTCCTAGGACTGAAAACCCCAGAAAATCCATTATCTGACACTTGGATCGAACTTCAGCAAGATAGAAAATATCTTTTTTAAATGTTAGAGTGTCAGGTTGGGTCTGCTGGAATAGCAGCCGAAAGGAAGATGAGACATTCTGGCAGAGGATTTCTCAGTACTTGTGGATGAAAAGGCATGACAGCTCTTTCTTTCTGGAACCTTGACTTCAGTTGTGGAAGGTTGTGCATTTGGAACATGGGTTTTGTTGAGCTCCTTTTGCCAGCTGCTGTAGACAGTGATGCCAGGAGTATGGAGTGTTGTCAGACTCTGTAGTGGGCTCCATGTCATTTCCTCGTGGTTTAGGAACCCTTCCTCATAAGACATTGGCCACTCCTCCTGCTTACTCTATTTGACACATTCTGGTATTTTAGAATGCTTTCTGTCTTCTAGGTTTACTGCAAAAGAATCTTTCCCTTATCATCTCTCACTTTCTCCTTCCTTCTCTCGCTGTCAGTATCCATTTAACTCTCTTTATCTACTCTAGTTTTCTGAGATGAAGTCCTCTTGGCAACTCAGTCTCATTTCTTATGTTTTTCATTTTTAAATAAACAAATTCTAATTCATCACATAAGCACCAGGGCCAGGTTTTGTAGCTTCTGTAAATTTTGGGCCTAAAAGCATGTTTGGTAGAATTTTAGTTTAGGCCATAAAAAAATCCTTTTCTCTCCAGTCGTATTTCTTGGAAGCAGAAAAAGTATTTGGTGTGAAGTTTTACTGAAATAATTGAGCTGGAAACAGATGTCAACCATTGAGACTTTATATGGTGCATTTAGTTTGTTTAAGTAAAAAAGAATTGAAAATAGTTACAGAACAAGATAGAGCACCATTAGTGATGCCTATAGCTGTTAGTTACTTGTGTATCTAAAAAAACATTGCACTCTTGTTTCTTACTTTGTTGTGACTGCACCAGTTAAAGCCCAGTAAACCTTTCAGCTTGACCACTGTGTTGTTGAAGTCTTCCACAGCCTAATTTTGTACATTTAACATGTGTGTTTTTGTTTTGGACGGAGAAATGCAGATGCTCGTCCTTTTTTGTGACTATTGTTCTCTGAACTGTAAATCTAATTCCTAAATGGCAGTAAGAATAAGCTGTATGTGTGACTAACAAAACACTCAAGACTTGAAAGACAAAGTTGTGATCTTGTCATAAATTCAACAGTAATGGAATTTTAATTCTTGAAATATTGTTGAATGGGCATACTGTACTTTTTAAGAAAGGTTAAATTAGGAAAGCCGTGTTTTTTAATTCTTTTACGCAGACTGCTTTTCATAAACATGCAAATTACAATTGCATAAAAATAGAAGAAAGCCACATGCTTTGTTCCTGCAGAGCTGTTTCTTCATAATTAATCTATTTTCCCAGAAAAACACGTGGTAGTTTGATGAAGCTTGTGTGATGACTGGCCTGTTACTGGTCTATATTGTTGGTGTATGCTATTTTTAAACTAGGTTTAATACAAAACATTTAAGTAGAACTTATAAGAGGATTTCCATTTTTCTTCTTGTTTTATAGTTTGTGAAGAGAGAAGTAGTAGGTTTGATATTTTTTAAGAATATAGAACTTTTAAAAGAAGGTTTCAAAGAAAAATTGGTGATAAAACCAATTTTAAAAGCCATCCCTAAAACACGGATTTAAACCCACATTTCCCCCCATATTTTTTGGGTAATTTAATCTATTTGGGGTCTTCCTCTTTTAGGCTGCAAGTTCTTAGGAGCTTCTAACTGTGAGAGGTTTTTTTTCCTTCAGTGTATTTTGTTCAGTGGGCTACCAGGCAGAATTTGCTTTTTGTGAAGTGTCTTAGCCTGGGGCCTCTGCCTGAGCCATAGGTTATGCCCAGCTGCAGCTGAGGAACAAGTTGGAATTTCCTGTTAAGGGAGGGAAGAGCTGCTGCCTGAGCATCGCCTTTGGGAATCTCCCCACATTTCTTAGAAGTGCAATTATTGAATTATTCTTATTTTATGCCTTTCAGGAGCTGCTTGCTTTTGCAAAATAGGAAGTTAATTAGCATGTGTTTCTCATGATCAGTAAGTTTCAGCACTGGTAGAAAGCCCAAGGTTTGGAATGGACGCTTTTAGTGGTATTTCCAAAACAAATAAGATAACAAGGCATACACACAGAATAAAAGGATGTTTTCTGTGGTAATAAATATTCAGTTTGTGTTTAGAAATCCATGCAAGTGTTCAAAGTGTTGCAGAGGAATGTTTCTTCCCTGGATATGTTAGAGCAACTAAAACTGAAATGCTTATTTTCAGTGATAAATTCTGGTCCACTTTGCTGAAGTGAGTGAAGATAATGCCTGTGAAGGTCTCAGATTTGCCCTTTCACTGGAGGCACCTGCCCCTGCAGCAGTTTTAGGCGCTGGTGCCAGTTCTGTGCTGCACCCACTCATGAGCTGAGGTTTTGACTCAAGCTACCTGTAAGCATGCTCTAAGCTGAGGCACCTGGGTTTGTACTGACACTGTATATTCCCTTTTCCAGCTCAGAGGGGTTGATTCTTTCCAGCAGGGAAGCAGCAGAGAGAACTGGAACATCCCAAAGCCCCTGAGTAGGTTGTCCTCAGCCTGCAGCTGTGATGGCACTGCAGTTCAGCAGGACAGCCAAAGCAAGTGGCGTGTTGTTTCAGCCACAGGCAACTGAAAAGAAAACAAAGCCATAGGGAGCCACATGTTTGTGATTTGGAATTCAAAACTCTTCTTTCAAAAGATTCTCTTTCCTGTTTGATTAACGTGCATAACTAGTGATACCAGGTTTGCCACTGAGTAAACAGTGTCCCTTCAAGTTGTGATGCTTTTGTGAGGTTGTTGTTTCAGCACTGCGTTTTCCAAATGTTTTGTTTATAGTGTTTATTATTAAAAGAGATGAGATCATACATATTTCACAAAATCTCATGGAGGCTGTTTTTTATCATTTTGTTCTCTTTTGCCACATGGCATCTTTTTGGAAGAGACAAGACTGTCACTCATTTTTTGTGAGAGAGTGGTCTTGAAATGAACTCAGAAAACATGCTTTCTGCCTTTCTGACCTTGTGAGATGTTTTTGCATTCCTACAAAATTGTTTACGTGCTTGTTTATGGGTTCATTTATTTAATTATTTATTTATTTTTAATTTACAAAAATGTGGCCAGTGTTTTAGTAAAAAGCCTTCTTTGGAAAACAGCAGTTCAAGAACATGTGGGTTCCCTGCTCTAGTCTCTAGACATAGTTATTGATAATCACAGCTGCTCTTCTTGCTAATAGCCTAGTAGAAGACAGAAGGTAGCAATTTACATTCATACTTAATTCTAATAAAAATGGGGATTGTTGCTCTTTACATTTTGAGAGGCCTAACTCAGAAGACTATTGTTTTCATAATCTGTTGTTTTCTTGAGAATATGCTTACCATTATTTGACCTAGAGGTAAGATTCAGATAAAAGTAATAATAACAATAATAATTTCTTAAAGAAAGGCCTTAATTGGTCTCCAGCCCATTGTTTCTGTCTTGTGGAAAAGACCTTGGAGGTGTTTCATTTCCCAAAGCTGTGATGGTTAAGGATAGGATGCTGAAAAGTAAAACCCATGGATCACCTGTCTTCCTTTGTAACTGAGCTGTGTGTGTGTTCTGCTTATTCTCAGCCAGTATTCTTAAAGTTATAATAAAGTCTGTGGGTTGAGTCATCTCCTATGCCTAACTTCTCTTTTCCTTGTCCTCCCTGACTCCTAAAAAATCAGTAATTCTTGTTGGTTTAGGATTCATATGAAAACAAGAAGAGTCATGGCTACTAATAAAATACTTTGAAATTCTGGAGCAGAAGACTCAGAATATAGGTCTGTTTAAAAATCCCTATATGAAGTCTAGAAATGAGCAGTAGAAAACCCTCATTGCTTTCTAAGTCTGGTATGTACTCCCTACGTAGTCTTAACTGTTCTCTTAAAAGTTTGGAAACAGATTTGCAGAGACCAAAACATAAATTGTATGTTTTATTAGATTTGATGTATGGTTTTGTGAAGACTCTGGATCTTTTTTGTTTCTTTTGCATTTGATGGTTACTAAGAGGAGCTTTGGACTTTAGCGATCTTAATGTAGCTGTACAAAGCACCATATGCTTTCTACAGTTTTCACAGCAATTGGACTAAGGTTTTTGTCAACATGGTCATGCCAAACTTAATTAGTAGCAAGTTTTCATGTCTGAATCTAAGCTGTTCCTGATTTAATGGTAAGACTCTCAGAGTTATGTATGGATTAAAGGATCATAGAATGGTTTTGGTTGGAAGGGAACTTTAAAGATCCTCTGCTTCTATAGGCAGGGACACCTTCCACTAGATTGGGTTGTCCTTCCTGTGTTGGGCCCCTCAGAGGTGCATGGAGTACTCCAGGTGAAATCTCAGGGAAGCAGAATAGAAGGAGAGAATCACCTCTCTCGATCTGCTGGTAAAGGATGGGTGGTCACTGTTCATGGGCAAAATTAGTAGCATGGATTCCCAAAATTAATTTTGCAGACTTTTTTTGTTCAGCTTGTAAATATCAAGTAAAAAGGGAGGTGGGATACTTAATGCTTGAGACTTGCAGATGATTAAAAGAAAGTAATTAAAGTAATTCGGAATAGGTCAATTTAAAGCTTGTGGTGAAGGGCTCCAGACAGAGCTCATGGTACTAAGGGACTAGAATGTTAAAATTTTGCATGAAATACAGTTTTGATAAATACAAGCTGAAGTACATTCAGTGATGAGAAAGAATTCATAGCAATGGTCTCTAATTTAGCTATTGTCACTTAGTGGAAAAGTTCTTGGAATTTGTTGGGACAGTTCTCTGTAAAACTTCAGCCTAAAGTCTGGTATGGCATCAGTAAACTCAGAAATAAGCAGTGTGGAATTGTGAAAAAACCCACCCAAAACCACTGTGGTATTGGGACTTGCAGCTTGGGGGCCAGGAACGGGTGAGGTGAATCCTGGAGGTCCTGTTCAGCCCTGGTTTCTGTCATACAGGACCTTAGAGACTAGACAGGATCTGCAGAAATCGCTTGTTCTTCTCTCCCAAGGCACAGTTAGCTGGAGCCTTTGCTGGCTGGGGCAGATCTTAACTCATTCTTAAAGCCCCTCAGTCCCAGCACTTTGACAACCTTCTCTGTCAGTCTATTCCAATGCTCCTCTGGCTGACTTTGAGGAGACTTTTCATGGTGTTTGAGTCATGTGGCTTTGGGTACAGCTTTCAGCCTGTTATTACTATTCTCCTTGAAGTGTGGTGACCAAACTGGATGTGGTCATTTACATGAAATCTTACCAAAATACAGAGTGAGACTGGTACTTGCTGGTTTTGTGGCCAGTTCCGTGCATTGACATCACTCTGAGCTTTTTATTTTTTATTTTTAGCTTTCAACATCACAAGCTCACCGAGGGTCACTTTGTGGCCTGCTTTATCCTCTACATCTCTTTTACTTAAACCACATTTTGGCCATCCTTTGTATGTGCAGTCAGGTGTTCTGGCCTAACTCTGCAGCTTTGCAGCTCTCCTTAGTCACACTTAACATTTTTTCCTAACTTTTTTCCTGATTGTTCAGGATCACTTTGAATTCTTATCTTGTCCTCTACTCTGTTTATTATCTGCATTTTCAGAAAATAAATAATATATGTGTGTGTATATATATATATAAATATTTTATGTATATATATGCTTGTATATTAAAAGAATAGCTACAGTTGTGTTCTGTGTTTCAGCCTGCAGCAACTTTAATCAAATCCAAAACAAAACCCACTCCAAACCAAAAACCAAGCATTGGACCCCACAATGACTCACATATCATGTCTGGGAGATAGAATAAATGCTGCTATAAATATGATTGAGTATGTGTAGTGAATAAATTTGCAGCAAGCATATTCAGTTGATGTCCCTAGGCATACTAAATTTTGGGTTGTTTGGGGTGCATTTAAAACGGGTGATATTTTAAGAGTCAGGGACTTTGAGAAACAAGTTAGCAAATTATTTCCTAAACAACAGAACTAGTGACGTATTTCTGAACATTTTCATCTTTTGTCTGGAATGGCCCTGGTAGTGCTGCTACAGACAAGGAACAGGGTGTCTTGAATACTCACTTTTCTTCAGATCAGGGTCACTGTGTGTTTATTTATTTGGGTTAAAGGCCATTGGTCACACAGACGTCGTTTCTGTAGGAAACCTCTCTGCAAGTAGCAGTCTTACTTGTGAGAACACCATTTGCTGTCACTTAGGAGAGTATTTGCCTGCCCTTGTGGCAGACACATTATAATACGCTCCAGTTAAGATTCTAGGCCTGCCACAGCCTCAGAAGGGAGAGGTTATGTTCTATTAATTAATTATGGGCCCATAGTCAAGTGGCATTTAATTGTTTGCTAGGACGTGGATTTGACTGTTTTCGTGGTTTGTGCTCTCATTTGAGTTCCTTCGGTTTCTTGCAATTGCAAAATATATATGGAGGAGTTAAAAAAAGTATTATTTTTACTGCTAATGGTGCTTGCACTGGAAGTGCATTTGGTTGTGCAAAATCTTGGCAGTGTAGCTTATTTATGGGGCAGGAGATGGCAGTAAGGAAATAGGTGATTTGGCACAAACACAGAACCACACTTTATTCTGGCATTACGGTTTTAAGAGAACTCTCAAATCCCTGAAATATCATAATATTTGTTCACATTTACACATTCATATTTCTTTTATGCCTTCTTGATTGATTTTTTTTTTGTCTTTTTCCAGTCAGGGAAATATTTACCAGCATTTGCAGTACTTGTTTAGCTGTGCGTGGAGATCAGGTGAAATACTATGTGCTACCTGAGCAAAATGCAATTCACATTATGCAAAGTTCAGCTTTAGTGAAGACTGCTTGAATTAGAAGAAATACAAATACACAGTAACACTTGTGGTGTTTCAAAGTCTGTGTCTGTGGGTTTAAAAGAAATTTGCATACAGCATTATTTAAGAATTCACATGCTTTGTGTTGGTCCCCACTCCATTTAAGTCACTCTGGCAGCTGTGTTCTGTGGGCAAGGAGGGAATGAAATACTGTTAAACTTTGCGAGCCAGAACACAAATAGTGTTTAACTTGGGGACAGCTGAGAGTGTTTCAAACAATGCTGTTAATTTTGATTGCCTGTTTGAAGTAGACCCTTGCTTTTTGTTCTTGGTTCGGAAGCAAAACACGTTGTGTGGAACTTGTGTGCAGCTGTGAAGAGCCAAGTTTGTCATGCAGGAGTTGGGCAGGGTGACATCATGAGATGACTGTGACCGCTGTGGCAGTGTGCTTGCGTTTGCCCTTGTGTCAGCGTGATCACTGGCATGGATTTGTTTCATTGGGGGTCAGTCAAGCAGGCACAGATGGAATTGCATTCTGTGGATATTTACATGATCCCTTCCTTGGGGCTGTTGTTACTGTGACCTGGAAGCCACTCTACTGGATCTCTGTTCCAGTGTGTTCCCCAGGTAAGCCCTCTTGTCTTCAGGCAGCAGAGCGTTCCTGCAGGCTCTCAGTGGGTAACTCAGGGTGTTTGGGTGGTGACACACCAGCTCTTTGAAATTCAGGCATGACAGAAGGCCAACAGCTGTGGAGCCTTGCTCACATCCCCTGCACATCCCCAGCTTATGGTGGAGAATGTGGAGCAAAAGACCCTCAGGGCCAAATTCTCTTGAGAGAGAATAGAGCTTTAGAATCTTGGCTTGCACATATTGTTGTGGGGTTAGCTGGTACATGCTGTGTTGGCATTGATGTCATTCAGGCAGGTGGGTAAGGAGCTGATTTCTGCTATATACATATGGGCCATAAGATATGCTCAGCTTACTGGAAGCTCTTTGTTTTTGCTCTGTTTTTAGTCTATAGTCAGTCCAGACAAAATATTTGGCCTACCAGGATATGTGAATCATTCTTTGTAAAGCATCATTTATCATCTGTGTTCTGAAAGTGTTTTGTGTGAGGAAAACATTGAATGTACTCAAAGTTTTATTGTTAACGTGCGTTTTTACAGCTGTTGTATAAAAATTTTGCTTTGGTGAGATCAAAATATTATTTAATTGTTTTAGCCTATTGGAATCACAGGAAATATACAGGGTGGGAAACTCCCAAATGACTTGTCACTCCTCATCACCTGTAGGTGAGCAGTGGCACAGAGACTTAAATAAACAAATCTTAACAGCTGGTCACTTCTGGGAAAAAGGAGAAAAGTAGCTCCCTCGTCCTTTATGATTGCTTATACTTATCAGTTGAGTAGGAGAAAAGCTTTGGAACTTCCTTAATCAATGCAAAAATATATGTACAGTACAAATCTGTTCTTAAGGATTGAGTGAACAGGTTGAAATCAACTTGTATTCCTTTTAGTCTTGTTTTAAATGAAGCTAAACCTGGTTTTAAAAGAAACTAATGCATGTGAGGAGGGTGCTGTCTAAAATTATGTGTGGACTTTTGGTGGGCATCTCAGTACCCAAAGATCTGTCGCAGCTGCTATGAAGTCGAGGGAAAAATAATATTGTAGTAGAGAGTTGAGGTGACCTTCCAGTCACTAAATTCTGTAGGTTTTGAACAAATTTTATATCAGGTATGATGCAAGGAAGTTTGCTAACTTGATATATATGAATGATACCTGCTGGGGCATGAGCATGTATGGATCCATGTTCCAGTTCCTCTCATTAAAGGACTCTGGCTCTGTAAATGCTTAGAGGCAGGAAGCATTATAGAAAAATAGTGTTTTAAATAACCATGAGGAATGGAAAAGGGCAGTGGAAGAGGAACTGAGAGATTACAGACGTTGTCTTTCAGAGATCAAGTGTGCAGTGTACAGACGAAGAATCCTGTGAAGATAGTGGAGAGAGAACAGGGACTTGGAAGTTGAGGCAGCTTCCTATTGCAGAGAATTGGAAAGTAGATCAGGGAGAAGTGAATTGCAGAGTTAACATCTTGCATGTTGAGATTTGCTAAGTACTATTTACAGGTTGGGTTGAGATGTGGGTAGCTTGAGCAAGCTCTGGAGCAGGAATTTGCAGTGATATGTGATATGGGTCTACAAATAAAGACTGGATTTAAGGCTAAAGTGAGGGAGTTGGAGAAATGTGTTGCAAGTTATCTCTGCAGCACTGTCGCTGCGTGGGCTATGAGATAAGGAATCCTTATGAGGAGGATTCCTTCTTTACACATTTCAGATTTGAGGAGGATTGTTTTGATCTGAGGCAGATGAAAGAGAGATATGTGTGAATATACAGCTTTTGAAAGAAAGAAGTGAAGACAGAAGGGATTTATCTGCCTCTGCTGCCTGAATTATGTGGTTCACAGGCCCTTGGTTGAAAATTTCAGTTGAACTGGCTTAGTCATGTATTGCAAGAATATCTTGAACTTACCAAGATGTTAACTTTTAACACAGTTGGCAAATAGTATCCAAACGTAATTTTAAATTTTTGGAGGTCATGATAGTTCCCTAGCTCTAGAGTGACAGTATGCCCAGTGTAAAACAGCATTAAGTTACACTTATGTTGCAATTTAGCAGGAAACATGGATCTTTCACGTAAGATCTGGGGGTCAAGTGGGTATTTCCTTTGATTCCAAGCAAGTGCTTTTTACTAAAAATCAATGCCTTTTTTTGATATTATGGAAATATTTCTTTTATTGATCAGCTACCCTACCTTGAAATGCTTTTAGAAGTGGTGATTGTTTTGCTTCCAAGTCCATCCCACCAACTTTAACAAGTTACACTCTGCTGTTTATGTGGAGCATCTTTCTGGTATTGAAAACATCAACCCACGCTACATCTAAACTTACAGTAGACTTAGAGCTTTGGTAACCTTCACCTTGAAAATTTCAGAAAGTTCATTGCCTTCTGTGTAAAGAATGTTATTTATGAAGGATTTTTCCACGTATTTGAAAGCAAGATGCATACTGTAATGCGTGCTTACTTTGGTTTCTGGTTTTTTGGCTTCGAGAAGGGACTGCCTTTTTTTTGCTGCTGTATCTTTTACACAGATGTGCGTTTTGCTTAATTTTACTTTAATCCTTCATGTGCACTTTCGATGACAAAGAAGTAACAGATACTTCTTAACATAGAGTTTGGATACTTTACTGTGTGTACCAAAGCATCACTTTGAACTCTGAAAAAATCAGTGTAATGAAGCAGCTGAGTTCCAAACGTGTCAGAGTTGAGCTTGAGAATAAACATTCTGCATTTTCAGCTGCTCTGTGTCTTTTTGAACATGAAATATATGATTACTATGTGTGAGAAGATGCAAAGCACTTTTTATTTGGTGTAAACACTGTCATAATGCTCCGTGTTCTACTTTACTCCAGTGTCTATGATAACACTTTGTATTATTTGGTGAGGAGACATAAAGAGCTTCTAAAGAAACATCACAAAATAGACCAAATTATCTCAAGGATAAAACTAATTAAAAACCAGACAAAAGCAGTTGCCTTTTCAGTCATTAACCAGACATGAAGCCCAAATCCTCAAGCTGAGGGAAAGAATACTGCTCTGTCACAACAGAACTTGTCATTCTGATATGGAGGGGTCTGTAGAGCTTGCGAGCACAGTCCAAGGCAAGTCCTGCCCTGTCAGTGGGATAGTACAGAGGAACTGTATGGAATATGGGATATGGAATATACAGAGGAATATGTCCTGGAGGATATGCCTGCAGAAGGTCTCCACGGCGGGTGTTGCCATGAGGGGATACAGTTTGCCTATGGAAGGCTCTGCAGAAATATCTGGAAACTCTGGAGTAAAACTGATCAGTTCATACTCTGCCTGTAAACGTGCAGCTCTGAGGTAGCAGATGTACATGGAATTCCTGTGCAGTGCCAGAGAGTGTGTAAAAATTCCAGGTGTGTGTTGTGTGTTCCTGTAGGTGAGGATATTCCAGTGCAGGAGGAGGTTGCTGTGGCTGTTGGGAGTTGCTCTGGTAGATTTGCTCTACATCCCATCTCATCCTGCAAGTAATGGGGGTTGAACTTGGGCATTCATGCTGCTGAAATACAGAATACATTCTAGGTCCATTATTTTATTTCTGTAGAGCTGCCTTGTTAGGTCTTGCAACACTGAACTAATGTTTTGTCCTAGTGGGGAACATTAGAGGAGTGGCTTTGGCCTCTTCAGTTTAAACTGAAGGTCATAATTAACTTTTTCAATAGTTGTTCTGTTTGGTTATGTTCTGGTTTGAGTCATGAAGGAATTGCCGAGTTTCCTTTTTTTAAATTTATTCTGATGGACACAATAGAGTTGGGGTCTGGTAGGATTAGTAAGGCAAGAAAAATTCTTCTTGGAGATATATCCAGAAATGGGAATTTCTTTTTTCTTTTTTTTTCCCTGGAGGAGGAAGATGCTCTCAAAAGTAAGTTGGGATCCAGATAATTAGTGTAGGAGAAGGGAATACAGGTGCCCTTGCTCCTGATAAGTAACAGCTGTGTTAATTACCCAATACAACCTCTCCCCCTAATGAGTCACAGCTGTATCCAGTAAAGATGAGTGAGATAAAAAGGGGTGGGTTAGCTAGTGAGGGGAATTATGAAGGAGAAGCAACCTTGAGGAGGAGGGCATGAGACCATCATGAAGCAGAAAGCTCCTGGGGAGAGAGAATCCCTGCAGTGAGGTCAGTCTGCGTGTGCAGTCAGAGCCTGTTGTTGGAACTGCAGTCACAGTCTGGCTGGGTAAAAGCTGCACTCAGAGTCTGCACACTGATCCCTGCAGTCAGAGCTCAGCAGGCAATACCCAGCAGTCAGGGGCTGCAAGGGAAACCCATAGCAGGAGCTGCTGCAGCCAGAGTCAGTGAATGGTTGGGGTCAGGATGGCTGAGCTGTAAAGAGGAATAAACCAGGACCCTTCTCATGCTGTGATAAACAAGAAGTCTGTGTCTGGGCTCATTTCTACCCTCTAACAAGAGGGGCACTGCAACAATTTAGCACAACTTTTATTTTTTCTTATTTTAAAATTGAGAGTGGTTATCCTAGTTCATAACTTCCTTTCCATTTTCTGTAGCAAGTAATGTACCTGCATCAGAAGAATTGGGAGTTTGTCATTTTAGTTCCAAAGCAGTGGCTAAACATTCTAAATTTTCCCTAAATGCAAACATTGTGGGAATTTTTTTTTCAGATTTTGAAAGTCAGTTTTTAACTTTGGAAGTACTGAAGTTTGAGTAGTCCATCTCCAGCAAGTTCTTTTTTTCTTCTGTTTTTCTGTTGACAGCCAACTTAACAAGAACATCCATGAGGCCTAAATAAATAATGACAGGTGCAAATCCAGTATAAGGGTAGCAGGATGATGTGTGCAAACCTTGCAGCTCCTTTTTGCACCTTTCTATTAAAAGAAATAGTTATTAATTAATACAAGTCCTCAGAGGCTTCCTCTGTGTGAGATGTGTATACAGCACTTGAAAGTCCTGGTGATGCCAAAGAATAGAGGAAGTTCTATTAAAAATTAACACCATTTACTGTATAATAGGGTGCAAAATACTGTAAAGCCAGGGATACAGTTTCATGACTGCTGAGTTTTCAATGTATTATCATTTGAGACTTCTGAAAAGCAGCTTTTTACCAGCTGCTAACAAATTATTTCTGTATGACTGTTTTGCTAAAACAAGAGAATGGCAACAGATTATGGATGTTCAGTAGTAAAGGTCTGTATCTTCTCTAAGTGCAGGTTTTCTCTATAATTGTCAAAATACTTTTATTCTTGTTAGAAAGCATTAGGTAACTTCCCTCTGCTGCCACTTGAACAAAAGTCAACCCCAAAATCCACCCCTGATAAGCTTACACAAAACCAAGGGAGACCTTGAAGGTGAACAAGTACACAAATACCACCACAGAAAATCAACCAAACAAAAACCCACAAACCACCATCACAAAAACCTGTTTAAAAAAACAAAACAGAACAAAAAAAACCCCACAAACAAAACAAACAAACAAACCCAAGAAGACCCCCCAAACCCCAGGAAATAACTTCTTTCATTTTCTGCATGTTTTCTATAGAAGTTTGGAGCCTTCAGACCCACAAGTGGGTTCTGTCATTTCATTTGTTGAAGTAATGGATAGAAATAGGTTTGATAATATTTGTGTTCAGCCACTTGAGGGGGTAATGCATAGAAAGCATGAGGATAGAAAGGTAACACCTGCTTCTGCCACATAAGAGGGTTTTAGCCTCTGTGCCAGGAAGGCTTTTTTGCTGAATATTGTGCAGTGGTTGGGCAGTGACATGCAGAGCATTGTCTCATGTTGAACTTCTCTTCTGCAAGCTGCGTAATAAAAGTACGTGCCTCACTTTATAGATGTATAAATATATATATTATTATTTATTTTGTGTGTGTATTAGTTGCCTTTTAGGGAGTGTTTTGGATATTTTCCTGTTTTATTTAATTGTACCTCTGAATTTAAATCTTTCTCACTTTTGTTAATTTCAAGTTAATATGTTTTATGATTGTGTTGTGCGTAAGTAGGGCACAACCCAAAACCTGGCTGGAGTACATGGAAAAACACTAAAGACAAATGATTGCTTTAAAATTGAGTATTTGTGCTGCCATATTAATTCTGCTTTTGTCATAGTAATTGGTTTGGTGTGACCTAGTAAGTCTGTCGGAGCCACCTTCTTTGTTATCCACAGCACTTTTAGGATTTAAATAAAAAATTCAGAAGTCATTGGTGGATTTTTTTCCCTCTCTTACATTCTTTCACAGTGTATGAGAAAGTAACAAATGAGGAAACAAATCTAGCAATTTTTTTCTGATTAATTTAAAGCTACTTTTATGCAGTGCCATACCAGTTAGAGCTACAGACCTGAAAAACAGGTCTGAAATTGTAACTCAGACTTTCCTGTTGCAGTGCAATAATAGTTACTCTCGTCACGGGGACTGCAGGGAAGTAAAATGGTGAGTAATGAGATGGGTTGGGGAAGATTTCCTTGCGTGAAGTTGAGACTGGGGTTAAGTGGGAAGCCAAGAGAAGTGGAAAATAGAGATGTGTGTGCCTGGGGGAGAAGGGTGGGTAGGAGCTGTGCTGTTACCTTAATGACCAGATCAAGTGGATGTTGTACTTTCAGGTAGCTCTTCCTGTTTTATTAGTATTGATGCTCTTCAGACTCTTGTTTCATTCTGTCAGAGAGGTTCTGTTTTTCCCCTTAAGTCTCCATGGAGACTTTTTGTAGTTGAAGTTAGGAGAGGTTATGTACACACAACATTGTCTTGTCATCCATAACTTCTCAGTTCTCTAAACTAATCCCAAGCATTTAAGTGTGTGATGGCTCGATTGCAGTCCTGTACGTAAGAAGACATGCTAGAGAAGAGAAGGCTGTTTGTCTTGGACAGTGTTTTTCTGCCATGCTCATTTTTTGGTGTCAGGCTTCTGACTAATGCCAAATGCTGGCTGAATTAGCAAAAAAGCTTGCAGTTTATAAATTCAGAGAGCAGCTCTCATAAATATTTCAATTATTTGGCATATTAAACCAGAAATCAGATAAGGAAATTTCAAAGTGCTGGTACTTTGGCTAGTAATAGAGTGATAAAACTTTTTACTTTGGCAAATAGATTGTTTGCAAGATGAAGTTTTTGGTTTTGCTGACGATATTTATCACGTACATTACCAGTTAATTCTTTGTTGTTGTGGCCCAGGCTTATGTGCTAAAACGTCTTTTATACAAGGGCCAGCAGAAACAATTTCCAGTGTATTGTATGTAATATTCTGTATTATGTGTCGTATATTTCCTGAATTCTGAGTCATAATTTTACAATCGTTTCTTATTTCAAAAATAGGACACTAAAGTACATATTTTTAAAATATGTGCTGTGTATGGATGTATTTTTGGGTAACATCTGAAAATGCTGTCGTCTTGAACAAACTAATAGACTGTAGTAATTTTTTTTCCCTTTCCATGATGCCTGTATCAGGTGTTTCAGTAAAAGAGATGTAGTTTGTGCAATTTGTCTGTGTTGAGAAGGGTTTTTTTTCTCCTCCCCCAATCTTCCCAGTAGCCATCAGTTGTGTAGGGAAGGTTGGAAAAGCAAGGAAAAGATAAACCTGAAAGTGTAGGGCATTTTCCTTACATTGTAAAAATAATTTCCTGAATGAATAAAGCACTTAAACAAGATTTTGCAGGTCCAGTGAAGGGAAATTCAGGGTTGATGATGATTATTATGGAATTATAAAGCTGGAAGCTTTCACATTTCATCCGAAGTAAATGGGACATAGAACACCCCGGTTGTCAGTGGGTTCATTAACTTAGAAAGGTGAGATTTTACACTGGCTGCTACTGCTGATGGAGTTTGGTTGTAGGTCAGTGGTGTAAGAGTTTTGTACTTAATTTGTCGGGTTCCTTAACACAGAGGGCTGGAATTGTGTTGAGGCACAGTAATTTTATAGCTGATGGATTGTGGCTGAAAGAAGCTCTTGTGCTGTCCTGGTAGTTCTCAGCCGGTGTAAGAGCCACTTGAAGGGGAAGTCTAGGAACTGCCCTCGGGCTTTTGGAGCAGAACACCAAGGATTGGTCTTATTCCTACCAGGCAAAGGGTAAAGGAAGTGGAAAGGTGGCTTGTAACCAACTTCCACTTGCCCTCTGGTCCTGTGCTGCTGCTCTGAGGCTCTGGGCCAAGCATACATAATGTGGAAGACGTGCTAGGAAACCACATCGTTTGAAGATAGAGAATATATGCAATTTGCAACAATTTGTACAGATCATGGAGGAGGTTTGTGTTTAATATGTAGCTTAGAAACAAAGTTATGTTTCAGACTTGTTTAACCGTGTGAGTATTTTGTAATAATGGGCAGTTTGCATCTCAGTACTCCTAAAAAAAAAAAAAAACAGAGTACTTCCAGGCATGTTAGTTTCATATGACAGACTATTCATTCATCAGGTGTTGAAATCTTGCCTGTCTTTTCCCCTACTAGAAAGCAGTAGCTCCCTTGTACAATCCCAAAGGCTTTGTGCATTCTAAAGAATGTGAAAGGTATTTCTTAAAGTAAATTCTTTTGTGCTCAGAGAAAGTTTACCTCACTGTTTAAATGTTTAAGCTTGACTGAGGAATAAAATAATATTTTAGTATGAATTGTAGTTAACTTGGGTAGTGTCATTTTGGTTGTTCTGTACATCTCACGTGCAGGACTGAGATGGTTACCAGTGGAGTATTATTTTAGTGTATCAGGACCTAATTTTGCCTTTATTCATTATATTAATTTGTGTCCTTTGAAGCCAGTTTTTAAGTGTGTCCTGTCTTTGACATGCTAAGCTACAGCATTAGCTGTTCTCCAGAATGTAAGTAAATGATTGGAAGTTATTGCTACTAAGGGAAAGAAAACATCCACCGTTCATCCAGAAATAAAACATTATAGCAATTCAAGCCAAATAGGATAAATAGGCCCAGGCTATTCCTTTTAAAATGTCTAGGTCAAATACCTAAGCTTTAATCATGAAAATTGTTGGTATGTATGGAGATATTTACAGATATTTCTGCATTTTTCTTTTCAGACCTGACTTAGGTTTGAAGGGTTTTTTTACTGTTACTGAAAACAATAAAACTCTGTGTTGGTTTGCATTGGTTTAAATGTATAGCATATTTATGTAATAACCCAGCTTTTATGGGTTTGTTTTTTTGCTTTTGTGAAATGCAGTGTGGTGTAAAATATTCTGATGCTTTTGCTCATGCAGAAGAACTCCAGAAGGGCTGCTGAAGTTGAATCTGTTGCAGTTACTGTGCAAATTGGAATTGATCCAGTAGAGAAATCCTTGAGGTAGTCCATCAGAATCCATAAAGTTGCTTAAAAAAAAGCTGCATTTAAGCTAAGAAGGAGTGATTGCATCACCTCTAAAACTAAGAGTAGCATGATATAGGTGAGAATTAAAAAAATATATTAAAGCTTAAAATTATCCGGAGTTAAGTCCTTTCCTTTTTTTGTGAACTGAAAAGAAATGGAAAGTTTCATTTCTTAAGGTAATGTTTACTTTTAAACCTATGCCAACCTTCCTCTACAGTGTGCATTGTCTACTTCAAAGCAGCATTAGATCATTCATTCTTTCATTAATGAATCACTAGAATTATTTGTTTGACAATGAATCACAAAGCAGGTTTGAATGAAGCTTATTGAGGAGTGTATTATCACCAAATTTGCATCACAAATGCTGTAGCCTATATTTCATTTGCGTTCATTGACTTACTGATCCTGTTTTTCCCTGCTGCTCCTTTCCTCCAACCCTGCCTCATTTTATCTCATTCTCTCAAAGGACAGCTGAAATTCAAACTTAATGCCTTTGATAGCTGTTTAATTTTCTTTTCTCCTGCTTTTATGTGATAATTTGCCAGCCCATCACTTCTGTAGATAAGAATCTGTCCTGGCTATAAAGTGCATAATTTGCTAACAGTATTTCTTGCAAGTAGGAGTAGAGGTAGAAATGATTACGCTGAAATTACCTAGGTAGATGTTCAGAAATCTATAAAATACAGAATTTTACAGCATGAAATTAGCCAAGAATGCAGATATTATTTTCTGAGTCACGTTAAGGAAAATATGAGGTGCTAGTGCCTGGAAGCAGTCTACACTTCTGTGTAGTCTGTGGAAGTGTGTTATTTAAGTTCAGTTATTATTCAGGGTGGTTTCTAATACTGCCCTTTTTTTGGTATCATAGGTCAGTTTTCATCTGTGTCAGATTTGAGTTACCGGTGTGTTTTGACTTTCAGTAAATTCAGTGTTGTCTTCAAGAGCTTTCTTTTGTTCTTCAGACTTGCAGTAGTGTCCCTGTTGTAACAGTGTCATGGGTGATATTAACAACAGATCTGAGAAGATAACATTCTGAACATGTTGGTCTAATCAGTAACACCCATAATGTGTTTGTCCAGTCAGTTCAGCATCTTTGACTGGTTCTGAATATACTTGATTCTTGATAGAAGAAAATTGGCTAAGTGGAGTAGTGATTGTGGGGGGATGACCTGGAAGTTCATAACATGTTGAGTTTCTCATTTGTCCTACTTCATTTTGTATGGCTCATAATGCCTTGCATAGTTGGCTGGAGCATGTTCTTGGTGGAGTAGTGGGGATTTAGTGGTAATAACACATTCAGGAGAACTGCAAAATCTTTATTTGATTTGGTGTTTGGTTGAGTTTCTTCTAGATTCTATGTGATTGGTGGCTTTTCCTTTTCAGAAGAGGAAAAACATTAGAAGTCAAAAAAACAGAAAAGATTCAACACAATACAGAATTTATGGGTGAACAAAAAGCCAAATGTATATGTATTACATTAATAGGTATTCAGTTTTGGTTTACTGTGTGCAGTATTTGAGTTTGTGTCTGACCAGGCGCTTTTTTCCCTGAAAACCTGTCAGCTAAACAATGTGCAATCAGATTGTGTACCTTTTTCCCATGCTCACACCCTTCTTTTTGTTTCTCCATGCACTGTCAGGATCTACAGGATGCAGCCCTTGAGATGTAGAGCTGTTTCTTAGTAGGTGTGAGATTTGTTTGCTCTTGCTAGACAGTGTTAAGGAGCACAGCAGCAGCCTCTGCTGCCCTCTCCTGCTGTGCTTTCTGGCTTGTGTGCTTGGAAAATCAGTAACTTTCAGGATGGAGCCAGGACAAAATGGGCTTTCAGCTTTGGAAACTGATAGGGTAGGTAGTTCAATGCACCCTGATACTCTTCTATGAAACAGAAATATTTATAGCTTAATACAGGTTCCCCAGCCTCCTCCTCAGTGTCCTCAGAAAGTCCTCAAACACATTACTTAAATTACTGTGAAGGTGAATAAAAACCATGTGAAATTCTCAGGGTAGTTGTCATGGTGGTGTAGTTTCTGACACTTCAAGTAGACTAATCTTGCCTGTTTGGGGACTTGTAATATATTTTTTCATACCCATGGGTCACAGGTAGTAAAAAACCCCTTCAATATATTAGTGGTACAAGAGAAAAAGATACTGAATATATAAGTTTGTACTTTGGGTGATCTAGGCAACATTTGACCAGATGCAAGCTAGATTAACAGTTTACTTTCCTTTTAAAAAAGCCATCATCTGTCATTTCATAAAATGTTTGCATATCTGGATATGCAATAATAAGGAAATAAGGATTTTTTTTTTATTGAAAGGTTTGAAAATGAAAATTCTATGTAAAAATATATAGTAAGATATGAAAACCTCTATGGTAATTCCTTCTAGGAATTAATTGCTCTGAGGATGGCTGATGAGAGAACTAAGGAAGGGATTAAAAGTGTCATGGAATAAGAGCCATGTGGGATTTTGTATGTATGCCATTAAATGGTTTGACGGTATTTTAAGGGCTCCTGTTTTGGATAACAAATAGAAACACAGTTTGGAGAGTGTTTGAAAACTCATTTAATTGAGCATTGTATAAATATGGACTGAAAACAACTGGGACTTGGATGACATTGCACAGGACAAAGAGTACTTAAAGTGCAGAGCTCTCTGGTAAAAGTAGTTTACTTCAGAAAGCATGGGCTGCCAGTTTGATCATTAAAGTTTAACTGGTGTAAATTGCTGTTACAGAAGTCTCCTTATGTGAAGGTATCACCAGAATCTTAACTGCGTAGTGAAACCTTTCTGAGTGTACAAATCTGAGATGGCGAGTATCTGTTTGGTCCTTTTTATGCATTTGTTGTAGCCAGCTTTATTACAAAATGTTTTATTTATCCAGCATACTTTTGGCTTTCAAGATCCGGTACGGGAGGCTGCAGCACACTTTGCTAATTCAGAAGGCATGTGTCTTATGTGGAAATTGGTCTGACAATCCTGAAAATAAAAATACCTTGTAAGTTGTTATCTCTCCTCTGGGGAACATTGTAGGTGCATTTATGATGTTATCAGTGGCTGTTGGCAAGTGCTTGACTGAGATCACAGGATCACGTTCTTCCCACAGCGGAGACAAGTTTGTTTGCCTCTGTGCCGCAGGTGATGAGGACTTCTCCAAAGGATTTAAGAAATCTGTATATTCTACAGTAGGTGTTGAGTCATTAGTTGGGTGTCTAGTGCACACTGATTGACTCTAATTTCCTGACTCTAATTTGGGTCAAAACTCATTCTAGAAGAAGAGAGTTTCGATGTCTTAAAAGTAAAGCTCGGTAACGTCACGTTTAAGGCAAGGTGCTTTGCTGTGCAGTTTGCTGGTGCCTGTAGCTCGGTGTGCTGGGTCCAGTTCTGGGCTCCTCAGGAGCAGGAACTCCTGAGGAGCAGGTCAAGAGAGGGGTGACAAAGCTTATTAAGGGGCTGGAGCATCTCTTTAATAGGACAAGAGGCAATGAGCAGAAGCTGATCCATGAGGGAGTTCCACCTGAACACAAGGAAGAATTTCTTTACTATGCAGTGACCAAGCACTGGGACAGGTTGCCCAGAGAGGTTGTGGAGTCTCCTTCACTGGAGACGTTCCAGGACCATCTGGACTCAATCCTGTGCCATGTGCTCTGGGATGCCCCTGCTCAAGCAGGGAGGTTGGACCAGATGATGAGCTATGGTCCCTTCCAGCCTGACCCATCCTGTGATTCTGAGACAGCATTTGGTAGGTTTAGGACAACAGTGAAACTGAAAAAAATCTGCACTAAATTCAGGTTATAATGTGTGAGGAAGGATATCTTGGAATAGTTCAATGTGGCACTTGCAGCATGCACAGGCATTCTTGCCTCTTTTTAGTTGTGTTGATCTGGAGGGATACGTTTAAGAGCAGTTGGAAGTAATTTGGCCACTTGATGTTCAGACTGTACTACAGATGCAAATCCCATAGGATTTCAAAGTTTGTGGGGCTTTTGCACTTCAATATCCTTTTTGCACGTGGTGGCAGGGCTGGATAATAGCACAGTACTTGAGTTTGGAGGTTACATACTAAAAAGAGTGGTGCCTGTAGCTCCAGGAGGTCTTCAGTGATAACCTCCTAGGTCAGGAATCTGTGAAACAGTGCCATACTAGTTTGCTCTGATTTTGATTTTAGCATTTTAAAACCAGAAGTGCCAGTTTCAATAGAGGCTTTATAGTGGGGTTTCAGTTTTGTGATAGAGATCTGAGTAAAAGCAGTTGAATACACTCTAATGTATGTGATTCTGGGTAACAATTCTGAACACTTCCTTAACATTTCTGTGGAGTGTTATGATAGTTGTATGTGCTAAATCCACTTAATTGCAGTTATTGTTGACTTGTACATGTAGACACTCATCAATGGCCTAAAGGTGAGATAGGTGTGCTAGAGCCAGAGCCAGTAGTGGGATTGGATATGCTAGTTTGTCTGCAGACATGAATGCTATTTGTTTGTTTGTAGATAGCATAATTTTAATAGTGAGAGATCTGGTGTGCCACAGTTCTTCACTGTTTTGCAATATGTGCATATGGGTTAGATACAAAAGTGAAGCAATCCTTGCTTTTCCTAGTCATTAATCATTTATAGCACTCTTGTGGTTTTTTTCAGCGTGTTTGGACTAACAGCTTAGAGTTTAAGAAGATTCTAACCTAAGTCAATGCTCCTTATATACAGGTGATTCCTGTTTCTGGAAGAGTTTTTGATAAGTTTTTTCACTGTTGAACTCCTGTCCAGTGATTTTCCTTTGAAACAATTGCAATTTTCATTTAGAGAGGTAAGAGTGGAGTCTTGGCTTTGGTTTCTTTCCTACACTAGCTTTTTTTTCCCCCTCAGTTTTCTTTTTTTTTTTCCTTAATTTTTTTTCAAGTGTTCTTTCTGGTGACTGCAGCTTGTCACTGTTAGACAGGCAGCTCTCCCAAATTAAATATTTAAAGTTTAGTCATGTAGAGCAGATATTGCTGGAGTGTGCCAGAAGGAAGTGCCTTACTCTGATACATCTGGTTCTGTTTCAGAATTGAAGGGTTCAAAAATAAGAACAAAAGATAACAGAGAACACCAGTACAGAACAGTTGTCCCTGCTTGTAACTTTTTGTCCTTTGTTCCAGAGGGGTAAGAATCCTTTGGGCACAGTTGATAAAATTTTTCTATAGAGTTAGTGTAGAAGGAGGGCTTCCTCAGACTTTTAATAATAAGATTTTTTTTAATAATACATTTTTCATTTCAAGTTCCACAGAATTTGTAGTTCTGTATTTGAATGTGGCTCACATGAATTTGAACACATCACTTAGACTTGCAAACTAGAGAAAGGGGAATATTTTCCTTGTGCAGGCTCTGTAGATGGAACACTCAGGCTCCATGCGTGGAGAATGAGAAAACACATGGACACATTAGCTGGAATGCATCTGGCACGGCTCTTCCTTGGGGAGATGGAGTGTTCCATAGCTGTGAGTTGTTTTCTTTTCAGAGTGGCAGAAAGTTGTTCCATATTTGTTCTTTTTCCAAGATGTTCTGGCTTCCCAAATTCTTCTTTTGCGACTTGAGAACTGACTCCATCTTGTACTCCACATGTGTTGTGTCCCTATTCCCGCAGAGATGGAAATGTCAAGATACTCCACCATTCATCTTTCATCAAAACAAAAGTGGATAAGATCTTTACCTTGGAAGATTTTCTTGAAAGGACATTGAAGGGCCTATGGATGTCACCAGTTGACATCAACTTAAGTCAGAGCTTTTTGCAGTGTCCTTCGTGGCAGGCAAGTTTTTGTCAGCCAGCTCCTTGGGTGCTGCCATCCTACAAGTCCATTTTGAGCATATTCCCTCTCTGTCTACATGATAAATTTGACAACTGTTCAGCACTGGGTTATTCAGTAAAATCCAGAAAGACAAAGCTAATGCATGCTCTGTTCTCATGTCTTGGAGGGTATGGCTGCTTGTGGCAGGGAAATGGAACTAAGAAGCCAGAATTGTGGCAGTAGCAGTTGTCCTCAACCCCTGTGAGTTCTGGATATGCCTCCACAAGACTTGTGTTCCTTTTCTGTGGCTACAGACCAGGCATTCAACCAGTGCACATTTGTGTAATATGCTTTCACAAAGCAAAATAGTAAAAATTTACTTTAAGCAGGTTAATCTTTACTTTTGCAATGAGAATTTCTCACCTTCATGGAATTAGTATCTCAGAACCTTTCCAGTGTTCAGTGTCTGTCAGAACCATTATTTTATTTTTGGGATAGGTATACTGCAGTGATGAAACTTGCTTTAGTAAATAGAGGATCCTACTGAGGAGGAGTCTCTCTGTGTGGAAGTGGAACCATGCTTTGAGGTCATCTTTTGTTATCTCCTGCAGCCTGGATGCCATTGCCTGTAAAGGAAATCTGATGAACCTCCTGAATCTTCTGTGGTGGCTTGACCCTGGCCAGTGTCTCAGCCAGCACCCAGGTGTTGGCTCACTCCTATTCAGAGACTGGGGAGAGAATCAAAAGGGCAGAAGTGAGGAAAAGCTTTGTGAGAAACAAAGAAGGCCTTGATGCTGTGCAAGCATTGCTGAGTGACAGCTCAAAGTTTGGTTTATTATCAGCACTGCTGCAGTCACGTATCTAAAAGCACCATTCAGGCTGCTTTGAAGGAAATTCACTTCATTGCAACTATACTCAGTACATTCTGTCACTGAAAGTCTCCAAATTTTGTTACTTCACTGCTCACAGAGGTAGTGGGGAGTACCTGTTTTTTAAGGAACTGAACACTTGCTTTAATCCTTCTCCTTAGCTAAACCTTCTAGGTTCAGAAGCATTTGCAGCACAAGGCTGATTTCAGCAAAGACATTTGTTCCTTTGCCTCAGTGCAGTTGGGCTGTCAGATTATTTCACACTGCTTTCCTGAAGTGACCAAGCTGTTCCTCCTTGACTTCCTGCCCACTGAAACCAGACAGAATTACTTTTTCTTCCAAGTTGTCTTCAGGGCATTTCTTCAGGGGTTGTTAAGAGACCTAGATGATACTGGTCTGTGGAGTTAGCAGTTGTGCAAAAGCTTAAACACTGTACCAGTGCAAGTTGTGGAGTAACTGGATGTATTCTTGATTCCTGAGTGAGGAGAGGTCTATTTCCTATAAAAATGATGCCAATCTGTAAGTTTGGTTCTGTGATTGCACACTCAGCTAACAACTATGGTAAATCAGTATGTCCTCCTTCTAAAATAGATGACCCATTTATCTTATGTGACTCATTGTACCAAATGTTACCCCAGATGACTTGAAGTATCTGGAATCATTTTGAGTCCTTCTGGCAAGCAATCCTATGGTGAGTGGATCAACATTGTTCAGATTTGTTGTGGTAATACTGTTCAGCACTTGAACTTCCCCGAATCCTCCAAAAAAGTGACATCAGATGTGTTTCGTGACAGTTGGGAAGCTCATTTTCAGTGATGTTGTGCAAGGTCCGTGGTCTTGGGTGGAAGAGACATTTTACATCAGTGCACAGCCCCTCTTGGAAATGGGTGGGCAACCTCACTGCCTAATACTAGATTGACAGGTAGCATAATGCAGTCATTTCTCTTTTAATAAGCAAATTGGGTTTTGGGATGGGTACGTGGAAATTAATTTGCCAGCAATTCACCCAAGTGAAGCTTCAAACTCTAATATGTAAATTTGAGATGTCTTGTTACTAAACCACAAGCAGCAGATTCTAATTAAAATGCAGAAAGTGGGGTATCAATCTGTTTTTCTTCCTACAGCAACACTGGAGGCTCTTCTGCTCCTTAATGAGTTCACAGCCAAACGTTCTTGGATACACTCCCAATTACATCAGGGTGTCTGGCCATACTTTTGTTCTGGTTCCACTGTTGCAAATCTTCCTAGCCCAAGGAAAGACTGTGTATGTCACTGATAATCCATTTCTTTTTATATAGGTGAGAAAATTTTGATATTTTGACCTTCTGCTACTTTTGTTTTGTGTGAAAGAGTAGAGAAAATTCAAGGCCTTGCTTAGCCTTGTGGTCTTTCACATGTATTTATGTACCTTGTTTTTCAAGACTGGTTGAATGCATTTCTTACTATGTGTTAGAATGTCCTCCAGACTCAGGTGACAAGATATTCAGCACTGCACGAACACTGCTTAGGTTCTGGATAAGTAAACTTCCTGTAGAGTTATTCCATCTCTGTTGTTTCCTGGTATTATATGCAGAGTGTAAAAGACTCTTTCAGTCCCTGTAGTTTGCCTTATTCTGTGTCAAGTAACTGAATTGTGAGGCTTTCTATGAGTTAGAATTCATATTAGATCGTTTAATTTACATCCTGGTAGGAGTTCAGAAGCATGTAAGAGTGTTCCTGGCTAATGTTTTCTTCAAAGCTACTGCATAACCAGAAGTGCTATTGGAGAATCACCATGTAGTGCCTGTCCTAACACTGAATTCTTCTGCATCTTCTGTGTGTGGTCTACGTAAGGCAATCACAAAACTAAAGAGAATTACATGTTAAAAAAGCTCTGCTATTAGTTGAGAGCAGGTTATGGCAAGAATGGCTTTCAGTGGCAATAGTACTACTTAATAAAAGTGGCTTTTGTAAGAGTTTATCTGCATGGGGATACAGTGACTTGAACCCTTAGTGGAGATATTGCAGTTGGATGTGAGTAGCTGTAGTGCTGTCCTTTTTGGTGTTTAGTAATTAATCTTTCACTGAGTATAAAATGGGGATGTCCCTGTTTTGACAGGTCATCTGTCTTTGGCTAGAAGTGTTGTGATACTATGATGGAAAGTATTTTATAAGTTGAAACATTAATTTTATGTTCTGACATCTGGCACAAGGAAAATGTCATTTGAGAGCAGCTGTTAGGCTGAAGAAAAATTAGCAGTCAAAAATTTGAAAATTCAAGTTTCTCATTAAATATAATGGTCCAAGATAATGATGTATTTAGTAGGCAAAAAAATGAAAAGTGGGAATGATGAGCTGTTAGCTTCTGTTTCTGTGAGTCACCTATGACAGAAGAGCCTCCTGGACATTTTCTTATACCTCATGATGTGGCCACTGCTGGATCATACCCAGTTTTCTGCCCTGAGGTTCAGGGCTGCCTCTGCAGGTGGTGTGGGATGAGTATTTTATATCACTCTAATGAAGCACCACAATCCATATTGCAGCTGTCATTGTGAGATTTGGAAATAAAGCTTTGTTTTTTAGAACCTGCAGCAGTAGATGATACAGATGCTACTCCTTTATATAAAGTTAGCAGAAGTAAAATGCTTCAGACCTGAAGCTGATATGATTCTGTTCCTGTAATAAAAAACAAATTCAGTAACCACTGTTGGATCTGTGTGTGTATATGCTGGTGCAATTTAACTAAAAGGATTCCACTTATTAAAGTTTGTAAGTTCAAACTAATTTGGGGAAAATCAAAGCTGAGTGATGTTATCTTATAGTTCCTTCCTACTTATGAATACCTAAGTGCTTCATATTAGATCTGAACCTTACATTTTTGCTTCAGTTACCTTCTAGATTTAAAACAGTGCATTCTTGCATTCCTTCCCCTTGACTGTCCTTAAGATTCATGGGATCCTAGAATGGTTTGAGTTTGAAGAGGTCTTCAAGGCTGTCTATTTCCAATACCACCACCACAGACAGGGACACCTTCCACTAGACCAGGTTTCTCATAGCCCCATCCTACCTGGTTTTGAACACTCCTAAGGATGGGGTATCCACAGCTTCTCTGGGTCACTTATTTCACCACCCTCACAGTAAAGGATTTCTCCCTGATATCTAATGTAAACCTGCTTTCTTTCAGTTTAAGGCCATTGCCCCATGTCCTGTCACTACCTGCACTTGTAAAAGGTCCTTCTCCAGCTCTATTGTAGCCCCTTTGGGTACTGGGAGGTGCTGTAAGGTCTCCCTGGAGCCTTCTCCTCTCCAGGCTGAACAAACCCAACTCTTTGTCTCCATAGGAGAGGTGCTCCAGCCCTATGAGCACCTCTGTGGCCTCTGGACTCACTCCAACAGGTCCATATCTTTATGTGGAGGGCCCCAGAGCTGGATGCCGTATTCCAGCTGGGGTCTCAGGAGAGCAGAAAAGAGGAGAAGATTCACCTCTTGTCCCCTGCTGTCCACTCTCCTTTTAATGCAGCCCAGGACACGTTTGGCTCTCTGGGCTGCAAGTGCATATTGCTGGATCATGTTGAGCTTCTCATCAATCAACACTCCCAAGTCCTTTGTCCTCAGGGCTGCTCTCAGTCCATTCTCTGCCCACTCTGTGTTTGTGCTTGGAATTGTATGTATTCAGTTCAAAATAGGAAAAAAGATGTCTGCTTTGCAGCAAAAATTAGTCTTCAGAAATAGACTCCAGATCTTCTGCAAATATGTGAACTTGGTATAGCTAGAACTGTCTTCTGGTGCTGTGCTTGCTTTTCCTCAGGGGATGGAAAAATCTTTGCAGAATTGTCTTTTTGTCTTTCAAAACTGTCCTCTCTGCTCACTTACCATCAGTCTGTGTGTTGGTGAGCCCTACGTTGAAATGCAGTTATCAGCCAGCTCTGGGAAGTGCTTTGCTTACTGTTTTGCAACATTGCATTCCCTGTTAATTAGATATATCCGACTCTCTGGTGCCTTTGGAACAAGTCAATGCTTGAGAAGACACATTTGGTCTTGTGCAGTGACAGTTTTTCTCATCAGCAGAATTTTTAGGTGATAATTCACACTGGTAATCTAATTTTATCTTTTTTTCAGAGATAGAACGTGGTAGGGATAAGATTCTTCTTGCAATCTGAGCATTTACTTGAAGTCCTTCTGACAGGATCTAAATGATGTTATACAAACCGTTGTAATTTTTCAAGCAACAATATTTGTGTTCTACTTAGTGCTTGTTAACAGGGAAAGTGGGTAATTTTACACAGGTTTTGAGAACCCATGTGCTTGTCATTGTTTCCACTTTTTATTTTGAGATACAGTAGGCATGCAAACTTTGTCTTTCCTTTTGGAATGATCTTTCCAATCACTTTTAATGAGACATTTAATTTCAGAGCTCTTTACTTTTTGACTGAATTTGAACTCGATGACTCCCTCTGAGACAACCACTTGTTCAGACCATGGGATACAAATGTGAGCTTTGGGGGAAGTCTCATTGTTTGCCTTAGAAAAACGTCTTTGTCCAAGAGTTTACACAACTTTTACAACACAAGACCCAACCCCAAACTTTGTGTATGCTTATTCCACCCTGTACACCCAGCTACAACTAATTTACTCTCCCAAACAGACCAGATCTAATATTTTTCTGTTAGCATATGCATCAGTTTTGGAAGAACTTGTTGTGCTTGAGAGACTGTCTCTGAAAAATAAGTTTTCCCTACTCAAATCTTAGAATAAGCAATAGAAAAATAAGCATGGTGGTGGATTGAATTGAATAGCAACCGAGTGATATATTTCATGGTTTGTATTCCTGCTTAATTGTAAGTGTGTTCATAGCTGAGGGCTGAAGGGAGTGGAGAGAAGCTGGTGGACTGACACAGTATGTGCTACAGAAACCTCATTTCCTTAGGAAACCAGCTGGGGGAGAGTGAAGATATCCTGTCAGAGCAGAAGAGCTCAGGGTCAGGAGATGCTGAGAGCACTGAGTTCTGACGAGTTTTTGGAAGAAGGTAGACCCAGCAGCAGAACTGTACAAGTATTCAAAGCTTACAGTGCAATAACAATGGTGTTGCACACCAGACTGCTGTGGTACAGGTGTTACAGAGACAGGAAAATTTGATCAGAGTCATGGACTGAGATTCCGGGAGGGATCAAGAGCTTAAGGAGTTCAGGCATCAGTAGCTTGGTGCTCACAAAGTGACTTTTTATTCTTCCCCTCATCCAGATTTTTTTTTTTTGGTAGCTTTTGGTACTTTGTTTTTTGACTTTTTTTTTCCTCCCCTTACTTTTAATTCCTACTGAGCCCTTTTAAAAATGAAAATAGAACCACAATATTAGGAAGCTTCTTCAGGCTCTTTGTAGAGGATTTAGTCTGCAACTTTCCTATATTCTGTAGACCTTGAAAGGGAATATTAAAATTTTAATTTTCTGATCAGATATATGTTTTCCAAATGAATAATTTATTATGGTATTGTAGATGGCACTTCAGAAGGAATTATTTCAAGTATAATTCTATTTTTTGCTTTATCATGTGACTTATTTCCCCCCAGAATGTCATAAGAAGGAATCTCTCTTTGTAATGGCTTTATGACCTTGTTTATCAGTGTTCACCCAAGTGTGAGTGAGGAGGATTTCAAAAAACCCCTAAACCATATTAACATTTTCAATAGAGCACAGTAGCATATTTCCATATTCAGTTGAATGTGCCAGAATGTTGAGTATTATCTGTATTATGCCACTCATTGATCTAATTATGACTTTTTTTTCAGCAAACATGATTAGATAATTCCAGAAATTATTTTGTGTATCTGAATGAATAGTGTAGAGTCAGTAAAATGATAGATGTGGGATTCCCACCCCAGATTATCTCTGTATACTCTGCTCCTTGGAAAAAAAAAACATAATAGGAAAAAACCCCAAACCGTAGTAGGAGATAAAACATGACTGTACTTAAATAGTAAACCAAGTGTTTCAACATCTCTAGGGTATGTTTTAAGTATTGCATTTAGACCTGAATCTTGATATTCAGGAATCCTGTAGATAAATACTGATACAGAAGAACTGTTATATGTAGTCTTCTTTACCTATTATGCTCCTATAAAGTGATTTAGACAGATAAGTTTTAACACATGAACAGACTTCTTTAAGAGAAAGTGTAGAAAGCCTTTTCCTGAAGTTGTTTCTTTGCTGAATTTTAAAGTATGAGTAATTTTTCTTTATACTCCACCAAATCAGATTACAGTTGCAGCTACTTACATCTCTGGAGTGTAAATATCTGAAATCTGATTCTAACCTTGCCATTTGTGTTTGGTTAAAAAAAAACCATACAAAACCTAAAAAAAATGTATAAGAGAAGTATTTGTACAGGCTGTTTTTTTTTAATGTATTCAAATTTTGTATGCTGAAATGGGTGCTGATTAAAATGTTGAAATAGCAATATTGAAAATGTAAAATCGTTTTGGTAGAATTAGAATCTTACAGTTATGTTCAGGAAATTTTAAAGTGGAGCTTTTGAAAATTGATTTGGTATATCAGATATTAAAGATAATAAAGATATGAGATATTAAAGATAATTCCAAAGGATGGTTGTAGAAGGAAGATAATTTATTGAAAACAGTAATCATATTTAGTAAATAGGACAGGGTTCTTTTTAAAGCTGGGCAAGTAAATACAATTTGTTAGAACTGAGAAGCTGCCTAATTTTTTTTTCTAAAACATTTAAGACATTGATTCAGAGTACAAAGCTGAGTATGATTTTGGCATCCTTGTTTTTATATCTTTCTTGAAAATAACTAACAAATATTTTCTCCAAGGCAGTTGTGAAGTCTTTTTCAGTTTGGTGTGTTCAAAAGACTGTTTGTTTAATATAGAGTGTTTATTTTGAAGTCTGATCTTCCCTTCCTATACACAAACTGGCAAAAGTGATTTGTTTGCAAACAAGAAGGGGAATTGTCAGCGAGCAGGAAACTTTCTCCCTGCCAGCTGCCCAAGCTTTTTCCCAATTTCTTGAATATTATGCCAGCTGTTGGGTAGGGAGTTACTTGAAAATGATTTAACATCCATTGTTGTTTTCTTGTCTATTATTTTTTTTAAGGCTTTTGCAAAACCACGTTCCTGTCCCCCCAGCAGAAATGCAGTGTTTGTCCAGGTGTGTGTTACATCCCAAACTTCTCTCTGGAAGGAAGAGTCCTGAGGTGCAGCTGTTGCAGCCAAGCTGCATTAATTGTATCAGTAGCTTATCCAGATAAAATATTGTGGGAATTGGAATCCTGGTGAAAGGTGGAGGATGATGGTGTGGAGGGGGTTCTTCAGGAGCAGCTGGCACTTTCCTAGGTGTAGGCCAGAAAAGCTTTTTAGAGGAGCTTGTGCTGTTGCAGAAGTTCCCACATGAGCTCTCAAGGATGAGAAATGCAATGGCAGCAAAGTCAAGTAACTTTTTACAGAACATTGTGAAGTGTCATTGTGAGTTCATTGCCACTGGTCACTAAGGTTTTGTTCTCAAACGTGGCTTTCAGCATGAGGCAGCACTGTGCATGACAGTTTTCCAAGGATAATTCTGAGTTTGTGGCATTCAGCATGTTTCTTCAGAAGGGTTAGGTGCTGCTGGAGTCTTGGCTGAGCAAATCACTGTGTGCACCCTCAGCCAGAGCTGTTGTGCTGTATCACAGCATTAGAGGGACACTGCTGCTGCAGCTGAATAGGCCTCTATCCTGTGGTGATGATTGTAACATCCCTGTTCATTCCCTCTTCTTCCTCCTTATTCTGCTTCCCTTTTCTCCATGTCCTTCCTCTTCTTTTTATGGTATTTATCTGTTTTCATTGCACTTGGCACTGATACAACTTCAGTGGATGAAGTCCATCCCTAAATGTGAATTTCCCCTGGAAGATTTATTTTAGAGGTGTCCTAAGTACCAGAGGCTAACCTCCTTTCAGCAGAAACACCAACTTGATTTAGTGGAATGAGATATGGTATGTTTTACCATATTCCCACTTTACCTTAATTAAAATACATGCTAGGATATTTTCCCTCCTTTATTTACAAAGCATAGAAATTATTTCTGATAGCCAGGAGGAAGGAAAATGTTGGCCTGCTGTCTTGGGTTATGGAACCAAAAACGTGTATTCTATTTCATCTGTTAAAAGTAGTTGGGGAGATGTTCTTCTTTATCTCTTGTAACTCTGGGGGGAGGATGCTTTCTGATAATGGGCCAGCTGTTAAAACCAGGTGGGGCAGTGTTTCTTATCTCTTTCACCACCCCTCCTCCCTCCAGGGGGATATTTTTTGCTGATGGGCCATTAAGGCTCACTTAAGGGCACAACATATTCTATCATCCCCATTGTAAGATGCTCCACCCAGTGGGAGGAGCCAACCATTCCTACCTGGATAAAAACTGAGATGTAGGAACAGAAAGTGTCTGGCTTCACCCGATTCCCGGAGGAAGACTGGACCCCTTCTCACCATCACTGGACCCTTTTCTACAGGATCATCTCTCCTCCAACAGAACCAAATCTGCCACTCCAGGAGGACTCACTTTTGGACTGCTTCCAACACCCTGACCAACAGGGTGTCAGGTTGTAGCTCTGACTCTGTCAGGGTTTTCCAGGATTGTTGGTTGGTTGGTTTTGTTTTCTACTACATTTGTATTGTTAATATTCCTAGTAAAGAACTGTTATTCCTATTCCCAAATCTTTGCCTGATAGCCCTTAATTGCAAAATTATAATTTGGAGGGGGTGAGGGGTTTACATTCTCCATTTCAAGGAAAACTCCAGTTTTCCCTGGAAGATACCTGTCTTTCAAAACCAAGACACCTGCCTAGGAGACTATCTGTTGCAACAGTGGGGAGGATGATCCTGCAAGTAAGGTGCCAATCTTTGATTTGGGTGGTGATGATTGAGCCTGTTTTTTGTACGTCCCTTTCTTTGTGCTCTGCAAATCACAAAGGTACAAAAATCAAATAAATACCAAGACATTCAGGATTTTGGATCATCCCAAGTATTTCAGGTAGTCCTGACTGCAGTGCCAGTACATTTGGTGGAAGACTGAAATGCTACTTTTTTTTTTTTCTCCCACTAAGTTCAACAAATTTTTCCTGTTTACAAAGAGAAGAGCCTGAGGATCGCCTTATCCCATTATTTGTTGCATCCTTGATAATATGGCAAGCCTCCAGAACGTCTGTCGTTCAAATTCCCGGGATTGTTGTGTGCATCTCTTTGGCCTGGTTAAGCTGAGCTAACTCTTGAGCTGTGCCAGTTTTACAAAGAGTGTCTGTGGTCATTGTGGGAAGCCCATCTTCATTCCCTCTTCCTGAACGTGCCAGCATTTTGTTTAGCCTTTTGTGGCCATTAGGCTGCAACAAAGTCTTTATTCTCTTGAATAAATCAGAATTAAATGCTCTTTGTGTAAACATCCATGTCCAGGCTACCTCAGGCTTTAAGATGCACATGGCCTGTGATGTGCTGGTGGGGGTTGGACATGTTTTTTCAGAATTTCATGTATTTTAGGCCTATCAAAGAAACATTTTTCTTTCTAGGTGTTTAATATTAGCTCTCCTTTGGCTTCTTGTTCCCTTTTGTTTCAGCACAGACTTCTGTATAGGGACTGAGTTAAAATGGGGTTGTCTTCTGCAGTATTTTCTGTCTTCTGGCATCAAGATTTCTGTAGTCATGTTTATAAAGGCACAGGGAGGCCTCAAGAGCATTTCTGTTCCCAAGATGGAACATGAGTTGTCTTTGTGCTTCCATGAAAAGCATTTCCAAAACACCTAAAAGTGACAGGAATCCTGAATAGTTTAAAACTTCTGCAAGATTCATGTTAAGAACCTTGATATGGAAAAAAATTTTACTTCAGAGCAGATTTTAGTGAGGTCTTTAGCACTAGGTCCTGTTCTGAAAAGGGTCAGAGGTACTGTGCTCTGCCTCCCCTGCATCCTTCACACTGACAGTGTGTTCCTAACTCTGAACATGTAAAGTTGTACTTCTGAGCACTTGAAATGATTTCTTACCTTTACACCTACAGTGGCAGTTTTAAACTATTTTCTATGGCATAACTACTGATGTTCTTTGTGATCTGTTGTGTGTTTCTTCTTCAGGCCTGAAAATTACACCTTTTGTAACAGATCACCAAAGTGCTTCCATTCAAAGCTTTGCATGTTAACAATACTTAGTGCTCAAATGCGTTTTTACAGGGGTTTGTAAGTGAAAAGACAGAGTTTATCACAGTCCTCATTAATTTGGAATGTTAGTTGCATTAACAGCTTGCTTCTGGAATTTCAAGGGCGAGCAAGAGATGGCATGCGACCTTTCATGGGGAAAGATTTATATAAGGAGGGAGTTTAGGGGACTAGGGTTCAGGAACCAGAAAATTATGCCAGAATTTTAATGTGTTGCATGTTTGTACTGTTTAAAGAAAAAGATGGGAAAGGGAGAAGGAGAAAGAGGGCAGATCAGAAGAAGTTAGCTGGGGAGAAAAGTTGCTTTTCCTTTAGTAGCTTAAGGTATGGACTGCTTGTTCAGAATTCTTGCAGGCTGAAATCTGGGGCTTGGTCTTGGCAATTCACTTTGTATATGTACTATACATGGGCAAAAATGTAATGTCTAAAAATCTGTAGCCTAATTTATTTTGAGGTCAGCTGTGATTCTTAATGGATTAAAGAGTTAAGCTCTCCTAAAGGTAGAAAAACTGTTAGATGAGAATGATAATGATTATTTTAACCTGGCACCTTCAGTGCAAATGAAAATGCAGTTCATTGCTGTAGGTGCCAAATTACAGTTTTGAAAAATGGCTGCAATGCTCTTACAACTTTTGTACTTCATGTGACAAAACTTTACTACAAAATGGAAGAAAAAAATTGTAAAATACTTCAGTTGAAATACAGGAATAATTTTGCTTTTGTAGGAATGACAAGATAACAATATGAGTGTTTAATAATAATAATGGCAGTAGGTTTGTTGGAAGTATGTCTCTTGCTACTGCCAGGCGTGTTTTGTATATGTAATTAATAATGAGAGCAATTCCTGTTTTATGTGGAGCACACTGTTAATGTGCAGTGATTACCCATGCTCTGCTCACACACACAAATACTGCATTAAGTAGATTGTTGTCTGAGTGATGTCTGTAGTGCATCTGAGTTTAAGAGGTTTCAAAAACCTCCAGAAGCTTCTGTCTGAGTGGTCTGAATGCAGTGAGCAATGCTAGCTGTGGGCTTTCCACCATGTTTTAGGGTAGCTTGCATGTTATTGGAAAGGATACCAAAAGACAAACGTCCTTTAATTGATGATACAGAGGTTCTTCCTGGTGGCTGTGGCTATCTGAAACCATTGACATTGGTATGAACTATTTTTCCAGTTTAAAAACAAGGTGTCAGTGTTAATGAGTGACAGTTGACAGAATCATTTAGGTTGGAAAAGATCTTTGAGATGATCAAGTCCAACCTCTGACCCAACACCATGGTGCCAACCAGACCATGACACTGATTGCTACATCCTGAACACCTCTGGAGATGGACCTCCCTGGGCAGCCCATTCCACTGTCTGATCACCCCTTCCATGAAGAAATCTTTCCTAACGTTCTTAAAACCTCTGAAATCTTGGTAGGTCTGTAAAGCAGATACTATCAGGCACTAACTGAGGAGTTGCTACTGGTGTTCACTGTGTGCGTGATTTTAACGTGGTGTCACATTTGTTTAATTAGCTGTAGTTAATAGGAATTTCACCAGGATACTGAGGAAATGTCCTTTGAGTGTTAAGAATTAATAAAAGGGGCTTGAAAGGAGACTAGATACAGAGTGAAGGGAATGTGGTCAAAATCTGAAGTTATTAATGGGAAAATCTGAATCACCTTTTAAATTTTTTTTCTCGTGTGGCTTCAATATTTTTGCAAAGCTGTCAGCAGTTATCAGTAGCATATATTGAAGCAAGTGATACTTGTTGAAATCCCACGACCTGATATTTTTCTGTTTCTTCCTGTTGTGCTAAAGCAGTCAAGAATGCAAATTCACTTGGGTGTTGAGTTGCAGCCACCTCTTGAATAATGTTATCTTCAGAGACAACTGCTCTGCTGAAAGTTGGATGATTTAATATAAGGCAGCTGAAGGCAGATAATGTCCACACCCCCTCACCCCAAACCATGGGATTTAGGGACTTACTGCAGTTCTGCTGTTATGTTGCTGGTTGGATTGAAAAATGTCAACAGAGAATCAACAGTTATTGTATATAGCATAATTGTATGTAGTATAAAGTATTGGGAAAATGTGATGAGCTTATGGTGCTGGATTGGGTTTATTGTTAAAGGAAGTGCAGCTGTTGGGTCTTCTTTTGCACAGGAGGTTCTTCCAAATGCTCTGGGTCTAAACTTTTCACCAAGAGGGCAACTTGCAGATCAGTAACTTTTGTAACTGAAAGGAATAATTTTATTTATTTTTCAAATTTATCAAATTAAAATGAATTCTACCTTGTGATTGCAAACATAGAAAACTCTGAGATCCTGAAGAATTGCCCTAAATTTGAAGGAGTGCAGATTAATTTAAAAAAGCAAAACCAACAATCCCCCCCAAGCCAAAACAAATTTTAGTGGGATAGAAAGAGTGTTTCCTACCTGTCTGTATTGTATTCAACTTAAGGAATCATGTGAAACAGTTAGATTTTATGCATTATAAGTAGACTTGTAAATCTGTATCACAGGACTTTTCTGTGGAAGGATTAACAGTGCTTTTTCTGTTGGTGTTTTGGTTTTATTTTTTTACTCATATGTGATGGATGTGAATACTTTTCTAATGCTTGTATCTTGAACACAGAACTATTTTTTTCCCTTTAAAATGTTGCATTTCTGTGATACATCCTTCACGCACTATTCCATAAACTTTTTGAAAATTTTAGTATTTCTCTGTTACAGATGATTTAAGTTGATGGTTTCCTGAAGATTCAGCTTTACTGCTGTGAGTTTTAGGTTTCACTGTTTAATACCTGGAATGTTTGTGAGGCTTCTGTAAGCTGATTGAAAAGTATCCTTTGCTAAAATTTTTGCGAAGTCGGATACCAGATCAGCTGTGCCTGAACTAGAGGTAGATAGAAAGAATTTTTGGTTTTCAAGTGTTTTTCCATCAGTGAAAACAGGCTGGTTCTGGGGACACAAAGAGGGACGTGTTGCTGCACCTCTTGGAGGGAGGTGCTCCATGGGATGTGTGGAGTGATTTCTCTTTGATCCCAGAGGTGACCTGAAGTGCAAGTTCAGGCAGCATAAGAAGTTCAGTCTGGCTTTCAGAAAATGTTCAGAGGCACATCATTTTCTTGAGGTAAATTCCTATGGAAGTTTAGAATCCTTCTTGAAAGCAAAGTGGAATTACATGCAGTAAACTCAAACACTGGTGGCCAGCATTAGTGGCCTAAGGAAATCAAACTAAAAAAAAACCTGATAAGTTTTTGACATAAAGGAGAGAATATTAAAAATGTTTTTTTAAGAAGTGTACATCTCTCAATTCTGAATTAAGACCTTCCTATATTGTAATGTAGGGAGAGTCTTTGTAGCAGTCAAGTAAAAAAGACAAGAAGGATTGATAGCTTCAGAACATGATGAAGTAGAAGAAATTTTGAGCTACTTTCCTGGATGTCATTATTTATAAGTGTAGTTGGTAGTGTCAGAGGTCTCAGTCTTTTGTGAACTGGATTCAGAGTTAAAAAAGTCACCTGTGTTCCCACAGAGAAACTTAGGGAGCATGTACATAGCAGGGACTGTTTGCTGCTGTAATTCTTTCATACTTCCTTTTCCAGGAAGTCTGGATATCTCTGTTCAGCTCGGTGCTTCTGCCCTTTCTTGCTATTGGCCTCTCATCCCCAGACTGTGCTCTGCCTGCAGGGTGTTTGTGCTCACTGCTGCCCTGGGTGCATTTGTTTGTTGTCTCTTCTTTGTGCCACCTGCCAGCCCTAGAACAACTGGAGGGAGAAGAGATTTGACAGAGATATGACTTAGGATAAGTAGATAATGTGGTAATCTGAAACTTTAACTCAACGAGGGGAGACATTCTGACACTGAGTCAGTGAAGGAACCTTTGTGCAGTCACCTACTCCACAGTCACTACTACTGTCTGCATAAAGGAATAGAAACGCTTTGATAGAGTACATGAGGGGAACACTTAAACAGTGGGAACAGTGGCTGGTGACCCTCTTCGGTTATTAGAGTCTGATAGAGAGCTCCTTTTCCTTACAAAAACTGCAGCTGTAGCCATGTCTGTGTTTGTTCCACAGTTTCTGGCACATCCTAGCTCTGCCTTCTGAGCATCTCTGCAGCTTCTCTAGAACACGATGCTTCCTTTGGCTTTTAACTTGCTGATCTCATACACAGAACTCATAGCTAAAACCCCCTGTGATTGCAGTTCGTCAGCAGGCTGCCCTTGGGAGTCACAGTGTGTGCTACCTTGGGGGTAAGATTGCTTTTGGGAGTTTTTCTATCTGTAGTTTGTGTGTCCGCTGTACCGAGAACATCTGTTCTGAGATTATTTGCAAGAGACAATCACAGAAAGTGAAGTGTAAATATGCAGAACTGGAGAAAATGCATCTTACTGACCCATCAGATTGCTTCTGCCTAAATGATTTGTAAGGTGTATTGTGGGTTTTAAGATAGCAGCAAGCTCAAACTGTAAATTAGCAGGAAGCTTAGAGGAAACCTATTTTTTTTCACTGTCACGCAGATTTATGCTAGCAGACTTGAGTTGTGTCAGACTGAAAATGGTTTTTTTATGGTAAAGCCAGGAGAGTAATGTATTCATTGCTGCTGCCTGGGTGTCTGCAGAGGAGGCAGCACATATGGAGTGCTACTACTAATACATAAGTTGGACTGCTTCATAATATCAAGTACAGCTTTGAAAATTTGACAAGAGAATGTTTAACAATTTTAATGCTTAATCTCAAAAATTTGTGATACAACTTCAGAGAAAAGATGATTCAGTTAGATACGATGGCTCTGCTATTAAAAGGTATTTTAAATGATTGCAAATTTCAACTTTGCCATTGATGTATGGGCAGAGTGAAGAATGAGACACCCTGGAGAGCAGCCCTGTGGAAAAGGACCTGGGGGTCATTGAAGTTACAGCTCCTTCATCAGGGGAAGAGGAGGGGCAGGCACTGATCTCTCTCAGCGACAGGACCTGAAGGAATGGCCTGAAGCTGAGTTGAGAGAGGTTTAGGTTGGATATTAGGAAAAGGTTTTTTCAACATTTCCTGCAGGATTTCAGAAGGTGGAAAACAAAAGTCTTGTTTGTACGTGCATTCCTGTACCACTCAGGATGACACAGCGCTACGATTGCGGTGTATTTGTGGTGTTGCCAAAATTTATCTATAGCACTGTTGCTTCCAAAAAAAGGAACATGTAAAAAAAGAAGACAGTTGCATCAGAAAAGTTATCAGAAATTACCAAATTTTCTTCACATCTTTCTGTGTGGAAAACCACAGCTGACTTGTCCAGGGAAACCAGAGAGAAATACTGGCAAAGAGCTAGTGTGTCCTGGATTAATCATGTGGAGTTTTAATCTGCAGATTTATTTCAATCTATAGGCTTCTTTTGGAAGACTGCTTCTTGAGAAACTTTTGCTTTCTTTTTTAAATATCATGTCATCCATTATGTTAGTCTTTAACTCACTGCTGTTTATAGAGAGAGACTGAAATTATCAATAATCATCTCTCATTTTGAAAATGTGCATGAGAGGCAGAGGCTGAATGCAGCTCATGGCTTCATTTCATGTAGTGATTCCTTATGTTACTGCTGGAAAATGTTAAGATTATATTTATTATATGACTTGCAAGACACATTTGAGGAGTGTGTTTTGCCTCTTGTGGTGAAAAACTTACTAATATTGGGTATATTTTGAAAATATTCTCAAATACGTGGTGATTCCAATTCCACCAGTTTGCCTTTAAGTAATTGAATTTTATCTTTCAGCAGGACCAACAGAAGGTTTGGGGAAAATAATACAAAGATTTCCCCAGAAGGACTGGGAAGACACTCCTTTTCCACAGGGAATAGAGTTGGTAAGTTTGTATTATATTTTGCAATTTTTAGAATTTCTTTCACTTGCAATTGGAAGATACGACTGCCTTCATGTAATGATCTCTGTTATTTAACTCAACAGGGAATGGGTAGAAATTAATGAGCAGAGGGGATAGATAATGGGTTCAAGAACAATAATTTTGGCTAAGAGAAGATAATTTGTTCTGGTATGCACAGCTAAGTAAATATTCCTAGAATATAGAAAGTGTCTGCTGCAAATTTATAAACTGTGTTTAAAAGAAATGCTTATTTGTGCCCTTATGTTTTTATCTGCCTTCAGATGGCAGATGACTTCTCATTGTCATGTTCAAATAATTACAAATGCATATTTGTATAATGTAGATTAAAAAATAAATTAATATAATATCCCAATAAACTGGATTTATTAAAATAGTCAGCAAGGCTGGTGTGCAGGGATCTATTTTAAACAGAGGATTCCCAAGGTGCTGCTTCTTTCCCTTCCTTGGTCTCTTCTTGTGGGATGCAATGAAAAGGTGTCTCACTCATCTGAATCCACGGATTCACTCAACAGCTGTCTCTAAAAATCCTGAAGAGACCTGGAGGACTGTGGTCATATTCTGAAATGAGGTTTCTGGGAAGTCAGAGTGAAACTTTCACTGCTGTGAACTTAGCAACTTCTGGGACAGGATGAGCTAGAGGAGGAGATGGGCTGTAGGAAAAGGTGCAATAGGAGTTTTTGTACTGTGGGGCAGAATCAGCTGCAGAGGACAGACACACCAATTCTGCACTGAGTTTATTGCACAAGTACAGCAAACAGAGCAGATATCATCAACCTGGTACCTTTCAGGTAGTGCTCAGCTCCTTCCTCTGTGCCACTGCTGTGTGCTGTGCTCTCCATGAAGGGCAGGGAAGGGCACTTTGGTGTTTGCTGCTCTCTTCCTGAGCTGCTGTATGCGGCTGGGCGCTCGTTTTCTCTGGCTCTGTGGTTTCATTTCTTCACAGCCTGGCATCAGCCTGGGGTTTCAGGGCTTGCCATGCCCTGATCATTGGGGTGAGCACGATTTCTCACCCACAGGATGGGGAATTGCAGCCTCTGTGGTGCACTTGCATAACAGCAGGTTTGGCAATGCTGAGCTCTGCTGAAACGGGGAAAGCTCCAAGGTTCAACCAGGAGGGCTGATCTTGCCTCAGACAGCTGCAGAGGCTGAGTCATGGGAAGATTTACTCTGTCACACAGACCTTCCTTACCTCATTCAGAGAAAGCAACGGGTCTGACTACCTGTGAAGATGGGAAATAAATAAGCACAGTTTCTTTTGAAGCAGTGAATCTTAATCTGTCTCCAGGTGTTACCTCCCATTTAAGTTTGATTGTCAGATTTTAGCACTACAAGAAACACCTTTCCAAAGGAAGACCTTTTTTTTTTTTTAATGGGGCAAAATGTTATTTCTGTATTGGTTCTCAAATGACTCATTAGGCAAAGCCCTTAAGACTAAACTTTCCAAATAAAACAAAATCTGACGATTCAAGAACATTGATTCAGCCAGTTGGAAAAATCAGTCAAGTTTTGATCTGCTTTCCAAATGTGGTAAATAAAATTTTAGTTAATGAAGATTGAGGAGTTAAAGATTCTGCAAAGATCAAGTACTAAAGTAAATCACTTACGAAAGTCAGATCTTGGCAGAAAGCTTTTTCAAGGTTTTGAATGAGTCCAACAAGAATCAACATTAATTCATGGAAAGGAAAGAAGAAAAGCTGCATTACCATGTCATCTTAAGGGCAGATTTAATATCATTAAGGGGGTAAAAGGTAAACCTTAAGGAAAAAGAGATGGGGGAGAAAGGTAAGAATAGAATAGTTGACAAATGTATATGCGTCTGAAGAGAGACATATTTATTAATAGCTCTTAGTTTTATGAGAAGCTTGAGTTAATGTCCTCTTAAATGTACTTCCTCTTCTTTGAAAGATCTGTATGAAATTGGATGGTTTCTGTTAAATGGAAAAAAAGCCATGGTTTTTATCTGAAAAATATGTCAAGCTCTCTTCACTGTGTTTTCATGAAGGAAAAAGGCCAAAACTTTTCATGCTTAATGATAGGATTGAGGGGAGATCTGCTGTTTTTTGAATCTTGTTTTCTTTCAAAGGTGGTTCTCCTGCTGTGAAAACCTTCAGCTTGAGATCATTGGTGATGATCTCAGTGTGTCACTGGCTTCCCCGCCACCCCTCTCAGCTCTTTTGTGAATTCCTTGCCTGAGAATTTAGACATTTGTGGGATTTTTCAATTTTGTTTTTCAAATAAGATAGGTTGAATAGGGTAATTTATATTGACATGTAATGGGTGAAACATCCACAGATCACAGGATGACAGAACAGCCCAGGTTGGAAAGGACCTGGAAAGGTGCTTTGGTCCAGCATTTCATGGGAAAGGAAGCATAGCTGAGATTGTTCTACCACCCTGTCCAGTCTCATCTCAAAAAACTCCAGCAGGGAGAACTCCACTGTGTCCTTAAATGATCTAATACTTATGTCCCATTCATGTTGTTAATGGCATTTTATGAAACAAGACAAGGGGGAGATAGTGGAAAAGACCTATGCACACCCCCACCCCTCAAGCTTTAGTGCTTTAAGATGGAAAACACCTGGGAACCCTCGTGATCTCTGTAGCTTGTAGAGATGCCATTAGTCCAAGCTCCAGTCAAAAACTGATAGACAAAAATCCTCTGAGAGTTTTTTTGGGGGCTCTTCTCTTTGCCAGCCCTGCATGCCCTCATCCTTATGGGCTTGAATTCATGTGATCAGATTTCTGAGACATAATTAAGGCACTGTAAAGAGTGGAGTACTGTAGGTAATTTTAAAGTTAAATAAGAAAACCACATCAAATAATATTTAACTTTTTTTTGAGTCCAGTTTTGATAAACAGGCTCCTATGGGACAGACTGGGCCTACTGGACCTGCCCTTGACTGACTGAAAAGGGATCATTTTGGGAACATCTTCTCTAGGAAGGATCACCCAGTTTCACCTTTTACTTTGACTGTATTTGTAGTTTTGGTAATTTGACACAAATAGGTAAAGCATTGGGTCATTATAAAACGTAATTGCAGTCTGAACTTCACTGAAGGGTGTTGTATTTGGTGTATGTCTGTTCTGGATTAAAGGATTGAGTTACTCAAACTGCAGCATGATAGCTATGTTCTGTACATGAGATTGGGAGTAAACACATGGTCCAGAATTCCACAGAAATATACTCTATTCAGTTTTATTCAGGTCAAGTACTTCAATTTGTCTTGTTCAATGAATTGTGTGTCTTCTGGTTGTCAGTGGTGAGCAAAGCCATGAGTCTCTGCTGAGGGAATGATGCTGTCAGGAGGTCTTGGTCAGTGTTTTTTTTTACACCTTCTACTTGTCTGCATCCCCTGAAATTACCTAAAGAGATTTTTCTTAACCTTGTACTTGCCTTTGCCATTTCACTAAAGACTTCACAGCTTTAAACTTTGTTCTGTTTGTAACTGAGTGCAGAAACTTTGATAAGCCACCTGCAAATTGCTGTGAAACATACCTGAAGTCTTTTGCAATGGATTATTGATAATTACAGTAGCTACTAAGGGCCTGAATTCTTTCTTACCATTTGTTAAATTGTGTGATTTAATGTGAGTGAGACACAATATTTCTTAATGTTATGTATCATACATATTGAGTGTTACTTCAGAAGCAATAAAATGCTCTTTCTTCCATTTGCTAGAACATTTTGTGGGCTATTCAAGAGAAATATAAGGAACAATTTCAGTTTAGAATCTTCATTTTATTGCATCACTGCATTGACAAGTTGCAGTCCATCTACAATTTATTGACAAATGCAAGTCAGAGTGAGTTTCTTCCAGTTCATGGAAGTAAGCTGACTTTGAGGGGTAAAGAGAGATTTACGCTCATTCTTAATAAAGGATTTGGCTCAGAAAAGCATTTCAATTTTGAAAGGATTTTTGAAAGAATGCAGTTAGAACATACCAGTCTGATAGCTGCCCCCCCTGATATTTTAAATGAACGTGTTTGGGTATCCTTCTCCATAGTCTGTCTGTTTCTGAGAAGTTTTCTCAGATGCAGCTTCAGTGTAAAAATAACCCTGTAAAGTCAGCTGAGACATACAGAGCAGTGTGAGATTAGGACAATCAAACTTCTTGTTCTTGCTTGTAGAAAGAATGCTTGAGAGCATATGTTGGTTGAATAGAGTTAGTTTTACATTTCTGCATATTTTTCTTATTTCTAATGCAGTTTTAATTTCACTGTGTAACTTTCTAGACATCCTAATTAGTTATACATCAGAGGAAGCTTTGGTATGTAATGCTAGACTGTAAAGTCATTTTTGTCCCAGGGCTAAATTAGCTAAACTAAGTGTCATCTGCATTACTCAGCGTGGGGAGGCTGATCTTAATGAGGCCAGTGAAAGTCATCCTAGAAACAGTTACATTGTCTTGAGTTTAAACTGGATGTGATGTGTTTCTGCAGTTTGTGAGTGGCAGGGAAGGAAATTTCCCACTGTAACTGGTGGTGGTGTTAGCAGTAGTGTCATGATTTAGTAATTTGGATTTCAAGTGTGGTCAAGTATAGAAATTAACATGTATTTCTAGATAAGGTAATAACCTATCCAAATAATTACTTAAATCATAACATTTTTTTTTAATTGGTAAAAAGTGCTATTTAATACAACAATTTGGAGACCACTTACACAAGTTATGAGACTAAGAGTGAAAGAAAGTAGCACGTATCCCTTTGGGATCTGCAAGGTTGTCTACTTCATTCTGAAGGAGGAGCTGGAGTTGTTGGAATCAGCTTATTCCTCCCTTGTGTACAGCCCTTGCTGTGGAGCTTAGCATTTCTGCACCTTTGTTTTGCTTGAGACATGAACTCTTAAATGGATGTGAAATATGTCTTTTATGAAAAACTGGATTCAACTTTCAAATTGAAAAAAAATGCAAACAAATGAGAGTGTGGAATGGTATTTTCAAAGTGTATTTGTATTCTGACTGATCTAGTTGGTCTTGTACAAGTTTCCACTTCATTTTTACATACATAATTTATGAGTTACTGCTCTACCTCTGAAATCTCAACTGTTATTTACTTCTGTTGGAGCTTTACAATTGGAATGGGGAGGAAAAAAGCTATCAGAAAAACCCCACCAAAAGCCAGCTCATTTGTCTTCAAAGTTGCACTCAGTTGAAGACATTTAAAAGGTGGCCAGATTTTAAAGTAGAAAAGTTTTACATAACTCCTGAACTTCTGGAAACTTCCACTGCAGAGTCTGTGGAAATCATTACACATTGAGTCAAAAGCAATACTTTTAAAATTCAAATGCTGATCTCTTAGTATTATTTTTGTTTTTTTGCCACCTTGGTGTAAGGCATCTTTTCTGAGAAAAAAATCTGATGCTTGAACATTTCACTGCCTATTTTAAATAAGACATAAGAGACAACTAGGGTTGCAGATTAGACAGTTAAGGCCTGAAGTGATTAAAGTTTTAAGGGAGTTAATCTTTAAATGCTTCAGTCTTAGCTAGCTGATCTGTAAGCCAATTTTTCTCAAACATTAATGCTTTTAAGGACCTGAATAAATGGCCGTCTGCAACATCCAAATGGATGATGCAGGTTGCAACCTTCAGTGCACCTGGTCAGCTACAGAGATTTTTGTTTGGTGGGGGTTTTTTTGCCCCTCTTTCCCCTCAAACATTTTTAACCTCTCAAGAATCATTACATGTGTAATTCTTCAATGAACAACTGCACGGCAGAGCTCAGTGTAACACTTATAAATGCACTGTGTTGTTTTTATTCTCATATTACAGAACAGGTGCTTTCAGCACTTAGTAGGAAACAGATGATAGCAGAAGTACAGCAATTTTTTTTTTTTTGATCAGAGTGTTTTTGGACTCAGCTTATATTCTTAGAACATATCAGGCTCCACTAGACAACTTAGAGTGCCATTAATGTGGTATATTTACAGTTGCATTTCTGCTGTGCTGTTAAACAGCTATATTCTGGTTTTAGAATCTGGTCTTACTGAATGGATGTTAGCTTCTGGATTTTGTAGACTAATGTGATAAAATAATTTGATATTGGTATTGAATTACTTGCAAGTAGTCTTTGTGTAGTATAATGTCTCACTTGACTAAGTGCTGTCAAAGGGTTCAGTTAATATGCTCTATCCACTCTTAGTTTTGTTTTGAGTTGGAAAAATAACCACATCAGAGCACTACAGTCAACAGTTTTGGTAGAAACGGTAAAATATTGAAGTGACACCTGTTTGGAATTTCAGCTCTTTTTCAATTCTCCTTCAATGGAGTGTATTGAAGCGTAACCTTTTTTGCATCTATCATGGTGTTTTAAGATCCACACACTTCCATTTTAAGTTAAATTCTTTTCAGATCTTCTGGAGGAGAAGGCCATTTTTACAAGCTTTCTTAAGAAGTACAGATATTTTTGGAATCACAGAATGATTTGGGTTGGTTTCCTTCGTTGTCGTCTCATGCATCTCTTGACTGCATGAGATGGTCTTGTCCACCCAAGCTGTGTGTGTGATTCAGTGTCTTTCTTACCTCTCAATAGTTTTTCTCATCTTGTTTAAAAATTAGAGGAAAGACTGCAACATGGACTTCTCTCTAAGTCTCTGCTTGGAGGCTTTTGTGTAACAGTCTGCAGAGGAGATTGAGAGCCCCAGTTAAGCCATAAGGTTGTAACATTCACAAAATTCTGTGTCTTGGTATTTCCACCTTCTAAATTACAGACATGTCTGTGATAAGTCTTCTGGGAGATCCTGCTTTTCCTGAAAGTTTTGAATTTTGAGTATTAAATGCTTTTTGTTGTTCCTTGCTTTAAAAAAAAGCTCTTGAAATACTACTGACTAAAAAGGGAGACCAACATACATCTCAAAACATGATATGAAAATGGGCTGTATCCAGAAACCAAAACTGAAGAGCAGAAATCCTATTGTTTTATATGTGAGCGCAAAAATTATGGGGAAAAAATTATGGTTTTAATTATTTTCAGCTTTATGAGTAGCCTGGTAATGGATGTGCTTTGTGTTTTTCCAAAAATGTTAATTTATTCTTGAAAGCGAACTCGGATGAATGCAGCACACAACTGTAGAGTGACACGTGTTTGTGAAAAACTGAGCATGTCCTTAACATCAGAGGAGGTTCTTTAGCCTGAGTGACCTATTCCACTTGAGACTAATCATCCCTGAAGGTTATTTCAGAATAATTCTATATGAGCACAAATCCATGCAAGTTTGGAGTGCAAGCAACAAAAGAGCAGTTTATCTGGAAAGACACAAACCAGTGTACATTTCTAAGTCAGTCAAAACTCCTGTGAGTGCTGCACCTTCTGGGTTTACAGCACTGATTTTATGTTGACTCAACCACACAGAAATGAATTGAAATGTATTTGTGAGCACTATAACATCCAGTTTTGTTTTACAAAACTCCTGTTTCCAGTTTTCCCCCGTGCCATCTGCAGATGAGTGTACCTGTCTGTGTACAGTGTCTGCATTTCTCCATCTGTTGTCTCTGCAAATAACAAAGGTGAGCTCAGCATGAATCAAAGAATAAAGGTAAGCACTATTCTGAGATGGCCAGAGGTTAGACATGAGAAGATTTCAGATAAATAAAATGAAGAGGATGAACTGTTCTCCTTGTCTTTTGAGAGTGTGGTGAGTGAATGGATTCTCTAGCAAAAGAGATTCAGTGTAAACAGTAATAAATTTTTGAACAGATGGAGTTCATGCTATTTAGAATGAAAATTTTGAGTAGTATTATTTGTTTCTGATGGAGGATGACATGTGAGGCTAATAGTATGACATGGAAAGGGGAATTGCTTGGATAATCTCCTGAGGTTCTTCTTAGATTTATTAATCTGAAAAGCCAAGGTCCTGGCTCTGTTGTGTGCCTTCTCATTTGCTTCTCTGGAGAAAGAGCCATGGGCAGGTATCAGACTGGGACATCAGAGCCAGACTAGGACATCAGAATGGAGATAAATGAAGAAATATTGTGGATTATAATGGGAGATGAGACCTGTTCTCTGGGGGGCATTTTCAGGTGTTTGCCCTTGCTGTTAAGTACAGCAAATTTTATGTCACCATTGGGTCATCTTCCTGTAACTACCAGAGTGGAAGAGAGAGAATTGGACAAATGTAACAATCCTGAAAACTGCCGAATTACCTCAGAACCACTTTCCAGTTTGTTGTTTAAAATTCCTGTGTTTTGTTTCAGCTCCTTATTACAGATTATCTGTCAGCTTTCTGTAAGAAGTTGGAAGTTCTTTTACGCTTGAAGTGCTGTAATTCAGACAATTTTTTGACTGACGTTTCTGGGGTTTGTTGGTTGGTTGGTTTGGTTTTTCTGTGTGTTTGTGCAGGGAGCTGAGAATTTGTGTGGTTTTGGAGAAAGGCAGCCAGCAGGAGTGTAGTGTGTTGAATTTATAACCATATATCCAGTTGTCACAAAGCGATCCTCTCTGGGGTTGTGCGAAGGAGCAGAAAGGCAGATGATGTGCATCTAATCAAACACAGTCTGTTGGGCTGGAGACAAGATTGTGAAACTTGAACTGGGTCGTTGAATGTGTTCTGGGAATCCAGAAATAATTTATCTGTGAAGTTGATTCCTATGACTGTAAATCACTTTGGAATGTTTTCTAATAGTTCAAGAAAACAGATTAATGAAAAATAAAGGGTAGTTTACTTTTTTCTTTTCTGAACAAATTTGTTAGTGGTTTGTGTTTTGTTAAAGCTGATATTTTACATGCTAAGTTCTAATCAGTAGTACTTGTAAATCATTATATTCCCCCAACTCCCCAATTTGACCAACCTTTTAGTTTGTACTCTACATAAATTTTGTTGTGTTTTGATGCAGGTTTCTTCTGCTGGCTTAAATCATCTTAGTGGTTTTAAAGCTTGGCTTCTTAAACTTGAAAACTTTTTTGAAGCCTTTATACAGTGTAAGTGCTTATTCATAATAAATTATGAAAGGTGTGTCCTAGTTGTGTTCACCAAAGAACAGAAAATAACATTAATAATTCTTGTGATGACACTTCACGATTTCATGCATTCTGTGGGCCACAGCTCGTTTTATCACTGCCTTATCCAGTTTGAAGCCAAAGAGAAAGATGAGTGCAGAGGCTTTCTGCAGCTCCCACTTGGTATAATTTCTGATTTCCAGATTCCATACAGGTCAGAGTAGCTCTAGGCATACACCTGACAGCACCCATGCAGAAAGCAGCTGATTCCAGTGCTTCAGTGTCTGACTAAGGCATGCAGAATCCTTGGCAAACATCTTGGAAGTTTATTACCAATTTTTTTAAACAAGTTTCAAAAGTAGCCTGTTGGCCTCCAGCACCACCACTAACTGAAGTCTCAAACAGAGCTTAGGATTTAGGAATCCTGAGTTTGTTCATAAAAGAAACACTGCTTAATACTGTTTCAGTACAGTATGGTGGAGCTGGTGCTTGGCTGATTGCATGGAATTGGCAGAACCACTTTGAAATTTGCAGGTTTTATTGTACAACCTTTTTGGACTATCATATATATCCCAGTAACACGTAATACTTTGTTTTCTTTTATACAAAACCTGGCATTTGTAGTTGGAAAAAGAAGTTGATGAATGAACTTGAAGGTTAGAAGATGCAAAAGGTAGCTAGGCTATTTAGATGGCCTTCTTCCTCCTGTATTATTCTTTAGTAATGTGGTATTTTATAATTTCTGGTATGGTTCTGATCCTAATTTCAGTATGGATTTGGTAAATGACTGTGAGAATTTTACAGAAGAAGTCTTACTTTAAGTAGATGTCAATAAATAATAATTTTCTATATGTTTGTTGTAACAGGAGTTTGGGTTTGGTCATAGCAAGGTAAAAGAGTAAAGAAATAATGTACTTTTATATGCAAAATACAGTTTGTATTAAGAGGAAGAAGAAAAATATAGCTATATTCAGATGTGATTTGTAAGTGCTTATTTTAGGCACCAAGAATAATTTTTGTCTTTGAACTTCTCCTGAGTGGGGATCTGCCACAGGCATGGTTTCTGGTAATGAATTCCAAGTGTGGAACCAGTAGTTTTGCCAGCAGTTTACCTGGACTGCTCCTAGCAAAACCTTTCCTTCTTCCTCTGTCCTCACTGCTCTGTGGATATCAGAAATAAACCAGTGCAGGCCAAACCTTCAGAAGTGGCAGATTTTTAAGATGAGTGCTAATGCTGCAGCTGATCCATGGAGTGTTAGAACTTTATTTAAATGTTGCTAAGAAAAACCTCTTTTGGGTCTGTTGGGTTGCAGTTTCTCTGTTTTTCAAGGACATACTGTCACAGCATCACTTGAACAGGTGCTTTTATTTAGCTGCCATGGATACCAGCACAAACTAAAAAGGAAGTTTGTTTCTATATCAAAAATAAAGTAATAAATCAAGCATTTCAACTGGCTGCTAATATGAGTCTCTGAAGCTCCAGCTTGCAGATTTGGAGAGGAGGCAGTTCAGGCTCTACTTGTGGCGAATGCTGCTGCTATGGTGATCCTTGCATGGTTTGTAGCTATTGCTCAGCCTGCAGTTAGTTAAATCTCAGCTGTGGAGTGAATCTAGGCAAAGAGGGAGAACTCTGACACCCAGGTCTTCTTTTGGATGGTGTTTGGAACTTGAGCTTCCCTGACTGGATATCACAAGCCTTGCGGGTTTGTATTCTTTAATATATCACCTGCTCTCTGCATGTTTCCCTAGAAAAAAGCAAATTCCCCCTGCTCCCCCTCCCGCCCTTCTTGGATTTGTGTTTCTAACATGAGGGTTGCTGATGCTCTAAGGTACTACTGCTGCTTTTGAAGAAACCTTTCTGTCTGGATTTTGTCATAAAGGTGCCCCCAAACTGCTTGCTCATCTTTCCTTTACACTGGCTGGTTCCTTAACTTGGATGTGAAATGATCTTTTATTTATGTCCACAAAAGGAGATCAGAAAAGCAGATCATGCCCTGTTACTGACCAGTATTGGTTATCCTCAGGTCAAAAATGTCTTTTTTCTTGTTTTCTGAAATGTAGTTCTGATTTGAATCTCTGCCGAGTTACTTGGACAAAAGCAACTAGTACATACATAAAATTAGGACTAAAGCAATTTTAATATAATATATAATGTGTAGTCACACCTCCCACCTCCAGATAAAATGATCTGCTGTTTTACTGAGCTGCTAGTATTTCTATTGTCAGTCTGCTATAAATTATGAGGAATTTAATACAAGAAATGGCTTTAACTTTCTGCTCCTGTCCCTCTCCCTCTTCTCCCCTGGTCTCTGTGTCTTCAGAGCTTAGTTTTAGCTCTTTATCTAAGTCAAGGCAGTTCAACTCAAATCCATTCTAGTGTGTGTAAAACAGACTGGTAGGACAAGGCTGGATTATGTAACTACTTTGTGTGGATTCATGCAGTATGTTACACTGGATTATAGTCAACCCAAATATTCTTTTAGTAATAAAATGCCCAGTGCAGTTAGGATTTTGGTGCTTTTTCTTAGGCTTACCTGTGAGCTAGGAGTGCAGGAAGCATTATTCTACCAAAAAAAAAAAAAGTAAATTAATTCAAAATTTTGATCTGAGAGAGAAGATCTGTTTTTCAGTTTGCTGACACATCTACGGTATAATGTAGTATTTTAAAAACAAGCAATACTCCTGTTATGTACATGGCATATGCAGAATCAGTCTCACTTCATTTTTAAACTATATTGTTTCCTTTTTGACATGTGCTATAGGAGTGGACAAGAGACATGTTCATTAAAATCATGGCTTATAAGCTTAGAATGAAGAATGAATTAGATTTAATGTCAAAATAGTGGGATAAGAAGTGAGTACTAAAGTTACAGTGTGCATTCGTGACCTCAATGTTTTTAACATTCCTTGAATACCAGATTTGTCTAGTTCTCGGCATCACCTCATGATTATTTGCTATAACTGCATACCAGAAAACCTTATTTCACAAGGATTTTCCTGCATTCTGGCCTGGTAATATACTTGTAGAGACTTGTCGGCATTTGCAATTTTGAAGATTTGTTGTTGGACCATTTTCATATCTGGTTCATGTCTTGTATATTGGATTTGATCTGCTTCTCCCAAAAAGCAGAGGAACTGGCAAGACCTTGCAAAAAGTGGGTGGAGAGTACATTCTCCCCCTCCCCCCAATTTAAATATTTTGCTCCTATGACCAATGTGTGTTTGCAGCAGCCACTTCTGCATGAGCAGCTTTTCAGCATCCACAGCCAATTATTGTATTGGCACTGAGGAGTAAAAATTACTCTGAAAAGTCACTTGCTGGTTTGGGTTATGGCTGAATCATTTGTATAAGTTCAGCTGAAGTTTTCTATTTTGAAATACAAGATTTGATTCTTTTTACACTTTCATCAGTGCTGTTACTTAAAAGGATGTGTTCTGGTCATTTCATTTCTGAATATCTTTCATCCAAAAGATTAGCAGCATTTCCAGCTGTGTAGTTGGAAAACTGTGACTGTTGTAATAAATATATGTCAACAATTTTCTGTGGGTTTGGGTAATACAATTGTGAAAACTTCATAAGGTTTAGCAAACTGCTTCCATTTTATATAACCAAAGAGTGATTAAGTGAATGGAAAAACATTAAATAACAATAAGTTTGTGAAGTTTGATCAGGCTTGAAGGATTGTTGATATCAGTTTTTTGTACAAATATGCCTTAGCTGAAGAAAGTAACTATTGGAGTTGTTATGCCTGAGAAAAACGTTTCGCAGTAATAACTTCTGTGGAATCATATGCAATTAATAAATAATTAAATATATTTTAGCTTGGTTTAAAGTGAAGGCACATCAGTGTTAAATTTGGTTTATTCTGGCTGCCACAAACATAATTATATTTGTATTTTGTGTGATAGTATTTCTTGAAGTGATCTATAATAAATTTTCCAAAAGGTTTCAGTTTGATTTAAGGTGAACAATGATATAATAAAGGAAATGTAATCAAGTGTCAGATTTTTGTGCTGACTTTGGCTTTAGACTGCAAGTAGTATTGTGTGTAAGAGTTCAGCTAAAACCACTTAACTCCAGCCCCTGAGTTCAGAGTGAGAATTAACAGAGATAACCTAAGTGGGATGTTTTTATTGAACTATTTCTTTGGCTGTTGAAATGGAAAGACAGAAGCAGTTTAACAACAACAAGAAGGAAGAACTCGAAGGTTTTATCTGTACCTTTCTTTCAAAATTCATCATTAAGCTTTCAAGAACACTTCAAAATTACAGAAAACAGGAGATTTTCATTGGCTCTCCTTTTTTAACTACTTCTTGCAGGATCTGAATACATTTAATGATTTCAAGTATTTTTTAACTGTCTGTATTTGTAGTTTGATCATGAAAAGAAATGGTTGGAAAGCATTTCCTGAAAAGGAGTATTTGGTGGCATGTTTTATTTATTGGCTGGTTTTTTTTAATGAAACATTTTGAGCTTATCAACCACTAAATAGACATCTTTTCTAAGTATCCTAAAACAAACAAATGAAAATTTGTTAAATACATAGATGTGACCTTTGCTGAAGCGTTTTAGGGTGTGTAGTATGGGATAATAGTTGACATACTTCTTATATTATTAAGGTGTGTCATTATTACAGCATATGCACACCCTCCTATGTCTTATTGCTTAAATATGATAGTGCTTATAATCTTTCCTTTTAAAGTATGAATTTACTATGGCGAGTTAGGTAACAGCATTGTTTCACCTATTATGGATAATGCCTTACATGTCTGTTGCAAGAGCCTCACTACAGTGGAAACCGTATTTAAATGAGGGCTTGAACTGAGTAGTGCTTTCTGAAGGGCGTTCAAAGAAGGAAACTTAATGACTCCTGTCTCTTCAGATGACTGGCTTTAAGTGTGGCAGAAAAGAATGTGCTGTTTCAGTTTCACAGTATGTGATGTCTTGCACTGAATGAATGAGGTAAGAATGGGGTGCTCAGGAGTTGTCCATCATTTCGCTTTACTTTGAGTTACCCCTTCTTTGGGTTTTCTTGTTTGAGAGGCTGCAGTTCTCTGTACCAGCACTGATCCAGAGGGAGGGGAGAAAGCCAATTACCTAATTGGAGATGCAATATAGAAACGTGTACGTGAGATTTGCAAAGTCCACCTACATGCTTCAGACCCCAGTAGGAGAGACTTGAGGTCTGTCTACCCCCTATACACAGGGGCTGTGTGCTTTCTGCTGAGACTGCACAAAGCAGCCTGGGCAGCAGGTGAGGGAGGGGTTTCTGCCCCTTTGCTCTGGTGAGATCCCACCTGGAACACTGCATCCAGCTCTGGTCTCCTAGCACAGGAAGGACATGGAGCTGTCGGAGCAAGTCCAGAGGAGACCACCAAGGTGATCACAGGGTTGGAGCACCTCTCCTGTGAGGAAAGGCTGAGAGAGAGAACTGGGGTTGTGCAGCATGGAGACGGCCAAGGGAAACCTTCTGGAAGGCTTCCAGTGCCTGAAGTAGTGCTACAAAGAGAGCTGGAGAGGGACTTTTTACAAGGGTAGGTAGTGCTAGGACAAGGGGGAATGGCTTCAAACTGAAGGAAAGTGGGTTTATATTAGATGATAAGAAGATTCACTACAGGAGTGGTGAGGCACTGAACAGGTTGCCCAGAGCAGCTGCAGATGCTCCATCCCTGGAAGTGTTTAAAGCCAGGTTGGATGGGGCTCTGAGTAACCTGGTATAGTGGAAAGTGTCCCTGTTCCTGGGCAGGGAGTTGGAAGATCTTTAAGGTCCTTTCGAATCCAAAGCTTCCTTCTGTGACTTGCTGTTTAAATTTCAACCTATGGCAAAATGCTGACAGTACAATTTCTGCAAAGTCTTACTGGTCTGTGTGTGCTACCTTCCCCTTCCTAAAGTGTCTGTCTGTATTAGTGCTGTGGGAACCTTATGAATTTTGGAAGGCTAAGTTTTAAACAGGAATTAGCAGTGGAACAGATAAATAGGTTTATTACACAGATAGTTGAGCTCATGTGGTTAAAGTGAACCATGTTTCACGTTCCCTTTCCTGAGTGGTAACAAGAAGTCTGGTATTGCATATGCATCTTCAGGATTCTTTTTTCATGAGCTTTAATTTCCTGCTTTCAGTTAGGGAACGTGTAATGCTTTGTTACCCAACTGCTTACTGGTATTGTAAGACCCTCTCATGTACCATCACAGAAGATTTTAGTGTTGACTGTTACAGATTCTTTTACTGTCCCCAGACTTGACAAATTTACTGTTGAATGTTTCTGATATCCCCAGAAATCATCTGTAGAAAAAACAAAACCCCCCCAAACAAAACAACCAAAACAACCCAAACCAACAAAACCCTAAATCAATCAGCCCCTACAACACATGCACAAAGCCCAGCAGAGATCTAATTTGTGTCTCTTGGGGAAAACCAACCATTCATTCTTGCTTTTAAAAATAGCATATTACTTCAAAAGAGAACTGTTCTCCTATACCATGACAGTTCAATTTGATTGATAGTTTTTTTGGTGAATGGCCCTGCTAAAAGACTTTTTATTAAGTGATTCTATTGTGTTGAGTACATCATCCATTTACTTTTGTTGAAGAGCTGTTAATAGATGGATGATTTATGATCTAGCTGTAAAGAAGCCTTTCTGATTCTTTTCCAGTGTAATTTATTTTTCTGTAGGGTTACTAGTTCTGTAATTTGACGTCTTCTGCACGTTTGCTACTTGCAAGCAAAGATTCCAGATAATGCTTTTATAAACAGATGAAGCATTTGCCTACTTTCAATAACTTTATCTTGTCTTCAGAAGCCCACAATTTAGAGTCATCTAATTTTATATTTTGATTACTTGGAATCATCCTCTCTGATACTTTCATTTTTGTTTTTCGAAATCTTCTGTATCTTTCCCTCCAGAGCATGGTTTTGTTCTGGGAACTTCCCCAGGAACCCCTCTAAGAAACTATAACATAGAAAGTCTTCTTAGACGGGTTTTTTCAGTCCTCTTTGAGGGATTTTGCCTTTGCTCTAATTTTAACCATTGTCATGATCAGTTTTTAGAAGCTTTCTCCTTCTGATGCATGATGAAACATATCTTAGCAGTAATTGAGGGGATTATCCTGTTCTGCTTTGCACTTAGACAGCCTCACCTCGAATCCTGTGTGCAGTTTTGGGCTTCACAAGACAGAAATAATATAAAGCTATTAGAGAGTAACCAAAGGAGGGCATGAAGATGAGGGGTTGGGAGGGGAAGCTATTTGAGGAGTGGCTGAGGTCACTTGGTCTGTTCAGCCTGGATAAAAGGGAGTGAGGACAGACCTCATTGCAGTTAAAACTTCCTTGTCAGGGTATGAGGAGGGGCAGGCACTGGTGACCAGTGACAGAAGGTAATGGCCTGAAGTTGTGTCAGGAGAGGTTTAGGTTGGATATCAGGAAAGGGTCCTTCACCCAGAGGGCAATGTGGCACTGGAACAGCTCCCCAGGGCAATGCTCGCAGCACCAGCCTGACAGGGTTCAGGAGTGTTTGGACAATGCCCTCAGGCACATGGTGGGACTCTTGGGGTGTCCTGTGCAGGGCCAGGAGTTGGACTTGATGATCCTGATGAGTCCCTTCCAACAGAATATTCTATGATTTAATGATTCTGATCTTCATTCCTTAGCAGATCTCTCTGCCGCATTTCTCAGTAATTTTCAAATGTATTTTTATATGTACCTTGCTGGAGTTTATGCATACTTCTGTTTTCCTTATCTTGGACAGGACTTCCTCCCCGACAGTTAATTGATTGTGTTCAAAAGATAATTATGACTGCTGAGTGATGCACTCTGACAGCAACAGGCTTTAGACTCATCACCACTTCCTAGACTAGAAACAGCCAAGTCTACGTGAGGTTTATCACATTGACTTCCAACAAACAAATTGCTACAGGTTCTTGCTAGTTAGTATGAGTTATAGTCCCACTCCCCTGCCTTTAGAACTTGCTTTTCCTTACAAGTTGGGTTCATTCCTACTGTGAGAGTGTCCTCTGTAGAGAGAGGGTCAGGGCTACTGGTAGGGTTCTATCTTGGAATAATGCTCTCTTAATGTGAGACTTCTCTGGACTGAGAAAGAACCAGAGGCTTGGAGTGGGACTGTGTTGTGTGGCCTGGCTGGCCCAGCACAGTCTGACTGACCTGCTGCTTTCCTGGCAGAGGAGCAGCAGCATCACATTCCAAGGAGCAGTGCCTGGGCACAGCTCACCAAGGGAACTATGTGGGCCACCACTGGGATGTGGCAGGAGGAGGAGGGGATGGTTATTGTGGATGCTGATTTTTCAGTTTTTATGTACTCACTGTCAATTTTTTTGCTTGACTTTTCAATTTCTGTCTGATACGGGAACATGTAATTAAAAAGTGTTGAAATGTTGAAAAAGAAAAAGAGATTTAATTAACTTTTCCAAGCAGGGGTTTTGTCTCTAAACTTTTCAATCAAGCCTGGTAAGAGTGTGCTTTCCTGAAAGCCTGTGGCCAGGTCACTTGTGTTCATTTGGAACAGAACTCTGGAGCTTGGGCTGCTTGTCACTGCCTGAATTTTCCTAAGTAGGAACTGCATTGAAATTCCCATACTAAACCTCCTGTGGTTATCCTTCCTCTTTGAAATTAGTTTGTGTATGTTTTCACTGCATATTGTATGTTTGTACTGTGTTTACATTTTCTTCAGGTTTTACTTGAAGATAATGTACCTTTCCTGAAAATACCTGAGGTGATGAGAAGGATGTTAATTTTTTTCTTGCTCTGGTAGGTATTTCAGGTATTTTAGTAAAGGAATAGCACAGATATTTTCAAAGCAGATTGGGAAGACTGTACATGGTGCTATTAAACTTGAGTGCTTGTCTGAACTTTTTTATACATCCTCTTTGGGATGCAGCTGTGCCACACTTAAAAGCCTGGAAGCTCTTTTGGGAAACTTCATGCAGCTGGGGTACAAAGCGTTTTTTCACTTGTTTTCTAATTGCATGTAGATTACAACCAAAAACTTGGTAGATCTGAACACACAGAGCCTCTGGAAGATGTGATCTGAGCTCGAAATTGAAATTTAGATTTGATAACTCCTTTTCCAGGTTTCTAATATAAATATTGTATTATTAAACATCATCTGTACTTGTGGTGGGAAAACAAAGAGATCTACTTAAAAGCTGTAGCAGTATTGGGGCACAAAAGTACTGTTATTGGGGGCTTTAGGGAGGGGTTGTTTCTTCTTTTAGGATTTCAGGCTCTAGTTTCACTGACACATGCCATAAATTTTGCAGAAGACTGCAATTTATATGCAGTGTTTTCAACTACAGTAAACATTATTAATAACTTAATCTAGAAAAGAATTAAAATGCTCTGAGGTCATGAACCTAATCCTTGGAACACCATGGGTCACACTTAGAGTTGACTTTAGTCAGTGTGACTGAATGGATATGTGTATGTATATATGTAAAATAAAAATCTGACAGTTTTTATCCCTTACTTTTTAGAATTTCTAGGTTGTGAAAATGTCTGTGACTTTGAAAGTTTTATTGTGTTTTTACTGTGGCTTTTAAAATGCATATAAATAAGTAATTGCATGCTTTAAATGGAAGCAATGTAAATGCATGGAGTCCTCTTTACAATTTTTGTCTTACATATACTTTCTCAATCTGTTGTATTCAATGAATACAGTAATTTATTCACTATTCAGAACAGTAGCCGATATTTTATATTTAATTTGGTTTCATTTTGTATCAAATCAGTCTTGGTCTTAAACTCTGTTTAAGACAAAAATTTGTGTGATACTATAGAGCAGGGGGGAGAAGCTTGTTAAAGGTTGTTATATGTTGATGTACATTTCCACAGGGCTTTGTGAACACTTTCATGTGGATTCATTGGAAATGACCAGGCAGAGTATTTTACTTAGATTTTTTTTTTTCCTTTCAGTTGGCAGTATATCCTCCTCACATTTTTTCTAAAGATTTTCCTTTGCTGGGGATATTATTTCTATTACAAACCCACAAACCTGCTGGCTCTGGAAGCAATTATTTCAGATGAGACATTAGAATTATAGATAAAAATGAACACTTCAATTTTTTTCTCAACTATGAACACTTGATAATTTGCTCCTTATGTGTTTTGAAAAGTAACTTTACTCATTACTCTTGATATTATAATCTGTTCTTTAAAACATCATTATTGGCATCAGTTTTGCAAATAGGCTAACAGGTATTATGGGAGTCAGTCATGAGTTCTGGGGGCAAATATTTTTATAGCATGTAGTGCATTCATGACTATGAAATTTTCTCTTGTGCTTTTTCGGTTTCTGGTGTTGGCATTAAAATCATACATTTACTCAGGTATTTACCATCTAAGTTTCACTGTTTTCACTGTCTCATTTCAAATATCTGACCAGTCAGTGCTCCAAACAGGGTCTTGGTTGAAGTGAATTGACGTTTAAGAACATCTCTGCTGCAGGAGCTAGCAGAAGCTGGTTAGCACTGGTTACAGGAAGAAACCACAAGGCTCTGGCTTCCAGCAGATACTGGAATCTGGCACTAGAAGATGTGTGAGTAGATACACTCAGGGGCAGGAATGCCATCCAGAGGAGCTTGTAGAGGCTGGAGGAGTGAGCCAGGGAAAGCATTATGAAATGAATCAGGGAAAAATGCAAAGCCCGTGTTTGGGAAGGAAGACCCACGTGTCGTGTTTCATTTTGGAGACGGGCTGGCTGGGAAGCCTCGCTGCTGAAAATGACCTTGAGGTCCTGCTAGACAGCAAGCTAAACGTGAGTCAGTGTGCCCTGACAGCAAAGATCTCCAGCAGCATCCCAAATAGCATTCAGAGGATCACAGCCAGGAGCCTGAGGGAGCTGATTATTGAAGTCCTTTCTCGGCACTTGATAGATGCCATCCAAAAAGCTGCATCTGTTTTTGGGCTCCCCAATACAGGAAAGATGTCCATGAAATGAGGGGGGAAGCCAAGAGGGTCTGGTCAGGGCTCAGAAGGCTTGTCCCATAAGCAGAGGCTGCAGGAGCTGGGAGAGTCTGCAAACTGGAGATGAGACATCTTTGGGATGACTGAACAGCAGCTTTCCAATACCTATATGGAGGCTGTTAAGGAGATGGAACCAGGTTCTGTTCAGTGCCATGTGATGGGAGAACAAGAGGCAAGGGGTATAAATTGAAGTAAAGAGGGCTTGTAAGCCAAGCAAGGCAAAAGCTTGCATTGTAAGGAAAGTCAAGCATTGGAATAAGTTGTCCAAGAGACTTTATGGTCTGCATCCTTGGAGGTTTTCAAGACTGACTTTATAAGTCCCTGAGCAATCTGGTCTGGATTTGGAGTTTATCATACTTAGAGCAGGAGGTTGGACTGCACAGCTCCTGAAGTGCCTTCCCTAGGACCTCCAGTTGTCAGCAACCTAATGTATCATAGTGTGCAGGGATTGATGAGGAGAAGGAAGATCTGCAGTGAGATTACATCTCAGCTAAAGCAGCTTCTGCAAAAGGGTCCTGCTGCTGAGCAAGAGGGGCAGAGCTGCACCCCAGCACACAGCTCCCATTTAGTGAGCCAGGTCACACACATGCTGTAATTAACTTTGTAGTTGATTTCTTACAGGTAACTCTGAGGAGTTGTTTTCCAGCTCTCTGCCCAACGTCCTAAGGGTGCTTAGTCTGGGAACTGGTTCTGGGTGTTGTTCATCAGTCTGCCTGTTGGTACCAGGAGATGTTTGTCTTCAGTTGCCCAGAACAAACAGCAGCTGCATTTGCTGCTGTGTCCTGCTAACAAAACCAAAGTGTGCATTCCACCTTTTAAAAGACCTTGTTGGAATTAATTAATTCTTAAAAAATGTAGGAAATAGACTTATTTATTGCAAGATCTCCAGCTGATCTTTGATCTAACTGGTACCTTAACTGACAACTCTGCATTTGAAAAGAGATGGAGAAGAAATCAACTAATTTTAAAATACATTTTTTCTTCTTAATATTTAAATTATTGATGGGTTGTGGTATGGTTTTCATTACTTCATCCAGTCACTTGGTTTCTGTCACTTTCTTATGTGTAGAGCCAGATATGCAAGATATTTTCTTAGTAATTTAGTGCCTTGATTCTGTGGTATTCGTCAACAGCATCTGTTTTATAGCAATGTGCATGTTCCTAGAAACCTGTAGAAGCAGAAAAGCCACTTCTGGCTTGCCAAATCTCTTGATCAAAAGTTACTAAAGGCCTGGAAGTTCTTCCCAGTAGACCTGCTATCAGCTCTATCTAGAAACAGTATATATGCTTCATTAACTCAGTGTAGCTGTTCTTACGATAAATCATTTTGATTAGTTGGTACGTGGTGTGTTTGTTGGGTGAACATGGTTGTCTACTGAAAAGGCAAAGGTGAAAATGGCAAAGTTAATGAACAGTTGATCTGAATGCGTTTTCACATTTTGCTCTAGAAGGAGAGCATATTTTCCTGGAAGAGGTGAGGGAGGTGGTTGTGTACAGCATGGCCTTTCTGTACATCACACATGTATGGCTTTTAGTTATGGCATTTGGAATGTGAGAAACAGCAGCTGCAAAGACTGGAGAAAAAATTTGTCTGCTTTATCACACAATCATTTTATTTTCAGGAGAAGAAATCCTAAGAAGAAATTTGTTTCATTGTCAGTGTGTAAACTTGCTCATTTTCTTTACCTCTTTTCTGACAGCATTTTTCTCTATAAAAATATTAAATGGTTGCTCTGTTCATTCTTCATAGCAGTATGTTTGGCCGTCATGAAATACCTATGTAAAGTTTTGTGGGAATTGCTTTGAAAGATATCTAGATACCTTAAAGATGTAAATTGTGAAAATGTGTTTTTGCATCCTAAAGTAGAAGTCTAATTAAACTTTTTTCTTCTAGTTGAAAATAAGTAGTTTTTTAATATGCCATCCTGAAAAAGTGTTATTAAAAGAGGAAAATGGAAGCATCTCAATGAAAATATCTCAATATTCCATTTGTTAGTACTAAAATATTTGTCTTACTACAGAAAGGAAGTGCTCAGCTTCAGGCAAGACTCTATTCCAGGCTTAATCTGTATTTCAAGAATTTCAGTGAATTAAAAGTTCCATGAGGGAAATGAAAATGAAACTTCGGCTTGCACCCCCTTCTCTCAAACAAAAATGTGATTTAGATAAAGTTAACGTTATGGGTAATCTGCAGTTCATGTAAATAGTTTTGTTTTTTTTTTAAATCCGCCGTGTTTCTGCGTTTTATTCCATGTGATGTTTGCAGGGCAAACCTGGCTGGGGGTTCAGCAGATAGTTCTGCATGGAGGTATTTATCTGACAGAGACTGCTTGACTTTTTAAACTCTGCTCATTGTTCCAGTGCAGTCCCAGCTGTAATGTGGAATGCAGCAGGAGCTTCCGGGAAGTGCTGGAACCCTGCTCCAACAAACCCTGAATAGGAGGGAGAATCATCACTGGTGTGACTGCGGGCAGCTGAGCTCAGCTTAGCAATTCCTCAGTTCTTTTGTTTTCCTGGCCCCACCGTGAGACGTGGTCTTGGCAATGGCTGTGGTGATAAAGGAAAGGAAAGGTGAAGCAGCTCCTGGAGCAGGAACTGAGGGAGGCTGTGTTTGTTTCTCTTTCTTGTTTGGTAATGAAATCTGTTGTTTCAGTGAATAAGCAAGCGGCAATGACATGCAGAATTGCACGTTCTAGTGAGACACTGACCTGCCAAGATTCCTTTCATTTGTAACATATTCCAGAAAAAACTTCAGACCAGAAGCATCGTGTTACTACTTAGAAAGCTCATCTCAGAACACGACAATCCAGCATTTCTGAAACTGTGGTTTTACATATTAGTGTAAGAGGTTGGTGTGACGATTATAATCAGAAGAGTTGGTTTGTTTATGTACTGTTGTAAAATTCACTATTTTACACATTTTAGTTACTACACTATCTACTACTTACCGTTCCAAAATTTGGGCACATTGTAGTAAGCTTGTGAAAGTTCGTTTTGGTTTTTCTGCTACTTTAGGATCTTTCATGTGAAAATGGTACCTTTTATTTTCCTTTGCACCTTGAAAGGGGTAATTTTGGTGCTGTTTTTGCTGATGATTCATGCGAGTTAGAATTCATTTCAGTTGATAGATGTACCTTGCAGATGGTGAATTAAGTCTTTTATTTATGTGAGTAGGGATGCTTTCGTGGCACAAAAAAATTTATAGCTGTGTGTACTAGCTGCCCTGCTTGCTCCTAGTAATACACGAACTGCTTACATATTTCTGGTAATTAAGAACACAAAATCAGTCAGGAAGGACATCATTACTGCATAAAATACACTGAGTGATTTAATAAGTACTGTACATGTCAGGCCTTAATTGCACAGGTGATTAGAGTTCTGCATGGAGAGTGAAAGGGGCACTTTTCCTTGGAGACCATTTAGTGCATTCCTTTTGTATTAATAAAAAGCATTGAATCTTTGAAGTGTGTGCACTGAAAAGATGGTAGAACTTAACCAGAACAACTAATGAAACTGATCAAACAGCAGATTTTTTTTTTTTAAATAAAGAAGATATCAAAGAAGAAGTTAATGATTCCAGAAAGGAAAACTGCGCTGTGAATCTGTTCATGTTTGAGTGCACATTCAGAACTGGATGCAGCTGCACTGTAGATGGAGAGACTGCTCAGTCCGTGCAGCTGATCCCTTTATCTTGTGACCTAGAGTGTGTGACACAGCGGATAAGGGATTCATTCCCCTGTCCTGCATTCCATTTCAGTAAATCCTTCCATAGCTGGCACCTTATCCAGAGCACTTTTTTTTTTCCTTTTGTCGGTTTTGAAGTTATTTAGGGAAAGCCCAGAAACAACGTAGGCATAAAGAAGGATGCATCCTGCTGACATGTTCTTCCTTTTCCAGGAACTGACGTTCTCGTCACGTTGAGTGACACACACAGGGGATATTCAGTTTTTAATTATTGTGTGAAATAAAATAAAAAAGGGTAAGGGGGACTGCAGTATTTGGGAATTTGGAAAGGAACTTCAGTTCCGCTCTCAGAAGTTGTTTCATTTTGTAATCAGACTGGTAATTAAAATATGCAGTTTTAGAAAACTGTAGCTGAACAAAATTCTCTTGGTTTCATGAAGCAGAACTATGCCTTTCTAATCTATTAATATTCTCTGAGTGCATAAACCAAACAGTGGATACAGCTGAATCACTGACATCGTTTGTTTGAAGATTCCAAGTCCTTTGCCAAACCCCTTCAAAATAGGGCAAGGAAATTACAAGGCAAGGGACAGTCAGGAATCAGGTGGTGACCAGGAGAGCTGAAAGAAGTCAAAAGGTGCAAAACAAAAGTGTTCATCACAGCTGAAGTGTTCCTTGCTAGAGATGAGAATGTTTATATGCAATTAATATCAGTTACAGGGTTAACAAAATTGCAGCTGTTAGAATTATTTATCTAGTTGGGATCAAAAGAAACCCTCGGGAGAATTTTGTGAGTGCAAATTAGTTGGATGACTAGCAAGATGGCAGATGAAATTCAGTGGTGATGAATGCAAACCCATGCATAGTGAAGGAAGTAATATGAACTGTGCATAAGCTTTGCTGTGTTAGGAATTAATTTGACAAATTTAGAATACATCTGAGCAGTGCTTTGGACAGCAGAGTTGGAGATCTCTGGTTTAGTAAGCAACAGTTTGTGAAAAAAAGCAGAAGCTAAGATTTGTTAAGGATAGAATAGTGGAAATAAAACGTGTAAACAAATAGTTCCCCTGTTGTCTGGAAGCACACAAACTAGAAATTTGGGAATGATTACTCGAATGACAAGGTAGATGAAAAGCTTGTGAAGATGTATACTAAGTATGTTGGATACACCTTTATTCATCTTGTGGAACCTGGTATATTTTTCTCTTGTCAAACACAAAAATCAGAAAACAGAAATTGGAAGCCATGTTAAATGCTCAGAAAAACTTGTTTTGGACAAAAAGTAGGAGTAGTTGTAAAATCCAGTGATGTTTGTAGGAGAAGAATGAATTCCTTCTTTTTACCAGTAGATTCTTGCTGTTTCCTTTTTCGTATAGAAAGCATTTGCAGTAGTTTAAGTATTTGCAGGTTAACTAACAAAACCTTTTTAGTTGAGCAATAGTAAATTTTTCCAAATCCTTTAACTCAGGTAAATGTATTTTTGGCAAGAAATTCCATATGTATGGGAATGCCTTTTTTTGTATTTGCTGTACTTTTGTAACAGCCTGTGAGATTTTGGATTTGCAGTGAGGTACCTGTTTGTCACTCGGGCTGGAGCTGAACTTTGTGTTCATACACTGCCTCCTCAATCCCTTATTTAGTGCTCATCCTTGGGCTTTAGACTGGTGGTGGCTTCTTAATTTATAAGATGCAGTTTATCAGAGGAATTGTATCTGAGCATCTCATATGATCAATAAATGTTCTTCCTGCTTGGAACAAGTAAAGCAGAAATACTTTAAAAACTTTACAGTGCTAATCAGTGAATGGGTGGGATTTAAGTCATGCCTATAAGTAAATCCTTTTTAATACTAAACAATCTTGGTAGATGCATTCAATTAAATTTGGGGTTCACAGTGAATTTTAGGAAGCAGCAAGGTGCAGCAAATACATGAAATTCATTTCTGAGCAGCAGAAGAACTACTTTAAAAAGCCTTTCAGGCTCAAGTGGATTTCTGCCAACAGGTATTTTCTGGTTGCCTTCTCAATGCTGAGAATGGTTGTTATTAAAAAATACACTGACTGTCATGGTTATTGCTTATCCTTCTGATTCAAGGTTCTCACTTGGCACCATTGCCAAAAAAGCAAAGCATTGTGAAGATGCACATGATACTGTTTTGCTGCTGTGTCTGTAGGAAATCACTTTGGGATTAGTGTGACTCTGTGATACATTAGATAAATACTAGTGACAGAGTTTTTGAGAATAATTTCACGTTATTAAAGATAAATGTTGTTCATGTGTTTCTAGTGGATACAGGATTTCACCATTTGGATTTCTAAATGTTTTATCCTAAATGGAAAGTTCATTTTTGGTGTGTATCTTGGTGACAAGATAGTAAATTAAAAGTCTGGAAAAGCCATTGCTGCTTGATTTTGGCTGAAGGCTAACATGATGTCTGACAACCTTTGTTTATTAATATATATATTTTTTTATCTAGTGTGTCTATCTTTGCTAATTAATTTTAATTATGCTAATATTTCTTCTATGTGTATCTCTTCTAAAGAAGCTGTAGGAACTCAAAACCTTTGGTTCTGGGAAGTGCTGGGAGTGTAGCTCTTGCACACCTAGTTTTAAGGAGGCCTTTCACTGCTTTTTGTTACAAATTCCTTTTGTAATATAATGATTAGATATGTAAGGAGAGAGAGACTACTTCAGTTTTACCAGTAACTAATCTAGCAGTGTGTGATAGACAAAAAAAAAAAAACAAACCAACATTTCACATAAAACTGGATGGAATGAAAAGATTATCCTGAAATATAGACCAAAGTGTTGTAGATCTTTCTGTTCTGAGGTCAAGGAAAGGAACAAGGAGGAACACATCAGGGAATATTCAGTCAATCATCAGATGGTTCTGATAATTACAGAACACTATTGCTCTGTGTTTGGCAAGTGAAGGGAAGTGGTGATTGCAAGATATTGTTGTACAAGACATTCTGGCTGTGAAAGAAGAGAGTTTGGTGATATCTGTGTCGTTCTGGTCATTGGGTTGTTCCTTCAGTTCTATTCTCCTCATGTTGCCCTAAGAAACCCAGGATGCAGTTACCCTCCAGGGGGTAATGAATAAGACTGTTCAAGTTCGCAAGCTCAATGAACCCCTCTATTCGGTGCTGTAAAACTGCTTTTGATATCCCCAAAGTCAGGTTACTTTTCGGAGTGTTTTTTCTGCATTTCACAGCATGGGTTTAACGTCTGGAATACTGACATGTCTGGAACGTGTTTTTGTGAAAAGCAAAGCCTGCTTATCCTGGATAAAAAACACAAAAGCAGTAGCAAGTGCAGAGATTTGCAGTTAGTGTTTAATGCTCCCAGTTGTTTACCCAGCGCTCAGCAGCTGTAGGGTATCACCTTCCCTTTCCAAGGGCTGGGGACTGAGAGCTCTGTGAATGCCCCATCACTTAGCTCTGCTTTTCCGTCTGCAGCTGAGCTGTCTGACACTTCGTATGTCCTCTGAGCAGCTTCCTGTGCTCATTACACACCTTCCCCTGCTTAGATTGTCAGTACTTTCCTGAAGAAGATACTGGGATACTGGCTCTGCCTCTGTGCCTAAAGCTGGCTGTACCTAAAACATCAATCCCTTTTAATGCTGGTAATAACTGTAGTAAGGAAGCTTTTCTGCGGGGAAGAGAGGAAGTTATGTCAGCATTGTTACTGTCTCAGAGGCTACAAGTTAAAAATGCAACAAACCAGAAATGCCCTACCACCAGCAGCCAGAAAACCCTTGAAAATCCTCAAGGCTTTTCCAAGCCTCATTAGGCATGGCATCAGTAGGAGAACTTAAGGGTGTATATGCAGTGCATGTGCCAGAACAGGATTTCTTATGCACAGGTACATGTGAAATACTGAGCATCTCAGTTGGGCAGTACAAAAGCATTGATAAGTGATGGGGTGGCAGGTTAGCTCAGAATTTTGGTGTTGGTTAAATGCATTTGGCTAAGGGTGTACAGGGAGCTGTGTTTGTGTGATAAAGAAATTCTTTGGCTTGTAAAGCTGAATTCAATCTATATATGCTTGTGTGTGTTCAAGTCATGCAGAAATGATCAGCCTTTGTGACTTGCCACCTGTTTTGAGTTAGAGGAAATCTAAGGTTGTCTGAAGGCACATATTTTCAGGCCTCATTTTCTTTGGCAAAAATGCAGGCAGAGATGCATGTTCTTCTGTTGTAAGAATTCTGGCTGGTTACATTTAGGTATTTTCTTAAATTCTTGTACACACTGTATTTAACTACATAGCAAAACTTTTCAGTCTTTTCTAGAAGACTAAATACTTTTCTCTGCAGAGCTGGATAATGTCTTTGTGCTGTTGTGAATGTCTGAATTTCAGTTCTGTCATCTAGAACATTGGTTTGTGAATCATGTTCAAATGAGAGCATCACAATCTAGCTTGACAAATTTAGGATATGAGAATACACCTGTGTGTGTAATTTCACATATTTAATGTGTCTCTTTATTGCACACTGTTACCAACCTTTATTAATGCCAATATTTTTAAAAATTATAATTACATTTTTAAAAACACAATCCTCCTTTCTGTCTTGTATTGGTTTCAGGCAACAGTGACTGCTACTAAAAGCACTCCGCTAATTAAAAATGATTTCTCTTTTTAAATGCTTACAGTGCTTTGTCTTGTACAGACTGGTGATTTGCACTGAGGTGGTCATACTAACATTTTCATGCTAGTGGCATACTTTTGAGCACATATGTTGCTTGGAGGATTAAGTGCTCCTTATATCATGGAGCTCTTCATAAAACAAACAAACAAACTTCAAGGTTTGGAATGTAGTCTCTAGTATCACATTGCCTGTTTGTCTCTGTACTGCTTATGCAACTGCTTATGCATTGTGCTTTTTTAGTCAGAGGAATGTATGGTGGTTAATTTCAACTTTTGTTTTCAATTTATTTGTTTTATAAGTCTAACCCAATTATTTGTCCTTTTGAAAGAGGAGAAACTAAAGATACATACACAAAAAATCAGAACTATGCTTTTAAAAGTCTGACATTAATGTACATGGCAGAACCTACTAAAAATTGTAATTTACTGAATTATCCCATATGTCTCTGTTTTTCGTGCTGAAACTTGTCCCTGTTGCCTAGAGAAAGATATATGTTGTGTTCATCATCAGAAACTCTGGAAAACAGTGTCTGGGGAAGGCAGACTGCAGCACAATCAGATTTGCAGATGATGCAAAGCTGAGGGGTGCAGCTGAATGCAGAGATGTCGTTCAGATCAACCTGGACAGGCTGAAGGAATGTACTGACAGGAACCCCAGGAAATTCAGCAAAGGTTTTTGTATGGGTCATCTCTGTAAGTTTATAGAGCTAAATGAAACCACCATTCATGTTCGAAACTTCTCCATGTTGTACTCTGACACCTGGTTCAGTTACCAATTCCACAATAAAGTTTTTGCAGCACCTCATCTTGGTTTCTTTTTTTGGAAACCTATGAAAGTGTCGCGCTGAGTTGCTGTCCTTTTTCACAATATTTTCGCAACAGTCACGCTTCACTGATCAGCAGCTCCCAGAGTGTGGGCAGACAGCTGAAGGTGCCAAACCCTTTGGCTTCTCTGAGCTTTCCATTGAAAGGCATCAAAAGAAGCATGGCTGCATCAAGAAAACTGTGACCATTAGGTCAGGGGAGGGGACTCTGCCCTTCTACTCTACCCCACTTCCATGATGAGACCCCCCTGCAGTGCTGCACCCAGCCCTGGCTCCCCAGCACAGGAGACATGGAACTGGTGGAACAGAGGAGGCCATGAAGAGGCCATGAAGATGATCACAGGGCTGGAGCACCTCTCCTATGAGGAAAAGGCTGACAGAATTGTGTTTGTTCAGCCTGGAGAAGGCTTAGGACCAGCCTAATTGCGGCAATTAAAGGTCCAAGAGAGATGGAGAGAGACTTCTTACAAGAGCTTGTAGTGACAGGACAAGGGGGAATGGCTTCAAACTGAATGTGGGTAGGTTTAGATCAGGTATTTGTAAACAGTTCTTTCTTGTGAGGGTGGTGGGGCAATAACACAGGTTGCACAGAGAAGCTGTGGTGGATCCATTCCTGGAAGTGTTCAAAGCCAGACTGGATGGGGCTCTGAGCCACCTGGTCTAGAGGAAGGTGTCCCTCTTACCCATGGCAGGGGTTTCCACCTAGATGATCTTTAGATTATCTAGATCATAGATGACCCTTCGAACCAAAACTATTCTATTTTCCTATAAAATTTTATAAACTATTGGCTGATAGGTGTGCTGTGTCCTTGTGTAATTCTTCATAGAGACCCAAATGCACCTTTTCTTCTCTTGGGTCTGAGTTTATTCTTTCACTTCAGCAGCTGGAGAACCATTGACCAGCATGCCTGGTGTTGCATGCTTCATCACTAATAGAAACCACTGTTAATGCTATTAAGTAGAGATTTCTGTAGTTGTGAATGGTTCCCATTAAACAGAAGGACTTTCCTATCTGTTGGGTTTGACTGACTAAAAATAACTGTCTGATACGCAGAATTTATAGTGGTGGTGTAATTTTTGAGTTTATAATGCATTTCTGTTGGTACTAAAAAAAGGAAGTTAATTTTTCATCTAGATATACTGACCTTGAAAGTTGTGGAATGTAGTAAAGATGACAGCAAGATTATGACATTCTTAGTCAGGATAAATATGCACCATGATGGTTTTATGCTTTAGTAAAGTCTGCTAAACCTTCAGCAGCGCATTGACAACCATCCAGAGTGAATTTTCATTACACTTATCCAAACTATTTTTATAATCTTAGCAAGCATACTCCATCTCAAGGTTTATTTATATGAATTATGTTTCAGCTTTAGCTGATCAAGATAACTGCTTGGGAAAAAATAGCTCTTTATGTGGAAAGATTGCTGTCTTTTCACTGCTTGTCTCTGTATTTGCTGGTACTGGACTCAATAACTTTCTTCACCACTCCTCACAGGGCAGGTGTGTGAGAGACCTGCAAGCCCTGCTCCCACTGAGTGCGGAGCCAGTTGAAAGAATGCACATTCTTCTAGCTCGGGAAATTCCAGAGCAAACTGGATAATCTCTCTGTTGTCTCTTCAACTCTTCTGGCTGTTTGGTGTTTTCTAGATTTTAACAGGAAACTTCCCCATGGCTGCCAGTTTTCCAGGATTCATCTGTGGGCTACCCCCTGTAGAGCACTGAAGACTTTTTACTGGAGAACATGGTTTTAGCCTCTCTGGCAGACTCTAAACTATGTATGGTTCAGGAGATTGTTTTTCTATAGGCATTTTCTCAGTTTTAAAAGAGAAGCATATTCTTGGGAAAGGCTGTTGTTTTCAGAGCTTGTGCCTAGAGGACTTTGCTGAGCTATGTCTAGGATCACTTGGGAAGGTGGGAGGTGGCAGAGCTGGATGATTTTGGGAAATTGGACCATGTTGGAATGGTTCTACTCTCCTCTGCTGTCTAACAGAGATTGGGGTTGTGACAGGGAAAGTGTTTGTTCCTGAGGTCACTTCTGTTCAGGACTCCAGATATTAGGGTATTCCTGCTCTTCCAGCTGGTGTGTGAGCTTGGAGAGTTACCTGTGTGCCTGCTCGGCCACCAGGAACCCTGTTGTCAGCTGTAGTGCTGCACGGGGCTGTTTGCATTGCCAAAGATAGATGGCTTTCCAAAATTGTAATTTGAATAATGAACAGGAGGCAGGTAGTGAAGTGGTAGATATGAACTGTGCTGGGGACCTGAAGAATAAGGCATGCCGGTTTTATTCTGCATTCCATAAAAAGAATCTGGTAAAGGGGCCTGATGTGTATCTCCCGAGATGTTGTCCTGTTTACACTTTATTCACAACAGAAGAGATTCTAATTCCTATACTGTGAGTGAAGTTAAATGACCTTGCTGAGAAGCTGAGATTCTTTCTCTTTGTGTTCTTACATCCATGTTTTATTTCTCAGAGTTTTATGCCACAGCTTTACTGCTTTGCAGAGCTTTGGTGATTGGTGGTACATTTTCTGTAGGAGCAGAATTCTTGCATCTGCCAGAGAAAAGCAATTTAGGACAAGTGCAAAAGGATTCAATGCAAATAATGTGGAAGGTTTCATATGGTAAGCTTTTTTTGCAAAAGGGAAATCAGTAATTAAAAATACAGCTGTTAAAAGCAGATTTATATTCAATGAAACTTGATAATGCTGCCTAAGATTTATCAAAAAGATACATATCTCTCTATTTGCATATCAATTTCCTATTATGGCAGGACCTTGGATATGCTTCCTAGGAAAGCAGAGTAAAAATGCTTTCCTGGGCTGCACAGGTGCTCTGACATGGGCAGTCATATCCCTACACAGAGCTGTCCAGGCTCTGAGGTTTTGAGTTACTCATTGACTGTGCCCTTGATGCTGTTCCTATGAAGTGATCACTGTCCAGCTTCCATGTTAGCCTGCTTTAGGAAGCAGTCCCACCCCTTTCTGCCTGTGTAAAGGGGAAGTGATGCTGGCCTGGGGCTGATTATGCCTCAAATCTTTTGGGAAGTCTGTGTGTTGTGTTTCTAAATCTGGAGCAGTGGCACGTGCAGTATAGAAATTATTGCAGCAGTTTCTGCATTGTCAGCTGCAGCCTCACTGGGCTTGTTAGGTTCAGATATGAGCTCAATCCCTGGGAGACTATTCCCACAACATTCACTTTCCAATGCTCAGACTCAGGCAAGCTGTCTAGAATTGGGGTCACTCTTAAGTGAAATTAGTAAGTTCCACCCTGGGGACAATATAAAAATTCTTCCCAGATGGCAATGGTGTTATTAGACTTATTGATCTATAGGAAATTTTGTCATCAGTTTGTAAGCTAATGGGGTAAAAACCAGAAGACTTGAGTCTCTTGAGTAAAGCTGAAGGAGGGTTGTTTTTTTGTTGGTTTGTTTTTTTTTCTCTTTTGTTTCTGGGCTTAGAAAGGAACGTAGTCGATTGAATTCACATCTGGTTGGCTGATTTTCTTCATGGAAAAACTCCAAATTCATTGGGAAGATTAGAGTAAGCGTTTACGGGTTTTCAGGATTTTGAATGGAATTTGAAGTATTGTGTTTTCAAGCAGTGGACAAATCAGTTTTCTCATAGGTATTTGTTCATGTTCTAATTTTGGCATTTCTTTGTCTATTTTCTAATTTTAAAAATTGTTTTATGCTTCATGTTGTGTCTTGGGATTTCATAATGTGCTTTCTCTTTTTGCAAAAATGCACACAAATTCATTGAAGCTCCTTATGACAAAAAGTTCTCATCTGAAAATTGTTGCCAAGTTAGTTGGAATCAACATATTTATCAAAAATAAGCTGCTTGTTAATGAGAGTGGAATTTGCAAATCATAAAAAATTGATGAGTATGTTAATATGCACGATTTGCTTTAAAAGAGTACAAACATGCTTGCCTTATTTTCTTCATAATAATGGTTAACAAATGTATCTGAAAGAGGTCTCGTGAGCAAGATAAAAAAAAATTGGTTAGCCTGTGAAAAGTGCTCGCCAGCTAAAAATGTCTTTTCTCTCAAGCTTTATCAATCCCCTCTTTTGCATTTAAATTCATAAATTGCAAATTATATGGTTTAGGGGGGCTTTTTGTGCAAATTCCTCTGGAATTTTAAATGTCCAGCATTTCAAAATTTCAGAGTTTTCTGTAGTTTTGGGTGGATGTTTTTGACTTGTTTCTGGCATATCTCTGCATCTTTGTTCATATCTATTTCTTAAAAGTGTACTGTTTTCCAAGAAGCTGAGATACAGGAATCTCCTGGTAAACTCTTCTTGATCGTCTCTGTTTGAAAACTGAAATTTTTCCTTGATTACAATTATTTCAAAACATCACCTCACTTAGATTCCTGTGGTTTGTGTTTTAGATATGTGTTTTAAAGTGTAAGACTATATAGAAGTTGTTGGCTGGTCCATGCTTCTCTCTGCTTATACAGTAGCCAAAAATTGTGTTTGAACCTTGGTGCTGTTTTATGCAGGCAGATCAGCTAGGCTACATTATTTCATTTCAGAAAACAACCATTTGAGCTATCAGATTGATTAAAAAAATCATAAGTATCTTTTTAAAACAAAACAGTTGTGTGTTATGGATATACAAGAGTGGAATGTAGATATTACTAATGTACTTGATCACTCATTTTGATAATTGTGGTGCAAATGGCAGCCACATAAAACGATCGTGTGGTCATTTGTGAGGTTTTAATTGGTTGGTTGAAGACGAGTTGTTTATTCTGGCTAAAGAATCAGAGAATCACAGGATGGGGCAGGTTGGAAGGGACCACAGGGGTCATGTGGTGCAACCTCCTTGCTCAAGCAGAGTCATCCCAGAGCACATAGCAGAGGATTGCATCCAGATGGTCCTGGAATATCTCCATGAGGGAGACTCCACAGCCTCTCTGGGCAACCTGTCCCAGGGCTTGGCCACTGCACAGTAAAGAAGTCCTTCCTCACGTTCGGGTGGAACTTCCTCGTGGATCAGTTTCTGCCCATTGCCTCTTGTCCTATTAAAGAGGGTAGATTTTAAAGATTCAAAAAAACCCGCTTTAGATTGGAAGTTAATTTCCTAAAGAGTCCTGACAACTTTCTGGCTTTTTTCAAACTATATTGTCTTCGGTTTCAGCAGGAACTTGAATATTGTCAACAGCTTGTTGCAAAACATCTGTAGACCTGAAATCTAAAGACTTAACTGCAAGAAAAAGTTTTTCTGCCACTGCCAACTGTTTTTGTGAGGAAGACTTGAGGAGGTTTAATTACTATAATATTTCTGGGGCTTTTCCCCTGAATCCTCCATGCACATTATACAGTCATTGTATTAATTTCTCTATGACTCTCTTTGGTTAGCCTTGTCAAAAGAGAAAAACCCTCATGAGACTTTTGATACAATATGTTAATCTAGAGACAGAGCTACCCCAAACAGTCACTCAATGTGCTTTCTGATTTCATTTTAATTTCCACCTTGTATTGAGAAAGAACATTTTCAGACTTGTTTAGGCCTTTAAGTGGTTCAAATAGGAGGATACCAACAGAATGATGCTGTGCTGAATTGATGACCAAGTCCATATTGTACAAATTCTTTGGTGTTGCTCTGATGTCCCTAAAATGTTGTCACTATCAAGCTGTCATAGCTGATGAAATGAACTTAAAATATCATCTTTTAAAATTTTTATTTTCATTTTGCTTAGAAACTCAAGCAGACATCAAGGATCCATTAATTTTGGTCATCTTTCCATATTTTTCCTCACTATTGTGTGAGGATGTGGAGCTTTTATTCCAATAGAGGTTGAGAATCTATTTGCATTATATTACGGTACAAAGGGGGTGTTGAAGTGTGACTAATGCTGTAACCTTGTTCTAGAAATGGCTGTCATCACTTTGTTCTACAGTTCTTTCTTTAGAAGACCCTATTTTGGTGTGCATTCCACCCCCCCTCCTGCCCCAGATAAGTATTAGAAAGTCTTAACTTTGTATTGATTGGAAGGAATTTTTGCTTCAATACTCATGCTGAAGTAGTGAATCCCTTAGAGATGATCAGGAATGGGTAAGATCATTCAAGATCCTGGGTAAATCTAGATCATTATTTCCTACTGCAGCCTCTGATGTGTTGAAGGCCATTGTGGAAGGGTCTAAAGTTTCTTTTCTGTAAATTGTTGTTCCTGATGCAGGAGCAGTTCCCTAGGGTTGCTGTACTCAAGGCTCATATCACAACATCTTTTTCTTAAGATTTGACAATTTTAAGTCTGCAACAACAACTTTGCTAAATCTCAAATATATATGACCCAGATTTTCCATACTACTAATATTGCAAATGAAAACATTCTAAAAAGAATTTCTGCTCAGCATTTCTGAGAATCTGGCCCTGGGTCTGTGGTGTCCAGTTGTAGCAATTATGGAATACTTGTAAGAAACGTCTTCTCAGCATCACGCAGAAAATTGGTGGCAGGGGCACAGGGTTTTGTGCTGGTTCCCAGAGTAGCAGTTGAGCACCTGCATGGCTGATCAAACACACACACTGTTTTACCATACGAACGCTTCCCTTGATTTCTTTTCTGCTTAGGGTTGCCCACCCATACCTCTTTTCCTCCTTTTTTAACGGCAGTGAATCGTCTTTGGAGTGCTTGCATGCTTAGCACTGAAATTAAGAAACCACCTTTAAATTTCAGCAGTGTCAACCCTCAGCAGTAACTTCCGTGATGTAGAGGAAGCTCAGTGTGTATTAAATATCAGTGTTTTCTATCCAAATCACTTCATCTCTTCTTTTATCAGTTGATATGCACAGCTCTTCCCTGCTCCTTCACTTTCTGAAGCTTCTTTTGCTTGCTTACAAGTACCACATTTACAGGTGCTGAATTTGCAACTAAAATTGGTTTGCTAGACAACAAGGAATTGTCAAGTCATCTTTATATTGCATCTGAATTCCCCAATTTGCATAAAATGTTTCTAGTAAAATAATTAGCAAGTGGATGGAGTCATTTTTTTGGGGAGTTGAGTCATTTTCCACTCCCAGCTTTCTATTATGGGGAAGCAGTAGTATCAGTTCATACCCTACTTCCTGGAGTTTGGAAAGGTTTCCAAATCAGTGTGGAAATACTGGATTTGAAACAGTTGCCTGGTTTTGTATGGCTTTCCGATATGCTGAAAGATGCAAAGTATGTAGCTGAACATCATCTTGTCTCCTTAAACTTGTTTTGAACTATAGTTGTGAAATAGTAAAAAAAAAAAAAGGAAGAAGAAAAGAAAAGGGGAGGAAGACATTTTATGGTTCTGTAATGGTTTTGGAGAAGTGCAAGCCATTAGCGCAATTGAAAACAATTCTGGTTGCGTTTAAGTAGTGCAGTAGGTCGATGACACTTTGCATGCAAAGTTGATTAGAGAAAATGCTAAGTAAAAAGGGGAAGTATTATGGTGCAACTTTTAAATGTATACTGAAGATACGTTTAATGTTACTTGAAGATTCATAGCTTTTTAATCCTATGAATATTGGCATCAAATCACAAAGTGCATCATTAAATCTGCATTTCGCTCATGAAATATGGTAATTACACAGCTGTAAGCAAGTCGTGGGGTTTATAAAAAGAAGGATATGATCCAGGCTTTCTGTTTAGCATATTTTTTTTTCCTTCTAGTAACTTGTTTTGCAAAATACTGAGTGCAACTCAATATTGAGTTGGACGCTTTTTTAAGGTTCTTTGTTTTCTGCTGTCCTTTTTACTTTACCCTTCAAGCACAGCTTGATTTGCTGTCTTGGTGGCTGGTGCTGAGCAGTTGGAAGCAAAAGGAGAAAATGGGCAGTAGAATGATAGTTTTAAGGAACAAGTGGACTTAAAGAATATTAATATTGGAAGAGCAATTCTAGTTTTAATTGTAGCCACATTTATTGGCTGCCGTGCTTTGAATAAACATCACGGTATTTGGGGATTTAAATTAAATCATGTGGAAATAGATGCATTTTAGTTTAGAGAAAGAAGACCTGGTTGTTGGGTTTTTTTTGTGTGTGTGTTGTAAGACACAAGCTGCTGACATTGCACTGGTAGCTGTGAATACACCATGGAATATTCCACATTCTCAGTGCTGGAGTGTTTTGCTATGTCTTTACCACCAAGGAAATCAAAGAAATAAGGAAAAGCCTTTAACAATGGAAATTAAAGGTGTTAGTGAAGATCTGACTTATTTCACCCAAGAATATTAAGCAAGCATTCTTAAGAATATGAAAGCCTTAAAGCCTTTAGCTGAGCACAAAAGCACCTTACTGAATGCAGAGTCACCAGAGCAGTGGAAGAACGCCCGGATTGTTCGAATCCCGTCCTGTCATTCCAGAAGTTGTAATCACTGTTATTACGGTTAAAGGGTGCGGTCAGCGCTTCAGGCACGAGGTCACGAGTCACACTGTGCTGTGCCAGTTCTGTGGAGATGGCTTTGCAGATGTGTACAGCTTTAGGCACTTTAAATTGTACATAATTTTGTTATTAATGTGTGTTGGAAGATCTGTGTCTTGTAATCTACAACTAAAGGAGTACAAAATGTGATGGTGTTTGTTGCTTATTTGTTAAGATTTTGTGTTTAGGAGATTTTCTGGTTTTCTTTCTGCAGCATACCAATTTCACTTTTACAAGATGAGAATTCTGTTAAGGAATTGCTCATCTCTGAGACTCTTCGGGGTAGGATACTCAATATGTGCAAAGAAACATCAAATAAAATTTACAATAGTAGAGGGAAAAGATGACAATTCCCTCAGGACTGAGTTATGGTTACAGAATTGCTGTCACTTTGTGCTTTTGGGGGAATGTTTTTTGGAATGGCAACTTTCAGTGAGACAAAAAATTGAGATATGCCCATTTTAGGCACTCAAGACCTTTCCATGCAAAAGTAGGAGTGTTGTCCAATTTGTTTTCCTTGAATTTTTTTCTCGAGTAATGATATTTTTCCAGCAGCTTTCCTGTGAAGTGTGTTGTGTCCAGCTTTAAAATAGTTTTGAAGTTTCTGAATTGAGGAAAAGGTTTCAACAAGGACATAACAGTTGCTTTTCATAAATGGGATGCCACCGAAGTCTCTGATCAAAGTGAGTAGTGTTGTAACTCAAGCTGAATTGAATTGGAAAAGGTAGTGAAGAGAGTTCTTGAGCTTTCCAAATGACTAGAAAAGAAGAAAATTGGGACCTGCATCAAAAAATAGATTATTCTTAAGTGTGAACAAGTGGAAGGGTTTGTGAAATGGGTAAGCAAATTCTTGGTCTAGTTTTTAAAAATCTTAGCGTGGCTGTCCAAGAGATAATACAAAAAAGGGTTCTGCAATTGTAATTCTGCAATTGAAGCAAAGCAAGTTGCTGAGCAGGGTTTTTAAGAGGTTCAGTTGAAATTATAGTGCTTTAGTTCCTCAGAATAGTGAAGAACTGATGTAATTATAAAAATGTAAAAGAAAGATATTTATTAGAGATTTTAAAGGAAATGCTACAAGATAAAGACATTTTAGTGTCAGAGGTAAGTGAAGAATGGGTCAGAAAGATGTGAGTCACCAGTGACAGGAAGAGTAGGTGGTCAGCTATGGCAGAAAATTACATTTTCTTGGATGCGGGTAGGAATACCAACTGAAAGACTGTGGATAATGACTCAAGTTTTGGTCTGCCACTCAGTCTGTAAACATGTTTATATATCCAGTTCTTACTCCGAAGTGTTGATAGATCTTTGTACATTGCTGATTTTTTTTTGGATTAAAGGTAATGAAATAGATGACATGTCTTTGACCTTTCCCTTTTTCCCTAGTGTTGCTTTTTATCTCACTGGTTTTGAACTGTAAGATATATAGTTCTCTCTGTATATATCTATATAGATATATATAGATATATATAGATATATATAGATATATATAGAGAGAGCAGGGGATGTCAGTTCTGTGCCTGGCAGCATGGAGGGGGCTGTTTCACAGCTTTGCTATTCCATGTGACACTTGATGGCAACTTCTGTCACTCGGAGGTGCTGCTTAGCTGTGGTTTACAAATGAAGAACACCAGTCTGTGAGCTCTCCCATAACCTACAGTTCCAGAAAATGTTGTCTAGATCCTGGCAGAACTGTTCTCTCTGTTCCCTCTGCCTCATTTTGTTCTGGTATTGTGGTATGTTTTTCTTTCCTATATCCGGTGCTCATCCGCTTAAGTCACTTTTCTTGTGCTTCACTGTTCAATGAATTTTTTTTTTTTTTTTTTTGTAAAAACGGACATTTGGAAGAATGTTTTTAAAGTGCGTCAGTTGTTTCATGGTAATATCAAAGAAATATTTTCTGGTTTCATTATGAGAAGTGATGAGAAGGGAGTTCGGAATTTTGAAAATGTAGTAGATTGCTGAAGTTGTTCAGGGAAGGGTACAAACATTTTGAGTAGGCTCGTGTGCCAGCCAGTCTTTGCTTGCTGTAATGGATTCCTTTCCATATCTGCAGGGAACAGAAAGTAAAACTAGGTCTTTAAAATCACTACACAGTAACAAGTAAGTCGATGTACTTGTGTGGTTTTCTTTTGAAAAATCCTTCCCCAGGTGAAGGACTTTGCATTTCCTTTGTTGAACTTGATGAGAACTTCTTTAAATATGAATTGATTTTGGTCACTTTTTAAACATCACGTCCTATAGGGCAATGGAGCTGCAATTCCCAAATATCACAAGTCAAGCAGACCAGGCAGAAAACTGGCCTGGCTGAGCAGGGATCTTCTCTTGGAAATAAGGCACAAAAAGGGAAGTGTGTGCTGAGTGGAAGCAAGCTCAGGTGACCTGGGAAGAATACAGTGGTGCTGCTTGCTACTGTAGGGAGAAAATTCTTGTGGCCAAAGCTCAGCTGGAGTTGAAGCTGGCCAGAACTGTGGGGGACAAAAAACCCAGCATTAATATGTTTCAAAATACATTAACTGCAGTAGGCAGTGTGAAAATAACTGGCCCATTACAGGATGAGGATGGTCACTGCAAACAGGGCCATGGACAAGGCAGAAGTGTTTAATGCATTCTTTGCCTTTGTCTTCAACAAGGATGATGGGCCAAGGGAGGATAGTGAGGGGTCTGGGGGAGAAGCCGTGTGAGGAGTGACTGAGGTCACTTGGTCTGTTCAGCCTGGAGGAGACTGAGAGGAGACCTCATTGTAGTTACAACTTCCTTGTGAGGGGAAGAGGAGGGGCAGGCACTGATCTTTTCTCTGTGGTGACCAGTGGACAGGACCTGAGGGAATGGCCTGAAGTTGATTCAGGGGAGGTTTAAGTTGGGTATCAGGAAAAGGTTCTTTCCCCAGAGGGAGGTTGGGCACTGGAACAGCTCCCCAGGGCAGTGCTCACAGCGCCAAGGCTGACAGAACTCAGTAAGTGTTGGGAGGGTGCGCTCAGGCACATGATGTGGCTCTCGGGGATGGTCCTGTGCAGGGCCAAGAGCTGGACTTGATGATCCTTTTGGGTCCCTTCCAGCTCAACATATTCTATGATTCTGTGACATACTCAAGAATTGAGCTCAATTAAAAAGAAATTAGCACATAGTTCTGGCTTTACATGGAGAATTCTTTTAGTTCTGGGTGAAATGTATTTTGCAAAATGAAGTGCAGTGACATTCTGACCACTTGCAGAAATGTGTAGGCCCGTGTTTATGACTTGAGCTCTACACCAGTGTTTTCAAGTTGTAGCAGCTGAGATTTTTAAGGACATAGTTAGTATTCTAAAGACCTGGGGGGTAGGGAGTACTCAGTCGTGAAGAACAGTTTGTTGGTTTCTATTTTGGTGCAAATCTGTGCATAATCAAAAAATCATTCTGGCAGTCTACTCTGAGTTTATCTGTGTGGGCCAAAACCATTAGATAAAGTATCCACTGCCTGCTATGCCTTCTTGTAAGAAAAAGAAGGAGTTTCTTAGGTCTCATGGTGTTTACTAGGAAAAATGGAAATAGCAGGAAATTTTTGTAATGGTTTACAGGGTCCTTGAATCCCTAAATACCCTGAAAGATTTCTTTTCTTCTGTGCTGCTGGAGGTTGTGCATAGGACACTGTTGTTTGCTGTTCAAGTGTCGTAGGTCAACACATGTTTCCTGATATGCAACTGTTGAAAGAGGAGGGGGGTTTACTTGTTTTTTGGTCCTTTTTTTTTCTAATGTAACCCATACACACACTGTCAAAGCTCATTTATTATTCTTTTAATGTTTGTCCAGTACTACATAGTTATTTTCAAATTTTCACTTAATTTGTTTGGAGTTTACAGCGAATACTTTTCGTGTTATTTTTCTTTCGTATGATCTGTTTCATATTTGGGAGACTTAGGAATGTAGGAAACATTGATGCACCAGGAAATGCTGCCTGCAGTGGGGTATTTCTGCTCATCTTGTATCATTTCTCCTGAGACAAATGAATGACTGTGCTAATATTTGTAGGCAGCATTGCAGTCCTTGCTGCTCAGACAAGACCATCATGTCTGAGGTGTTGTCATCATCGGCGCTTCCGCCGGGGCCGTCATCCGCCCGACATCGGCTGTGTCTCGGAGTTCCAGCCTTCCTGATAAACCAAATTTTAGTTTTACTGTGGCCTGCTAGCCTGAATTTTAGTATTACTGTGAGTGTATTGCTAAGCTATATGTTGCTATTTCTCTACTGAAATAATTAGCAGGCATTTTCTGTTGTTTAAAGCAAAGGATTCAAACTTTTCGTGGCATTGCAGGTGTCAGTGCTGAACTGCTAATGCATTTTAGACCTTAGGTTTCAGTCTGCTTTCAAACTAGACCATGCCAGCAGTGGTTTGCTTGGCTGTGGGTAGGTAACCAGACAGTTTCAGAGTTTTCTAGAGATGGCTTTTGCCGATATATTCTTTTTTAGATGAGGAGAAAAATAAAAGAACCAAAAGTAGTTCAGTGTTTCACTGAACCAGTATAGAATTAATTTATTTTTAGTAGTTAAGAAAAATCCCAAACATTTTCAGGTGATTTTTATATTTTTATGTATCATGAAAGAATAAGTAGTCATTCTTTTAAAAGAACATGCTGTCCTTTTGGATAGCTGTATTGCACAAGTGATGTCCAAGGCAAAAGAGTGGGGTTTTTTTTCTTGTTTTACTTTTTATTTTTCCTGCAGATGGCTTCCTCTTGGGTATAGTTTGGAATAAAATTCAGTACTGTTAAGTGTTTTGGCTCTTTATTTTATTCAAAGTATGTAAGACATTACAGATGCCTTGAAATATTTCTATTTCCTCTGTATGCTTATGGGACAATAAAAGGGAACCCCCCATGGTTGACTAGTGTTTCTATTTTTATATATAAGAGTACCAGTAACATTCGATTAATTTGGGGAAGTAAACATGTTCGTTCTTTAATTTTTTTCAATGAGATTGTGATATTTACAATGTAATTTTCCATGTTATAATTCCTGCTATTCAGTAGCCTCTTCTATTGTGTCATAATTATTTGGTAATAATTTTACATGCATAATAATAATGTATTTCCTCCATCTCTTGTGCAATTTAGATGATAAAGATGTGGTTTCTGTTTCTGCTCCCTGTATTTTATGAGATGATCTATAATTGTTGATATTCAGTAATATTTAGTTTCAAAGAGAACAGTAAGGGCAGCCCAGGACCCTTTGGATATGAGGGACTGGAATTATCCCACTAGTGCAGAAGTAAAGAGAAGGCCCTTTTTGGGCATTCTGTCCCTGCAGAGGGCACTTGCATGCAGCTGAAGTGCAGTGCTTATATTTTGTCTGCACCTGTTAACCCACTTGGGACAGAGGGGGAAATGCACGGTTTTTCTGAACAGTGGAGTTACCAGCTTACATTTATCAATTCTCTTAACATGGCATTGTTTTAATTAATTACCAATAAGTGGCGTTTATAAGCAGTAAACCCTTTTGCAAGTATAATTTGCAAGTATAATCTGACTAATTATTTTGCATTAAATGTTGAAGACAAGATAGAATTACCTAATCCCTACCAATCCACTTGACAAATATTTATTCCTTCATATACAATCCTACTCAAAACTTTCCAAGAATTAAATTTTATGGTATGAAGTGATATAATGTTTTGGATATGTTGCACTCAAGCAATGAAGTTTGCTTTTTTTTTAAAACATTCCAGTTTATTTTTAAAAACTTTTTTTCCCCTCTTTTTGGCTTCATGGAGGAGACCATATGTGATACATCAGCTTATTTAGTCTGACCAGAGTCTATTAATTAGCACCACTGATTTGTGATACAATGTCCAGCGATTCTAGTTACTCCAGCTAGTTTCAGTCCTGTCCAATTTGATAGTGTTCTTGAGATTAGGATGAAACCAGAGCAACTCCTGAGCTTAAGGGAATTGATTACACTGATGATGCTAACATGCCATATGCTGCAAAGGAAAACAAACAAGTAAAATAAATCCCTGAATCCCTCTCAGCTTGATTTGGTAGAAAATTCCATCTCAGCCCTTGATTTGGCATGCAGTTTATAGTCACATAAGCAAGACAGGCCAGCCAGACTTCTCTGTAAGTACCTGCCAGCCCATGAAGTGCTGGATGGCTGCCGCTGGCTCTCTTGCAAAAACTTGGATGTCCAATTAGGTATCCAGGTGGAAATGCTGTCTGAATCACTATGCTTGAATGGTTGAAGCTCTGAAGTATGAGATCTGATTATAGTTGTATAATAATGTAAAGCTTCAAGTGTTATGAGCACGTTCAGCCCCTGAAAGTTCAAGAACAAGAGGTTTCATGTACAGATTTCCAGGTCCCACATCGGTCTGAACTGACTTGTGCCGACACACATGGACTAAATCATTTCTTCCAAAAACTGTTCAATTTTACTTGAAAGACTCCAGCTCCAGCTGAGGGGAGCATAATGCTTACCCTGATAACCTGACTCTGTTTTCCATCCCCTTCACTGACCTAGAGTGTGCGATCTTATTTTGAGATTTGAATTTTTATGAGAATGAATTCTGAACACTTATCTGAAATCCTTTCACTAGCAGACACCTTATCTACAAATAACCACGCTATAATATGTTTCTCAACTCTCTGCAGTGAACTCCAAAAGCTGAGCTCTTTTAAATTCATGGTGTGACACTTCTTTTCCAGCCCAAGTGTTGGAGCTTTTTTTGTCTTACTTGGAAAACTCTCTTTTGTATCCTCTACACCATGTTCCAGAGTGATTTTTTTGGCAGTTCTGTGTCTGCCCAGTTAGGACACATGGATGTGTCACAAAAGGATGAGGCTTTTTAGCTAGGAGCAGGGTTGGGCATTAGATAATGCTGCTTTAGTAGAGGTGACTTCACTGATGTGTGTCTCTGGTAACAAAGATGGGTTACCTTTTCCGGTCCCTCAGCAGGCTTGTCTTTAATCTGTAGAATGTGTTTTAAAACTATAATTGCAGCGAAGCATCAAACCTCTTTTAAGAAAGAAAAAATACATCCTGGTAGACTTATATGGTTATAATTGTATTTATTAGCTGCTTTGTATTGCTATTACCCTGCCCCCAAAAAACTATTTTAATGCCTTGTTTTTACAGATACAAAATTCTGTTTGTATCTTGATTTTGGCTCCGATACAGCTTTAAATTACCTTCTGTTAATTTACCTGAGTTGACTGTTGTGCTGAACTAGTCAGTAATTTCCTGTGGACATTATTTTTTACCCTCTTAAAGCATAAAAGTTAAGCCTTTGGTGCCTGGGCCTCTGGGAATTCCTCCTCTTGGAATACGGAGTTTAGTGGTGAAGAACTCCTCAGTTGTTTTCTGCTGCATGCAAGTTACTTGAGCCAGTTTGCTTGAAAATACTGACTTTTATCAGAGGTGCTCACATTCTCTCTTCTAATTTTTTTTCTTTTTGGTTCCAGTAACATCTTGCGACAGAAGTCTGCTCCCTCATAAAAACTTGTGATGCTCTGTTTTAATTGCCATGTGGTGGAGAACAGAGAACGTGCAAGCTGCAGTCCTGTGGTGATTGTGCAAAACTCCACTTTAGCATGTCATCCAAACATGGAGTGCACTGGAGAGCTGCCAGGAGGGAGGAAAAGTGGCTACCATGATTAGATAGGAATTTAGAAGCAAAAACTTCCTCAGTGCCAAACCTTTCTCAAGCTTCATTCTGATGAGTTTTGGAATCCTGTAGTGCAGAAACTGCTAAATTCAGCAAGCCTACCTGGAGGAAACAGTCTCTTGCTCAAAGTAGCTGTTTCCTGCCATGCCAGCTGTGCACATGGAAGCATCTGCAGTGGCACAAAGCCTGTTTGTTTACAGTGGGGCTTTTGGCAGGCACGCTCTCCTGCCACAGCCGTGAGAGATATCCTGTAGTGCAGGCCAGCACTAATGCCCACTGGTTATATGACAATCTATAATGCAGCCCCTAGTGCTGTGGGAAAAGAGGATAAGTACGTCTCATGTTGTTGATCCCGGTTTTCTGCACAGGAAACTGAAACTCAGTGGAAAGCACCAAACTTTTCAGCTGTCTTTTCATGCTACATATTTTACTGTGTTCCTGGTGAGAATGCTGACAGGAAATACATTCCATGTTTTTCTTAATTAGCACTGTGGAAATGTAGAATTCAGTAGTAGCAGCCACTGTACAGAACTTCATTGGTGGGATATGTTCTTACTGCAATCCTGTTGTTTGGCATTTTTTATTTTAGCTCCCAGCCTAGTCTTTCACTTACATAAGATGGTTCTATGTGAGATTTTTAGTCACATTTAATTTTTCTATGTTTGTGTACTCAGTCGTCTGTTTCCTTGTAGAAACTCACACCTGCAAAAGGGGAAATCAATTGTGACCTTAAGTGGGAAACAGTAATATGACTCATATAAGAAGTATTGTTAAATTCCCAAAATTAACAGACCAGCAATGTACTGCCCTTTCTATAGTTTCCTTTGTTTATTTTTAGTTTAACATCTCCTGGCTGAGTCAAGCTTTTGGTGCAGGGAGCTGCTGTAGTTCTGTCTGTCCTTGGCACCTCTGTGGATCTGAGGTTGATGGTGAGCAGACAGTGTCAGGCGTGGTGCTGCTGGGAATGGCTGCATGGGACAAGGTGGAGATTTTGGGATGCTCTCTTCTGACCTTCCACCTCTGACATAGCTACAGGGCTTCTGCTGGGCTAGGCGAGTGCCAAACCATTTGAACTTCCCCAGTTGCATCATGGAGGGATATATTTCAAAAATAAATTGGTTATCACTTTGCACTGAGAACTTTTTTTTTTCAGTTTTAGGTATGTATTACCCTTTTTGTGGTTTGCTCTACAAGTGTATGTTCCAGTTGAATTTCTGCTATTTTAAGAGCAAATTCTGACATCTGATTAATTTGCCTGTTTCAAGACTTCCTGTTCTGTATTCCGTCATCTTGAGGCTGTTGGCATCTCTCTTGAATCTCTTATGTCTATTTTGCTGCAGCAGTCCCAGGCCTTTCAGTCCTTGGGCCTCTGTCAGGTCACATCAGTGTTCTTCCCAGTGTACACTGCATTGCCACATGCTTACACACACTGCCCCCAACAGCCACGTGCTTTTTTCTGAGTGCTGAGACTTGAATCCATCTCTGGCATATATATGCCAAGGAGTTACAAGATGATGGGTACAAAAATCCTAACATATATTAGTAGAAGGCTGCTTGTGCTTATTTTACGATTGCTAGCGAGCAACAGACTGTCTCCAGACTCTAATGTGGTATTAACAGTGTGGTTTAATATCTGATTGTGCAGGTGTGAGCGATAAAAATGAGATAATGAGGACTTTGTGTATTACAGTAGTATTTTATAGAACATTGACCTCAGTTATCTGGAGTAGTATGAATCATTAACATAAATTAAAATCCATGTTTGTGGAAATAGCTTACTGTGTGCCAGTTGTACTTGTTGAGTCATGAATATTAATTACCCCGCTGTGTGTTTTTGGACATTCAACCAATGCAAGAATTGCACATGCTGTATGTATTTTAAAGCTAGTTTATAGTTTATCTAGTAAGTGAGTTGGGAAGTCACTGAAGACTGGGAAACATTTATGGCTGCTGTTGTAATACAGTGCTACTACTGCCAAAAGAGAAAAAGAAAGAAGGAAGGAGAGAAAGGAGGAAAAAGTGCATTAAGCAAGGTTATGATTTCATGCTTCATTGATAATTGTGCATAAAATGCTCAATTGCATTTCTAAATGGAAACTCTATTTCCAGACTTGTCTACCTCAGATGACTACCCATCTTTTAAAAGGTCAGGGGTCATTAAAAATAGGAATAAAACCAAGCCCCGAAACAAAAAAGCAAGGAAAAACCCCTTCCCAAATGAATTAACTGTTATTATAGTGCCACAATGCATTTTCAAAACCGCTCCTGAAAAATGGTTGTTGAAAAGGTTAAGAGGGACACAGATGCTTCTTTATCTACTTCGCGATGAAAATTAAAACACAAGCATCTAATACAAGGGATCAATTTCTTTGGTAGTGGTATCCTTCTGTAGTCCTTCTTTAACTATTGTAAATATCAGAAATTCTCCTTCCATAGTGTCTTTTTGTCTATAACAAAACACAGTGCATCTCTAGAGCTGTATTCTTCTGTATTCACTAACCTGTGACTGAAGAATAAATTGCTAAAGTCATGTCTTACTTGGATTTATTGCTGCATTGTAATTGTCTTTTCTGCTTTCATGTTGAACAATAATTTCCAAATTTCTCTTATTCCTTTGACCAGTGGTACCATTGGCAGCAATTACTGCTGACCAGCAAGGATTGCTTTGTAAAAGAAATTCTGAAGGCAGGCCCTGTGTTCCTGAATTTCAGTTGCAAGACCCAAGTTCAAATTTATGACTTCTTAACTCTTTGATGAAGTTTAAATTTAGTATGTTTAAAAAACGTACCTAAAATTTTCTGGTGTAAAGTATGTGCTTCAGACACTAAATGTATGGATATTTGGATTGCCATACTGATGTACATTTGTGAATTCCTGGTGGTTGTCCACAGCTGTCTTGCTCACTTCACCTGAGGTAGCCCCAGAGCACAGTTTTGGGTTGTACTGTGGGTGGGTGTGGTAAGAAAAGATTCTGGGTCCAAGGGCCTCAGATTTTTAAACTTCCATAGGATTATCTTGATAACACTGGGCTAAAACCAGCAGATTTTAGGTTTAGATAGGTTAAAAAATTGAAAATTATTTGCAGAAGCCCACCAATCCTGCCATTCTTACTAAACTTCATTAGAATAAGATGTTGGAAGTTCATTTTGTGAAGAAAACCCCATGCAATTCCATTATTAATCCTGTACTATTTCTGAAATCAAGGCATTAGCTTACAGTACTTACTCATAAATCACCATTTCTGTAGTCTAGCCTGGTTTTGTTCAGAAATGGTCAGAAGAGTATTTGACAGATTGTTGTTGTTGTTACTGTTTTAAATAATCCACTGGAATGGGGATACTAAGTGTTCTGAAAACACAAGAAGAAATGGTTTTCCCAGTGGGTGTAGTTTTCTTTCTGAAAGCCAGTTCAGTTGTTTTTTGGGGTTTTTTTTCAGAAGATAAAACTAGGAGTACAGTTGTTGCATAAATGCTTTTTATAAATTTGAGTTGTCATTATAGCAGCTCATTGAGGAAAGGTGTTTAAAATTATACAATGTTACGAGGTTTTAAAAAGGCAAAGCAATGAACTTGAAACTGATTTTCTTTTTCAAGTGCATGTGTAGATGTGCACCCAGGATTATATATTTACTAGTGTGTGGGGGGAGGTTAAGCTTGATGAATTTCAGAAAAAGACTTCTCTGTCTTTGACTCTGGAGGATGAATTCACTGGTTTTAATTGAGATGTTCCCACATATTTTAAGTTTTCTTGCTTTGTGGAACTTTGCTGCAGGAACTTTGCTGCTGTGACAAGCTTGAGCATCTGGTTGTTGAGGATGACTTTAATCTGCAGCTCCAATTAGAGAATGCCTCGTCTGTCACTTGTGTAGGATTAGTGCCATTGAGAGATCTTTCAGCAACTTTCAGCCTTAGGAAGCTCAAGAATGTGGTTGAGGATCCTTCCTCTGAGGGGAAGTGTTTCTTTTTTTCTGTTTTTACTGGCTTTAAGTGTTTGAGTGAGGAGCTGAGGTGGAAATGTCCTCAGAATCTGGGCAGAGTCTGTCCCAGGCAAAGAGGGAAGGATTATTCACCTATAAAATATACACAGGCAGCAGAGTTCACAGGTGCCACAAGGTGATCATGTAAAGATTCCTCTTGGAGAACACTGCATTTCAGTTCATTCCAAGGTAGAAATTTAGAAAAGGCCTTTATTTTTCTATTTCTTTAGAGCTTTAGGATTCAAAGCTATTGTTTTCTTTGTGAGTGAGTTTAATTGTTTACAGTTGATCACCAAAATATTCTGCAACACTGGAAATGGGCTTTTACCTGAAAATAATTTGGAGTGTACTTTAAATGCACTGGTTTTATTTTAGTCCAGGATAAGGATAAATACATGGTTTCTTAGATACAAGATATTGAAAGGCAGGAAAAATTCAGTCTATATTTTGTGTTCTGTTTACATTCAGAGATATCCAAAAGCTTCAAGTTGGAGCTTTCTTCATATTTACAGCTTCATAACATTGCTTTTTTTATCATGCCAGTGAGTATTGTAATTGTTTTGTTTTAAGCAGAGGTATGTATCTGAGAAAGAAAATTCCCTTTGCCAAAATTCCATACATAAGTGAACGGAGAAATGGTGAAATACTCAGCAGCTGGTGCTAGGTCATGCAAGTCCAGATGGAACAAACTTCTTTCACATAATGTCCAGAACATGGTTCTTTATTTTTAGGGAGGTTTGCAGGAAAGATGATGATGACACATGTTAAAAACAAAGCACAGTTACTTGAAGAGTAAGAGCCTACAGAAGCAGGCTTAATAAAATGAGTTGTTGTACCCAGAGTGATTCAAGGGAGAATTCAATGTTTGGTGAAAGAGTTGAATTAGAAAGGAAAGTGGATATCTCTGTCAGATGTTTTAAGTTTTAAAATAATTTTGGGATCTTTTAACTCAATCTTGTCAATGGAGCTCAGTTGTTTTCTATTTTACGTGCATCCTAGATAGCTTTGGATTTTATTTGATGGGGAACAAGTGTGTAAATGTATTTTGAAGAAAAAAAAAACCAGTGTGAGGATATATCTTAAATTTAATTATTCATGTGCAGGATTCTGTAATGGTATGTCACACACCTTGTCTACTCTTCTGTGTAAACCCTTCACAAAATGCTTTCAAAGGATGACTTGCAAAGAATGTTTCCTGTTGTAAACTTTCTGAACAAGCTTTTTCCCCCTTCTACCTCGGTCGTGCCATCAGAGGTGGTGGATTTCTGATGGAAAGCTGACCAGATCATTGATACAGAAAACAATGTGAAGTGCAGAGAGTGCACTCTGTGGCTACACAGACCCAACTAGAATATTGGTTCGAGTTTTTGTTGTGGATTTGGTTGTGCTCGGGCTGCAAGCCCAGAAGAAAATGATTAATTTCTAATGTGCAGTTCAGCAGCTGGGTCACTTCTGATCAAATTTCTGAGATATTCATATTATAGTTTTGCCATGGTAAGGATACAAAGGACTAAAATTTTTCTTTGATGAAACTTGAACACTTTATAATTACCGTTCATTATCATGATAATATTTAATCTTCATATTCACAGTAACCAACAAACCTTCTTCCTAGCAATTCTCAACCCTCCAGTGCTTTAATAGAAATCGTGACAATTTCAACATTTTCTTCAACTTTTCAACAGACTTTAAAGTGCTCCTTGGGGAACTTGTCATGGCCTCAAACCACTGGGTGTTCAAGCCCATCTTTGGATACATCTCAATGTCCTTTTTCAAGTGAGGGCACTCAGGAGGATCTAGTCCATGACCTGTCCCTTCCCATTCAGGATGTCCTAGGACTCTGGACACTGAAGCTGTATACAGGATGTCTAGGGGATATGCTGAATTATGAAAATTATGTCTTTTAATAGAGAGGGACAAGGCAGGCAGTAGCAGTACAGCTGTGGCTCTAGGTTAGAGAGAGGGAACAAATCTATGAATCGAAGATGATGTGTTTAACTTATAAAAATCAGAAGAAAGAAACGTCACTTTTAAACATTGATTAATCATGTCTAGACTTTAGCAAGAAGGCTTGTGGTGATGACATAAATTTTTGAAGGTAGCAAGCCCAGTTACAGTGGTTTAAAATGCCATGCATCATTCTTAAATCTGTCTGGTTTCTTGTTTAGTCTGAAAGCATTTGTGGGAGTAATTAAGAGAAAGTTCTTTGCTTCAGTGGGCACCTGTAGTTTCAAACAATGCCTACAGTATCATTTCAACACCTGCAGTATAAGATGTGTTGCATATTCTTCAGTGCAATTTCTGCATATCTGCAGCAAATTTTAGAAGGCAATCGTTTGTAACATGGAGTCTGTTTGAAGCACTCACCCAGCATTAGGGGCTTATTCTTATAAATTGTAAGTTGGACAATCTGCTTCATTCTTATTTTCACTGTCTTCGATAGAAGTTGTAGTCTGCTTCCAGGAATTCTGGCAAATAAGTGAAACAGCATGGAAGCCTGTTGGTCCTTAAACTTCTGAGGTTTTTCTTGTTTACTGGAGGAGCCACATGACCTTTGGATTATATTCACAGTGGTGCTTTTGTCTGTTTTGGTAAAGCATCTGGTTTGGTAAGGAAACATTTTCCTGTTCTTAGTAGCCAGGGAGTGCTGGTAATCATACTGGAGGGTAACTTGTATTTACACTAATTTGGAAAGTTCTTCTCAATGTTGCTCGCATTTCAAATATTGCGCTAATATTTATTACCTTGTTTTAAGGAAACTGAGAATCAGTCATGGCTTAATCTCTTGGAGGAGCCTGTTGTCTTTATCCTCAATCTCTTTATTTATAAATTCCTTCTGCTTTATTTGAAAACAGACTCTCTGTGTAGCCAGTGGATGTACTCTACTTCAGCTGTTTTCCTCAGCGATCACTAATTGTTGTTTTCTAGTAAAATAGTTAAATCTAGAGAGCATGTTTTATACACAAGATTGAAATTGGGGAGAATTCTCATCTGTGACATGAGTAGGTTTTAGACATGCATAGATTGAGAGATTGCTATTGACAGCAGCCTGCCCAAATCCAAAATTTCCTCTGGTAGTGAAAAGTTGAGCTGTTGGGTTTCTCTGCATTTCCCAGTTTACAGGACAGATACTGTTATAAATTTTATGCAGACCTTAAGAAGCCTGAGCTGCATGAACAGCCTTAATTTGACCTACCTTGTATGAATAATTTGGTTTTAATGGCATATAATGGAAAGGTTTTATTTATTATTAGGCTCTTGCTGCATTCTTTGCATTTTGGCTCACATTTGTTGAGCAAAGAGCAATTCAGTTTTGGGGGTTATCTTGTTGAACTGTGGATTCCAATCTTCATTTATTACACAGACATCCCTCAAACTCTGCGATTCAATGAGAATTCTTAATGATTTTTTTTTATTGTCAACCTTTTAAATGATGTTTTTGCTATAATGTCTGCATATATTGACCATATTACATTATCTTTATAGCAGTCCTGCAAGATTAATAGCAGTATCTTCTTATTTGTAACTGACATGGGATGAAAAACAAAAGGAGATTAGGCTCATATTATCAAAATCATGGACTAATACTGGATGCTTAACTTGGAATGACTAGGATGTCTTTTCGCAGAGTACGTTTTGATGTTCAGAGCAGTTGTTCTCAGATGTAGAAGGGAGTGCTTAGCACTTCTAAGGATACAGACTCACAAGTGTTAAGCTGATTATCTAGAATTTGAAGAATGTAACATGAGAAAACTTTGGTTTTGAAGATTTTCCCAGGATCATAAAAGAAACTGTGTATCAGAGGCAGAGTTTTAACTGCTGTTCACCTAAGACTACCCAGGTTTTATTGTGGAGGTTCTAAAGATGAATCTGTAGAAAATGTTTGTTTACAACTGACTCTTTGTGCTCTTTCAGTCTTTAACATCTGTCTAGAGGAATGAAGCAATTCTGGAAACTTGAGATTTGACCTATCTGTTTAGTTCCTTTGGTATCTGTATTGTTTAACAATTCTAGGAATTTATTGTGGGTTTTTATTATTGTTATTGCTCTTAATACATACAGGGGTTATTGCTTTGTTTGTCTAAAATCTAGGTTTATAATTTTGCTATGAAAAATATACTTGTGATTTTTTCATGGGTGTGACTTTAGCCTTCAGTAAAAGAATGGAGGGGTACAGTATTCCATAAAGGCCATCTCAGGTATCCTCAACAAACTGATCCCTGAATTTCTGTACACTCTTGCATGAGAGACTATTCATTTAAAAAGGAAAAAAAGCCTCACAATTTCCACTTTGCTGTTGAGCTGTAGTTCTCTGTTTGTTCATGCTGCTTGTGCATGTAAAGTTTCAAATGTTTACAATGAAGTTTACAGAAGTAATCAATAAATAGGTGAAAATATTGTTCTAAAATATTCTTTTTAGGAGTGAGTTTTGAACAGTTTTGTGAGTAGGTGCAAGTGATATATATATATGTTTGGTTAGATAAATTATTGGTGAAATAAGTGAAGAAGTTAAAAATGTAGAGGTGTTTTAAGACACAAGAATTTTAGCTTCATATTCTAACCTTTTATCCAAATGAAATCTGCTTCATATGTCAATTTATTCCTATTATTTCCTGTTCAACACTGCAAAGATGCTCTTGAATACTGACTGTATTTAACAAAATACATTTTCTTTTCACAGTGTTTATTCTCTCCCTTGATGTTTATAGAGCTAAATTTATCTCAGTCTTACCAAGTTCAAGACATACTGGTTTTTCCCCATTTTCTTCAAATTTTGCAACCCTTCATATTTTCACTTCAAACAAAATGATCCATGATAATGTTGAAGTATTTTTTCATATCTCTGAAAGCAATTGGTGTCACTGCTCACTTGTGTCTGTTTGTTTGCTCCCGTAGTTTTGCCAGCCTGGAGGATGGCAGCTTTCAAAAGAGAGGAAACAGCCAACGTTCTTTGTGGTGGTTTTGACTGACATAGACTCAGAGAGGCACTACTGCTCCTGCCTAACTTTCTATGAAGCAGAGATTAACCTGCAGGTAAGAGGTTGACAGTAAGAAACAAAAATGCAGGGAAAAGTGCCAACAAACGATGGATCAGCGTCATTGAGGGCAACTTGAGAAAATATTTTGCTGTCCCTGCTCAGGGTGCATTTTTCTGTCCTCCAGAAATCCATGTATTTTTACAAAAGGTGAGCTTGATGCACTTTTTTGTGTGTTTGGGGTTTTCATCTACTTTGAAACAAACAAACAAAAAAAACCCCAAAAACACGTCATAAATTTCTTTTTCTCCACCACATTTTTCTTTTCAAATGGGATAAGCAATATGGTGTTCCTTTTATTTCCTTTCGTGTTTGACATAGCAAGGATGAGTCTCAGCCTTGTTCTAGGAAAAGGTTTATTAACTTCTGCTCCCTCTGCTGGCCTGCTCCATCAGAACAAACGTGCACAAGGATGCTGTGGTGCATATCCGTAATTCTGTAAGTGCATTTATTGGCAAGATTATAAAATTTGATGGGATAATTATTCAGTTTTAGTTGGGTCAGATTTGAGGTGTCAGCTACTTGGCACTGTTTGTTTTTAAACATGTATTTAATTATTTTTTTGCAACCTCAGTCTTTCAAAAATAGACATTTTATTTCCCATTTGATGTAAAGTGCTTCACAGAATATCTGCTGTGACTTAATATATGAAATCTTTAGAATCTAGAACCTAGGGAAAACCTAATCCAATCTGTAACTGCAGACTGCTATTGTTATGTTTTGAAGTATCTTCTTTCCTACATGAAAATTAAAAAAGTAAGTAAAACCTTGGCACTTAGTATAATGGAATTAGTTAAGATTAAATAAATAGCTGAGTAATTTCTTGTTCTTTTAGTGAAGAACTGTATCATTATTGATTATTTTAAGAAAATGTTTTTAATAATCCAGGAGTATTCTGTTCATTTAATCCTGGAGTTGAAAGGTTACCCTGTTTGTAGAATAATTGAAAGATGTGTTGTAATAATAATAATAATAATAATAATAATGGTGTGTTTTTTCTGTGCACAGTTGGAAACCAGAGAATAATAGTTATTCTCATTTCATTAATGCTACAATTTAGTTGGATGTTTTTGTGGGCTTTCCAGAAAGATTTGAAAGCAGAAATGTACCCCAATATTAGACGTATTTTAGTCTTAAAGTTTAGTGTAGATCAACTGACACATTCCTCTTAAAATTTTAATGTCTGTCACATTTCCTTTTTTTTATAAGTAGAGAGTGAAATATTCTATAGTAATTCTTTCCCAGCTGATAAAAATTTACAATGGCTGACTCTTCCTTCACTCTATGTATTTCATAACATAAACTAAATTTAGCAAACTTGTTATTTACCCTGTGGTTTCTAGCAGCTGCTTTTGATTCTCTATCCACATCTTTGAAGTAATGCTCATCACAAAACAGCCAGTATTAACTAAAAGGGTTTTTTTCTTATATTGCTTAAGTATTAATACAAAATAACCCGAAGTAAAAAAAGAAAAACAATAAAAAACTGAGTGCAGCAGGATGTTGGTTCTCATAATGCCATTCCTGGCTGTGTTGTAAAGAATGCATATTTTTCAGATGAACTTGCTGTGGTGAAATTTATTCTATGACTGCATTGTTTATAGCAAAACTTCCTGTTTCTTTCTGAAACCCAAAGAGAATAATTGAACGTGCCCTGTTCCATGGTCATTAGACAAGAATTCAGCACGTGTACAATCTGTAATGAAACCTAAGCTCACGGAGCATTGGGCTATGACAGTGATATTGATTTAACCATTCAGATACATGCTTAATTAAACAATCTGTGAAACATAGTGCCCAGGACTTGAAATGAAATCTAGACAGTGCTTTGCACAGATAAATACAGTTCAATTTTTCCTTAACTGAATGATATAACTTGCTGAGGCAAAAAGAAGATTAAATTTCAAAAAAAAAAAATAAACCACAAAACCACTTTTTTTCCCAGTAGTCTTCACCAGGTAAACCTTGCTGATACATGAGACTGGTCGGAATTCAGCCAGAGCAGCAGAAGAGATATTTGGCTTGGCAGAATCATCTTCACCAAAAAAAAAAAAAAAAAAGGAATCAACCACTTGGAAGTTTCTGTGGTTAATTAAACTGGGAATTGGAAACAAACTCATTTCTAAGCCTGTGAATGCTACAAGAGAACCATCAAGCCTTTTTGGAGCCTTCTGCATAATACAACAAACCCTTTAGACACAGTTGAGTCTGAGAAGACTCAAGGGAAGACTGAAATCAGGAAGAGTTCTGTTGTTTTGGTTCCCTTCATCCCAGCTTCAGTTGTTTGTTACAGGATAATTTGTAAGTAAATGCTACCAGAAGTGTAAGGAGTTTGTACTCAACATGGAATACATAAGTGGTACCATGATAACCTATGGTGCAAGATTATTATAGCAGCTGTAAAAACTACACAGTCTGCAGGAAAAAAAGTATCCTCCCTGCTCTCTCTGAAACTCCTGCATTCAGTTTAGTTTTTTGGCAGTTGCATGTCATAGCAAGTGTTCCAGAGGAAAGCACAGGCTCTAGTAATCAATCAGCTGATGGCTGTTTTCAACTTCTTACCCTGGACTGAAAATAGAATGCTGTTTTCTTTGATGGCATCTAGGAATCATCCTTTGCATTACTGCAGTTCTGACTGACCCAGAATTTATTACCTGCATGGGTGCTGGTCAGTTTGATTAGCAATCAGCTCTCAAAAAGGTGGGATAATATAAAGAAAGATTGTTTTTAACTTTAGTCTGATTAATACTCCGTATCTGTAGGCATGAGTAAGATGAGCACACTCCATTAAATAGGGGAATGGAACTCACTTGGTGCTATGTGGTTTCAAGTGCTACAGCTTTGCCATGGAGTCCTTCATGAATTGTTCTGGTTTAAGATGCCAGTCTCACTTATTTGTCCCAGTAACATTTGCTAAAGCTAAATAAGGATATGGTCCTCATCTGGGTTTAAAATGAAGCATTAGAAAGTTTGACCTTAACAGCAGAATAAATTGGATTGTGGGTACACACTACTAGAGGCAGTTCAATTAAGAGTGATAAAGCTGCTGTCATTTAGAGGCATCCTGAGAATGTTGCAGAGCAGTTCGATGTGCAAGATTTCTCTCCCACCTCAAGTTCCTACATGAGTGTAAACAAATCTGAGATACTGTGCTGGTTTCTCCTTCCAGCTTCTTGTGTTTCCAGCACTTGCTTGGCTTTATCCCCATTTCTGTCTGGCTTAAGGTGCTATTTAGATACTCTAGCAAACAGAGCTGGGTGCCTCATTCACTTCCATGTATCTTCAGGAGTTAGGAGGAGGAGAGGAAGTCAGAACATCTCTATTTCACTTCCTCTCACAGTGCATTGAAAGTAGGTTGGTTTTTTAGGGGTTCTGGGAGGATGTGGAGGTGTGTGTTGTCCCATTGCTGTATTTTGATTGCTTCTGTGGACTTCAAACCTCATAGGTTTGAAATCCACTTGAAATGTCATTTGTTTGGAAAAATCTTGTCCTATCAAGCAGAAGAAAAAAAAGTCTACGTAGTTTATTTTTCTGGCAGCTGAAGCCAGAAGCTTGTGAGCAGCCAAAGGGTGTTCAGAAGAATCATAACTTACATCTGCAGAATTCACCCACAGAGCTCAGTTTCTCTAAGTTCATAGCTTTATTAGTCACCAAAAAAAGGAGTATGTATTTGTATACATATACATGCATACATTAGTATGTTTAGTTCTGTGTGATGTACACAGTTAGCTAAAATGAGGTTTTTATTTCTAACAGCAATTTCTGCATGTTACCACTTAGCAGACAAAGGACTTGATTTAATACTTTTGACTCAGCAGATACTTCCATTGACCTCAATTGTGCTTCTTACCAGTTATGCAGTTAGAATTTATATTAACAATGTTTGGAAGAGCAGCACAGATAGAATCTTTTTTAAAAAAATGTTGACTCAGATAATTTAGGAACATAGTGGTCAATTTGTACATTGCTTTGCACTTGGAAAGAAATTTGCCCTCTCTTCCCAACCCCACCATCAACAAATTAGAGGATGATTTATGCCAGCAATTGAGCCTGTGCAACTGCATTTCTTGCATTACAGAAAATCTGCTCAGTGAGATCAGCACAACACGACAAACATTTGTTTATAACACTCTTATTACAAGATTGTCTCATTCTTGTGTGTTGTCTCAAACGTATGTGTGTTAAAACATTGTGATCACAAATATAGGATTAAATATATCACTCTGGAAAATGGACGTAAGTAATAATTCACAGCTCTCCTGTTTCCTGCCATTCACGTTCTTTTCCTCTCTCTGCCTTCCCCTGCAAAAAGAGGAAAAAGAACTTGAAAAAATCCCAAACCATAAAATGGCAGATTCACAACGTTGACAGATATTTCCTGAGTCAAGGGAAAAACTGCCAACAAAATGATTGTGCTTCATGAAGTTATAATTTTTCAGCTTGGACTGGAGAGTTGGTGATCCTGCTGTGCTAAAGCATATGCTGCTTGATGAGTCACTGATGTTTGGGTTTTACCAGAGGGTGAAAGCACTCGGTTCAGTTGTACCTGTTTTGTGTGGGAAATCCGAATCCCCTTTGGAAATTAGATGAGCGTGTTCTTCCTAAAATGAGGTTTAATAATTTTTTGTTCGTATCCCAAATGCTAAATTTGCCCCAAAGCACATTTTGTGTAAACCCCCCCCACCCCCAATTTTAAAAGCAATGTTTAGTATGTTGCATCATCATTGTTCTGAATCTATTGAAAAATGGCTGTTGTGACATTGTACAGAGGTTTTTAAGTAATACCTTATTTCCTTTCTATTCTGGTGTAAAGGCCAGGTTGCAGATAATTTTTTATATGAGAAACAGACTTGTGTTTTAATGTCCTTTTGTACATTTAAAGTCCTCTTTAGAGCAGAATTCAAAGTTGAGAACAGTTGTACAGAGGAAATCATATTTCCATCCTAATAACTCTGGCAATAATTTTTCCTGCCCTGGCTTGTGCATTTGCACATACATCCCCAAGCTGAACTCATGCTTTTGCAGGGTACAAAAACTTGTGTTGGGTAAAGGTCACCTTGTCCTCTTAACTCATGTGTTGTTGAACAGAGGCCTGAAGTTCAGCTCACAGGACAAGGAGATGCTATCTTTTAAGCAGAGGCATTTCTTTGTCAGTAGAGATCAGATTCAGCTGACTTTCAAACAGTAGTATAATACTACTTCAGCAATTCACTGAAAGTCTTTTCAATGCATTTCCCCATATGCAATTCAAAGGGATTAACTGTGCTTTAATGAACCAAAACAAACAGTGTGTGTAAAATTTTGCCTTGGTGAATGTCTACATAGGCTGTTCTATATTATTGGAAAAAACACATTTTAGTGAGTTAAAACAGAGTATGAATTACAGCGTTCTTAGATTTGAGTTTTGCCATTTGTTCTGTGTGTGTTTTGTAGGTGTCTGCAGTTTTCTCACCTTAGTTTATGTGTGGAAAGTTAGAAAGGGTGGAATTCATGGAGCAAGTCAGCTGCCTTTGGGAAGATTTGGAAAGGTTTAGTAAACTTGAAGCTCTGAAATGATGTTTGCTTATGCATAGTTGTTGCTGAGGACCTGGTCCTGCAGCTCTTTCCCGTTCCTCGATGGCCCGGTTAACATGTTAAAAGCAGTCACTTAATGCTACTGGTTATTGCCCCGTGGGATTTCAGCATTTGCAGGGCAGCTCAGTGGCATCACCTTGGACTTCCCACATCCTCTGGGGTGTGCACGTCCCAATGTGGCCTATTCCAGAGAGACACTTCGGCTGGAAAGCTGCACTGAAATGTGCTAAGTGTGGGTGTCAGGTTACTCTGGTTACAAAGTGCTTTCAGTGTTTTATATGATAATCCATATCAACACCTTCTGGTGGTTTTCAAAGTGAGATGTTTTACATGGTAAACATCTAATAGGTTGTGATGGTGTAAATTTTGTGTAATGCTGGAAGGTGCATTGCAAACTCTTTCCTGTCACATCTGTACTCTGAAGTGTCAGTAGTACATAGGAGTGAGCAAGCTGAACTGTCATAAAAACTTGAGATTACTCTCTTTGATAAGTTTATGATCTTCGTGCCATTTTCTGTCTTTGATCCTTATCTGTTTTAGTTGATAGGCTCCTTGTACGCTGTGCATTACTACAGTGTATTATCCCCATTTTGAAGTAATTAAATCAAGATAACGGCTTTTATGCCCGTTTAATTTTTTCCAGTATAAGTTCTGTGGTGGTATGGTAGTGGTATGGTTCTGTGCATGTAGGCAAACCACAAAGCAGATCCATTCACCTGTGGTTTTAGCTCAGTACAGCAGATTGCAGGCAGGCTGCAGATTTGATTTCTGGCAGCAGTCGGCTTAGTTTATTTTAACTTTCATACATGTGTTAGAATTTATTGGATACATGCATTTATATACTCTGACAAGTAAATAAAATTAATTGATGCTGAATGGTTTTTGGCCTTTCATTGTTAACAAAGCAGCTAAGCGTATATTTGGCTGCAAATAAGACAAGCAGAGACCAAGTCACATGAGGAGAAAGGGATCTGTCCCAAATGAGTAATTGGCATGAGATTACTAAAGTAAACTTCAAATAATTTTTCCTAAAATAAGAAATTGAGCATGGTCTCTAAATCTTTGCTGGGCAGTTAGTAGAAAAACAACAGGCTTGCTGAACTTGGCATAATTTCAATGCAAAATTTTGCATGGGGCAAACTGGTTTTGACATAGTGAAGTACTAGAGTGCAAGTTTTGTAATGAGAGATGTTCCTTCTCTTTCGAAGGGTGAATGAATTCTTAAAGCACAACTCTAACTTCACTTTCTGCTCACTTTTGATTTCCTTTGAGTTTCAAGTAAAGCCTGCCAGCTTCCATCCTCAGAACAGCACAGCTACATCTAAGGCCTTGTGTTTTCTAACTTTTCTATTAGTACCTCAGTTTCAATTGATTTTCCTCCCTCTGACATGAGGATAAGCCTAATTTTTCTCTGCTCAACGTGAGTCAGAACTGGCATTCCAGATTCTGAAGGCTAGGGTGAAAAGACAGGAGAAGGGTGGCTGTGGTTCATATGTGCTGTAATCCAGTTGCATGTTGATGCAGCAAATGATAATTCTGCACTCAGTAGCAGGGAGAATTTTGTTTGGACCACGTTGGTAGATCCTTTTGATCTTTCATAATTGACTTTGGTTCCTAATGTTGATTTTGGCCAGATGGTTATCTTGAAGTTGAATGTCAATATTTAGAAGGAGAGCTGACATCTTAAAATAATGCAATTGTTCTGGCAAAATTAGGTTTATAGAAGTTCAAGGGGAAACCTTAAAGTTTGAAGGCTAGATCGTGTCAACTAATATCTCTGTTTAATAAAAGAAGATAAGGTTAATACAAGTAAAGTTGTTTTTTAAAGCTTTGGTTTTTTGGCTGCCACATCTGTTGCCTTCAAATGAGTTGCAGTGTTTTGCTGAAGTAGCACAAAATCAGTCACCTTTTTCTTGCAGGAGTTTTAACATAATTTTTTAAGCAGAAATTGAGACTTGCATGAAAATGTCTGGTTTTGTCCTGATTTACCCCATGCAACATTGAAACACATCCAGTGTCAGCCAGATGTGACTTACAGGAAGTGTAATTTCAGGGAAGTGAGTGGGAAGCAGAGAGATGTTTAATAGTCCATTGCCACTCAATGGAAAACTTGGAGTGTGAGGTCAGCCTTTATCAGACAGCAGGTAACCCACAAATGTCTTAACTTAGACATAAATGTACATGAAATGAAAATAATTCACAGCTACAAGTACCTATTTTCTTGTTACATGCATGATGCAGTTATTTATGTAATATTTATTGTATTTAATTTATTTAATACCCATTTCACTGTTTAGAAAGTATTTTGCTCTTGATCAACTCCCATTTATTTGAGGGACATATGCCATATTTTATTATCATAATTGCCCTTTGTTTAATACTTTTTCTTCTGATACCAGGCTTTCAAAGTCATATTACTTGATAAAATGCTGCAAACTGTGCTCAGCTTTACACTTTTGTATAGATGTAGAGGGATTTTTAGAGCAAAAGGACACTGATTAAATAAAGCAATACCTTACTGAATGTGTATAAACCCCACAAGTATTCAATTTTAACAATGATTGAGAAAGTATTAAACCTGTTTCTGGGATCTGGGACATCATACCTGATCTGCTGGTGACTGCAGTTGTCAGTTGCCTTCCTCATTAAAAGATGTTAAAATAAAAAGACTGAATTTGTCTAGTTTGGGCTTGATGCCATATACATCCCTTGGCTGTATATGGCATCATGAGGAGGAACAAATTGTTGTCAGAAAACAAGGAAACAAATAAATAGCAGAGTGGTGATGAACAGTAGTGATCACAGTTAATTTTTCTAAACTGTTGGTTATCAACAGTTATCACCAGTTAACCAACTGGTTTAATGCATTTATTAATTCAGCTGCTTTTATTGAACAAGTTCATAAACTATGGAGTGATGCTGTTAGTTCAATTGACTGGTTATTGTATATTTTAATTTACCCCATCACTTGAGGTCACAAATATGTTCAGTGGCTACTTTTCCTATAAAAGAATGAAGGCCAATGGTTGGAATACATGCACTCTCTAGTTCTGTACTCTCATTTTTCTAAGAACTTGTTAAACTGATTATTGTGTCATTCTGGGATTTGTGTATATATATGCATATATTTTAGTGTAGATATGAGTGTGAACATTTGTTAAAATACATGAAAACATTTGAGTGTAAATATATGTATTGGTGTGCTTTAAGTGTACTGAACACACACACATGCACATTTTTGGCCAGTCTCTGAAGAGGCCACATTATAGCTATAGCAACCATGTTGAGCAAAATGAAATTGCATCCTGTGACCTTCAAAAGAAGTTTCACCATTTTCCAAGTTTGTTTATCAAATATTATTAATGTAGAATAAGAGAGGGGGAAAAGAGGGAGCAAGTAAATAAATCAAACTTTCTACTGTAAAACCAGGTAAAATTTTTCTGTTCAAACTTATGATATATCCTCAACTGTGTTTTACCTATACAAGAAATAATTGCTTGTTTAATTGTGTTTTAATTTTTCAAGGATTTAGTATTGTTTCTAGTTTTAAAATTGGTTATCTTAATTTTTCCTATACTTCTTTTTGATCTCATGCGACATAGATATTAACATTTAGTACTGGGATGTTGCATGTAAGTTTTTGTGATGGTTTGTAATATCTGGTAAATTTTTTGGGAAAACTGCTCTAAGGATTTAAGTCAGCTGTAGTTTACAGATCTCTGCATTATATTCTTGTAACTTTAGAAACCAAGTCAGGATGCAGAAGAAGAGAGGATTCTGGGTGTGACAGGCAGGGAACAGGACCCTGAAGGGCTTTGGTCATGTCTAAGTAAAAGGGCCCAAATATTTTAAGCATGGTGAAATCATGTATAACCACAGGTCATGCAGTTTTTTGATACAGTTAGATCACTCTCAGTTACCTATTCTGTAGCCTATGGAAAAGTCTTTTTCAAGACTTTATTAATTGGATGATAAAAAAGAAAAATTATTCATTTGCCTTCTCAAGGCACAGGTATTTCTGGATTCAATTTTAGATGTTTATCACCTGTTAACTAAATGAATTGTTAAGGATGTGAAACACTGATTTGCTATCTAGTGGTACATTTTTCTAAATTTAGCTGTTCTCTAAAGTTTGCTTATTTCAAATAAATAAAAAGAGAAAAATGGAAAAAAAAAAAGGAATCTCTTTCAATATTAATTAGCCAAGGCAAATTCAGGGAAGGGCAACAGAGCTGGTGAAAGGTCTGGAGCACAAGTCTGGTGAAGAGCTTCTGAGGGAGCTGGGGCTGTTTAGCCTGGAGAAAAGGAGATTCAGATGGGACTTCACCACTCTCTACAACTCCTTGAAAGGTGGTTGTAGCCAGGTGGGGATCAGTCTCTTCTCTCATGCAGTAGTGACAGGATGAGAGGACACAGCCACAAGGGGAGGTTCAGGTTGGACATCAGGAGAAATTTCTTCACAGAAAGGATGATCAAACACTGGAATGGGCTCCCCAGGGAGGTGCTGGTGTCACCATCAAGTGGAAACTGGACATGGCACCCAGTGCTGTGGTCTGTTTGGCAGGGTAGTGTTTAGTCATATGTTGAGCTCAGTGATCTCAGAGGTCTTTTCCAACCTAAATGATTCTGTAGCTCTGTGATTCTGTAATTTAAATTTATCTTTCAGTCTGTGTATCCTTAGCAAGGCTTTCCATACCATCCATTTATTATTAGTTAAGTTGTAAATGGAATGCTGCATATGTAAAATAAAAAGTTATTGTAAAAATCCCCCAACATAACAAACTCTTTCATTTTGTTTTTTTTTATTAGAGAGTATTTTTTCCTTAGATGGGAAAAGGGATAAAGAAGGATGAAATGTGTGTGTGTGTCTGACCAGAAGTGTAAATAGAATCACATTTGTGGCTTTGCTGCTTTGTAATTACTTTTGGTACAGAATGCTTATGCTGTTAGTACTTTGCTTGAAAAGTATGTTAAAAGTCATGTGTTTGAAATGATTATCTACTTAGTCTAGTGACTCCTAATAATGTGCCTGTGTGCCTGTCAGAATGTTGAGCTGGGGAAGAAGCACAGCAGTCACATTGCATTTTTCTGTAAATCTTTTATGAAGTAGGAGAGAGTGGATTAAGAGTGTCAATGCTTTATCACTCAGTATTGTGCTGTTGTCGTGCCCCGAAAGCTTTAAATCTAATTATGAATTAATTCAAGACTTGATCTGAAGTTGTGTGGATTTGATTAGAAAGGTCTTGTATGGAAAGCTCCTTCCTGCCTGTGCACCCTGAGGTTTCATTATCTTAGTACCATGTGAATATGGAGGAGCTTCCATGTTCCCTTGCCTTTAGAAATGTGGGATGTGTTTTAATTTCATTTTTCCTAACGTCAAAGTCCGCAGTTTGTCAGATAGCCAGAAACTGTTGTCTTTATGCCTAGAAGCTCATACTTGCTCTTTAGAATGGTTGATACAGTAAACTTCTGCTGATAATTAAAAAATTTGGGGATTTTGGGGGGCAGAGGGAGGGAACTGTAATTCCTGTAAAAACTCTCTCTGTCAGCATTAAAATGGATGAAAATTAATGAACCTGCGTGGGATGTGTGACTGTTCAGTTATTGTGTTTCTCTATGAATGTGTGAATCACAATTTTATCTTAGAAATGAGATGCAAACTCGACTAAGCACATACCTAGTGAATGCTTTGCTTGACATTTAGGTAAAATTTAATGTACAAAGCCAAGTGTTTGCAAATGTGTGTACATGTATTGTTGAACCAACTGGTTTTATTTTGGTATGAAAATGTTGTACTGTATTAACCAAGCCATTCTGATTAAAACCGAAGTACTCTCTTTTTACATCATTTTAACTTGAATGCTGAATTGTGGGTTAGCATTTACCTAAAGAAACTGTACATTTTGAATTGAGGTTGTGAAATAAAGCTCAGGAATTTGCAGCATTCCTGGCATTTAAGAACATTTTTATCATATTTTGTCCATTTAGAAAAAATGTTGGATTTTTTTAAGGAACTGAAATGGTGAGTAGTAACGTGACAGAAATAGAAGGCAGATATTTCATGTTGTCATATGAAAATTGACATAATTTTTCTTGTGTTCCTAATTAAGATAATATAGTGATTTTTGCTTGGAAGAATGCTTGGTCGGAGGAACAAATAAAAGAAATTTGGTGGGTGGTGCGGGGTTGGAGAGAATTACATGCAGAAATTGGAAAGCAAGGACATTTTGTCATTTGAAAGCTTAATTTGTCAAAGAATGTATGGAATTTTAGAAATGAAAATATTTAGTGACATCTTCAGTTTTGGCTATGAATAATAATAAACTATTTGTGATTGAATAAGTTCTGGCAAGAAGGTTATAGCCACTTGCACAATATCATGAACAACTGGAAGTTTATCTGTACTGTGCTGTTCTCTTTTTTTTTTTGTGACCTTAGTGGTTCCTAAGTGGGAGGGATTTTTTTTTTGAGAAATCTGAACCAGTTTTCTGGTGAAGAAATTTCTTTAAATTCCAGATTCAGTAGGTCAGGCTGGAGATGACATTACAGATAATTCAGCTGTAATGTTAGTGGGAATTCTGTAAGAAATTGAATTATATTAACATAAGGAGGACAACCAAACATTCTTTTGTGAAATGCATGATCTCTGTACTTGGAGAGATTGTAAATCAGCTAACACTTTGATGTGGAAGGATCCTGTTCTGTGATCAACTTCATTATCTAAAATGTGCAACAGGGAGTATTTAATGTGAAACAGTGTCCTGTTAAACCACTGTCTTATAGGAAGTGTATTTTAGGTACATTGGTGCATGACTTCCCAGGGTGAGTTTTAATAAACTGAATTACATCTAGAAGCTTTAGGGAGTTCAGGCAACCATTGGTGTGTGCTCCTGTTACTTGATTTTCTTACCAATTTCAAAGAGTGCAGTACTTTTCTGAAGCTCTGAGAAGTGTTAACTTTTGGTAAAAATGCTAGCATTTTGGTTTGAGTTTTCTTCCTGCTTATTAATTGAGGTGTTTCTGTTTTCAAGGGAACGAAAGAAATTGAAGGTGAAGAGGAGTCTGGTTTAATTCAGCCAGCAGAAGTATTTGCTCCTAAAAGTCTGGTGTTGGTGTCCAGACTAGATTATCCGGAAATTTTCAGGGTAAAGAACTTGCAATTGCTCTTTACAATGTATCAACAGAAAAACCTGGTTTAAAATCAGTAACAATGACAGTACTTTTGATTTAAAATATCTCACTCAGGATTGATTTGGAAATTTAAGAGCAAAAGTAGCTTTAGATTGAACTAGAAAAAATTCAACATCTGTGACAGTAAACAGCCCCTGTGGGTTACAGCAGTGCCTTTTTACTCTCCAAGCAGTTTCAAAACTACACAGAAGGAGTGGTAGAGATTTTTCTGGGCTCAATGTACTGTCTAATGAAAGGAGTTATTAGGACAAAACCACACAATATTTGACTAACTATAGAATAGTAAATTAACATTGAAAAGCTAGTTCTCCTCCATATATAAAGTAAAATGTCCAAGCCTCTTCCAGACCAAATTAAGATGCTTGACAGAGATTTAGGACTTTGGATTACTTTCAGCTGGTGAAATATGACTTATCTGAGATAAATGAAAAGCTTAAATTTCTCCTAAGCTAATACATATTAACAGAAACAAATAAAGTTCAGTTTACAGATCAAGGGTGGAAATCATTCAGCAGTTGTCTTTAGACATTAAGGATGATTGAACCATGTGAGATTAAAAATCCTCATAGCACAGTATTTTGTCTCTCATAGTGGCCCATAGCAAATGCAAAGCCAAGAGTGTAAGAACAGGGCAGGCTGTAGAAATAATTCTCCAAAATGCTTTTGTAATTAAATGTGAATAAGAGTTAAATGACATCCTGAACCAGAGGTGTTGGTTGAATGGGGTTTTCCTATAATTAGTTCAGTTTCTTAACATTCACATTTTACAACAACCCACGGCACAGTTTCACTGTTTAACTATGTGTGATATGAGGAGTTACTGTTGTAATTATCTCTAAGAAGAGAATTACTAAAATATTTGCTGATTTATCAAAGTTACAGCAGTTAAAAGGCAAAAGGTGCTGTGGGGCAGTTATTTCCTTTTGTCCAAAGGCTTCTTAGAATGTCATGTTGATCTGGATTAAATTGAGCTAAAACTGTGTTTTTGATTTCTCAATCAAAATTGGATCTATTAATAAAACATGCTGAAATATTAATATACTATTAATATAAAATATATTTACATTGATATAATAAAATAAAGAATGTAAGTTAAATAACATATGGAATTGTTAGTAATTGATACTGGTCTTAAAAATGAGCCTCAGAAGCTCATTGATTAATCAGTGTTCTACCCTGGAAACCAGTCAGGTTTGAGTCCATTACAGTTCAAAGCACAAATGAAGCTCTGTTGATTTTTATCATTTTTACCAGTAACTTATAATAAAGCATTTCTTATGTAACAAACAAAGCAGAAATATTATACCTAGAGTTTCTTTTAAGAAGAACATATATCCCTTTTAAGTAGCCAAGCTAATTTTTAAAAATTCATTGTTGCCTCTGTGGCAAATTACTTTGTTACATCACTGCAGAGTACATCACTGCACTAGTGACTATTAAGAAGAACTGACTTTTTAAAAGATTATATACATAGATCTTTGAATAATTTGACATCCTTCTTCCCTGTATTGCAGTCTGATATATTTTGTCAACCTTTTTAGGCTTGCCTTGGCTTGATCTACACCGTGTATGTGGACAGCCTGAATGTGTCACTGGAGACTCTCATTGCAAATCTGTGTTCATGCCTTGTCCCTGCCTCTGGAGGGTCTCAGGTAAATAGGGCGGGGGGGGAAAGGGTATTTTTCCAGTTAATTTAATTTATGAAGAAAACAAAAAATAAATTCTTGAGATATTTTTGAAGAAAAAAAGATCATAGTTCAGCTGACTGCTTTCCCTGTGGCCTGTGAGTGCTTTCCCTGTGGCCTGTCTTCTAAAGACAGCAAAAATTCCATTCCAGGATAAGGTCAAAGGGTTAATTTTGTCACTGAGTTGGCTTTTGCAGGGCACATTAACAAATTAAACAGTTTGTATAAGTTTAGTATTTAAATAATAAAGTGTTCAGAAATATTTTTGCTTGCTACAGAAATTTTTAAAGGCTTTTTTTCTTTGCCATTTTCTAACATAACCTTCATATCAGTTCATTTATGCATGTTTTTTCCTTGATGGAGTTCAGGATTCCACTGGTCATTTATTTGATAACTCATTTCAATTTCTATTTTCATAATCTGTTTTTTAAATGCTAAAAAGTAACTCAAATGTGGTTTCCTCAGAGGACTTAAATATTGCAAACAGCTCAAGCAGTCAAAAATTAAAGTTTTCTAGCGAATAGACTTCTTTCTGCTTTTCACTTCTGCTTTCTGTGAGCAGAAAGTCAGGTTTGTTTCTCAATTTACTTTTTATAAATTGTTCCTATACATTTGTGGGGTTTTGATAAGCCAATTAAGTCTTCTGTGTTTGATTTTTTCCTTTATGCTGTGACACTGATGGGAAATGATGGTCCTTACTGTGAAACACACCAGAAAACTGCATATGCAAATGGCAACATTTTGAAGTCAATTACATAACACAGCTTCCTACCCAACCTATGGATTTTCAACCCTCTTGAAATCCTACAGCTTCCTAATTCTGTTCTGGTTTTCTCATAGCCCTGGCTGCTTTGGCACTTCTCTTAGGGCAGAAAGTGTCAGAATATCCTGTCAGTTCAGTCAAGCTCTGCCTTACTGCTCCCCAGGTCGTGTTTTTTCTATCCTAGGCTTTTGGTTTTGAAGGGGAGTAATCAGATTTTATCTCCTCATCAGAAACCCTCTTTTCCAGTGGTATTTGAGCCTCATGTTTTTGGTTTTGGTGATCCACTTGAACTTCTGGCTCTGCTTCTATCCTCCTTTTCTTTTTTCTCCCTGACATAAATGCAGCTTTTCTCAGTGGCTGTTTACTCTGGTAGAAGAAGGAAAAGTCCATGCTCCTCTGGTTGCTCTTCCTTCTGCTTTCTCTCTTCATTCTCACTTTCATTCTCTTCTTTGTCACTCATTCCCAACTTAAGTTTGCTGCTGTCAAACTGTCTTTTAAATCAGAAATTAAGTGTTTCTCTTTTCTTTCTTAAGCCTACTGCTTCCAGGGCTGAATGCAAATTATAGTGAATTATATATCTTAGAGTGGGAACACTCTTGTAGCATTTATTTCCAGAAACTGTCAGCTGTGAAGTGGGTTACTGACCTGCATCCAGGCCTGCTGCTGAAGTGCTGGGGCAGAGCATCTCTGCTACAGCTCAGGGGCTTGTTTGGATTTACTGGGGAGATTTTTGGTTAGAAATACCTGCTGTGCAGCAGCCAGAGCTTGCTGCCTTCCTACATTCCCCAGCGTTGCTGCCATACAGAGTGAAGATTTACCACACAGAAATGCCCCCCAGTCCATGGGAGTCTGGTTAGAGGTAACTGCTTGGAATCACTCAGTGCTTGAATGCCATGTGGATTTACTCACAGGAAAGACAAGGGTGTTTTGCAATTGCAGTGCTGCTTGGGAAGTGATACTCAAGTGCACTCCTTTCACTCCAATTTCCTGCCTCCCTCGAGGGAGGTATGTTCTTGTGCTGGAAAGGTAACTGAAGTTGTAATTCTACTTTAATGTGCAGAGCAGGAGCACAGGAATAGCAGAAGTGTCCTCTTCAAAACCCACATGTCAGAAGTATGTTCATACTTAATACACACGTGTGGGTGGTAGATAGCAAAGAAATTCAGTTAGTAATACTGTACATTTTTCTGATTTAAATGGATTTTAAACTTTTTTTCCCCTGTGAGGTTTCTTATTGTATTGATAGAAATGTGCTATTAACTGCCTTCAAAGCCATAACTATTTAACTAAGTCAGTGGAAATGCAAGGGACACCCTATTGTGCTATATATACATTCAAGGAGACATATCACTGTCCCCAAATTATATTTCAGATCTCTATTTGACTTTAAATTTCTGTATAGAAAATAAATAATTTTTGCAGTATGAATCACTTATCTGTATAACAACAGCTTGTTCATTCTATATAAATTAAATTAAAAAAAAATCTTTCTACAGAAATTGTTTTCTTTGGGAGCTGGAGACCGACAGCTGATACAGACTCCTCTACATGACAGCCTTCCTGTTACAGGCACCAGTGTGGCTCTTCTCTTTCAGCAACTGGGTATGTCTAGGTCTGCTTTGTAAAAAAATTATTTTTCTAAATTATAAAATGAGGTATTTTCTCTTCTAATTCAATTCTAATCATGTGCCAAGAAAGCTGCATGGTAAATATTAATTTCTTTTGAATGAAAGAATGAGTAACTGTGCTTTTACCCCCTAATCAGACATTCAGAGAACCTTTTTGTGCAGCCTGCCTGTGGTAAGTTATCTGCAGTATTAGAGAATCATGGAAATGTTTGGGTTGGAAGGAGCCTTTAAAGGTCACCTAGTCCAATCCCACCATGTAGTATCTATAAGTTACTGGGGGCAGAAGTGAGTGTGGCCCCTATGTAATCACAAAAACATTCACGTGAAAAGATTCCCTGCCCCCCTCCCCTTGGATACTGTACAAACTCTAAAGAAAACCAGGGAGGTTTGTAATAAAGCTGGTGTGACCAAAAAGTTCATATAGGTCTGTTGTTATCTGTTACTCCCAATCTTTCAAGAAGATGTTCTAACACAATCCTCATCAAGTGTTTACTTGTTCATTATAATTGCAGCATTGCATCATTACTACCTGGGTACCTCAGTACTGATCTTGTCTGCCATTAAATCCTAACACGTTTGGTCTTCTTTGGTTTGTGAAGTGACTTTGAATCATAAACTTGTAGCAGCCATGGATAAAGGCACAATTAATAATCTTTTCTCAACCTGTGAACTTCAGTTTTACTCTCAAACAACCACATGGCCTCAGGATATGTGTTGTCATCCATTCTTCTCTCAAACAGACAGTAAGAATGGATGGAAACCAGAAAAACAATAGTGAAGAACGCTAAGCTTATGTCACAGAAAGCAGTATCAGATCTGATGAGCTCAGTGCCATCTCCTAGTAGGATGATTTAATTGTATCTTTCCAAAAAGAATATTATTCCAAAATGAAGAATTTAATGTTTTTTATAGTAGTTTAAATAAAAGAAAAATTGTGGCTAACGTGATACATAGGTGCTGCTTAATTTCATCACAGTCTTGAGGTTTCACTTGGCCTATTATGTCAAGATTTTTATGATTGCTCTGATCAGAATGCAGGCAATGTTTTGAATATGGACAGCCCTAACTATTTTTCCCCTTTTCTGAAGACATAAAATATGGTGTGAGGTACCATAAGTGCAGCAGGTTACACCATGTGGTCTGGCATGTTTGTTCTGTAAGTATAGTGTACCTGATAACTAATTTGAGGCAGTTTTTTCATCAGTTCTGGTGGGGGTTGCTATAAATGCACAATTCAGAAAAATGTCAAAGAAAGTGAGACTTTCAGTTAATTCTTAGGTAATTACCCTGTCTTATGGCACCTGGCTTTTGTATGGCAAATTGGGATTGGAGTGTTCTGTCACAGGATCAGGCTGAGGAAAACAATGAGGACAAATCTGAAAAGTCATTCTATGCATCACATTTTTAAAGGGAAGCCATGAAGATGGAGTGGGGATGTAAATATATGGAAGAGAAAACCGAGGACGATCTTTTTCTCTTACTGAGAGCATATTTTGCAGGGCAAGTTTTTAAAATTCCTCATTGTATATAGAAAGGAATAATAAAACTTCCATTCAAGAATTTAGCATTTCTTTCAAACACATATGGTTTAGTTTAATATTGTTAACCATATGTCATTAGACTGTTAATATATGCAGATGGATGTCATGTAAATTCCTAAATCTGCTGTAGCAGAGTACTGAAGAGTTTGGAGTTTAACTAGGACTAGATTGTTGTGCTAGCAGTCAAATACCTTCTACCTTTATATTTGTGTCATTCCTTATTAGCTCCCATACACCTTCCAATATCTGTGCCCCTGGTTTACTCTGTCTACCATCTCATCCTTTTTTTCCCATAGTCCATTAGACTTTTTGCTGTCTGTTTTCTGTGATTTTGCTGTTCTTTTGCCTTATTTTCTCCTTCTGACTTCCAGTAAAAATGTTTGGCGGTTCCATCTTTCTTGCTTTTTGGTGCCTTGTAAGAAGTTTGAGTCAGTAAGCCGGTGTTTACCAGATTCTCTTCCAGTCATAGTGCACATAAGGATATGAAGATCAGCACAAGGAGGGGAAGAGAAAGGGAGATAAGGAACGAAAACTCCGTGCTCAGTTTTCTAGTTAGTGATGATTCAAGTGGCCTGAAGAAGGGAGAGACTGAAGGAAGTGCATGGTTATAAAACTTGGCAAATCTTGTCACGTGAATAGGCTTTCATCCTGTTCCCCTGAAGGGGATCATGCAAGCTCGTGGAGAAAAAGAAGAGTTGTCTTCCATCTTTTCTGTTGTAGCAGAACTTTGTCTTTTACAAGACTACAAGAACTGTCATGAACAGGCTGTCTAATGGCCTTGTGTAGGCCCTCTTCTTGTATCTCCCTATTCTTTGGTGTGGCAGGGGTGGTATCGTTGCCTGGGAGTGGGCCTGGTGTTAGTTAAGGAATGTGCAAATAAGTTGGCATGTAGATTTTTTTTAAAGCAAATACTTGAACACTTTGTAAAAGGCTACTTTTCCCACTTACTATTTCTGACCACTGATGTTTTTTGTCTCTTTTTGTTTTGAGGGGGTTGTTTGGTTTTTTTCCCATATGTGCCTCAGTTGCCAGTTGATGTATCTAGGTATCTGGGGATACAGCACAATGGTAGAATTGTCTTGTGTCTCAAAGGAACAAATTAGAAAATGTTTGTGCTTTCATAGTGCACCTCACTTTCCAGAACAGCACAAAATTCCATTCCCATGTAGGTGGTGGGCTGTCATCATGTTCTTAGTGCCAAGGCTCTTAATTCCAAGTTTCTGTTTGGATTTACTAAAAAAAGAGTTGTTAATACAGCTACACGTGCCCGTTTGCAATCGTGTTAACTGTAAAAGGAGGGCCAGGAAATATGAACAGACTGTTTAAAATAAATTCTCATTTATTCTCACCTTTCATGTAGTCTTATGAAGAGTTAAAGGCAGTGAATCCAGAAGAGTGTGGTAGAACCAACTGGCTCATCCCTTTGAGAAAGTTTATTTTCCTAAGATAAGGCCTAATTCTTTCTGCTGGAGATCACAGCTGAACTTGTCAGAAGTTTTTCTGCTTCTTGGAACAATATTCACACTAGCTCTGTTTCTCTTGCCTGGTTGGAACAGGAGCTTAGTGTATATTTGTCTCTACAACCTGGGCTAAAGCTTTCTACTGCTGTTCAGTACTTCAGTGGCAGCTGTTCTCCCATCCAATCTCATGTTCAGGACGCAAATATTGACCAGGGCGTTTGTCAAGTAACGATACGTTCAGTTATTTCTCTGCTGGTACAAGTCACTTCATCCTATCTCAGTCATTAATAGAAAATTGAAGAGTAGCTAGAAAAATATTTGTGAACTGCATAAATCACCTTTTTAAAAATAGCTCTTTCTTGGAGAAAGGTGGGCAGCAAGACAACATGTATCGCTATGAATAGATACAAAAGTAATTTCAACATTTATTTTGAGAAATATTGTGCAATAGTAGCCTCATGGTGCTTTTCTGCTTGGCAGGATAACACTGTGTCAGCAGATGACCCTCCCTGTATTACCAAGTCCACAGCATATCTGGAAACAGACCTTATTTGTGCTTAGGCGTTAAACTACAGTTGGGAAAAATATCCCCAAAGGTTTTAAGCTTAGTAATAAGGAACAGCAGTGTTTGACATTTTAAATCATGCCTTCTTTTTTTTTTAATTTATTTTAAAAAGCCTAATGTATAGGAATGGTGTGGCAAAACCCAGGCCTGTAGCTGGATCACTAGAAATTATTTAATCAACAAGGGATTAGGTGGAAAAACAGGAATCATAAAGTTACTTTTAAAAATTATGCATGGTAGTAAGTTCAATACTCTTCTGTTTCTTAGTAAGATGGTGGATATCTATAGGAACTTCAAAATGCAGTAGCTTTCTTCAGGCTCAAAGGAGATTTAGGTTATATTTAAGTTGTATTTCTCTCCTGTCTCACTGCATTAACTGTACATTCCTAAGTTTCTGCCTTAAGCTGTTTTCTCCAGACTCCAGCCCTACTTGCCTTCTCCATATGGGTACTCAGCAGTGATGTATTCAGTCCTTTGAATCTGAGACATACACCTCCATGCCCCCCAAGAGGCAGCTTTTTTTAGTGACCTAAGGAGCAAACAAAAACCTAAGGTTTAGCCAGCACTTCTGATTTTTGCACATTTCAAGGACTGGTAGCATGAATCACACTGCGAAGCTGAGCAGAACAGTTACGAAAATTTATTTTCGAGAAGAATTTCTCTCTCCTTTCCAAATACTTAATCAAAGACAAAAGAGTTTTCCTTCCTTTCCTTCTTGTTTAGTCTCATATCAGGTCTGTTTTCCTATGTCCTTATTTCCCCTGTTCTGTTTTGTTTGCCTGTGCTTGTTTTCCTCCTCGTATCTTAAATTCACTATTCGGGTATTTTCAGTAAAGTCACACTGACTTTGTGTTAAAAAGAAAGTACTTTTTAAGTGGTGAAAATGACACTTTGAAGTAAATTATACTTTGAAAATATTCTGCACAAAGACACAAGGTAAGGGTGCTTTGGAATCCAGGGCTGTGTAGAATAGAGATTAAATAGGTGGAATGACACGAACATGAATGGTCATGGTAGGTGGAGCCAGGTTGCTTGGCAGGCTTGTCTTTGATTTGTCCAAACTAGGATGTAGCTGAAAGTGTTAAACATCATCATCATTCAGCCTTTTTATGTGTCTTAAAATATTGTTAACTAGAAATTGTGTGTGTATCATTAGACAGTATATGAAGCCTCTAAAAAAGAGTACTTAAAAATAATACAGTATGGTTGAAGACTGAAGTGTCATTAAATATCTGTAATTCCAGATCTCAAAAGTGATTGATTGATTAAACTTCTAAAGATCATTACAGTTGCACAAAATATAAATACTAGGGTAGATGTTTGTGGTGATGGCAGAGTTGCTAAGCAGTGAAGTACTTCAGTACAAGCACTTTAAAATGCTCCACTCCAGCATTGATGTATTTTCTTAATGTGACTATTCAATTCCAAATTTCAACACTGTGACTTGGGACTGAGAAGTTCAAAGTGTTCTCTGTCCTTTTGCCCTGCTTGCATGTTCTTGCCTTTCTTTTGCATCAGAGCATATACTTCTCTGATACCACAGAGAGCTGCTTAAAATTCAATAATTAAACAACAACAAGCAAGCAAAGAGAAGTGAATTATGTTCCATGTTTCCACTGAGTGACACTGACAGAGATGGTTTTTGTTGGTTTAAAGAGTTGTGGAGCCAAACCCTATTACTGTTATATGGTGATAAATCCAGGCAAAACGTAGTGATGGGATCATATTTTAACTGTCATACCTGTTTAGAATTTTTTGGAGTTGTGTATTCAAGAAGTAAAAGAAATGCTGTATTTTCTCATTTTTCAGGTTTGCTAGAAGCTAATGAACAATGATGGAGGTTTAGGGTTTTTTTAATATAATGAATATACTGTAATTATTTTGTGTTCAAAATTTTGTTTGGACAAGATCTGAATTGCAGCAACATTATTTTAATTATTTTTTAATTGAGGTGTACTGCTCCAGCTCTGTTTGGTAGTAGATATTTGTATGTGCCAAGGGATTTTAAACTGACAGGCTTGCACTTTACAGCTTCTGTTAACTTACGAAAACCACATTTCTAGGATGGTTCTGTAGTTGTGCCAGTATCATACAGCAGATGTTCTGCTCTCAGAAGAAATCTCTGCATAGGCTAGGAGCTGAGCAGGCTCTGTCCTTGGTTCTTACAAGTCATGTTTCCTGTGGAAGCTGATGCCATGGCACTGGGCAGCCCCCAGGGCCCCTCTGGCAGGGCTGGGCTGTGCTGGAGGCAGCACCCTGGGCACGGCTGCGCGGCTTTGGCTCCGGCTGTGAGGGAGGAGCTGTGGGAAACATGGGGAAAGCAGGGGCTCCTTGGCCTCTTGAGTGCTGTCCTTAAGCTTAGCCCATGCCCCCAGGGCCTGCCTGAGCCATGATTCTTGCGCCTGGCAATGCCTTCTCTGACCCAGATCCTCACCCATGGGCTGCTCATGCTGCCTTGGACTCAGGTCTTCCTGGTGACCTGGACGAGCCTTGTGGCCACTGTGACTGACCTGGCCGCTGTCACTGCCCCTCATCCCGACCTGGCCATGCCAGCCTGGCTCCCTGCCTGGGCCCCAGACCCTCCTCATCTCTGTGGTCTTGTCTGGCTGTCTCAGCTTTTGGCTGGCTGTCACCAGAGCTGCCCAACTCCTCTTCTCTGGGTACTGCACTGCTTGTTGGGCAGGGCACTGCCCTTTCCTGCCTTGCTCCATAGTTTGCCTTCTTTTACAGAGGTGCTGATCCCTGGCAGCTGGTGGTACTTTAATTCTCACTGCTTACCTTTGAAAAGTCTTGAGCTGATAATTTGATATTAGTTCTTCACAGTAAGTTTTGTTCCCTTTGATGCTAAAACTCAAGCTTTACAAGTCCTACAAGAGACAAAATCGTGTGCCACAACTTCCTGGTATAATTTGATTTTGGGGAAGAGAACAAGATTTTAAAATTGTATTATTTTCTTGATCTTAAAATATGAACACTGATCAGTTCCTACACTAAAGCTGGCTTCATCTGTTAACTATCTTTCCAATGTTTTATTGCTTCCCAACACCCTGCCTCACAAATTATGATGTGAGCTACTGGAGCTATAAACAGTGAAAGTGTCCAGCTTATAGAGTAACATAAACAGTATAACCTTCCTATGATAATTAGAAAATGCCTATAAAATCAAAAGGAGAAAAACTGAATTATGTTGTTCCTTCAAGTTAGTTTATTTTTGTGGTAGCTTATTTTTAAACTCACAATACTTGTAGGACGTGCTATGCTTTACATTTTTTTTCTGAATGAAAGTAAAAGCATCCCTAGTGCTTAAAAAGTGTAGCTTCCTTTAGAAAACATAAATCCTAAAATAAGGTAGAGTCTGAAATGAACATTTAAATTGTTAGTCAAGTTATAGCTCATACTGGCTTCTAGAGGCTGCTTTTGGAACGGTGTTAAGAGTTTTTAGCTGTACTCTATCTTTTTAGTTTACTCTGTATCATAGACTATTTGTATTTACCATTTGCTGCTCTTTACATCAGTATTGTTCAGGGAGAAGTCACAAGTTACAGAAACAGCTGAGCACCAAGAACAGGCTCATACAAAAAGATTGAGAGTTATTTAAGGTTGGAAGTGAAAAGATAATTTCTAACTGTAGGACGAGAAACATCCTGAAACACCTTCTGTTGGGAATAGTCATGCAAAGCATTATCAGCACATTTAAGATGAAGCTTGATCAGTTTGGGGTTGGCTGATACAGCCATGATGGGAAAAGGCTGAACTCTTTCATTGTTTATAGACCCTTCAGTCCCATACTTCTAAATCCAGGATATATTAAAATACCCAGAATTTTTGCTTTTGACTTCGTTTGTTGACACTTTGAGTAATGTTTTCTGTAATAAAATAACTTCTCATTATTTTAATTCTCGTTCAGGGGAGATAAAATGTTCAGCCTCTCATGTAATGTATTTTATGCCAACAGATGACATTACCAAATTACTGTATAAATGGGAAAAGACATTCCTGATGAATATATATGTGCATTTGTATGGCTGGGAGACATTATGAAAGGGTCACTGCACAGTCAGCACGTGAGCTGGCTTATACTTGTTGACTAAGAAAATCCTGGTGTCTTTGACGTACAGCAAGAATATTTTAATATTTCATTATGTAGGGCAGCAAAGCAATGAGAGATTTAATCTGCAGAGCGTATGAAGCATACTGAAATGCAGGCATTTTCAGTACAGTAATACCTATAACAGGGAGATGCAGTAAGGGTCAATGTGGTGCCCTTTCTTGTTATGAGATTTCAGTGATAGGAACCAGAACTTTTTTTACTCTGCCAGGTTGTTTACAAGCTTCTCACCCAACTCACTCAATTTCTTTCCTTTTGTGAAACATCATGTATCCTGTGATGGGAATATATATAACTTTTGTTGGTTTTTAGCAGCATGTGTAATTAAATGAGGACTGTTTTATTGAAGTATATGCATTTCTAATCAGTTTTTGATCATAATAAATTGTATATTCTCCAGCCTATGGGACCTGGCATCACATGAGTGGATGCTGTTGGCTTATGTTCTATTTCAGTTTAAATCCCACTGGCTGGTGAGCTGCAATTAGCTCCATAACCCAGCCAAAGAGAATTTACCATTCAAGCTTTCCAAGTAGATTTGTGTAGTTCATCAAAGAACAAATAGATTATGAAGGGATTTGATGTGGCATTTACTGCTAATGGGGCCTTACTGCTGCAAGAGCAGAACAAAAGGGAAGTGTTCTTTTCGATGCTGTTGGAAATAAAGGGACATTGTCATAGTGAATTTTGTACAGGGACTCTTCTGCACTTCCAAGTAAAAGCACTTTATGGACAGTCACTGAGGCTTCACTTCTCCTGCAGCATAAACTGCCAAGCAGATGATCCCATCTGGAATGTCCCCTTCCAGCTGCACAGTGCTGCCCCATCTCCTTTGCCGAAGTGGTGCTTGACTCAGCCATGCTGAGCAGTTTCATCTCACCAGGTTAACAGAAAGTATTTGGAAGGTGGAAGGAGGGAGGGTCCCATCTGTTTTCTGTCAGCAGTCTCAGGCTGTGGTTTGATGCTGTGCGTAAATGAGGCTGAATGGCCAAGTGCTGCTGTGGGAACAGATCCTTCCCTCTGCCAGCTTGAACTTGCCCACTCTTGTGAGCTTTGCTGCAGGTATAAGGAAAGCAGCAGCAGCAGCAGCCCTGTCAGAGAGAGCCATTAGGGCAGATTCCAATCAGGTAGTGCCAAACTGTTCCTTCAGTATGTCCTGCTCTGTTTCTCTTTGTTTGACATACCCTGGGAGCTTGGTCAGCACCCTCTGAGATGCTGCTGCTGTGGAGGCAGGAGTCTGAAATGAGTTGGAGGCACTATAGTTCTTAAATCAAGTATTTCTTGCAGTGTTCAATGTTTTTCAGCAGAGCAAAGCACACAGCATAAGATGCTCACTTATATCCACTCTGAACTTGTATTACTCTTTTAAGGAGACAAACAATGCAGTAGTTTATTTTAAGCAAATTATAAATCTGAAAAGAAAAGTTATCTGGCATAAGTAAATAAACTTGCAGCTGTGTATTTGATAAAGTGGTGTAGTTAATGAGGTTTTTTTAAAGGAAACATTTCAAATAAGAGAAAAAATAAAATTATAGATTACAGTTTGCTCTATAACAATTCAATGAAATTTATTTAACTACTAGGTGAAAATTTGTTTTGAGATATTTGAGAAGGGAGTTTTTTTCTACTTACAACAGGACTTCAGAAAACACATTTCAGAAGAGTGTAAACAAATAATTGTTTGTCAGAGATGAGCAAAATAGAAGCTCCAGAAAGCAAATAGACAAATTTCAAAATGATGCAAAAGAAGCTTGTCTCTGCTTATAGAAAATACTGAAAGGGGTCCTACTGGGAACAGATTGCTTTTCTTTCTCTTTTTGCTGGTATGAGTGCAGGCAGAACTTTTCTCACTATTCCGAAGCAGACTTGTAGCTGTGAAATCATAAGAACTTGCAAAACTGCAACTGCCAAACTTTGGTGTTAATACTGGTGGTGAGAGGGAAAAACCCTAGTTCTCTAGACCTTTACTTCCCTATATTCGGTCTTGGAAATTCACATTTAAAGTTTTGCTCTTTAGTTGCATTTTGGGCTGAAGTATCACTGTCTCAGGAGGTCAGGAAAATCTCAGAGAATTTGACAGAATTTTTGAAGTTTTGTAAGTGTTTTGAAGAGAATCCAAGTGTGATCTTTAGAGAAAACAAAGTGATTTTTAAAATTTTTCTTGGTTTCACTGTTTCTTCAACTGAATGTTTGTCCTTTTATGCTCCATTAACCAACAGTGGCTGAAGATTGCTCTTACAGAATATCCTGATCAGCCACATCTGTTCTTGCTGGGTTTGCATTTATTTGGTTATGCTCATATAATGCTTCTGTAGTAATGTTCCTTGAGAAAGACTTTGTAGTCCTTAGACAGGAAACAGGTATGTTGGCAGTTTCTTGTGTATCCTTGACCATTTTTCCTGTGTACAGTTCAAGAAAGACAATACTCTTCTCATTCTTAGATATTTACTTTCTAAGGATCCTACTGGTACTACCCTCACTCTGAATTGCTTTGTTAAAGAATACCTTTTCTGCTTAAAGTGAATCCATACAAATTACCAAATCTTAAAAACAAATCAGGTTGCTCAAAAAAATTTTAATGCTCCCTCTGAATTTTAGAATGTCTCTTAGTGTCTGAACAGAATCCTCCTTTACTTTCTACTGTCTGTGCATCAATTTGGAGGGATGGTCAACTGCTCTATTTTTGGGTTACTTAAATACATCAGCAGTTGCAAATGATTTCTCAAATCTCAATTTTAGGTTTGCTATCAGAATACAAAGAAATAATTTTGGCTAATCAAAGTGCTATAAATAATTTTTATAATGTGTGCTTATTTTTATAACGTATCTTTTGATGTGTGTGGGATAAAAGGTTTCACAAAACATTTGGTTCAAACAATAAAATCATCATTCTTGAAAGGGCAGTTCTAAAGAATAGATGAAAGGAATTCATCCTGTAAAAATTTCAAGAAATGTGGGAATCTTTCAGTAGCACTCTCCCACCTCTACTCATGGAAATTGGGCAGCATTTCAATTCATTAGTGTGTATCCATTATCACAGTCCATTCAAAATTCTTTTACAGAATTTCATTGAGTTTCTGGTAGGGTGAACCTGTGAGGGTTACACAGAAATTCTGTATCCTGATATTAGTAATTATACAGATAATTAGCAATTCGTACACAGATTACTAATAATTATACTAGTAATTAGTGTTTATTTTTTTTTTCAGGGTTGGAACAGTAGATATTTATGGGATTAATAGCCAAAACAAATAGCTTCCTATTTTAATCACCTTTCTAGATAACTAAATAACTAAGCAGAAGATGAGATGTGAAATCAGACAAGAAATTAAGCCATACTTCAGCAGAATAAACTGTTACTCAAATCTTAACGCCTGCGTGCATATAGAGACACACAGTAGGAGAACAAAACCTTCTGGTTCAATTTGGTAGTTAACAGCTCAATATTTAGAAATAGCGCTTGCTACCCTCCCTCTAGGAAAAAATGTTACTCTCATATCTGATTTCTGTGAAGATTCTTCCCCTTAAATAGTATCTACTTTTTGTAGCATCTGTCAAACATAACCTGTTTGTATGGGCCAGGCATACAATCAGTAGCAAACTCTTAACTGGTAATGCAGGTTATGTTTGTATATTTGTGTAATTCAGCTTACTGCCTTCACGTGAAATCAGCATTTACCTCCCTGCCACATGAATACTTTCTGTGTATGAAAGGGTTATTTGTCTGGTTTACCTTTCTATGTCTTTTCTGCTTTGTCAAGAAAATTCACTTAACACAGTCATATTAATCTTGAACTTATCAAATCTCCCTTTGGGAATGTAAAGCTTTAAAATACGCATAAGAAATGATATTGCCCTTATCTTTTTCAGGGGTGAAAACCTTATTATCTGAATCTTCTATTAAAAATTGTATTTAGCTTTATCATTGTCTCTGGAAAAAAAATCAGTGATCGTGTTCACTCATGTATTGGCAGAGTTGTATTTGAAGGCTCAAGAAAGCCAAAGGGCTTTAAGTAGGTCTGCAGAGGGATTTAAGAAAATTGGCAATAATGGAGTGATATCAACATGCAAATGACAGATAGACTGACTATTTCCCTGAGTAGATCATATGCTGTGCTTAATCCCTGTTTCTTTGTGCCTGTGTAATTTAGGGTTTGGAGAACAACCATCTGCTTGATTCAGTGTAGACAGAACAGAGTGGATACTGTTGAACTTTGGGGGAGTGATAGCTGTAGGAATATTTATCCCTCAGCTAAAGACATCTTTTTAATATATATCTCCTCATTTTCACAGTCTCTTTGATAGCTTTTAATGATCAGTTGGCTTTCATGGTGTTTATAGCAGAATCTTTCTCTGTGGTCCTCCTGTTTCCTCTTCCCATGCTGCTTTGTAGGGGAGCCTTCATTCCGCCCTTCTTACAAAGAACATGCAGGATTCATGGTTCAGATTCTGAATTGCCTTCAGTTCCAAATCAGAAATGCATCTCTAAAAATGGAGGTTGGCTTCAGTAGTGCATGTCACACCCATGTTTCCTTCTGTGGGCTCACAACTGGGATGAATTCATGAGGTGCTAGATTCTCTGAGGGAGTCTCAGCTGAAGGCTCCATGCTCCAAGGCTCCATCCCATGTAGGGTTTGCTTCTCTTCCTCCTGAGTCTGACAAAGCCAAAATAAGTGAATCTCTTGGGGTAGTCATCTGACTCATGTCCTCTTGTTTCCCAGCCAAAAAGCAGGATAAATTAACCCTCCCAAAGCTCTCTGCTGTCACAGCCAGATTGCTCCCCATTGGTGAGCAAGCTTGGCTGTGATTTAATCATGGAGTGTGCAGTCCTGCTCTAATAACAGACCTGCATGCTTTCCTAAATGCAAATTGGTCCTGAGCTGAGTGACATAGCAATCATTTGGGTTTCACTCTGTGTAGTTGATTGGAGATACTGTGTGATTTTTGGGTGGACAAATCAATGTAATTTGGCACAGATTACCTATGTGAGTATTTGAGTACAATTGTTGCCTCTTATTTACTAGTTAAGCTTGTGTTTTGATCATTAACAGAGTTATGCAGCCACATCTAAAAATAAATATGAAAAGAGTTTTGTTTTCCTCTACTCTTTTGCTAGTTATCTTTAGAGCTTGACACTGCCTGGCACAGAACTTGTACTATGCAGTCTCCAGTAGCCTTTCAGAAAGGCTTTTCAGGCTTTGTTGACCCATTTCCTGGATTAGTCTGGCTAAGTTATGGATTATTTTGTCTATTAAGCTTTTTCTTGTGTCCAGTAATTCAAGAATGGCATATTGGCATAATAACATATTCAACTAGTTGAGTTTCTGCATCCGTGTTTATAACTCTTTACAAATGTCTAAAGAAGTAAGTGGTAATATTTTGATTTCATGCAATATAGAAGACAGTAGCTTGTCAAGTAGACTTTGTGTTTGGTGGCTTTTTTTAATCATGCTTAAATAAGTACTTAAATTCTAGAACAACAGGAAGCAGGCAGAATGATACATTTGTTGATGTAGGATGTCAGATAATTTAGTACAAATTACAGATTCTTTAAATACTTGACAACAGTGAAGGTCAGGAAGCCTCCATTCAAAATTTTCCAGCATATGTATAATATTTTACAGGATGTCTGTCTGTAGACTGCAAAGGAGTAATCTGTAAAAATCAACTTGTTTGTTGTTTTTCATGTTGTCTATTTATGCCCTGACAAATGAGCATCGGATGTAGTGTGGAGTCTGCAGACCAGCAGAGGGTTCAAGGTTACAGACAGACACGATTGTGTCTTGCAGCACGAGGAAACTGGGCTCAGGCTGTTATTTGGAATGGTTTGTTTTCAGTAAACAGCTTGGAAGGCTTGAAACAACACCTTGGTGGCTTCCTCAAACAATTTGATCAATGGCTTCAATGGTTTAGAAAAGGAAAGTAATCAAAAGTCCTACTGTTTAAAATTTGATTCTGTCAGACGAAAGATTCCCTCACAGTCATTATATTGCTGATATTCCTGAAAAAGTGTATTTCAGAGTATGTGTGCAGCAATAATTTTGTATCGAGTTAGTGGCTGTCATCTTGAAAATAAGAAAATTCCAGATTTGCCGTCTGTATTGCACACTTAATTTTATTTATGTGTTTTATATTTTTTATGTAATGCAAGCAGGGCATTTAGAGAAAGAAAACACTGGTACAAAGAAGCTGTGTGGGCTCTACAAGCTTTTCAGTCAGTGGAAGTGGTTAGCTTGGGTTTTATTGTCCAAGTGTGTTAGACGCTCTCAAGTTTGGTCTCTTCCATAAGTTCTGCAAATAAAGCAGTGTTATTCTCCAGCTCAGCACAGCTGGGACTACATCAGGTGCATTCACTGTGAACATTTCAAATTCACCTTCCATGGCCAATTGGAGTGTAGTGAACATCTGGGAGGCCAACTCCCAGAATGCAGTGAAAACACATTGGCAGTTTGTATTCTGCTGTGGGACATCCAGTTTATCTGTGGGAAATAGTTGCTGAAAGTAGTCATTTAAATATCAACTTATATTGGTGCTGAATAAGATGCACTGACAAATGCCTTTGTGTAGTACAAACTGAAGCTTAATCTGTGGCCACTAAACTGCAGCAAAACTAGACCTAATTTCCCTAGTGAAACTGTGAAAGCCTCACAAAGCATGCCATCACTGCTAAGTAATTTAACTAGTCTTTGTGTTCCATTGACTGGACATCTGGAACTTTCTGTAAATTGAAGATGCCAAGAAAATCCATTTCTTACATATTATCTGTAAAAACAGATAATAATCATACAGACATACAGTTTAACACTATGCAGGACCATGAAGATAACCTTTATTATATTATTATTATTTATAGAAAAGTGCATCATTTTACTAGTCCCTAAGAGAGACTGTGATCTACAACCACTCTGTTCAAATATTGTGAAGTACTTGCAGGTGTCCTCTTTATACATAAGCAAAATTCTGATTTCCCCTTCATGGTTTTTTTTTTTTTTGTTAGTAAGATTTTTGCAAAAGTGTTCAATTATTATGTACTCTGGAGAATTGCATATTGTTTTGGTGTCTGATGAGGAAGCCTGTATTCAGAAGAGATTTGAAATTAAAAATGCTGATGCTGGGTAAGTTTTATGACTTTCAAAGGTGTTAGAATTAAAATACTCCTTCTAGACTCTTGAATCATCATAATTCACAGCAAAATATCCATCATATATCTAAAAAGGTTGGGTTTTTTTTCACAGCTTGGTTTCAATTGAATGTTCTACATCAGTAAATGAATGTTCTAATTCTTAAGTCAGTGACACCCAGAAAATATTTTAGAACTGTTACCTTTCAGAAGTCAGGTTTGGGTTTTAAGATGTGCAGAATGGAAAACCATCTCTTTCAAGAATTTTCAATTATAGGTGTTCTGATGACAGGAAGGGCTTTTTTTAGAGCATTTCGTTGTACTGAATGTTTTGAATATTTGTTTTTTGGTATTACTTTTCTCAGCAATGCCTGCCAAAACATTATAGGTTTTTAGAGCACTATTTGAGAATCTTTCTATCTGATTGTAGGAAAAAAAATTTCAGAAGTTTAAAAACTATGTATTCCTAGATGTCTTAAGATATTTGGTGTAGAATGAAATGGAGTGAGAAGCCCAGCTGAAAACAAAAGCTTCATTTAAAACAAAAGTTATATTCCAAGATATTCTTTAAAATTTTCTGGGAAAGGAACAAGGGTGGTTTTGCATAAAAGGGGCAGTTTTGAGGTTTTAAATTTTTACTGAGATTTTTTTTTCAAGGAGGCAGCAGTTTCTAACCTTGTGTTCAAATATGTTCATACCCCTTTTGTGTACACACAAGAAAGGTCACTATTTCCAGTGGCCTTCTAACCATTCACTGCTGGGTGCTGTCTCATTGACATGAAGAAACAAACTGGACTTTAATCATCATCCTTACCTTGTGAGTTACCAAGCAGTTTTTTTTTCTACTAGCACAATATTAATTATGCCACTGACAATAATAGCAAACATTTGCAGCAGTAATTCACTCAGCCTTGTAAGAAAGCCTTCTATTCTCAGTCTTCTCAAGCCTCTGCCTTTGGTTGTGTGAGTTCTGTAGGACTCATGGAGAATGGAGTTTGGAAGCAGGAGCTGTTATGTTGTTGTTTGACTTTTTCATCCTAAGAATTGTCTTCTTTTTCTAAACAACCCTCTTCAAATCCTTGTCCCTCTGTGTTTATGAGCTGAGCTTTACTCCAGCCAAGAAAATTTGCATACATGATGGAAGAAAAAAAAGATTTGTCAGAACATGTAATAAAAATTACTTTAAAAACCCGAAGTGTTAATTGTCACATGAATATAGTGGCTCTCCATAGCCACACTTCTTTTTGGGGACATTATTGCAAGATAAGCAGTAGCTTTGGGAAGGTAATACAGGCTGTCTTACTGATAACACAAGCCATGTCCTCAGGGAAACATCATACATTCCAGCATATTTCAGGAAATTTCATAAATTTCAGCATATCTCCCATGTGTCAGGCATGTCTGCTTCTCAGGATGGGACTTTTTTCTTAAAGGAAATATATTTTTGGTTTTCCCTGAAAGCACATGGCTTTGTCTCTTAGGTAAATTATACTGTCTTTAAAAAGCCCCAAAACCATCCCATCATCTGATTCATGAGTCTTACCCTAAATCTGCTGGGGCTTTTTTAAACACTCGGATCTTCCTTTAAGTATCTGTCTAATGATGAATACTCCCTTACTGCCCTCTTTTAACCTCCTGACTCCTAAAATGCTCCCCATGGGTAAGGTATGAATGCATTCAATAGGAATCTTTTCATTTTCTTTGGAACTTGGCAGTACGATTTTATTTTTTTTCCCCTTGCTTGGAGATACAAAGAGGTTTAGAAGTTAATCCTGGATCAGTGGCCAGAACTGAGTACTGGGTACACAGAAGGCTATGCAGGAGATGCACATAATACTGTTTGAAGTCATTATTAAGCATTGCTGGGCTTTGTGCTGAGAAGTGGAAATCCTTGCAAGTGGTATTGAAAGAGAGATGTAATACAATATATCTGCAGTGTAGAGATACATTCAGATAGTATTTTAGCAACCTGAAAAACAGGAGGCTGCACAAATAAGTGTCAAAATAAAAGGTAGAAAAACTTGGAACTTGGCGATTTATGTTTATCATATGCTTTTTGAAAATCCTTCCAGAAAATGGTACATTTTAATGCAGTTTTGAATTTCTTGGCATGTTGTTACAGTTCTTTCTTGTTATTTTATTTTTTAAGGAATCCAAAACGTACTCAGCTTATTCTGTGCCGTGCTTACAGAAAATAAGGTTCTCTTTCACTCAGCAAGTTTTCAAAGGCTCAGTGATGCCTGTAGGGCTCTGGAGTCTTTGATGTTTCCCCTCAAATACAGGTGAGTTAAGTTTGGATTCTTTAAACTTGTTAAATAGTTTTATAACTCATTTGTAATTTTTATTACAAATACAGTTTATTACAAAACAAATTACTTTTATTTTTTGTTTGTCCCAAACAAAAGAAGCTGTGCTATGTTTGTTCAAATAAGCAAAGCTATTGAGGATGCTATATGCAAATCCTTGTGTGTACACATTATTAACAATAACCTGGTTGCATTGTGGCAGTAGAAACAATTAAGGGAGAAATATTCCACCTGCAAATATGGAGAGAGTAGGGTTTGGTAGAAACCCTACTCACAACCCAGAAAATTCTATAGCTTAAAGATAGCAGCTACATTAGTGTGTATCAGTTTTAAGTCCCTGACAAATGTGCACCAGAGAATGAATTTAAGTCAACAAACTGATCCTCTCACAGGCGAATCCAGAATTTTGAAATGGAAAACTTAGTCAATTTGGTTTTTTTAGGAAGATGTCTAATTCTGACTCACCTGTTTCAAGCTGTGCTTGTATTGTAATAGCTTGTTTTATTTAAAATATTTCACAGATTGGTTTCATTATAATATAGAATAAGAAAGCAAAAACTGGAAATTGAGTTTTGGAATCTGTTTCTTAATGTTTGACTAGTAATTAATGTAACCTTTTAATTACTATAAATTAGGTATAGAAATGCATTGATCAATTTAGATCCAGCTCTTGATGTTGTTTTGATGAACACACAGAGTTTTTTTAAATTGTCAAACCAAATAAAGAAATAGTGTTCTATGCATAACGTTTAGTTGTCATTTCAATATGAAAACAAAACATTTCCTTTAGAGGCTTTTTATTCATGGTGTTTTACTAAAGGCTGAAGTGTAGGTATATGGCCAAAACCGAATCATGTTTTTAAAATGCATGTTAACTTTAGTGTCCCTGATTACTAACAGGAAGATTTTTTAATTTTTTTATAAGAAAAAAATTGCCTTATGTGAAAGAATAGTCAGAAGCTTTTATTCTATTTCATTTATTCTTTTCACAGTTACCCCTATATTCCAATTCTTCCTGCACAGCTACTGGAGGTTCTCAGCTCCCCAACACCTTTTATCATTGGGGTTCATTCTGTCTTCCGCAATGACATTCATGAGCTCGTGAGTATTTGTGCCCACTCACAGTCACTGTGCCTGCTTTGGTGCTCAACTGCAGGGTGTTCCTGAGTGCTTTGGGGGTGTTCGTATGAATAATTCATGTATGTTCAAAATATTACTGTAAGAAAGCAAGGCAAAGACAATCAGAAGCAAAAAGAGGAAAAGCATAATTTTATTTTTTAAATACATTGAGGCTGTAAAGTACAGGGAAATTATTTGATTCTTGTGCAGGAGGGAAAGGAATGGATCCATTTCTGGTTTTGTCATCTGTTTGTCCTGAGTGAGCAATTCACTTAGGATTTTAAGGTGTATTCTCAATTGTTTTACTTCATCGTTTTTAAGTATGTGCTTAGAGAAACTGAACCAGGGTTACAAGAGATGCTTGGAAAGAAGAAATTTTACTTCTAGTTGCCCTCACTGTGTTCCTTTGCAAACAGCCTATTAGATATGTCTCTGAAAACAGACCTGGAGCATCCAGAAACAAAAGTCACTTTTGAAAGTTTGACCTAATTTCCTTTTCTTCAGTTTCATTTCATTTTTCAGAGCTAGATTCAGTAATAGGAAGTATTTGGAGTATTTCCTGTATCAAAAGCATTCTGTACATTGAAGTTGGTATTGTTTTAATTTGGTTTTTTTGAACTTATGTGAAGATAATTGTGCAGAAATTTGAACTGTTGTGTTTTTAAGCTGTTCTCACTGAATGCGCTTCTACTGCTACTATTTGTCGCTTACAGTTAGATGTAATCATAGCAGACCTGGATGGAGGAACAATTAAAATTCCTGAATGTATTCATTTGTCCCAGCTGCCAGAGCCTCTGCTACACCAGACTCAAATGGCACTTTCTCTGGTATGTTTG